>CAWUFW010002412.1:0-1200000 GCA_963921515.1 Calotriton arnoldi
GAGATCGGAATCGGCCCCATAATATCTCTATTTAAAATAGACCAATTATTAATGGAAACTTTCTGATAGTGTGCATCCACACTTAGAAGTTCCATAACCCTATTCTCATAGTCCGGGGTATCGAATACAACTACGCCACCCCCCTTATCAGCAGGTTTTATCGTTATGTTCAAGTCATTTTTAAGACTCACGATGGCTTCCTTATGCTGTCTGCTGATGTTATGAGCAATTGGGGGTTGATGTTACCAAATATGGCGTATCTTTGCCTCTACCACTTGTTCAAAAATATACATTTTCCTGTCCACCTGACTAATGTGAGGAGTAAAGGTCGATTTGGGTTTCAATCCTGAGATATTGGTTTCCTCTCTACATTCCCTATTTTCAAACAATCTAGTGAGTCTAATTTTGCAGAAGAATGACTTGAGGTCTTTCTCCAGAAAAAATGTATTTACTCGTGTTGTGGGTGCAAAACTAAAACCTTTTGCTAAAACTTCCAATTCCACCTGGGATAATATACGCCCAGATAAATTAATAATAGGAAAGTTATTGGTAGTTACCTCCAGTACTTCTGGTTTCTTGTTTGCAGATATTCCTCTTGAGGTTGATGCCTCACATATTGAGCTCTCCCAAATCCTCGATTCGTTCTTTGTCCCCTCCTTGGGCGCTGATCTAAAAAAGAGGAAGAGGAGGAAGAGGGAGGCCCAGTAGACATAGACGCACCTGCACCATATTCCCCATTGGGGTAATTCATGCCGGGGCCTCCTCTTATGTTAGTGTCCTCTTCACTGCCTGATCCAGAGGACTCTGAAAATGTGATTTGTTTCCTACCTCCTCGGTTGTATATTGGTCTTTGCTGATAGGGCCTTTCCCAACCTTGCTCTTTTTTCTGCTGATAATAATCTTTTTCTAAGTACGGGTAGTTCACCTCTACGCTATATTTCTCAATATCTTTCCTAAGTTTTTTGTTTTTTTTATTAATTAAGTAATCTCTATATCCATTTATCTCGATGTCCAGTTCTTCCAATTTTTTCTTTGCCTCATCAACCACAGAGTTATTTTATATTTCTACTAGTAATTGTTCAATTTCCTGCTTTTCTAGAATGATAACCTCTTGTGCGGTTTCGATGATAAGCAGTAACCAATCCCTGCTACATCTGTTTGCAATGTAGGTCCAAGTTTCTAAAAACTTCCTATGCTCAATAAAAAGTCCGGGTTCATTTTTAATTTGTAACCCGATCGGTTACTGAAGGAACTGTTCATCGTTAGATGATTTTTATAAACATTCTGAGTTTTTAAAAACAAAGCTCAAGGATAGAGGCTATCCCAAAAAATTGATCACACATTCTTTTAAACATGCTCGGTTCTACAATCGTGAAAGTATGTTAACAGAAAGTAAACGGGAAACGAATAATAGACAAAAAATAGTGTTTGTTTGTCAGTTTTCCTGTTTAAGCAATAAAATTAAAAACATAATTTACTCAAATTGGAGTATCCTTAATGATAATGAGTCAACAACTTTAGAGAGACCTTTGCTTGCGTTTAAGCGCAACAACAATTTGAGAAGGGAACTCGTACATACTTACCGAGAAGGACCCACAGTGAAGCAGCGCACTTTAGAGGGTACTCCAGCCATTGGCAATTACCAATGCAGCCATTGTAGTATGTGTGCACAGTGCATAGTGGGGAAGGAGTTGAAATATAACAAACATACCCTTGTCTCCAAAGTTTTGAATAACTGCAGGAGTAAAAATGTAGTGTATTTACTCTTATGCCCATGTAACCTGGGATACGTCGGTGAGACGTCCAGAGAACTTCGAATACGGTTACTGGAACATAAATCTGCAATTAAAAATAATAAGGAGAATGCCCCACTGGTGAGTCATTTCGAAAAGGAGGGGCACACTTGCACCGATTTCAGGTGGTTTATCATTGAAAGAATAGAGGGTAATAAAAGAGGAGGTGATCTGACATTAAAAAGGAAAAACCGGGAGCAATGGCATATTTCAATTTTAGATACCATCAGGTCAGGCCTGAATACCAAGGAGGATTGGATGAAACTTATTGAGTAATTGTATGAAACTTGGTAGATACAAGTGGGAGGATTCCATGTGGTGTTAGCAGGCTTTTATGTGATGCCTGTGAGAGACAGTGGGTAGCGTACCGGCCGTTACCTTTGTTTGGACATGCATCACACAGTGGCCCTAACACAATTGAGACTTAAGACTGGGGAGATATAGTAGACATCACCCTATAATACGATTTCATAGAAATAAATTTTATGTAGTACCCCAGAGATGCCCTATCGTTGTTTAAGTATACTTGGCTTTTTGGACACAGGGTTGCCCTTTTAAATATAACCCAGAAGTGAGGTAACAGGTGGGGTCCATTGGTAATCAGGGCCGCTTTAAGAGAGACCCGTAATATTTGGCGCCTTAGTAACGCGCAACTATACCAGGTGGAGACACAGGGTTGCCCTTTTAAATATAACCTAGAAGTGAGGTAACAGGTGGGGTCCATAAGTAATGAGGCCCTCTTTAAGAGTAACATTCGGTGCCTTAGTAATGCGTAACTACACCAGGTGGAGATATTTCCGATGGACATATAAGCAAGAGGGGATGTCGAAGGTCCGTTCAAGATTGAAATATAAACCTGAAGGCAGAGGGAAGCTGTTACGGCAGGACGGGACCTTGGAAACTCTCATATTCCTCACACGAAGGTAAACCCCGGCGAAAATAGACCTTTTATAAGGTAGTGGGTTCAGTATGAATGTTAATATTACTTGGGGTTTAAAATGATTCCGTTGGGCTGCAATCGAGAAGGGATATAGTTAGTTGAAATATTTCAACAGTTGTACACCATTAATGCAACAACAGACACCTTTTCTTTTACTATTCTAACAAGATATAGCCGATAAAATAGCGGGTGCAGTATGCCCTCGGTAGTCACACGAGCTAGATGCAGGTTGGGCAAATGCTTCATTTAAAGAGAGAGGCCCGTAAGCATAGAGTGATACCGGGAGATCTATAGGGCCATTCTTGAGGTTTGTTTGATTGAAGTATACCCAATACATACTATATATTGGGATGTAGGGTTTTGATAGGACGTTTAGGACCCCCCGTTTAATTAACACGAGGGTTAGTAAAAGCATTCAATATCGTGAAATTAGTCAATATTGAGACTCATGGACTATATGCCACGAGGATTGTTATATTCCAGTGGGAGTGTGGGTTGCTTTAGATTGATGTAGGAACCAGTACCTCACTACTCAATATGAGGGTGTATACTCCATAATTCTAGATATACAATACATATATTCCGGTCAATTTCTGCATCCTTATAGGATACAGACATCTGAGGGTTCTTTTTGACTAATGCGTGAACCAGCATCTTATATATATATATATATTTTTTTAGTATGATGATGTATATTCCAATATTTTGGATATACAATTCCCACTTCCCGGTTAATTACTGCATCCCTAAAAGATATAGACAAATGCGTGTATATATATATAAAAATATTACATTTAGTGTTGGGTGCTCTAAATAATTATGTCCCGTTATTAATTTTGGTGTGGAAGTATTTTTAGCCGTATGGTATTCTTTATGGTATTTTATATTAAAGAATACCACATCGGGTCCCGATCTAAGATCGACCATCCCTCATCCATAGGGATTTATTGATGTGAACCCATTTAGGTGAGTGTTTGTCTAAATTTGGGGCTATATTATATAGGGAGTTAGAGGGCACACTTCACTACTGGTTTCCTGATAGTATTTATAAGTAAGATCTTTATTTGCTCTACTCCCATTAGGTATTCATCAACAGCATAAATACAATAGTTCTGAATAGAGTATACTTGGTTAAAAATTCAATCCGTCACGAAGGTCTTGAAGGATCCCTAGTCCTTGTGACATTACTCGCCATCAGCGGTAGGTACAATGAAAGAGGACCTGTTTCGAAGTAGTTATAGATGGTATAACATGACCATATTTATTTAGTTATGGGTTATGTATTTCAGGTTTGAAAGGACTCAATATGGCTGCACAATAACTCTGAAAGAACTACTTATCTTCAGTGTTGTATCTAAAAGGTGGGTATTACACTCACGAAATGGGAAGCTTAGCTATAAAGAATATGGGCCAATACTTTTTTGAAAAATACTTTTTTGAAGGATTAGGCCAACTAAACCCTATTATATTCTGGGTCTATACTAGTGCCTATTATAATAATTGTGTTGAAAAAACACAAGGGAACCCAATATGCAATCGGTCAGGGACCTTGGGTACGTTTGTAACTTCTAAAGACAGTGGTCCCTAGACTTTTAAAATATTTTAAAAATAAATATAGACTGAATCAGTACTATATTCTTTGTCCAACCGGACAGATTTTTAATATGCAATGAATGTATAACAAAAAAATATAAAGCAAGAAAAAATCAAAGTGGGACACAACCTCAGTCCTAAGGACAATAACAACCAAACAACATTTAAGGGAAGGGTTCAGGCAAGGAGAACATGTCTGCATAAAAATTTAAGAATATATCAGACGTAGTAACGTGAAACCACCATTACATATTAACATCACAGTTAGTTTATGCATATGGGGTACATTACGTCGACGGCGTTTCGATCCCTTAGACCAATAGTGGGATCATCATCAGGACATTTCAAGTTAACATGCCTGTATACATATAACAGTTAATACCGAATCACGGGCGCAGATCAATCTTTGTCAGTTACAAGAGTATGTAAGACAAAAAGCGAACAGCCCAATAGGCTTGAGGGCATCAAAAGAACTCAGGGGAATTAGTGGCACCAAGGGCAGTTGCCTTAGAATACCGAGTAAGGCTGAATAGCGGGATCGCTGGCGGGGGATGTAGTAATCGTAGGTTAAAATTGGTGAAAGTGGGTACCGGAATCACTGGCAGGAGATTTAATAATCCCAATCAGGTGCACGACGGCAGTCCAAATGGAGCCAAGTTCGCGGTCAAAAGTGAGGAATTTCGAGGAATTCTCCGCTCACAGCACTATCGAGTGATCCCGGCAGTAACCAACCAGAGTGAATACTCGTTGTTATTCAGCCTTACTCGGTATTCTAAGGCAACTGCCCTTGGTGCCACTAATTCCCCTGGGTTCTTTTGATGCCCTCAAGCCTATTGGGCTGTTCGCTTTTTGTCTTACATACTCTTGTAACTGACAAGAGATTGATCTGCGCCCGTGATTCGGTATTAACTGTTATATGTATACAGGCATGTTAACTTGAAATGTCCTGATGATGATCCAACTATTGGTCTAAGGGATCGAAACGCCGTCGACGTAATGTACCCCATATGCATAAACTAACTGTGATGTTAATATGTAATGGTGGTTTCACGTTACTACGTCTGATATATTCTTACATTTTTATGCAGACACGTTCCCCTTGCCTGAACCCTTCCCTTAAATGTTGTTTGGTTGTTATTGTCCTTAGGACGTAGGTTGTGTCCCACTTTGATTTTTCTGCTTTATATTTTTTTGTTATACATTCATTGCATATTAAAATCTGTCCGGTTGGACAAAGAATATAGTACTGATTCAGTCTATATTTATTTTTAAAATATTTTAAAAGTCTAGGGACCACTGTCTTTAGAAGTTATTATAATAATTGTGGCATTATATTGTGTTTTTTAGTGGAATGAAAGTGGTACATCTTTTATGAGTTGGGAACCCCTGAAACAATTGTATAAACACGGTGACAAAATATTCCTATGAATGAATGAGGGTGGCCTTAATGTTTTTTATATTTTGTGGACTGTTCCTCCCCCCTTTTTTAGTTTTTGAATTAGCTAATATACCTTTTTGGATTTATTAAATTTGTTAATAAAATATTTATGCCTGTAATAGGGTGCCGTTTTGGCCCCTAGTAGAAAAATGATTAATGATATATGTATTGTGTGTCATGATTTTGTGTATTTATGTTTTTAATTAGGTTGAATTTTATATCATTCATCGGAGAGACGAATATTGTTCAAGTCCTGATGAAGGTGGTACTCCAATATGTTTATACCACTGAAACGCGTCAACGCTTTTTGTTTTATATGTGTTACATCCGAGGAACTCCTTCATGTCTAACTTTATTATGAATAATTAGACTGATGTTTGTTAATATATGGATTCCCTTTGGAGTAACTTCATTATGATGATTTGAATTGTTCACATCTTGTCTGTCTCTCGTTTATTGTTTTTATTGTTTGGATTTTATTATTTTATTCATTTCATAAATGTCATGTTTTTAAATTGTATTCTTATTGAAGCCTAATGTCTGAATAAATATATCCTCCTTTTTATATTGAGCAAAGTGCCTTATCCTTGTGTGTATTACAATTGGTTTTTGGGTTCATTTATGGTGGTTCCATTCGAGCGGTGTGGATGTTTGAATATATGAGGTATACATAGCAGAATATACTCAGTTGAAAGGAGATCTTTAGTAGTCCCAAGAGAGTCTCTTTGTTTCTTTACTTGTGGTACCCTGTCTCTTGGGAAGTGGGGTCGCTCCCTTGTTTTTTATATATTTCTGTACAACCAGTTGGTTGGGGAGTTCGCTTCCTTCTTTGGGAGGTTTTCACACTCTTATCAGTGCAGAGAGGTTTTCCCTACTGATAATATGGATCCGTTAAAAACTTTCGGATTCAGTGAGGAACAATATAATAAAATCATGAGTATGAATACTAATAATGGTAACAAAGTCACTGTTTTCACCAGTAATAATGATAAATGGGGAAAACATTTCAATTTAAGAAAAAAACTCTTTAGAACGGAAATGCACGCCGAGTTTCTAATTGAGTATGTGAAAGCCGGTGTCATTCCTATCGGGTTACAAATTAAAAATGAACCCGGACTTTTTATTGAGCATAGGAAGTTTTTAGAAACTTGGACCTAAATTGCAAACAGATGTAGCAGGGATTGGTTACTGCTTATCATCGAAACCGCACAAGAGGTTATCATTCTAGAAAAGCAGGAAATTGAACAATTACTAGTAGAAATAAAAAATAACTCTGTGGTTGATGAGGCAAAGAAAAAATTGGAAGAACTGGACATCGAGATAAATGGATATAGAGACTACTTAATTAATAAAAAAAACAAAAAACTTAGGAAAGATATTGAGAAATATAGCGTAGAGGTGAACTACCCGTACTTAGAAAAAGATTATTATCAGCAGAAAAAAGAGCAAGGTTGGGAAAGGCCCTATCAGCAAAGACCAATATACAACCGAGGAGGTAGGAAACGAATCACATTTTCAGAGTCCTCTGGATCAGGCAGTGAAGAGGACACTAACATAAGAGGAGGCCCCGGCATGAATTACCCCAATGGGGAATATGGTGCAGGTGCGTCTATGTCTACTGGGCCTCACTCTTCCTCCTCTTCCTCTTTTTTAGATCAGCGCCCAAGGAGGGGACAAAGAACGAATCGAGGATTTGGGAGAGCTCAATATGTGAGGCATCAACCTCAAGAGGAATATCTGCAAACAAGAAACCAGAAGTACTGGAGGTAACTACCAATAACTTTCCTATTATTAATTTATCTGGGCGTATATTATCCTAGGTGGAATTGGAAGTTTTAGCAAAAGGTTTTAGTTTTGCACCCACAACACGAGTAAATACATTTTTTCTGGAGAAAGACCTCAAGTCATTCTTCTGCAAAATTAGACTCACTAGATTCTTTGAAAATAGGGAATGTAGAGAGGAAACCAATATCTCAGGATTGAAACCCAAATCGACCTTTACTCCTCACATTAGTCAGGTGGAAAGGAAAATTTATATTTTTGAACAAGTGGTAGAGGCAAAGATACTCCATATTTGGGAACATCAACCCCCAATTGCTCATAACATCAGCAGACAGCATAAGGAAGCCATCGTGAGTCTTAAAAATGACTTGAACATAACGATAAAACCTGCTGATAAGGGGGGTGGCGTAGTTGTATTCGATACCCCGGACTATGAGAATAGGGTTATGGAACTTCTAAGTGTGGATGCACACTATCAGAAAGTTTCCATTAATAATTGGTCAATTTTAAATATAGATATTATGTCTCTTCTTTCCCTAGCCAAAGAAAATGAATGGATTTCAGACAAGGAGTATAGGTTTTTATGTAATGACAGAGCCATCATTCCCGCAATGTGTGGCTTACCGAAAATCCATAAGGATATAGAGAATCCCCCCCTTAGACCTATTGTGAGCTGTATTAACTCCCCACTTGAGCCACTCAGTAAGTATGTTGAGAGCTTCCTCAAGCCATTAGTTCAGAGGCAGAAATCCTATATCAAGGACTCTGCACATATGATCACTACAATTGAGGGTCATAGTTTTAACAACCAAACCCAACTTTTGGTCACACTTGATATAGAGGCTCTTTATACGAACATACCCCAGGATGCTACACTTGGGGTCATCAGTAGCATCCTGGGTCCTGCAGAATGCAGAGGTGCCAATGCCGAATTCATTCTGGCATGTGCCAATTTGGTACTTAAACAAAATCTTTTTTTGTTTAAGGAGGACCTTTACCTTCAATGCAAGGGGACCAGCATGGGGGCTACTTGTGCCCCCAGTCTGGCCTGCCTCTATGTGGGGCAATTTGAGGAGACCCACATCTTCAATGAATCTGCTCCATTCTTCGAGAATGTGGTTAGGTGGAGCAGATTCATAGATTATATTTTTTTCATATGGGAGGGCTCCTTTGACCTTCTGGATGAATTTCTTCAGTGGTTGAACTTGGGGGATGCTAACCTCAAGTTCACGTCAGAATATAGTGATCAAAGTGTGAATTTTTTGGATCTAAGAATTAAAGATGTCAATGGAAAGCTAGAGGTTGGGCTGTTTTCTAAACCCACAGATAAAAACACTTTATTACACTACTCAAGCTTTCACCCAAAGGCACAAAAAGATAATATTCCATTTGGACAGTTCCTTCGGTTACGAAGGAACTGTTCATCGTTAGATGATTTTTATAAACATTCTGAGTTTTTAAAAACAAAGCTCAAGGATAGAGGCTATCCCAAAAAATTGATCACACAATCTTTTAACGTGCTCGGTTCTACAATCGTGAAAGTATGTTAACAGAAAGTAAGCGGGAAACGAATAATAGACAAAAAATAGTGTTTGTTAGTCAGTTTTCCTGTTTAAGCAATAAAATTAAAAACATCATTTACTCAAATTGGAGTATCCTTAATGATAATGAGTCAACAACTTTAGAGAGACCTTTGTTTGCGTTTAAGCGCAACAACAATTTGAGAAGGGAACTCGTACATACCTACCGAGAAGGACCCACAGTGAAGCAGCGCACTTTAGAGGGTACTCCATCCATTGGCAATTACCAATGCAGCCATTGTAGTATGTGTGCACAGTGCATAGTGGGAAAGGAGTTGAAATATAACAAACATACCGTGGTCTCCAAAGTTTTGAATAACTGCAGGAGTTAAAATGTAGTGTATTTACTCTTATGCCCATGCAACCTGGGATACGTCGGTGAGACGTCCAGAGAACTTCGAATACGGTTACTGGAACATAAATCTGCAATTAAAAATAATAAGGAGAATGCCCCACTAGTGAGTCATTTCGAAAAGGAGGGGCACACTTGCACCGATTTCAGGTGGTTTATCATTGAAAGAATAGAGGGTAATAAAAGAGGAGATGATCTGACATTAAAAAGGAAAAACCGGGAGCAATGGCATATTTCAATTTTAGATACCATCAGGTCAGGCCTGAATACCAAGGAGGATTGGATGAAACTTATTGAGTAATTGTATGAAACTTGGTAGATACAAGTGGGAGGATTCCATGTGGTGTTAGCAGGCTTTTATGTGATGCCTGTGAGAGACAGTGGGTAGCATACCGGCCGTTACCTTTGTTTGGACATGCATCACACAGTGGCCCTAACACAATTGAGACTTAAGACTGGGGAGATATAGTAGACATCACCCTATAATACGATTTCATAGAAAGAAATTTTACGTAGTACCCCAGAGATGCCCTATCGTTGTTTAAGTATACTTGCCTTTTTGGACACAGGGTTGCCCTTTTAAATATAACCCAGAAGTGAGGTAACAGGTGGGGTCCATAGGTAATCAGGGCCGCTTTAAGAGAGACCCGTAATATTTGCCGCCTTAGTAACGCGTAACTATACCAGGTGGAGACACAGGGTTGCCCTTTTAAATATAACCTAGAAGTGAGGTAACAGGTGGGGTCCATAAGTAATGAGGGCCGCTTTAAGAGTAACATTCGGCGCCTTAGTAATGCGTAACTACACCAGGTGGAGATATTTCCGATGGACATATAAGCAAGAGGGGATGTCGAAGGTCCGTTCAAGATTGAAATATAAACCTGAAGACAGAGGGAAGCTGTTACGGCAGGACGGGACCTTGGAAACTCTCATATTCCTCACACGAAGGTAAACCCCGGCGAAAATAGACCTTTTAGAAGGTAGTGGGTTCAGTATGAATGTTAATATTACTTGGGGTTTAAAATGATTCCGTTGGGCTGCAATCGAGAAGGGATATAGTTAGTTGAAATATTTCAACAGTTGTACACCATTAATGCAACAACAGACATCGTTTCTTTTACTATTCTAACAAGATATAGCCGATAAAATAGCGGGTGCAGTATGCCCTCGGTAGTCACACGAGCTAGATGCAGGTTGGGCAAATGCTTCATTTAAAGAGAGAGGCCCATAAGCATAGAGTGATACCGGGAGATCTATAGGGCCATTCTTGAGGTTTGTTTGATTGAATTATACCCAATACGTACTATATATTGGGATGTAGGGTTTTGATAGGACGTTTAGGACCCCCGTTTAAATAACACAAGGGTTAGTAAAAGCATGCAATATCGTGAAATTAGTCAATATTGAGACTCATGGACTATATGCCACGAGGATTGTTATATTCCAGTGGGAGTGTGGGTTGCTTTAGATTGATGTAGGAACCAGTACCTCACTACTCAATATGAGGGTGTATACTCCATAATTCTAGATATACAATACATACATTCCGGTCAATTTCTGCATCCTTATAGGATACAGACATCTGAGGGTTCTTTTTGACTAATGCGTGAACCGGCATCTTTTTATATATATATATATATATATATATATATATATATATATATATATATATATATATATATCCCAACAATCCTCCTTCACCTTCGAAAGAAGCGCACTGACTCTGGTAATGTTGATTTCAAAATTCATTTAATTCATGGAACGACACGGAGGCAAAGAGGCTCACTATTCCCAACGTTTCTGCTCACCAGAGCCTTGATCACGGGAGGCAGTCTCTCTGACATTTGAATTGCCCACGTGGTTTTCCTTTTAAACACGCAGGCCGTATTCTATTGCAGAAAGCGCAGAGGAAAACTTTCACGACTTTACATGCATGCAGAATACTACTTTAAAACAATAGTCCTTGATTAAATATTCTGCACGCTATTCTCATTATTTGTCTTTTCCTTTGCATAAAAGTAAAAAATAAAGTGTCCCTCTCAGCACAGTCCGTTTTTAACATTTCCACTTCCTTTGAAAGCAACAAAAACCTGCAAACTTGGAAATTATTCCTTCTGCTCCCTTACTTTCCACACTCCAAGAGTCATTTCTCAGGGGGCAAGCAGGTCAGGCTCCAACAATAAACATCACCAACTCCATTGCCACGCAGGGAGCCCGAACCTTAGCAGGGCGGTCAGTGCTTCTGGTGCGACGCTTCCAGACAACATCCCAACAATCCTCCTTCACCTTCGAAAGAAGCGCACTGACTCTGGTAATGTTGATTTCAAAATTCATTTAATTCATGGAACGACACGGAGGCAAAGAGGCTCACTATTCCCAACGTTTCTGCTCACCAGAGCCTTGATCACGGGAGGCAGTCTCTCTGACATTTGAATTGCCCACGTGGTTTTCCTTTTAAACACGCAGGCCGTATTCTATTGCAGAAAGCGCAGAGGAAAACTTTCACGACTTTACATGCATGCAGAATACTACTTTAAAACAATAGTCCTTGATTAAATATTCTGCACGCCTGTCGCGGGTACTTGAGCCTCCCACCCGAGTGAGGCACCATTTGTATCGGGAGACCTGGGGGAACGCTGGGTGGTAGGAAATTTGTGTCAGCCCCGTGATGCCACAACTTTTCCACACTAAAATGTGAGAAAAAAGGGATTTTTTCAGCAAAATGTCAGGTTTGCAGGGGATTCTGGGTAAGAAAACGTTGGGGGATCAACGCAAGCCATACCTCCCTGGAATCCCCGGGTGTCTACTTTTCAGAAATGTGTGGGTTTGGTAGGTTTCCCTAGGTGGCCGCCGAGCCCCGGGCCAAAACGTCATGGGACCCCCCCTTGCAAAACCAGGTAGTTTTGTGATAGGCCATTTTGAGGTCGCCTCAATATGTTGTGGGCCCTTGCCTGTCGCGGGTACTTGAGCCTCCCACCCGAGTGAGGCACCATTTTTATCGGGAGACCTGGGGGAACGCTGGGTGGTAGGAAATTTGTGTCTGCCCCGTGATGCCACAACTTTACCACACAAAAATGTGTGAAAAAAGTGATTTTTTTCAGCAAAATGTTAGGTTTGCAGGGGATTCTGGGTAAGAAAATGTTGGGGGATCCACGCAAGCCATACCTCCCTGGAATCCCCCGGGTCTCTACTTTTCATAAATGTGTGGGTTTGGTAGGTTTCCCTAGGTGGCCACCGAGCCCCGGGCCAAAACGTCATGGGACCCCCTTGCAAAACCAGGTCGTTTTGTGATAGGCCATTTTGAGGTCGCCTCAATACGTTGTGGGCCCTTGCCTGTCGCGGGTACTTGGGCCTCCCACACGAGTGAGGCACCATTTTTATCGGGAGACCTGGGGGAACGCTGGGTGGTAGGAAATTTGTGTCAGCCCCATGATGCCACAACTTTACCACACAAAAATGTGTGAAAAAAGGGATTTTTTCAGCAAAATGTCAGGTTTGCAGGGGATTCTGGGTAAGAAAACGTTGGGGGATCCACGCAAGCCATACCTCCCTGGAATCCCCCGGGTGTCTACTTTTCAGAAATGTGTGGGTTTGGTAGGTTTCCCTAGGTGGCCGCTGAGCCCCGGGCCAAAACATCATGGGACCCCCCTTGCAAAATCAGGTCGTTTTGTGATAGGCCATTTTGAGGTCGCCTCAATACGTTGTGGGCCCTTGCCTGTCGCGGGTACTTAGGCCTCCCACCCGAGTGAGGCACCATTTTTTTCGGAAGACCTTGGGGAACGCGGGGTGGGTGGAATTTTGTGGATCCACGCAGATTCCAGAACTTTCCACCACAGAAAACTGAGGAAAATGTATTTTTTTGCCAATTTTTAGGTTTGCAAGGGATTCTGGGTAACAGAACCTGGTGAGAGCCAGTCAAGTCACCCCATCCTGGAATCCCCTGGGTGTCTACTTTTCAAAAATGTATAGGTTTGCTAGGTTTCCTAAGTGCCGGCAGAGCTAGGGTTCAAAAACTACAGCTAGGCACTTTGCAAAAAAAGGGTCATTTTTAACTGTGAAAATGTGGTGCGTCCACGTTGCGTTTTGCGCTGCTTGCTGTCGCGGGCACTAGGCCTACCCACACAAGTGAGGTACCATTTTTTTCGGAAGACCTTGGGGAACGCGGGGTGGGTAGAATTTTGTGGATCCACGCAGATTCCAGAACTTTCCACCACAGAAAAGTGAGGAAAATGTGTTTTTTTTGCCAATTTTTTAGGTTTGCAAGGGATTCTGGGTAACAGAACCTGGTGAGAGCCAGTCAAGTCACCCCATCCTGGATTCCCCTGGGTGTCTACTTTTCAAAAATGTATAGGTTTGCTAGGTTTTCCTAAGTGACGGCAGAGCTAGGGTTCAAAAACTACAGCTAGGCACTTTGCAAAAAAAGGGTCATTTTTCACTGTGAAAATGTGGTGCGTCCAAGTTGTGTTTTGCGCTGCTTCCTGTCGCGGGCACTAGGCCTACCCACACAAGTGAGGTACCATTTTTTTTGGAAGACCTTGGGAAACGCGGGGTGGGTGGAATTTTGTGGATCCACACAGATTCTAGAGCTTTCCACCACAGAAAAGTGAGGAAATGTGTTTTTTTTGCCAATTTTTAAGGTTTGCAAGGGATTCTAGGTAACAGAACCTGGTGAGAGCCAGTCAAGTCACCCCATCTTTGATTCCCCTAGGTGTCTACTTTTCAAAAATGTATAGGTTTGCTAGGTTTCCCTAAGTGCCGGCAAAGCTATGGTTCAAAAACTACAGCTAGGCACTTTGCAAAAAAAGGGTCATTTTTCACTGTGAAAATGTGGTGCGTCCACGTTGCGTTTTGCGCTGCTTCCTGTCGCGGGCTCTAGGCCTACCCACACAAATGAGGTACCATTTTCTTTGGAAGACCTTGGGAAACGCGGGGTGGGTGGAATTTTGTGGATCCACGCAGATTCCAGAACTTTCCACCACAGAAAAGTGAGGAAAATGTGTTTTTTTTGCCAATTTTTTAGGTTTGCAAGGGATTCTGGGTAACAGAACCTGGTGAGAGCCAGTCAAGTCACCCCATCCTTGATTCCCCTGGGTGTCTACTTTTCAAAAATGTATAGGTTTGCTAGGTTTCCCTAAGTGCCGGCAGAGCTAGGGTTCAAAAACTACAGCTAGGCACTTTGCAAAAAAAGGGTCATTTTTCACTGTGAAAATGTGGTGCGTCCACGTTGTGTTTTGCGCTGCTTCCTGTCGCGGGCACTAGGCCTACCCACACAAGTGAGGTACCATTTTTTTCGGAAGACCTTGGGGAACGCCGGGTGGGTGGAATTTTGTGGATCCACGCAGATTCCAGAACTTTCCACCACAGAAAAGTGAGGAAAATGTGTTTTTTTTGCCAATTGTTTAGGTTTGCAAGGGATTCTGGGTAACAGAACCTGGTGAGAGCCAGTCAAGTCACCCCATCCTGGATTCCCCTGGGTGTCTACTTTTCAAAAATGTTTAGGTTTGCTAGGTTTCCCTAAGTGCCGGCAGAGCTAGGGTTCAAAAACTACAGCTAGGCACTTTGCAAAAAAAGGGTCATTTTTCACTGTGAAAATGTGGTGCGTCCATGTTGCGTTTTGCGCTGCTTCCTGTCGCGGGCACTAGGCCTACCCACACAAGTGAGGTACCATTTTTTTGGGAAGACCTTGGGGAACGCGGGGTGGGTGGAATTTTGTGGATCCACGCAGATTCCAGAACTTTCCACCACAGAAAAGTGAGGAAAATTTGTTTTTTTTGCCAATTTTTAAGGTTTGCAAGGGATTCTGGGTAACAGAACCTGGTGAGAGCCAGTCAAGTCACCCCATACTGAATTACCCTGGGTGTCTAGTTTTCAAAAATGTATAGGTTTGCTAGGTTTCCCTAAGTGCCCGCAGAGCTAGGGTTCAAAAACTACAGCTAGGCACTTTGCAAAAAAAGGGTAATTTTTCATTGTGAAAATGTGGTACGTCCACGTTGCATTTTGAGCCATTTCCTGTTGTGGGCACAAGGCCTACCCACACAAGTGAGGTACCATTTTTATCGGGAGACTTAGGGTAACACAGAATTGTAGAGCAACTGTTATTACCTATTGACTTTCGATGCATTTATGCCTTCCAAATGAAAGACAATGTGTAAAAAATAAGTCATTTTGAAAAATGACCTATAATTCTCATGCTAGTATGGGTACTCCCAATTTCAGAAATGTGCAAATATCTACTGTTTCTAAAATCTAAATTTTGTTCCCATTTCAGAAATACATAGGTGTCTTTCATAACAATTTTTCCATGTATACATTTTCCCAAAATAATTGCTATATACCCAGTACATAATAAAAAACCATTGCAAGATGCTGCTCAGTTATTGGCTCTGGGTTCGTCGGGTTCTTGGTGAACCTACAAGTCCTATATATCCCCACAACCAGAAAGGTTCAGCGGATATAACGGTATATTGCTTTCAAATAGCTGTCATAATTAGAAGAAGTTACAGGTGAAAACGTTGACACAAATGGCTGTTTTTTTCAACTCATTTTCAATTTTTCCTTTATTTAACTGTTAGTTTCTATAAGGAACACTTTAAGGATCTACACAAATGACCCCTTGCTGAATTCAGAATTTTGTCTACGTTTCAGAAATGTATGTCTTTCCAGGATCCATTATTGGTTTCATACCCATTTCTACCATTAACTGGAAGGAGGTTGAAAGCACAAAAAATAGCAAAAATAGGCTATGTCCCAGAAAAATGCCAAAACTGTGTAAAAAAAGTTGGTTTTCTGACAAAAGTCTGCTTGTCCATGAAATCTGGGAAGATGGTGATTTCAGCACCGCAACCCCTTTTTTGATGCCATTTGCAGGGAAAAAACAAGACGCTTTCATCTGTAGCCCTTTTTTCGCATTTTTCCCCAAAAAAACAACATTTTGCTGTATTTTGGATAATTTCTGGGTCCCCTCCAGGGGAATCCACAAACCCTGGGAACCTTTACAATCCCCATGATGTTAGAAAAAAAGGACGCAAATTTGGCGTGGATACCTTATGTGGTCAAAAAGTTACAGGGGCCTAAGCGCGCACTACCCCAAATAGCCAAAAAAAGGCTTAGCACAGGGGGGGAAAAGGCCTAGCAGCGAAGGGGTTAAAGAATACCACATCGGGTCCCGATCTAAGATCGACCATCCCTCATCCATAGGGATTTATTGATGTGAGTGTTTGTCTAAATTTGGGGCTATATTATATAGGGAGTTAGAGGGCACAATTCACTACTGGTTTCCTGATAGTATTTATAAGTAAGATCTTTATTTGCTCTACTCCCATTAGGTATTCATCAACAGCATAAATACAATAGTTCTGAATAAAGTATACCTGGTTAAAAATTCAATCCGTCACGAAGGTCTTGAAGGATCCCTAGTCCTTGTGACATTACTCGCCATCAGCGGTAGGTACAATGAAAGAGGACCTGTTTCGAAGTAGTTATAGATGGTATAACATGACCATATTTATTTAGTTATGGGTTATGTATTTCAGGTTTGAAAGGACTCAATATGGCTGCACAATAACTCTGAAAGAACTACTTATCTTCAGTGTTGTATCTAAAAGGTGGGTATTACACTCACGAAATGGGAAGCTTAGCTATAAAGAATATGGGCCAATACTTTTTTGAAAAATACTTTTTTGAAGGGTTAGGCCAACTAAACACTATTACATTCTGGGTCTATACTAGTGCCTATTATAATAATTGTGGCATTATATTGTGTTTTTTAGTGGAATGAAAGTGGTACATCTTTTATGAGTTGGGAACCCCTGAAACAATTGTATAAACACGGTGATAAAATATTCCTATGAATGAATGAGGGTGGCCTTAATGTTTTTTATATTTTGTGGACTGTCCCTCCCCCCTTTTTTGGTTTTTGAATTAGCAAATATACCTTTTTTGGATTTATTAAATTTGTTAATAAAATATTTATGCCTGTAATAGGGTGCCGTTTTGGCCCCTAGTAGAAAAATGATTAATGATATATGTATTGTGTGTCATGATTTTGTGTATTTATGTTTTTAATTAGGTTGAATTTTATATCATTCATCTGAGAGACGAATATTGTTCAAGTCCTGATGAAGGTGGTACCCCAATAAGTTTATACCACTGAAACGCGTCAACGCTTTTTGTTTTATATGTGTTACATCCGAGGAACTCCTTCATGTCTAACGTTATTATGAATAATTAGACTGATGTTTGTTAATATATGGATTCCCTTTGGAGTAACTTCATTATGATGATTTGAATTGTTCACATCTTGTCTGTCTCTCGTTTATTGTTTTTATTGTTTGGATTTTATTATTTTATTCATTTCATAAATGTCATGTTTTTAAATTGTATTCTTATTGAAGCCTAATGTCTGAATAAATATATCCTCCTTTTTATATTGAGCAAAGTGCCTTATCCTTGTGTGTATTACAATTGGTTTTTGGGTTCATTTATGGTGGTTCCATTCGAGCGGTGTGGATGTTTGAATATATGAGGTATACATAGCAGAATATACTCAGTTGAAAGGAGATCTTTAGTAGTCCCAAGAGAGTCTCTTTGTTTCTTTACTTGTGGTACCCTGTCTCTTGGCAAGTGGGGTCGCTCCCTTGTTTTTTTTATTTATATCCCCCCTACCTGTGCATGTACGCTGCGAGTCGCATCGAGGCGTACCCGCTGTAGGGGTGCCCTTGTTCGCCTCGCACCCATTGAGTCAATGGGAGCCCGCATACGCGTTGTACGACCGGCTCCCATTGACTTCAATGGGAGTCCGACCGACTCGAGTCCGATTGCATGCGTGCGCATCGTACTCGTTCGGTTGGACTGCTAGAGTCCGATTCGGTCAGAAATCTCTCCGGGTCCGGCTCGGTCGGAGTGATTTCCGGCCTGAATCGGAATCGGCCCCTAAGTGTCTTCCGGGTGGAGGGTGTTATGGAGCGGGAGTATAGGGCTACTCCAGCCCTGACATTTTTCAAAAGATTGAAAATGGTTTTCTGCAGAGACTTTTTGGCATTTCCCCAAGCACTGCAACATACATTTGCCATGTTGAGGTCGGGACGAACTACATACAGGACACCGTAAGTCTTGCCCCTTTTTTTGTTCTGGCTCAAGCACCGGCAAACACCGGAGGCATCCTGTTCACGACTGATTTTAAAAGACTGCTTGACCATGGATAACAGTATCCTGGTTCGGTTATGTCTAGGATGCCTTTGTGAAAATTGGGATCTCAGAGCTTTTCTCTAACCCTAAGCTAGGGGAGGGCTTTGATAAAGACCAATGCAGGTCTCTTTTTTTAGACCACCGAGTTAATGAATGTCATGTTAAAGCCCAATGATTGCAATCAGAAGCAAATCATTTTTTACTTGTTCCTGCACACATTCTGGAATTATATTTAACTTTTATCCAAAATCTGCAATATACATCTTATTTAACTTGTTTGCTCCTCACCACTTTACATTTTCTAGTAGCATTTTCCCAGCAAGAAGCATGGTTCTCATCTCTTCCAAATTGTCCCAGTGATAATCAGTCTCACCAAAGTACTGCTCACTTTATCCTATTTTGCACGTTATATAGCACATGGCGATCCCATTTTTTAGTTCCTATCCTTCGAACTGCCTATAAGATGGGTCTGATCCACCTGCAACAACTAAGATCTCCGCCAATTTGTAGAGCTGGGATAAGTTTTATTGAATGTTCTTTGAAAATGAAGAAAAGGCATAGCATCTCTACATAAGAATTGCTATGTTAAGATACTTAGGGGGAGATTTACCAAGATTTTGCACCATGTTTGCATCACAAAAGTGATGCAAATCTGCGTGAAATCTTTTTTTTCCAATTTACTTTTTCAGCGCTAAACTTGTTTAGTGCTGGAAATAATGGAAAAGTAACACGAAACAGCGCATAGCGCTGCTTTGCATTACTTTGCGCCATGGGGCTGTACCAAGGGTGGAGCATGGGGATTCCCATGCAACCACCCAAGGTTTCTCACGCTAAATCCAATTTACTTAGTAAAGTAGATTGGGTTTAGCGTGTGAAAACTGTGCCCTTTTCAAGTAGGCGCGAGGAAGGAGAAATTATTTCATTTCTCCTTCCTTTTCCTACTTTGGACATCATAGTTTGTACAGGAAGGGTACCCTTCCTGTACAAAACCTATGCTAGACTAATTCACACACCCTAGCGCTATGTCTCTAAAGTGTGTGCGTGGCGCACGGCAGCTGAAATGAGCGCTGGCGCAAGGGAAAGGGGAGGAGGGAGCCATATCTCTGAAGATATGGCGCTTTCCTGCTCCCTCCCTGTCGCGCAATGCAGCACAGCCTCGCGGGGGGCTGCCCTGCCCTGAATGCATTTTTTGTAAATCTCCCCCTTAGTGATTCAGAATATAGTCTTAAGTTTTTATTGTTGTAAGGAAGCCACATGAGATTTTGTAACTCGCAGAAATTGCTATTAGGAAATGTCCTGTCAACTTCTTTGCTGATTTATTATTGTGAGTTCGATTGTGGATTTTAAATGTTGCAGTGGAATTTTTTTTATTCATAGCTATTGAATTTTTAATGTATCACATTATGTGATGAATGATTTTATTATGTTGTGATGAACCTTTATGGCGAGTACTGCCGAATAAAGTTTTATTGACTGACTGACTGACTTACTGTTGTATAAAACACATGTTAAATATGAGCACATTATCCACAAAAAAAGCACACATTTCTGAAAAACCCTCATAGACATTTCTCCATATTCTGAGGCAAACATTGAATACTAAAAAGATGACGCTCAAATATTCCAAATCTTTCTAAAGAGTAAAAAAAATCAGTTAATAAATCGTGTAATATAAAAATACAAAACAAGTGTAATATGGCCCTATTTTACCATCTCAGGCTTCAGTGCAATGGTGGGCAACACACAACTTACACCATAAATCTACCTCTTACCATGTTTTCCACTTTGTAGACGGAGTTTCTTTACCAATGCAATCAGGTAAGGGCTGTACTGAGCATGGGAGGTGCAAGGAAATATTGTGTGCATTATGAATTGCACCAATCACACAAAAGGTGATGGGGGAATACATGCAAATGTCTAACCAATAACAGTCACTCAGGGTAGCATTTCAAATCATTGTTTTTCATCCACTGTTCCACTCTCAACAAATATCCACCTTAAGCAAATCAGTACTGAGCCTGCTACTCATAGAAACAGTCCATGCTGAACTGTCACACAAGGCCTCCAGAAGGGAACCCAAGCAACGCCAGAACAAGTTCAGCCTTGTTAGGCCTCATCAGTGAGGTATGGTTTGGATCCTTTACCTCAGACCAGTTTCAGCCTTGTTAATCCTCATCAGTGAAGTATAGCTTGGATCCTATTGCACAGTGAGCAAGTGATCCACATCTGGGCATCTGCTTGGCCACCTGGGGCGTAACATCAATCACAACCTTGCACACCAAAACTGTCACATTTAGGGTTTTCTTTTTTATGTTGTATTCACTGAACTATAAATGACCATTAGCTATGTTTTTTTCAGTGAATTTCATGTTTTTCATGAGGCACCCAAATTACCTGCCATGTACCTATTTTGTGCTTTTTACAGTCATTGGCCAAATCCTGCACCCCTACTCTCTTCGGCTGTGTGCATTAGAGGTTGATAGCAGGGCCTGCTCGGCCTGGCACTGAGCTTAATTTGCTAGCTCCCAAATGTTATTCCGATTCATTAAACAGTGCCAAAGTTATTAGCAAATAAACCTTCATTGTCCCCAATTTATGTTTGCCCCTCTGTGATGCATCTGCTCAAAATTTGACCTAACCACCAGAAATCTAAACTTTATAAATGGCTGTCAGATTTTGTATGGATTCATCAAATGTTGCCAAATATATTAGCAAATCTTCACCCCCGTGAAATCTGACCTCACTTATAGACCTGGATGAAACTGAGAAAAACAACAGTAGGCTAAACATGGCACGTCCCAATCCATCAAACAGGGTCACAGTTACTGTAGATCAAACACATTTTGAACTACACCTCATTTTAAGCCTCCCCATTGGATCTGCATGAATTCTTATACACCCACACTGGGTGTAACTTGCTAACTGCTTGTCGTATTTTATGTAGAGTCATCAAACAGTAGTAAAGTTATAAGCAAATTAAAATTGTATTGACCTCCATTAACGTTTTTCCCCTTCTAGGATTGCCACCAAACTTGACATGCCAATAGAAAACCAATCCTTCAGGGGCGTGGCTTGGACGGCAGAGCTAATGGCTGCCTGATTCCGTCGATCCGTCGGATCGGAGAAGAGATCATTGATCCCTGATGAGTAAATGAGCGAGAGGGACCCAACAAAGGAAGATTTGGCCAGCAGAAGGACCACTGCCAACGAGGAGACCATCACGGCGACCTCCGGAGCCGGAGGAAGGACAGGAATCGAACCTACGTCTCAGGAGTAAGAGCGAGACTCGGAGGAAAATGGCGGCGACCCGGAGCCTCGCAAACTGAAACCAAGGGAAAACTCAGCCGAAATCGCACCACAGCACCAGGGAAAAGCACCCGCCAGTATCTACTGAAGTGAGTAGAGGTATGCTAGAACTATTAGCTCATTTCGGTGAGGGGCTCGAAGGCTAGCGTGCTCGAGCGCTCGTGGGACTGAGACGAGAAAGAGGCTGGTTTCGGCAACGGCACCCAAGAGAGGCTGCACCGCTCGCTCTTTCACCGAAACAGCACGGTGCTGATGTACGAGTTCGCCAGCGTAGCATAGCGATGTGCCGCAGCTAGAGCAAATGTGCGACCAAGGAAGTACGGGAGGCAAGTACCGGCTGGCACCGTAATGTACACCGCACTGTAAGCGGCCGAAACTTACAATGAATACAAGTTTAACTGGGACTGCACTGGGATGAAAAGCAGATGTAAGCTGGGAAATCACTATGTGCATAGAGTTCACGGAATGTTTGTGGATCAATGTTCAGACGGGACCAGATACCGGCGCAGAATCGAAATCGGAACTGAAAGCTGCACAGCCGCTCGCTGTCTCCACAAAATGGCGACTATCAAAACGAAGAGGTTTGATGTTGACCTCTAAGTGAGGAGAAGATTAGCCAGCATAATCATAGCCATTGTGTGATGCTTGTTTTCTAGTGCGGGAGGCGGGTGCCAGCTGGCACTGTGATCAGTGTGAAAATCAAAATCATGCGGATTGATGTTTAGGCGGAACCAAATATTGGCGCGAGTTCGAAACTGAAAGCTGCACAGCCGCTCGCTGTCACCACAAAATGGCGCCTGCTAAACAAAAACACTGATAAGGTCCGGGTAGACAAATCAATGTCGGAAGCTGATAAACGATTAACCAGCATAACCATAGCCATTGAGTGAGGTTTGATGGCAAGTGTGGGAAGCATATACCAGCATGCAAGGGGACTGAGGCAAAATTAAAAATCAGCGTGAAATTGATACTGGAAGCTGCACAACTTTCGCTACAAAATTGCGCCTGCCACAACAAACAATAACTAAGGGTCGGGCCCCCCGACACACCAGACCACGCAAAACAAGGAGCTGCTACCGTCTGCCGGATTATCACCATACTGGCAACCGTGAGGGTAAAAGCCTAGGAGCAGGGTCGGTTTGCAGACAAGGGGTAGCCGCGGCAGAGCGCAGCCAGTATATGGGAAGGACGGTAAGGACACCATCACTGTGCCCGTCCAGAGGGCGTAATAAGAAAGTAGAACTGTGTTGCACCCAAGAGACCACAAAAAGAAATCACACAGAAATGGCGGACAGAGAATCTAAATTGCATCAGCAAAAAAAAAGTAAGGGAGAGCCAGCAATCTCGTATTCACCGCTCAAAATGAAACTGGACAGCAACAGCACCCTAGATATGATACTAAAAAAGCTGGCGGACGTCCACGATTTAGCTAAGTCCACAAAGCAAACCACTGACGCTATCCAACTTGAAATAGCGGCCGTGAGGGCGGACCTGAACACAGTGAACAATAGGCTAGCAGCGGCAGAGCAAAGAATCAGTGATGCAGAGGATAGCTCCTACAACTCAAGTAAGGAGGTGAAGACCTTAACAAAACTTACCTCAAAACTACAAAAACAAACAGTGGAGCTTGAAGATCGTAATCGGTGGGGGAACATTCGAATACTTGGGGTCCCAGAGGGTTCAGAAGACACAGCAGGCTCATGCTTAGCTTTTCTCGAGGACTGGGTCCCCAAGCTTACAAATCTAAAGTTTGACCGGCAGTTTGAGCTAGACAGGGCACACAGAGTTCCCACCTTTAGATCTACTACAAGGCAAGCAGCCCGGCCTATTATTTGCAAACCACTGAGATCACAGCACACGGAAGCTATCCTTAGCCACGCACGTAAAAATCACCAAATTATCTGGAACGGTCATTGGATCATTTTCACACAAGACTACTCTAAGGCCACTGTCGACACCAGAAAGGGATTTCTTGCCCTACGCGACAAACTCAGGAGCAAAAACATGCAGTTCTCATTCGTTGCTCCCGCCAAATTCAGGATAACCGACAGCGGTAGACATCACTACTTCAATGACCCTAAGGAGCTGGCGTCATTCCTGGAAGGACCAACAACTCAAGACATGGAGGCGTCACAATCCGCCAATCCGCCACTAACAAAAGGAGATCTTCTCCGGACCCGATCACTGGATGAAGTATGAACAAGTACCTCATTGGCCAAGCTAAGTCCTTGAAACCACTATTAGGAAGGAAATTAAAACCATTACCTACCTCAATATCTACCTCATCATGTACCTCATGTTAAGAAGGAAATTGAAATCACCATCTACCTCATTATCTACCACATTATCTACCTCATTATCTATCTCATGTTAACAGACACCCTGTGATACTGGCATCACAACAAGAGAAGATGGCATATATCCTATGGACCTATACTCGTATCCTTTACAGACGTCACATATTGTCTATGTACTATGACCTTGTACACTGCAATTGAGATGTATCAAATGTATGGAGTTACATGGCTATAGAGGCTACATATCTTTTAGGGCGTATCCAAAACAAAGTACACTCGTAGGGAGAATTACGAACTAGCCTATCCAACAGTTAATCTCCAAGAGACGGAATGACGATCCTGCCGTCGCACCTTCTACACACAAGGTTTTTCAGGGGGAGGAGGGGGAGGGGAGGAACCCCAGAGGTTGCAGAATGCTCCCTGTATTGCACGGACACCCGCATTGGGGTTTCTCAGTCTTTTGCTTTCTATATTTTCTAGCTTTTTCTCCCTTTTCACCTCTTTTTCTTCTATAAACTGTGTCTGGCATACCTTGATGTATAACCTATTTGTGAGCCCTGGCAGGCAAGAGTACCCGAAAGAGATGTTTAGATTGTATGCAAAGTACCTGGGAGACATAGTCGAACTACCCCTTGTGAGGGGGGATGTCGGTCAGCTACTGTCACCCTTCACCTCCGAGGTCAAGATAGCGATTTTTGGTATTTTACCTATAGAATTGATGAACCCACCACATTACACCTCAGTTGATGGCCCGCAATAACACACTTACCCTGGCAACTGATCTCAACATAGTGTCCCTAAATGTCAAAGGTATTAACCACCCAATTAAGCGCCGGAAAATTTTGGACTACCTAGCTAAAACTAAAGGTGATATCATCCTATTACAAGAGACAAAACTATCTTTGGATGATGCCAACCTAGTTAGAGGTAACTGGATCTCACAGATGGCTTGCTCTCCTGCTGTCAAAAAGAAATGGGGGGTAATGACACTGATATCCAAAAGATCCAATATCACGATAGACTCCAAGTCTCACGATAGCGAGGGCAGACTTCTGGTCACACATCTGAGAAGGGGGAGGAGCTAATTCACGTAGCAAACATTATACGGACCCAATGCTGACGACCCAACTTTTTGGTCTGAGGTGTCAAGCACGCTAGATGGCTTCCCCCAAAACGACCTCATGGTGGTAGCAGGGGACTTTAACATCCCATTAGACCATATAACAGATAGACAATCCACCTGTCAATACCACCCTATGAACTCACATGCTGTACTCCAAAATATCTGCTCCAAATTTAACCTTAAGGACGTGTGGCGCCTCCAAC
Organism: Calotriton arnoldi; assembly: GCA_963921515.1. Classification (NCBI taxonomy): domain Eukaryota; kingdom Metazoa; phylum Chordata; class Amphibia; order Caudata; family Salamandridae; genus Calotriton; species Calotriton arnoldi. The sequence continues at coordinate 25,594 of CAWUFW010002412.1, forward strand.
ATCCAGACACTAGAGACTACACATTCTACTCTAACCCACAGAACTCATACACCAGGATAGATTATATCCTCATCTCCGGATCCCACACACGACTAATCAAACACTCAAACATAGCCCCAAGGCTAGTGTCTGACCACTCATGTATTAGCCTAAAACTGTCTGGGTGTCATAACGATGCCGTGCCTAGGAGATGGCGCTTTTGCCTTTAACAGCGATGTACTATCAGATCCTGCAGACAAAAAAAAGATCGAGGAGGCCATAATAGACTACCTAAAACATAACGACACTCCGGAGACTAGTACTAACACACTCTGGGATGCCCTGAAGACTACCATCAGGGGCACAATAATTGAAATCAAGACAAAAATAAACAAAAGTACAAACCTGAGACTAACCCAGCTTGAACAGGAGATCAAAAATTTAGAACTGGCCCACGCCACGTCCATACACGATAGCAAGCTCCGCGCGAAACTAACACAAAAAAAATACGAATACAACAAAATCCTAAGTGAGAGAGCAGGGCTGTGGATTAATAAATACAAAGCTCTTAACCTATGCGAAGCTAATAAAGCAGGGAACCTTCTTGCCTCCTACCTCAAACACAAACGGAACCAGTCTGTCATTTCATCCATTAAATACTCTTACAACCAAACCCATACCAAACACAAAGACATCCTTAGGACCTTCAAAGATTTCTATCAGGAACTCTACAAAAATGATCAGACCTTTAACCTAGAGGAGTGTACAAAAAACCTCGAAAGACTCAGCTTGCCGCAGCTAAATAGCGAGGAAACAATAAGGTTAGGACAAGAAATTAACTACACAGAGATTGAAATGGCAGTTAAATCATTAAAAGATAACAAAGCCCCTGGGCCGGACGGCTTTGCAGCCTCCTTTTACAAGACCTTATTAAACCTGTTGAAACCAACCATGAAACAAGTCTTTAATCACACAGCATTTAAAGGGATGATACCACACACTATGTCGGAAGCTAACATAATAGTCATTCCAAAGGAGGGGAGGACCAACTGTCACCCAAAAACTATAGACCTATATCCCTTATTAACGTAGACTGCAAAATATATGCTAAGATCTTAGCAGTCAGACTCAATAACTGCCCTCCCGAAGCTAATAAGTAACTCCCAGGTTGGTTTCCTACGTACACGTATGTCTAACGACAACACCCGTCTACTATGCCACATTTTAGAACATGCTGCCACTAAATCTGAACCAGCAGTAGCTGTCACATTAGACGCCGAGAAGACCATTGATAGGGTATCCTGGGCTTTCCAGGAACTGTGCATGAAATCGTTCAACTTAGGGGAGGGTTATATGCAGATGGTTATGGCCCTTTATGGGGAACCAGCAGCCCGTATTGTTGTTAATGGGTCACTCTCTGAGCCCTTCACTTTGCAACAAGGTAGTAGGCAGGGTTGCCCACTATCCCCATCATTATTTTTACTGGCATTGGAACCCCTTATCCAAGATATCAAGATAAACTCGAACATAAAGGGGGTCGATATCAATGGCGTCCAAATAAAATTAGCCGCTTATGCGGACGACATATTAATAGTAACGGAACAACCAAAGACATCAATTCCGGCATTGATGGATACAATAACAAAATATTCCGGCTTTTCAGGGTATAAACTCAACAGAGACAAATCAGAAATCAAACCACTAAACATCCACTGCACGAGGGACATCTTGGGAGAGTCGGGACTAGCATGGCAAACAGGATATATAAAATACTTAGGTATCGAATTTGGTAGCAACTTAATAGATACACTTCACCAGAATGAGAAACTACTAGTCGAAAAAATAAAGAAACTTCTAGACTCTTGGTCACCAAAATTCATAACGTGGTGGGGCAGGATCGAAACTATTAAAATGATGATCACCCCGATGGTTAACTACCTAATCAGTATGCTCCCGCTCATCTTTACAGATGATTTCCACCGCAAACTAGACATCCTGATCTCTAAATTCCTCTGGCGAGGGAAGAAAGCACGGATCAGTATCAAAAAATTAAGACTGGATAAAAATCTAGGAGGGGTAAACCTAGCGGATTTCAGAATATACCAGCTGGCTTTTCTGGCAAAACAAGGTTCATATTGGATCTCACCACCTATAGGCTACACCCCGGTCTGGCTAGAGGTGGAGAGGGCCATCCTGAATAACTTAAGCCCTCTGGCACTCCTAACAACAAATAGACTATACCCCCACACCTCCAAGTCCATTTTTAAAAATACAAAAATTGCTCTACTAAGGGTAGATAAGAAGCTGGAGAATAGTATCAAAGGCTCTAAAATGGAATCACTCTGGGCCAATAGCAAGATATTGTATAAAGGCAAAAGCCTAGCCTTTGACACATGGATTGTAAAAGGTATCCTCTACCCTTACCAACTAGAAATATCCTATTACATTCTCAGACCTCAAATCAAGATATCACCTAGCCGACATTGAATTCTACAACTTCTTGAAAATCAGAACGGCCCTTTCAAAAGCCAAATTATCCGCCGTACAACCATCAATCTCCCTGTTTGTGACAAAGATTAACAAATTGGGTCACCAGGACTCGCAGATCTACAAACTCCTCCGCCCAAAAACCTCTAAACTTAACGTTAAGACTGTTGCCTTTTGGGAGCAGCAGTCGACAGCCACACATAATGAACAGGAATGGTCCACACTATGGAGTTCCGTCTCACGTAATAAGATCTCCCTGGTCCTCTCACAAACCAAATACTTACTACTACTCAAGGCATTTTGGACCCCTGCCCGATTATTCTCATTAGGCCTCCGAGATGACACAACATGTTGGAACTGTAACAAAGAAACGGGGGACTTAGCCCATCTTATCTTTCAATGCTCACTACTAAAAACGTTTTGGGGGAAAATCTTTGACTTTATAAATGGTCTGTTTAGATGTACTCTAACCAAAGAATTCTCCACCCTGCCCATGGCATTTATGCGCACAGACTTGAGAACTGACTCTGATAAAGATCTACTCGACCTGTTACTAACATCTGCAGTGAAAATGGTCCTTGCCAACTGGAAGGACACGAGCAAGACATCTTACAAAGGCTGGATCAACTGGATCACCCATCTCAGAGGAGCGGACAACATAGCACTACAGAACTCTCCCTGGAAACCATCATCCAGAAGGATGTGGAACTCTCTCGACACCTACCTAGACTCTTACGAACCTCCATGAAAAATATGATATACCGGTGTTACTCAGCCAGGTACCCTCTACGGGAGTACCACCTGAACAATTGTACCTAACTGATTTAACCCTTGTTGCCTACACTAGTCTGCTGCGGGGGGTGAGGCCTATCAATACCGGTCTGCTCTTGTGCCAACATCTACATAGAATGTCAGAAGCAAATGATAAGAACCGTCATTCTTTCTTCCCTTCTCTTATCTTTCCTTCCCCCTTTCCCTTCTTCTGCCTGACTTTCTTTCTTTTTCTCTTATTATTGATCATGTGGGTTAGCTATATAAGCGGAACACACTGCCTTAGGACTCATATGCATAAACCTTGCCTTGGATAACTTATGCTAACCCTGTTACAGACTTTCTGTTTGCCCTTGTTAAAAAAAAAAAAATCAATAAAGTATTTTGAAGTTAAAAAAGAAAACCAATCCTTCAAAGTTCTTTCAACTGACAAGCTATAGAAAAATATTTACTCGTTCAAGCCCACCTGCTACCTTTTTCAAATGCTAATATCTCAAAAACTACTGAATGGATTTATATCATACCAAATAACCTGTATTTTCTGAGTATCAGTCCGCATTCATGCCACGTTTAGAGTTAATCTGTTCCATGGTTTTGACTGTAGGTGCAAGCAAAATGTTAATTTTAACTAAGGTACAAAAAAATCATATTTGTTGATCCCCTTCTTTTTCCCCTGCACAAAACTGCACATAGTTTGGCATGCCAGATGGTATTTGGACAAAATATTGAGTTTTAAATATCGAGTTGCAAAAATATTGGAAACAAATATTATGTTACAAAGATATAGTGAAGTAGAAATATTGCTGTCAAGAATATTGATTTTTCAGGTATGTAATATCGTTTTCAAAGAATATTGTTGTTATCATTTTCAATAATATTGTAAATAATATAATTTTGTAATTATCTTAATGTGTTTTAATGTATACAATACTTGTAAGTTATTGTTTGCATAATTGTTAATAATATTTTTAAATATAGTTTGAAATTTTAAGTGGTTTATAATTTTTAATTTAATTGCTAGAAGTAATTTATATTGTCATAATAGGTTGCTAGGTTTGTAAGGGTGTTGGGTGGGAAGTTTATTAAGTGTAATTAATTAACTCTTAGTTATTCATTCATTAAAAAAATATATATATTTTTTAATTAATTTTGTTAATTGCGTTACATTTTTTAAGTTAGATATGTGTGGAAAGCTGGGTTTGAATGGGTATTTGGTGGGAAGTTAATTAACAATGTATTAACAATGTATTTTTTACTACTTGATTATTAATTATGTAAATTGTGTAATATTTATATGTTTTAAGTTATATATTAGGTGTGGAAAGCTGGGTTTGTAGGAGTAGGAATAGGAGTAGGAGTAATAATCATTTATTAATAATTATTTAATTGATTAATATTTATGCAAATTGTGCAATAATTATTGTTTGGTTATATATTAGTTGCAGGATGTTGGGTTTGTTGGGGTTGGAAGTTAATTAAGTAATACTTAATTGACAATGTATTAATTATTTAATTGTTTAATAATTGTGTAACTTGCATTATGATTATATTTTTTAAGTTATACATTAGGTGCGGGCTGCTGGGTTTGTAGGGGCATAGGGTGGGAATTTATTAATATTAATTAATTTATTTATGTGTTTATTCAATAATAATTAATTGATAATTAATCATGTTTATTGTGTTACATTTATTTATTTTAGTTATATTTCAAGTGTGGCCTGCTTCCAACCCCCGAGATCAGATCATCCTAAACACTGCTGATCTGCCCTCTGGGGGGGTGGAATTCTCAAAAAAAGTCTCCTCCAAGGGGATGCCAAGGAGGTCCCAGGTGATCTAGTGGGTATTGTCCCCCCAGAAAAAAAACTGCTGATCTACCCCCAGGAAACAAAGATAAATAATTTGCCCCCGTGGGTAGCGTACCTTTCACCCAAGGGGTCGCTCCCCCAACACAAAAGAAATCCCTGGTGGTCAAGTGGTAAGACTCCTGCTCCGCGATCGTGCCCTCACCACAATCATGGAGCAGGAATTCACTCACTCCAAACAGGCACAGGGGGAAAGGAAATACTCTTTCCTTTCCCCTGTGTCTGTTTTCCCCATAACAGAACCCCCAGAGAAGGACTCATCAGAAAGACATCCTCTCTCTTCCAGCGTGTCGCAGCTGCATTTGATGACGTTGGTACGACGTCAAAGTACCAATGATATCAGATTGCCGACGGGAGCGGTGGAGGGTGGCAGCGGGACCACTTCAGCTGCCATCCCTGATGGGGGGCTTTAGAACGGGGCCCAAGGAAGGAGCGCCAGCACTTCTCGCCATGGGTGGGTGCAGGGACGGCTTGGAGCTGTCCTCAGCACGTGCCCACAGTGTGCGAGGACGGATCCAAGCCATCCTCGGCATGCAAGGGGTTAAAGTTGCATGAGGTATACGAAAACTACTTTAGCAAAGTTTTTCCAAATAAATGTACTAACCAACCACTTGTGATTACCTTTACTGAATAATTTTCAACTGTGCCTCATCCATGCTCTTAAACACAGTCTGTTTGGGGGTGCTCTTATCATCAGTGGGAAGGATGCCATTATCATGAGAAAGAAAACAATGCTGATAGAAACATTAACAATAACTGTGATTCATATGAATTTGGGCATTCCATAAATGTGCAATGAACTGGTTGGCTCTTGTGCATGAATTGTTTTGACATGGATTTAAACTTTCCTGATTTCTTTACCCAGCCTGTGTGCCCACTGAATTTGGCATATATGTGGATGGCATGTGTGGCTGTCTGGAGAGTTGGTGCATTTGCCACTCCATGGGTATACTGCATATTCTGCCTGACTCTTCAGTGGATGGTATCTTACCTGGCAGAAGTGCACACAGATTAGTTATTGCTTAACAACATGAGTACACCAAAAATGCTTATGTGCTTTTTACCAAGTTTCAGTTGTCTATTTTTGTGGTGTTTGTATCCCTGCTTGTGTTTGCAGGGGGAGGAGTGGGCTCAACTAGGCAGATTATTGTTTATCTCTTCCACCTCCTCCTATGGGAGGATTCTGCTTTGAGCCCATGTTGGGATCTCCCTGATAGTGTTTTCTTGTGCTGTGGTTACTGGTCCTGACATCCTTACATTAATGGTCCCCGATGTTCAATATGTTAAGCTTTCTGGTTCTTTCTGTGTGCCATATGGCCCTTCACAGTGAAAATAGCTTTTGGAGACTAGTCATTGTGGGTAGATGCCGACACTTAATTCTCACATTTACCACTTTTAATTACTAGAGACCCAAAATGCTGGTGTCCAATGTATTTTGGTATTCTTTCCTAACTGAATTTGTAATCAGTCTAATAAGGCAAGTGTTTTGTGCAACATGTGCACTCAAATTTCTATAATTTAATATGAATCCAAAAGAATAGTCTGGACTGGGAAAGTATTCATGGTTGAATGACAAGGCACTATTCCACCCTGATACTATACCTAAACTAGGATGGCCCTTTATTGCACCCAGCTTCTGCCTTTAATGCATACTCAAACTGCACATGTGGCTCGCTCCATAATGGAATCACATCTGGTAAAAAGTCTTTGTCCCACCCCACTTTGTTTCTATATAATGCGGGAACTTGTTTTAATGCTCACTCGTGCATATTTTACCCTGAGATCCTCAGATACAAAGGAGAAACATTCTACCAGTATTATCTCCTGTCAATCAGGTGCATCTCTTATAAAATATCGAGGCCAGTCGTATTCTGGTAGAATTATGTCATAGTCATCTGATAAATGTGACCGAAATAATACTTTTTTGCATAATATTTCCCCTTCAATTTGTTTGTCTACATCATAATCCCTATCTGGAGGATCTGTGTCCATCCAGTATTCCTACCTGAATGTATTTGTTAGTTGGAGTTGCCACCAAGTGCTCTTTAGAGCCTGACAAACTGTATTTACTTCCACTGTGCTGTCCTGAAGCACTACTGCCCATGTCCTGTTCCACTGAAGTATTTGCAGTTTCTGTGAAATGTTATTTATTTATTAGTCAAGTCACTTTATATGTCCTAAAATGAGCTTTTGAGTCAGAGCATTCCTCTACTTTCTTCACTTTAACCTCAGATGTTAGTGCTTGTTTTCTTTCACTCTTTTCTGAATCATGACTCTTTCTTGCACTACTCAGTTCATCTGTGCTCTTTTCTGTCCTTTCTACTCTCCCAATAGTCCTGCTATGAATGAAAAGAATGGCTATCAGTGTACTGATAATGATCTGGTTTTACATTTTTTCATGTTTCCTCAAACTGTGTCTACCCACACTAGACTCCTGCTGAGGAGGAGGTCCAGCCCTGGTGTTGGAAATGGCCCTTTTGCTGGGTTATCCCCAAAATGTTTTGCTTCTTCCTCCTATTTTTCGTGACCTGCTTTTTATGGCTTTAGGACTCTGGGCACTTTACCACTGCTAATCAGTGCTAAAGTGCATATGCTCTCTGTGTAAATTGTGAACATAATTGGTTAGCCATGGTTGGCATATTTGATTTACTGGTAATCCCCTAGTAAAGTGCACTGAGTGTACCAAGACCTGTAAATCAAATACTACTAGTGGGCCTGCAGCACTGAATGTGCCACCCACATGAGTAGCCCTGAAAAGGTATCTCAGACCTGCCACTGCAGTGTCTGCGCACAGTTTTAAACTGCCATGTCAACCTGGCAAGTGCACCCACTTGCTAGGCCCCAACCTTCCCTTTTCTTACATGTAAGGCACCCCTCAGGTAGGCCCAAGGTACCCTCATGGGCATGGTGCAGTGTATGGAAAGGTAGGACATGTACTGGTGTGTGTGACATGTCCTGATAGTGAAATCCAGTGTGCTTTGTTTTTTACTATTGAAAGGCTATCTGTCCCACAGGATAGCATGAGAGATACTTTGTAACATCTTACAAGTATAACTTCCCATTGGGACAAGATGAAGGAATACCGTTTAGGCTCTCTGAACTCAGAATTTAATAACACACCTTTTAGTAAAGATAGCTTTTAAATTGTGTGTTTGAAAATGCCATTTTTAGAAAGTAGCCATTTTCTTGTTTAACCCTCCTTTGTGCCTCTGCCTGTTTGTGGGTTGACTGTCTGGTTTTGGATTGACAGGGGCTGGGAATGTGCGTTCACTGGAGGTAGACAGCCACTGTGGGGGTTTGAGGTGTGCCTGGCCCTTCCGGGATTACTCAGAGCGGAGCTGAATAGACCTTGGCTGCATTTAGAGTAGTGGGAGGAGATTTCCTTGCACCTGAATAGGGCCTGCTCCATTGCACAATGCTGTCTCCATCCCCTGCGCACCAGTGAGGACAGAACTGGTTTGGACGGGGCTCAGAGACCCTTGCATAAAGAAGAACAAAGACATAATGGGGTTTAAGTAGTGGACTTTAAACCCTTGAACTTTAGATCACTTTGGGACTCCAAAGGAACCTTGGCCAAGGAAAAGAGCTGAAGAGCTGTGAGGAGGAGTACTGCCCCTTTACTGTGCACTGTGTGGGGTTGGCCTGCAGTTATTGCTTCTGCCAAGGAAAGGACAACGACTAGAACTTTGCTGTGAACCTGCTTGAAGAAGACTCTCCAAGGGCTTGGGTGTGTACTGGCCTCCTGTTCTGATATCTCAGGGACACAAAGACGTCAACCCCAGCTCCCCTGAACTCTAATGCTGAGAGTTCTGACCTGCCATTACATGTATGTTGGATTTTTGTCATTTTGGCCTTGTTGAGTTTAGATAATGATACTTTATTTTTCCAAACTGGTGTGGTGTCCATTTGTGGTGTTATCACTGGGTTACTGTGTGTTTTTAGTACAAATACTTTACACATTGCCTTTGGGATAAGCCTGTCTGCGTGTGCCAAGCTTCCAAGGGGTTGAGCATGGGTTATCTAAAGTGCGTAACCCCCTCACCCAGACTAGAAGCAAGTGTCCCTATTTGGGCAAAGGTACATACCTCTGCCAACTAGAGACCCCCAGTTCTAAGACCTGACTTTCTGCTTAGTATTTTGTTTTCTCTAGTTTCTGATGGTCTTTCTTTTGCCAGACCCTCAGAGTAATTTTCTATTTTAGTTGCAGTTTTATGGCATGAGTACCTAAAGTATCTCAACCTATAGAGCAGGCAAGTTCTAACACATGGCCAAAAGAGCCTTTTGCCCTTGAATGTTACTAAGAACAAAGAGACAGTTTCAAAGTTATCAATCAACTTCAATAAGAAATCAACTGCCGGAGTGGCTCCATGCTTGAGTTTCCATTTGTTATAATACCTCCTGTAACACCACTAAAGAAGGTGTGTTATCTGTAGCTGTGTGAATACTTGCAAATATAGTCCCCCATGTAGTACAATCTACTACGTAAAGTAGCATACCAAGAGAAAGACACATAGCTAACACTCTATGCTTGTCTTGGGGTGGATTATGAGGGCAGACCTTTTCCAATTGCTCATAATTAAATTATTCGTCTGTAGCCTAATTATCTGCACTAGAGCATGCAGTTGTGCAGTGGCAGAAGCCAAAATACCAGTCCCTACTCTCTGTAGTACATAACAAGTTGTCTATGTACAGTCACTAATTGTGTTAGTAAATATGTCAATTCTAGAGTGGTTACATTTCTTGTTTGTTAATCCAAAATTTCTTTTAGTTCTTTTTATAGCATATAAGTTCCTGCGTGACCCATAAACAAACGCAAAGTAGTAAGGGTGTCAATACAGCTAGATGTTCAATTCTATTAATACCAACGTCGAACTACACGGGTATCAAGCTATTGGGCAAACGAAGAAACATCCTTATGAATTTATTTTCGTCTATGGTAAGTGTACCTAGTTTGCACCCCGCCCCCCACAACTCTGTCCTAAAACGAGCTGCTCTTTGAGCCCTATATTTATAAACCTCCAGGACTGGAGTTGGTGCCTTGGATTTAGTGGCTTGGTGTTTTTTATAATGGCCATTGAATTCTGCACCAGAACAACTTTCGATTTCTGGATTTGTGTTTTCCAAGACAATTTTGCATCTATTGTGATGCCAAGATAACTAAAGTTTGTCATGTACTCCAGATATTGATTATCAATAGTGATACTTTTTCTGAAGGACTTATGCGGTCTTATGGCCATATACTTTGATTTGCTAGAGTTGCTAGAGTTGATTTCAAGGCTGTTTATATTGCAATAATTGCTAAAGCTATCCAATTTGGAGTCTGTGATAGCAGGATGGTATCAACTGCAAATAGTAGTGCATGTATCGAGACCCCACCTAGTTTTGGGCAGTCGTGTTGCACTAATGCAGGTGTCGCACAACATCGTAAACATATAACAAAAATTGAGTTGGAGCAACACGCATCCTTGTCTTACTCCCCTTTTAATAGGTATAGATAGCGTCTGTAAGGTCGCATCCAGGGCCCCATCGAACCCTAGAGTAATTGTCTTGATGCAGTCTATCTGCGCCAAGAGCTCATCTGTCAACCCTGGCTTCGCATGGAGCCCCACAATTGACCCTTTGGGACAAGGTCAAAAGCTGCTTTTAGGTCGATAAATGATACATACAGGTGATCCCCCACCCTCTCGGTTTAGTGTACTTCCATGCTATACACAGAAGCCTACGGACCTGATCCTGATCAAGTGTGCTTGTTCTTGTTTTAAATCCTGCTTGATAAGGTGAAAGAATATCATTTTCGACTATCCAGTTTGTTAGTTTATTTAGAACTTGCTTGGCATGGACTATTTGAAACCTATCAATTAGACAGACTGCTGGTATATGTTTCGTGATAGTTTAAATTACGGAAAATATGTACATAGTTGTGTCACTTGACAAGCAAATGCGACCTTGCACCTTCCAGCAAAATGCTTTGGTTCATTAAAGAACTGTAGAATTTTATCAAATCTTTTTCTGTTGACAGTACATTTGTCGCGGTGATTTAACTTGCTTTTTGTACATTGTAGAGTGGAGAAGTAAAACGAGCACATGCTTATTTTCAATTTACTGTAATTTGTAAAAGGATACAATCCACATAATCACATTTCGAAAGAAAAATATAGGAAAATGTACATAAGACCATTGGCTGATTTCCAAACACCTTGCATATCCTTGGTACACGGTCATGTTAACTATGTGTGTGTGTGCCTCACTAAGATTAAATTGTTAATTTATTTATAATTGTAAATTACGACGGATTTACGGACAGTGCCTGAAAGGCTTTATCTATATCAATAGCTTTCAATTAGTTTGCAACTATTGATGACTCGGAAACATAGCTTTAAACATGATTAATGGTCTTTGGACATGGAAAATGGAAATCAGTTTTTTCTGAGAGATAACTAAATGGAAAATTGCGATGTTAGCTGGAACAAAGATGCTAAAAAATCTCAAAGCTTTGAAGCAGGTACCTGTACAGAACACCAATGATGAATATATTTTAAAGTGAACAATGGAAGGATCAATTGTGTCTCTTCATACATTAAATTCTTTCGAGACTTATATTGCTTATAATTGGGCAAACTTACGAAATAAAGTAGGCTTGCACTTGTTAACTGCTAAAGGATAGTTGGAGGAGAAGGGTATTATCAGTGGAGATGGCTGTTGGAAGTTGAAATTGGTTTATAATATTGAGATGAGAAATGGTGTAAAAGGTAAGTGCCTGAGGAATCTTTGACAAAAAGGAGGGTTGTGCAATAGATTCATGCTTGGAAAGTGACATTTTACAAATACATATCATCATATGTCAGAAATCTGAGACCGGTTCACAAAATATTATTTTTACCCGGACTATTACAGATATTTAATGGCAGATAAGGTTGAGCTTGGTGCAAACACCTTTTATTACTGCCTCATGAAAACAGATATGTGGAAGCAACAATGCGTGACAACAGTTGTGCATATTTATTGTGTTGCATTTTGCAGTGATGGTGATATGTTGCCTTCATTTTGTTCTCTTGTCGTTTTGTGCAGCATTATTGCACTGTGTTAATGTTGTGTTGTAGTAATTGAATTGTTAGAAGGTGGTTCTGACCATCTGAGCCGCCAAGATTGTTCGCTTTTTGAACACCTATGTGTTGAGCTTTTACTGTGGGAGAGCCTCATAAATTGGGACTCACCCACAGTGAACTCATGATGAAAGGGACTGCATGTGGATTTTACTGGTGTCCCCCTTTATTGCGTTGGCTGAGAATTTGGGCACAACCTATGCCAAATCTTAACCAATTGATCATCCAAGATTGTCTCACCCTAGAAAAGGTGTTAGACATTCCGTGGATTAGATATATTAAGGACCAGATGGAAACCCTTGGCTGCCCAGATTTATTTTTGAGCCCTATAGCATTGGATAAACAAGCCATTAGAGATCTCAAGCAGCAGTTTTTAGACAGACGAAGAGTACTAAGGGAGGAGAATGAATTGAAAAAACCCATGGTGAGAAGTTTTGTTACACTGAGCCTGGGTCGACAGATGCAACCATATTTATCTTATATAAACAAACCGTACCATCTTTTTGTTTTGACAAGATTTAGGTTGAATATGGTTCCCTGGCTCCTTGCTTTTCCTAAAGGGTTTTTCAAAGAAGGAACATTAAATCCCTGTCCCTGTGATAATTTCTAGGACCAGAACACTCTTCATATAATATTCTTCTGTGCATATTACAATTCTCTGCGCAGAAAATTTATCATTCCTTTGCTTAGAGGTTGTAACTTTGAACAAGTTAGGCCGGCGCTGGTATATTTACAAATGCTAGCGTCACCTATGGTCTGTTATGGGGTAGCAAGTTTCCTAACAGGAGCAATTAGGCATAGGAATAGGTCACTCATGAATTCTCCTGTGGACATGGCTTTGAATCACGTTATTTAAATACTTATTCTTATGTTCTTATATGTAAAGTTGGACAAGTGTAAGTTGGGCTAATTTTTATCTTATTTAATTATTCACTCCCAGGCCTAATTATGTGTCGTGGATCCTTGAGGTGTGCTTATTCTTGTATGAAGTGTTGTATTACTCGATGGAGTGTATTTTATTCTATTGTAGATAATGAAGTTTGAGTGGAGCAGGTCTCTACGGAGATTAATAACTGTCTTATGGTTTTTTACTTTTATATTTGCTACATTGTTACAAGACGGGGGATCTTAACTGATTTTACATTTATGTATTTTATGATTGTAGATTTGATCTCTCCTGTTTTGTTATTTGTACTTTGATGGCTATAATCAGCCGAATAAAGTTAAATTTGGACTTTGACTTTGACTAGGCCGCTGCGCTGCAGCTGGAGTAAGGGGCACCGGGCTGGTTACATGCAGACACATGTGTACATGCGTGTGCACACGTGTAGGGGCTGCGCAGGGGAGATTCCTGGCGTGCGCAGCCAAGGAGCAGGTGCAGATAGAATGGTGTGGCAGGAGTTATGCAGAGCTGGGTGGTGACATGGAAAAGGCTTTATACAGTGGGAAGAAACTTGCCAGGGAAAGTCAGTGTGCTTTACTGTTTTTCACTCCATTATTCTCCTATGAGGATGGGGAGCACATGGGCTAGTTTCACTTTCCTAGGGCCTACAAATTCCAGACACGCACTAAAGTCCACTGTAACTTATGTGAGAAGAAGTATTCTGCAGAGTCCAAAGCCATATCTGTACTGCTTTTGGGTCATCCAGAATATTTCTCTGAGTCAGCTCATAACCAGGGCCTGGCTGGGGCTGACCCGGCCAGGCTGAATTAATGACCTTCCTCTCCAAGCTGTAGCCTCAGAGGTCCAGCCCTGCACAACAAGCATTCCAAGGGCGAGGGCCTCCACTCCAAGAAGAGGAGATGGGTGGAGCTACAGGTTCATCCATCAGCAGCTGTCACCTGGTGCCAGGCACCAAGCTGCTCTGGAGAGAAGACAGCAAGGGGGGCAGGGGCTCTCAGAGACCATGTGGCATGAGACCCCTGGACGACGCCATTTTTAACAAACCCAGAGGCCTGGGCAGGAAGGAGGGAGCTGGGGCAGAGAGGTGAGGTGTCGCTGCCTGATAGGGCAAGAGGAGACTTCCTGCCAGCCCCCTCCAAATTCTTTTAAAAGGTCTTGCACAGGAAGAGAAGCTCTCTCTGGGGTGTGGTCTGCTGAGGCAGAGGGTGCTGGAGCCTGGCGCCATGGGCAGTTGGAAGGAGGAACCCCCTGACTGTCCCAGGATCCTGAATAGCACCAGGAGAGGAGTCCAGGATCAGTGAGCAGGAGCCGGGGCCTCTGCGCAAGGAGAAGAGAGGCCCAGGAGGAGAGCCAGGTGAAAGGCTGGCGCAGGGAGCCAGTGAAAACAGCTCCCTGCTGAAGTTCACCCTCTTGGAGGTGAGGAGGGCAGCGGAAAGTGCCCCAGATGGGTAGATCGGGCCATCAGGAGCAAGAAGAGGCTAGAATTATGACAATCGGACTCCTGGGGGCTGAGCTATGCCCCTCAGAAGGTAGGCAACCTTTGACCTCTGGACGACCGACGACGAAGCACGTAGGGCTCCGCCGCCAGTCTCAAAGATGCCCCCAGGGTGGGTCAGGTCCCGGGGGCTGCCCCCAGAAGAAGTGAAGTCCGGGTGCGCCGTCGCGCACCCCGTGAAGGTGCCCCCGTGTGGTGCCAGGAGCCCACCCTGGCCTCCGCCGAAAAATGAAATGGGGAGCACCGTCGATCTCCCCGTGAAGATTGGGTGAGGGGCCCGGGATCCCAACTCCTGTGAGGAGGAGGCGGGGAGTGCCATCGCGCCCCCGCGAAGAAGACTCTGGGGCCCCAACTCCGGGCCCCGCCGAAGTCAGGGAGCGCTGTCGCGCTCCCTGTGAAAATGGAGGAGGGGGTGCCAGGAGCCCACCCTGGCCCCCGAGGGGAGCGAAGTCGCGCTCCCCGTGAAGATGAGCTCTGGGGCCCGGGACCCCATCTCCGGGCCCCGACTGGCAGGAGGAGGAGGGGGGAGTGCAGCTGCACTCCCCCGAGGTCCAGAGCTGGTCTCGCGTCTGCCCGCCGGAGCGGGCAGACCAGGAGAGAAGGGCTGGCTCCTGCAGCAGCACGCGAGGGTGCTGGCCGGGCAGGGAGCCAGCGGGGGCAGCCGAGGGTGGGCTCCCCGGGCTGCCCTCCAACGCTGGGGCATGTGGGGGTCCTGGGTGGGACCGGGACCCCAAAAACAGAAGAGGGGCGGCCAGGGGCCCGGGTGGGACCGGGACCCCAAAACCCAGCGGAGCGGCTGGGGGTGGGCTCCCCGAGCCGCAGATTGCCTCACCTTGGGGTCCGGATGGGACCGGGCCCCCCAACAACATGAAGGGCGGCATGAGGCCGCCGAAGGTCGCAGCGCCACTCGCCCCAAACAGCGGGGGAGCTGCTGCTAGGATATGCACGAAAACGAGGAATCGCCCCATAATGCCTTGCAGGCCTGGACCGGCCTGCAAGGGAAAAACAGCCTTTTCTCGGTTTGTGGTGGCCCCAGGAGAACGGGGTCACCACCCAGTGAGTGCCAAGGTGCAGGGGGGGCTGCAGGAGCAACGCAGTCTCCCCCAGCACGAAGATGAAAAGTTCCCTCCCTAAGTCTCTGGGGACTCTGAAGAATTAACCCCTCAAGGGCTCAGCCAGCATTGAATCACTTCCTGGGCTGGAACTTTTGTTGTACAGCTGGGGGTGTATTGAGAAGTGCTCCAAACGATGAAGGGCTGAGTTGGGGATCTCTGGAGAAGGGCATCCCCTGGAGGCGAAGAGGTGCAATTGCACGAGAAGTGCATTGACTAAGGTTATTTCTATGAAGTGCATTGACTAAGGTTATTTCCATGGAGGGACTGTAAGTCACATGTGTAATGTGAAGTCATAAGCAATGAGGGTTTATGTTGCTAGACATTCCTGCTAGGGTGTCTGGCTGTACATGCTTAATCCTGTGATTTCAGCTGTGATGCCTTTAGGGGCTGTAATTGCAATGCATTATACTGATCAACAAATGTGATGAGTACTGTCATTCTAAAGGGATTCTTAAACATGTATTCTTGCTGCTGCGCTTAGGTGAAGAACAACCCAGACTGTTAGCCACTAAAGATGTAGAGGTGTATACGGAATGGTCAGTATGACATGGTTAGTCAGGGTTATGTGTCACCAAGGCAGGGGGTACCCATCTTCAAGGCTTGTTGGGATAATGGGGGGGGGGATGGTGCCAGTGCGCAAGGCCCTCGCTCCAGATTATGTTCAAATAACGGCATTAGGGGGCAAGATGATGTGCATACATGGGAGTGGTGGTACTAGGCCCCACCACCCCCTGTGGGAGGGGTGTAGATGTTATGCAATGTCGCAAAGTAATTCCAACAGCTTATGTATATTTGTAAATTGGTGCATAGTATTGAGTGGTGTGTGTGTTTAATAAATGTACTCTTACTTTTATAAAGCAAAGTACAGACTGGACAATCAATTATTGAGTGTTATTAATGCGTACCTGTAAATGGCGATTACTTTTATATAATTAAAAGAAATATAGTTAAAAATATATTTAAAAATAATAACTAATACATTAAATGTTAAAATAAATTAAACATATACATATAAATTAATATATATACGTACTCCACATAGTGCAACAGTAGGGAAAGCGTTGGATAGCGTAGGGGTAAAATTACTATTCCCACTCCAGAGAGTGCAACAGTAGGGAAAGCGCTGGATAGCGCAAGGGTAAAATTACTATTCCCACTCCAGTGAGTGCAACAGTAGGGAAAGCGCTGGATAGCGTAGGGGTAGAAATTACTATTCCCACTCCAGAGAGTGCAACAGTAGGGAAAGCGCTGGATAGCGTAGGGGTAAAATTACTATTCCCACTCCAGAGAGTGCAACAGTAGGGAAAGCGCTGGATAGCGTAGGGGTAAAAATTACTATTCCCACTCCAGTAAGTGCAACAGTAGGGAAAGCGCTGGATAGCGTAGGGGTAAAAATTACTATTCCCACTCCAGAGAGTGCAACAGTAGGGAAAGCGTTGGATAGCGTAGGGGTAAAAAATACTATTCCCACTCCAGTGAGTGCAACAGTAGGGAAAGCGTTGGATCGTGTAGGGGTAAAAATTACTATTCCCACTCCAGAGAGTGCAACAGTAGGGAAAGCGTTGGATAGCGTAGGGGTAAAAATTACTATTCCCACTCCAGAGAGTGCAACAGTAGGGAAAGCGCTGGATAGCGTAGGGGTAAAATTACTATTCCCACTCCAGTGAGTGCAACAGTAGAGAAAGCGCTGGATAGCGTAGGGGTATAAATTACTATTCCCACTCCAGAGAGTGCAACAGTAGGGAAAGCGCTGGATAGCGTAGGGGTAAAAGTTACTATTCCCACTCCAGAGAGTGCAACAGTAGGGAAAGCGCTGGATAGCGTAGGGGTAAAATTACTATTCCCACTCCAGTGAGTGCAACAGTAGGGAAAGCGCTGGATAGCGTAGGGGTAAAAATTACTATTCCCACTCCAGAGAGTGCAACAGTAGGGAAAGCGCTGGATAGCGTAAGGGTAAAAATTACTATTCCCACTCCAGTAAGTGCAACAGTAGGGAAAGCGCTGGATAGCGTAGGGGTAAAAATTACTATTCCCACTCCAGAGAGTGCAACAGTAGGGAAAGCGTTGGATAGCGTAGGGGTAAAAATTACTATTCCCACTCCAGTGAGTGCAACAGTAGGGAAAGCGTTGGATCCTGTAGGGGTAAAAATTACTATTCCCACTCCAGAGAGTGCAACAGTAGTGAAAGCGTTGGATAGCATAGGGGTAAAAATTACTATTCTCACTCCAGAGAGTGCAACAGTAGGGAAAGCGCTGGATGGCGTAGGGGTAAAATTACTATCCCACTGCAGTGAGTGCAACAGTAGGGAAAGCGTTGGACAACGTAGATGTTAAAAATAACATACTTATAAATGAAATAAATATTGTAATTAAATAATGATTTATTAATAAATTTAGAAAAGAAAAAAAACTACAAATATATCAAAAATAATAATTACTTTAATAATATTAAATACTTCCCACCCGATTCCCCAATAAACACACAACACACTCCACATAAAATTTCACACAATTACATTAATTTTCAATTAATCAATTAATAAAAATTAATTTGCAATTAATAATTAAATTTAAAAAATGCCAATAACAATAAATAATATGTAATAAAACTTAATAACCAATTAATAATTAATTAACTAACAACATAATTATCAATACCAATAAATAATAGTTAATGAAAATTAATAACAAATTAATAATTAATTAACAAAAAATATCAATACCAATAAATAATATTTAATAAAAATTAATAACCAATTAATAATGAATTAACAAAAAATTCATTATCATTACTCAATTTTTCTTAATTAATTACTTAATTACAAATAATTTACTTCCCACCCTATTCCCCTAAAAACACACAACCCACTCCAATAATAAATTAATACAAATAAAATAATTATCAATTAATAATAATGAATCACCAATTAATAATTAATTAACAATACATTAATTATTAATAACAATAATTAAACATTAATAATTACTTAATTAAAATTAAATTACTTCCCAGCCTATTCCCCTATAAACCCACAACCCGCTACAGAAATAAAACACAAAATGTAATTAAAATAAATTAATAATTCCTAAAAATTATTATTTAATTTACTATAATTAAATTACTTCCCACCCTAGTGCCCTATAAACCCACAGCCTGCTACGGTACTAAAACACAAAATTTACTTTTTTTTAAAATTACTAATTTCTAAAAAATGTATACATATATTTAAAAAAACAGTACAATGCTTAACAAAAAATATAGAACACATACATATTAAATACATACTAAAATACATAACACATATAAATATCGATATTATTAACATCGATAATTTAACTATCGATATTACTTACATCGATATTTGCAACATCGATATTTCTTACGTTAACTTCGATATTCTGGTTGTAGATATTCTTGACTTCGATATTTTGTCCCTACGATATTTAAAACTCGATATAACTGTGCTTCGATATTTAAAAATCAATATTTTGACTGTCCACCGGACGGCACAGCTACATGTCCAAGGTCTTCCCCAATGCCTGAGGTAACATGTTTGCGTCCACTGTCCACAACACTACAAACCCCAGCAGTATATGTCCACATGGGCCTGTCTGTGCTCTGCATTCTGTGGTCTGTCCAGCACATCACCGCCACACTTGGCATTGTGTACATTCTTCTTCATGGGTGAGTTGCCTCCTTCACACATACTTGGTTCCTACCTCTCCCCACATTCTGCACTTGTGTGGCTGTGGGGCCATGCCGTTTTCGGAAGGTCCGCTGTCTTGTTCAACGCTGCCTCGGTGGTAGTCCGTGGGGGGTTCCAGAGGGGGGGGGGGTCCTGGGGGTGGTGGCGGTGGGTGTTGTGGCCCTCTTGGGTCTCCGAGCTGCATGTTCATTGTCTCCATAGCATCTGTGGGTCTTCAGATGTGGCTCTGGGCTGGGCTCCCTTTCATACTGCAGGTAGTCGTCCTGCTTAGCACCAGCAGAAGGCAGGTGTTAAATCCCTGCAGCTAACGCGCCTTATCGCCTGTTCTTGGTTCGCATCGCAGATCTGGCTGGTCATTGAGAATATCGCGAAGTGTTGTTTTTGTGTGTTTTTGCACGGGAACTCCTACGCTGCATATCATTAGCGTTAGTTGTCGCACTCATCCGTGGCGATGTTTTTTGTGGCAGCTATCGCTGGTAAACTGGCGATATCGGCAGTTTGCACCAGCTTGAGAAAAGGGTGATAAATCTATCACCACTTTTGCTGCGCTAAAGTGCCGATAAATCGGCGATAAGTCCTTGAGAATATGCCCCTTTGTGTGAAGAGGTGTTTATTTTGAATGTTTATGAGAGAAGGACTTGGACACAAAAGTAACCATGATTCGCTAAAATTATTGTATCTTTGTTTTTTTTGTTTTTTATTGTATTGCTCCCTTAATTCATCCTGTGGGCTTGCCACTCTACATTCACTCATGAGTCGCCTTGAAGCTGCTTTACTGCACTACTTAATACCGAGGTTGCAGTGCTCCATCAGTTCACTAGCTGCCTGCATTCTAGTGTTTGAAATGAATTAAGCCCTAAACACAAGTGGGACACAGTGGCAGGGGGGATTTACTGGACCTACCAAATCTCAACACCACAAGTTGAGGTATTTACGGATCTGTAAAACACCTACTATTACAGGGTCCGACCTGGGGCATAACTTTCAGAATCTGTTGGCTGTCACACCAAATTCCACAAGTACCAACTATTATTGGATTTTTTTCCCTTGGTGTATTAAATGTCGGTGATGCAGAGCTTATCACAGGTGATAATTACCGGGCAAACTCTACATTGCTTGGAAATCCGAGCCCTGTGCAAATAGGGATTTGCTTAGGGATCCGAATTTTATATCCCACTAGTGAATGTGGTGAAAGTCATTAATGCCGAATTTCATTTTTGTAAAAAAAAAAATTGCCATTCATATTTCAAATTCTCAGATGTGAAAGTGACGTTTATCTTGGACATCACAGCCCACCCTTTTCATTTGGCCCTTCATTTTCATTTTCATGTCCTGCATTGTTCTGCTGTGAGCACACTGTATTAGTAGCTAAAATTCTGTGTACTCCAAATTAGACATGTTGGGGATTTCTGTGCTGATGGAAAAGTTATTATTTCTTAGATATTTTCAGAAATTTGTTTGCTGCAATATGCATTTTTTCTGGTGCTGGATGCAAGTGGACACTTCTTGAAGAGTTCCTTCATATCATTATAGAGTGAGCGTTTCTTTCAGTAATAATGTTCATGTCCTGTCATTCATACAATACTGTTAAATGAAGATTATTTGGTGTAGCATTATTTTCTGACATTTATATTTTTTTCACTTAAGCGTTGTAATCAAGTTCTAATCTTTTGTACAGCAAATTGGTTGTTACAATTCCATCCCAAATCTAAAAGGAAATCCTGTCATGGGACTGTCTAGCTCATCAGTAAAAGGAGGAAGCTAACAAGAACGCAACAATAGAGAGAATAACAATTAAAATAGCTCCAAAACCATTAACCAGTCAGCATTGTAAAACTTTATATCATGTTATTTGAAGAAAACCAAATCACGTTTCGCTTGTATCGGGATAAACCCAAAATTGTCGCTGTCGAGCTGAATTTATCTTAGGCTCTGGGTTGCACAAAGGCTTATTTATAACGAGCAGGACCTGAACAACCGCAAACGAAAAACAGGTCCCTGGTATTTTGCTGTCATCAAACTTTATGTAAAATTGCTGAGTTCATTGTGGTTCCCTTGAAAAATGTCATCAAGACAAAATGCATTCGATCCCTGTCTCACGGACGCTCTTCTTTTAACATTAAGCTGAACTCGTAGGGGCATATTCACAAGGACTGGCGATACCTATCGCAAAAACGCCAGTTAGCGGCAGTTTTTTTATCGCCGCCTAACCCTGAAAACTATCGCCATGTTAGCGACGTATTTACAAGCCTTCGCTACATGGCGATAGCTTCAAGGATCGGCGGCGAAAACTGTCGCTAACATTAGCGCGATGGCGATAGGAATTCCGGCGTTAGCAGCAAAAACCAAAGAAAAGCCCATTAGTGGCAAAAAAACGCGTGTTAGTCATCCCAACATGAGTTTTTTTAGCCTCTAATGGAAAAAATAACCTATCAGTCGACCTCCAATAGAAAATAGGCAAAAAAAAAACAATGAAATGCAGAATGAAGCAGCCAGGGCCAAGTGCAGCACACATCAACAACCCCCTCAAGCCACCCAACATCCAGGATGACCAGGATGAGAGCCTGGATGCCTCGCTGGACCTGCGCCTGGAGCATGGATGCCTCACTGGACCTGCGCCTGGAGCCTGGATGCCTCGCTAGACCTGCGCCTGGAGCCTGGATGCCTCGCTGGACCTGCGCCTGGAGCCTGGATGCCTCGCTTGACCTGCGCCTGGAGCCTGGAGTGGGATGCAGAGGAGCTGTGGAGTCGATGAGCCGTGGCGGTAGACATTGAGGCGCGGCGATCGCCCGTACCTGGTGGTGAAGTCTGGCCGGTCGCATGGAGACACGTTACTGACCTGGGTGAGAAGACCGCCTTGCACCCCTTGGAGCTGTGAATGGTAGAGGGGCTACTGCACACCAAAATAGGGAGGTCAGCATCGCATACTACGATCCACCACTACACCGCGGTGCAAGGAGGGCATTACCAATGGTGGGCAGCGCCTCTCTGCATCACAGGCCGGATGATGTTGCGCTGGCCGGACGCTGTGGAGGGTGACGCCCCTGAGCTGCGCCGAACTTGTGTTGCGGGAACTCTGCAACTTCACGCCCAAGGGGGCCCTGCTGCATCAACCGCATCGGGAGGTTCACCAGCAGACTTGGCGGCGACTGTTTTACCCAGGCTTGTGAAATCCCACCTGGCCGAGGCTCCAGCTGGCTGAGTCACAAATTTGGAGAGAGTGCAGCGGATTGCACCACGGTGTCAATGTCCAGGTAAGGAGAAGGTGGGACGTGTAGCGGAGGAGGCCCGGGGGTCGAGTCGCCCAGGCCTAGCACCTGTAGATGACGCACCCCCAGTGGCGGCTCATCCGCTATGGTGGAAGAGCATTGCCCCACTGCTTTCACGCAGTGCAAGAAGAGGAACAATCATCACATGATGATAACTTCCTGATGTAATCGTGCCATGTTTCCTTTGCGGGCGGGAGGGTGGGTAGGGCTGCTCCACTGACGGAGCAGGGCAGGGGTGGAGTGGCATGTCCACTGAAGTGCGCAATGACTGTTTGGTCGGCCCGCTCAGGCTGCCCAAAGCAGTCATGCGTGCTGTCCTGTTCGCAATGTAGGCTGCATTACAGCCTGCATGGAGAACATGCCCACCTCTCCAGCCCCTGGCTGAACGCCTCGTCCTGGCACCAATGACCAAACCCAAAGCTGCATTGCAGCGTTGTGATTGGCTTAGGGGAGGGAGCCTGGCTGCCTACTTCCTGTTCCTGGAAGCAGACTCAGGAGAGCAAGAGCAACGAAGAAACGGGACCCGGCCTCAGGTAAGATTTCTCTCATTTAAATATTCACAACACCCGCTCACACAAACACCCCCGCGTCCACGCCCCATCCAGTGTCCTTTCCAGTGTTTCCCACCTCCCAGCTGTCCAGTCCCCCCTGCAGTACTTCTCAATGGCAGCCGCTGTGCGGCCATGCGCAGCGGGCGTACCACTGGTGTGCCAAAGGTATATATGAAGTTACGACGCATACCATTACATCGCATTCCATTACAATGCATACTAATACTAGGCATATTGCAACAGTAGGGAAGGTGTTGGATAGCGGAGATGTAAATATTACTATTCCCACTTCAGTGAGTGCAACCCTAAAACTAACGCTTGTACCCCATAGCACACCCTGAACCCTAAAATTCATCTTTGAGCCCCCAAAACACACCCTAAAAATCATATTTGACCCAAATGCACACCCCAAAATTCATATTTGACCCAAATGCACACCCCAAATTTCATAATTGACCCCAAAACATACCCCAATTTTCAGATTTTACCCCATAACACACCCCAAATTTCATCTCAATCACCCAAAACCCATACCCACCCTAAAACTTAAAAATACCCCATTACTGACCTCACAATGCGTTGTAATGGAATGCCATGTAAAGGCAACTGCTTTGTTGGAGCTGCGTTGTAAAGGCATTACGATGTAATGCCTGCATTGTAATGGATGTCTCCCGTGCCAAAGGCAAGCCATAGACAAGCCCGTCTGCGTCTGTCTGCCCCATGACCGCGCTCAGCACCAGGGACCCTTCCTCTCGGACACTCCACCGCTATAACGCCAGCACCCTCATGGCCATCAACCCTGGACGCCACATCGCCTGCCAGGACCAAACGCTGCTCCGCACCGGACATTGCCATCACTGACAGCTACTAAATCACCCGTAAGGACCACCCCGACCGTTCAGGAGGAGGCATTGCCATCACCTACAGAAGCACACTCCGACTGACCACGCATTCTAATGACCCAAAGGTGACCATGGAACACCTCAACTTCCAGATCTGGACCAACCCCAACCCCATCCTCTGCGGCACCCTCATCTGCAGGCCCCCTGGGCCATGAACCCCCATTCTCCGATACCATTGTAGAGCTCATTGCACCCCAGGCTCTCCCATCCACCGACGCATCCTACTCGGTGAACGCAAGTTCCACCTGGACAACCCCAGTGACAAGAACACCACCTCCTCCTGGGGAAGCTCCCCAACATCAGACTCAAGCAGCTAGTCACCGCAGCAAGCCACATAGCAGGACACACGGTCAAGCACATCTTCTCCGCCAGTGGGAACTTCAACTACAGCCACACCACCGGACTCTCCTGGACCGACCATCATTGTATATATCACGTCTTCACCATGCCCACCGTACACCACCGCCATCATCGCCCCCCCTCGCAGCTTGATCAACGCCACCAAAGAACATCTCGTCAACTGCCTCAGCACCACCACTCCGCCAACACTTACAGACGATGACACTGCAGCGCGCAACTGCCACCGATGGATCTCCAACTACGCCGACACCCTGGCCCCCTTCAAGAACAGACCAGGCAAAATCTAGCACCACGTTGCGCCGTATTTGCAAAGTGTTGCATGTAGGAATATGCGTGACCTTGTGAAGCCCGGTGCATCATAGCTGCATCAGGTATGATGTATGCAGGGTGTGTGTTCCCACGCAACAAGGCCTCATAGGAGTGGCACAGTGAAATCAATCAGATTTCACTGCGACAATTGTAGGACGGTACTGCGTCAGTACCTTGCGCCTGCCGGATGGCAGGCGTAAGGGTGACGAAGTGCCACAGGGATAGGCTGGCCCCATGCATTGCTGGAGTTGCGTCATGCTTGTGACACAACTGCAGCAATGCATGACTTTAGCGCTGAGAGATACGTCAGGATTCCAGACGTTTCTGTCATTACTTGCGACATGGAGCGCTGTCCAGTGAATCCAGCGTATCCATGGTATCGCAAGAAGGGCGTAGTGA
The DNA here is from genome assembly GCA_963921515.1 of Calotriton arnoldi. Classification (NCBI taxonomy): domain Eukaryota; kingdom Metazoa; phylum Chordata; class Amphibia; order Caudata; family Salamandridae; genus Calotriton; species Calotriton arnoldi. The sequence goes on from CAWUFW010002412.1 coordinate 50,807, forward strand.
AAGTGTTGCAACGCTGTCTTGTCGCAGCGCTGCAACACTTTTCATGAGTGAGGCCCAGGAATGCGCACTATCTTATTGATGGTGCGCATTCCTGCCCTGTAGTTTTGTCGCAGGGCAGCGCAGCAACATTGCTTACAGCGCGGTCCAGCACCAAAACCTGCTGAAATGAGGCCCCAAGTGTTATCTCCATTTTTTAGGCCAGCTATATTCTGGTCTTAAAAAACTGCCTCTAACTGCAGTTAGATGCAAAAACAACAATTGATGTACAGAATGCAGAACAATGTCATACATTCACCCCAGTACAAAGATCTGGGCCTAAATCCATCGGTTTTTTGCTCACCATGCCATTCCAGTTTGAACCCAGCCATATGCAAATCAGTCTTGACCCTGTGCCCAATGGGAACAGTCCAGCCCGAACTGCCAGGGCAGGTCCTCCCTGGACTGGAAACAAGCATACTAGGACCGGTTTCGGGGTTTCACCCCTCATCAGCCAGGATAGCTTGACTCCAGTGGCATGGAGAGCACGGGACCCACGTCTGGGCATACCTGTCCCATTCGGGGTGACAAATGCAAAAACAACAATTGATGGACAGAATGCAGAACAATGTCCTACATTCACCCCAGTACAGAGATCTGGGCCTAAATCCATCGTTTTTTTGCTCACCATGCCATTCTAGTTTGAACCCAGCCATATGCAAATCAGTCTTGACCCTGTGCCCAATGGGTATGCCCAGACGTGGGTCCCCCATTGCTCACTTTGCCACTGGATTCAAGCTAGCCCTGTCTTAGCAGTTCGGGCGGGACTGTCCCATGAGGCACAGGGTCAAGACTGGTTTGCATATAGCTGGGTCTGAATTGAGGTGGCGAAGTGAGCTAAAGAATGATGATGGATTCAACCCAGATCTGTGACTGGGGGTGAGTGTCTGAAAAGTTTCAGCGCTCCGTCCATCATCTCCTTGTGTTTGCTTTGATCACCCTAAGTTGGCAGGGTATGCCAAGACGTGGGTCCCTTGCTCACTTTGCCACTGGATTCAAGCTAGCCAGGCTGATGAAGGGTGTTACCCAGAAACCGGTCCCAGGATGCTTGTTTCCGGTTCAGGGAAGACCTGGCTTGGCAGTTTGGGCTGGACTGTCCTATGAGGTACAGGGTCAAGACTGATTTGCATATAGCTGGGTCTGAACTGAGGTGGTGAAGTGAGCTAAAGAATGATGATGGATTCAACCCAGATCTGTGACTGGGGGTGAGTGTCTGAAAAGTTTCAGCGCTTCATCCATCATCTCCTTGTGTTTGCTTCTAACTGCAGTTGGAGGCAGTTTTTTTGGTCTTCCACACTTCAAGAATTCCCTTGTAAATATCACGAAGTGGGGTTAGCGGCCGTTTTTGCACGGGAACGCCTCCCTTGCATGTCATTATCGCTAACAGAAGTGTTGATCTTTAAAATGGACGTTTTCACTGGATAACTACCGCTAACAGAGGTTAGCGACAGCTTGTACATACGGCAATACAAATATCGCCGCAAAACCGTCGGAAAAGTGCCGCTAAAGCAGCGTTAACTCCTTGTACATATGCCCCTGTGTTTGAAGTTCATGTTCAATGTGCAGATCGCACCAGAGGATTGATGAAAATCTCCCCTTTTTTTCTACATGCAGCTGAGCATCAGAATCTACAAAATGATCAACGATACGGTGATATTCAGTTTTTGAATGATTTATGTATGGCATTCATGTGGAGTTCGTATCACAGCATGTTAATAAAAGTGGAAGTGATAAACAAACTGCGGTATAGGGATGTGAGTTATCGCCATGAAACCCCCTTCCATTATTTGTTGGTTGACCTCCGTATTGCAATCTCTGTTGTGTTGTGAGACTCCCATATGGAGTCTCATTCACTGTAATGTCCTTGAAAAATAATTATGAACTGCAACCTCCAGTGCCCAATTTTTATCATAAGACCAGCTGCCTATTCACAACTAAGGTAACAGGTTCTGGCTCGGTTACAGGGGACACATCTAAAAATGCATGTTAATCTACGGGTACATAAGGAAGATTGTTTTCTGAGTCAATCCGTCATCTGCACACAATTAGAACTATTGACAAATGAGAACCAGCCTAAATTAAATATGCTAAGGGGTAGAGGGAGAGCGTTGTCACTTTGTGTAGTCTGCTACTGAGGACATGTGGGGTGTTCCTGTGAAGTTGAAGTTCTCACACATTAGAAAACAACCAGTTTTCATATGGAGGGTACGCCCAGAGCCCTTACAAAGGAGCTGTTGTTGGCAAGAGAATAAGCAGTGGTCCAGAGGCTGCGTAGATGTCGGACTAATCGGAAGAAGTGTAGTTTGACCTAACTGTGGTAGGTTGCCTTTGTCCCCACTCAATGGGGCCTTTCGACACACACTCCCTGGAACTTAGAGAAGGTGCCCATGAGCTGAACCCGAAAACACTGTGCAAAACCATGCAAGGGAAACCAAGATATGGGATTTTTATTGCGTTCCTTGCGTTCCTTGTGTGTGGCCTTGGACTCAGGATTGGGAAAAAAAATCCCTTTATAAGACAGAACTTGCCCAACCTTGCTCAAATTCAGGAAAGAGTTAAAGATGCACCTCTTTAAGGACCACTATATCACCATGCACTAATAGTACACATCTGCTACCGGAAACTTCTCCAAACACTCAATGGCTTTTTAACTCCTTGCCTCCCATTCTAAGCAACACTCTGCTGTCTTTGGTGAGATTTGCATTATTCAAATACACAGACACACACACATAGGAACACACAGAGATACATATAGGCACACACATTTCAATTACACAGATTTGGTAAGAGTTTCCATTGACTAGGCATTTCTTGTTTTCTTAACTTTGGCGCTGTTTGACAAATATGCACATAACATACCAAAAAAAGTACATTCAAGTTGAGGCTCTCATGACAAGTTTCATCCACATCCATCAAGAGAGGGTCATAAAACAGAGGTGGAGTAGACAGCCAAAACTGACAGGCCCCATTTTAATACCCATGCAAATCCTTGTTCCTCAATACAAAAAAAAACAGCTCAACAGAATTCGACCAAACTTGCCATGCGAGTAGAACTTTACTGATGGAAGTGCCTTTGCTTGGTTTGGTGTAGATCCATTCAGTAATTTTCAAGAAATTAGCATTTAAAGGTGTTTTAGGGTTTGCATGGAGAGGTTAATTTTAGGGATATCTTGACAGTTGGAAAAGTGTATTTTGGATTTGCTTGATATTGCTGATGAATTTGCACGGAATGTGGCAGATGCTTAGCATGTTTAGCTTGCTCTGGATATTTTTGAATTCATGCATATTATTCAAGGGGGCTCATTTAGAAGGGAGGGTCAAGAAAAGTGCTCCTTAGCCAATAACTATGGCATCACTTGACAAATCCACAAGTAATTTGGCAGGCATTTAGCATGCTTTGTTTCTGCGGGTATGGCATGTTTTGTGCAAATCCACCCAGGGGCAAAGTTAAAAAGGAGGGCAAAATTATTTAATGGGTGATCTTTATCGAATCTACATAAAATGTGGCGTGCTATTAGCATGTTATTTCCAGTGCTGGAATATCAGGTTTCATGCAGATCTGACAATGAAGGCAAAGTTAAAAGGGGTCAAAAATAAATTTTTTGCTACTAACCTTGGCTCAATTTATGGACCTGCACAACACATGGCAGATGCTTAGTATGCTTAATGATTACACACAATATTTTGAGTTTAATGCAAACCTGTCAGGGGGTGGAACATTTAATGGGGTTGTCATAAAGCAACATTTCCCATTTCAATTCACAAAAATTAATTTGCTCTCTGCTACAGAAAGAAGCACTGAATGCTATTACAAAATGTATAAAGCTACAAGTGGTTCCTTTGGGTAAGTACCACAGGGTACTGTTCAGAACCTAATTATTTCTTTCACAATCAATAGTGATTTAGTACTAGACTTCTATAAATGTACCACACCTCAGTAAATATTTATCCAAAAATATATATTTATTAAATTATTTGTTCTATTTCTCTATTTTTCTCGCCAATTTTGTAAACAATTTTAGACAAGCTATACACCACTTTATACAGAAAGCATACAGGGAGGAACACATTACTAAAATATGATTCTCATCATCCCAGAAATCAAAGGGACAATCTCCCGTACGGACAGTTTCTGAGGTTGAGACGAAACTGCTTGAATATTTGACTTTGTTCTTACATAGCAGAGGAAGATATTGTGAACGTACAGAAAATGTGCTCCCATTTTAGCTTCTCAATCACCTTGCAGAACCTCTATTAGAAATTCATGAGAGAAAACTGTTTCAGATTTCAAAAATTGTTTATCAAATCACAGCAAATGGTCAGTATTTTTCCCAGGGTAAAATCATCTTAGAACACACCACAATTCCTAAATTTACTATGGTACTACCAACAAATGATACTATTGCGATTAAATCTGTTATCACCCTCGAAATGTGCTACTTTTGTGACCCTCAAAACCAGACATTCACTACAATGCATTTCAATGGGACCTATTCCCCCAAGTTCTGTAATGGATACCACAACATGTTGTCAATGATGTGGACAGACAATCAAGGGGGGGTCCCTTTGGGTCCCCTTCCACATGTCTCTTGGTGTCAGGGTGTGCTCAACCTGCCCCCATATATTTTTTTCATTCATTTTCAGGACGCAGAGACCATGACCCTGAGCCCTGTATTGGGTGCCACAACAGATTGTTCAGGTCGTGGCCAGCCAATAAGGATTGATTAGCTGCCAATAGGAGCATAGCAGTACACCAACAGTCCCGATATACCAAACTTTTTAACCCCTTAGTGACCACCACCAAGGACCGCTTTGTGCAAAATATTCTCAAAAACGGTTGAACGAATCTACATCAAGTAATGAACCGCCCCCTATTTTTCTTGACCTGCTCGATGGACCGGTCAGAAAATTTCCAGGACGGAGCTTGGGAGGTGTTAGAAATGGGATTTCTGGTTGGCTAGGTCATGCGCCTAAGCCAGGCAGAAACCACCACTCTAGTCTGGGCAAGGGAGTTACACACTGAAGATAACCCCTGCTCACCCCCTTGGTAGCTTGGCAGAGCAGTCAGGCTTATCCCAAAGGCAATGTGTAAAACGTTTGCGCAACACACTCACACAGCAGTGACACACTAGGCACACCACAAAAGAAACTCCACACAAGGTTATGTAAAAATAGCCTTTGTGGTACCTATAAAACACATTAGAACATAATCACATATATACACTGTGCCACCTGGCACTTGGCATGACTTTACATGGATTATATACACTACAGGGCCAATCGGGCCACTGTCACAACATCACACCTTATAGTTGGTGAAGACAGCCAGTAACTACTGGTAACATTGCACATTATTATGCAAAACATAATCAGCAACAGTGCACCATAATCACTTATAAGGTGCACCCATCAGCTGTGCACTATAGCACATTACATTCCCTCAGCAGAAGCCTTACAGTAGGAGTCACCCTGAGCATAACACAATATGCATAGACAGAATTAGCAGTGCATTACAGTAGGAAAATATTGTGCCCACAGACTTCCTGGAGCACACCAGGGCGTACTGCCTATAACTCGCCAGAGGCCCACATCACCTTCTGAGGCCGTAATCCTCCACTCAGTGTGGAGTACCGAAGTCTCCGCTCCCTCCTTAGGGAAATGTGTAATTTTTTATGGAGATCCTTTCTCCTTTGGGTTCGGGGACCTCCGTCGAGGTCTCGCCACGACCTAACCCTGAGGAAATTAACCTGGTTCCCCGTGCACCAAATCCGGGGCAGGGGTGAAAAATACACCCAGTCTCTGCCCGCGGAGAGTGCCCCCAAAACTTTGGTCAGGGTGCAGCTGCCCGATGATGCAGCACAGCTGCCACAATGCTGAGTACTTCACCACCGCGGGCCGGGTCACCAAATACGGCGGGGTCACTCACCCTACCACCCTCGGGCTGCACTGGCTCTTTCATTGCAGCTGCCTAGGGCGATGCAGCACCTTCTGGTCTGATACCAACATCAGGGACCCAGGACCAGGCTCGTTGTTCTGGCTCCTCAGGCTCGACCACTTCAGCTCCCTGTGAGGCAGGCGCAGCACCCGGAGCGAAGTCTCTGGTGGCTTTTCTTCCGTAAGGCGGCCCCACCCAGAACCAAACCTCACTTCTGCCTGGCTTCCTTCTAGGCAGTCACATCCCGCCCTCAGCGTCCGGAGCTCTCAATGGCTCCAGTCATCACCCCCAAGGCCAGATAACCTCAGGTATCATGCAGGGCTCTCCCCTTCCTTACAGGGGCCCCGCCCACTGCCAGGCAACTTCCGCCTGTCTTCCGGCCTCAGCCTCAGGATACGGAGCGAAGTCTCTGCAACTTTTTGGCCCTGGCAATGCAGCCCAATGCATGCTGCACAGCCACACGCTGCTCCGGGCACCTGTCATAGATGAAAAGTAGAGCGCTCACCCTGTGCCTCCGTCCGACCAGCAGGGGAGGCTCTTCACGCTCTGTGTCTCCCACGGCGAGACACAACCAGGGGGCAGACAGCACCCCTCTCGTGAAATTGGCAAGGGCAGAGCTGGGCCCAGGCAGCCCAGCTCACAGGGCCCTCCAGCAGAGGGGAAGTCCTTTGTGGCGGTTCCTCCTGGTGCCCAGCAGTCCTCCAGTAAGCACCAGTTCAGCGAGCACACCCTTACATGGGGTCACAGTCCCAATATTCATACTCCATAAAGTCTTTGTTCTTCCCTGACACAGGGCCCTGGTCCAAGTCAAAACCAGTTCTGGGGGCACTTATCTAGTGCACAACACTCCCCATTGTCAGTGTAGTCTCTGGCCCCAGACACACCACAGGGGGGGCGGAGCCAGCATTGTGGAAGGCAGGCACAGCCCTATTCAGGTTCAGGTGCTACTCCTTCCACTACTCCAAATGAAGATCAGGCCTATTCAGCCCAGCGATGACTCACCCAGACTTGCAATACACAACAGGCAGGCACAAAGACACATAGCACACAGAAATGCCCACGTCTAAAAGTGGCATTTCTAAAATAGTGATAAAAAATCTGCGACCACCAGTACGCAGTATTTATCACCACTATTCCAAACATACCCAACTTGATCATGCTACTCCTCTCATGTCAGGAATTACCACTGAAACACATATCAGGGAATCCACAATGCACTCCTATGAGAGGGCAGACTCACAGCAGTGAGAAACCAAATAGGCTGTTTGTCACTACCAGGACATGCCACACAGTTAAGGCACATGTCCTACCTTTTACCTACACTGCACCCTGCCCATAGGGCTAGCTAGGGCCTACCTTAGGAGTGACTGATATGTAGTAAAAGGTGAGTCACGGACGTGGCAACCACTTTATGTGCCATGTCACAGCGGCAGCAAACTGCGCGCTCAGGCCCTGCAATGTCAGAGGCCTGAGACAGGTTTGAAAGGCCACTTTGGTGGGTGGCACAAGCATTTGTTTTTGCATTTGTTTTTGCAAGCCCACCAGTAGCATTTAATTTTCTGGCCCTGGGTATATGAGATACCACTTTACAAGGGACTGATAGGTAAATTAAATACGCCAAACAGGTGTATACCAATCTTACCAAGTTTACCATAGAGAGCACATGCACTTTAACACTGAACAGCAGTGATAAAGTGCCCAGAGTCCAAAGCCTCCAACAACAGATCAGAAAAAATACCGGAGGAAGGCAAAAAGTTCTGGGATGACCCTGCAAAAAGGGCCAAGTCCAACAGGAGGATGAACTTTATTTTTGGAAAGTTCCATGAAAATTTGTCAAACAACATCAAAGTTATGAGTTAAACAAGAAAATAATGTTCCTATGTAAACTTTGACCTAAGTAAAACTACACTGTGGAAACTACCACTCTGTATTATGGAATGCAGATCACTCTAGGAGGTCATGCCCTCTCTCTCTCTCTCTCTCTCTCTTTGTCTCTCACACACACACACAGCCAGTTAAAACAAATTTCTGATCAGGGAATGATACAGCTCAAGAAGAGTGCTATCTCAGCAACTTCCTCAGTACAAGGAATGACCTGCTAGACTGATCCTGTCACTTTGGCCTGCTCTTGCCATCTGATCCTTGACAGCTTTTAACAGCCTTGTTCCAGTTCCTGCCGTACTCTTTTTCATCCATAAGCAGGGAAGCCTTCTTTACTTTACCTCCTTAATTTGTACCCCTTTCCCTGATCCTGTTTTAACACATTCACTCCTGATCCAATATGCTATCCTTGTGGGAATTTCATCTGACTACTCTTCCGTAACTGTGCCACCTCCACTCACAAAACAGGTGAGGATGAGGACAGGCATGAGTCAATATTTTTAAATAATTGTTTCTGAGGACAAATTATCACCAGCAGCATTGCTTCCTGGATGGATCAGGTGCTTGGAGGTTTAGCACACAGACACCCATCAATCATGACAGCTACTGACAGTTATCTTTGTCTCAGTACAGTTTCTACTGCATCACATGTCTAATTTCCTACACCTATTGGGAACTCTTTCTCTCCATACTGATACACTGCTGAATGGGATTGAGGTGGGCAGTTTGAGAAAACTTCGGATTCCATCTCAGGGTATGTCTATCTCTAGCTACCAGACCTAGCCATTTGAGCAAAGACATGGGTTTAATTTAGTTCTTTCATGGTAGCAGAAATGTGCTGAATTCCCAACCTGGAATTAACATAATAACATCTCACCTGAAAGTATCAAACTCCTAAACCAAGAAATTACTATTAGCAAAGAACATTAAAAGCACCTGTGATTGCCAACAACTTAAGAAGACATATGGTATGTTTTGTTATGTGTTATTGTTACGGGCACTATCACCTGCAAACGTATCCAGGTGCTGGGCAGGTGTGTGTGTGTACCACTGCCTATGTTAGCTTGGTTATTTGAAAAGCTAGTTCTTCAGCTTCTTGTGAAATTCAAGAGACAGGTGAAAGCTCTGATGTGGAGTAGGGCGTTGTTTCATGCTTTAGGAGTGATGTAAGAGAAGGCCTGTCCTCCTGATCTAGTTCTGTGCATGCGTGTGATATGTGCACTTAGGAGTCATGCAGAATGGAGGTGTCTGGGTGGTGTGTGGAAGGAGATGCTACTGTTTAGGTAGGTGGAGTCTAAGTTATGTAGTGCCTTTAATGTGTGTGTGAGGAGTTTCAAATGAGTTGATTTGTATATTGTGAACCAGTGAAGCTCCCTGAGTTATGGTGTGACTTGAATTCTGTATGGGAGTTTGAGGATGAGTCTGGCTGCCTAGTTCTGGATGGTGTGTAGTTGTCTGGTGAGTTTCTTGTTGATATCAGCATAGAGGATGTTCCCGTAGTCCAACATACTGGTGACAAGGAAATGAGTGACAATTTTTCTAGTGTTTCTTGGAAGCCATTTCAAGATCTTCATCAGCATCTTCATGCTGTGGAAGCAGGATGCAGTGATGGTGTTGAAATGTGCAGCCATGTCTGGTTTGCTGTTAATGATGATCCAGAGATTCCGGGTGAGGGTTTGGGTCCGACTTCAGTCAGCCACCATTTGAAGTCGTGGATTCCCATGGTGAGGTGTTTTTGTCGAAGGTCACTAATTCTGTCTTGTTGATGTTGAGCTTTCATCCAGTTAGCCACTTCCCTCATGCATGTGGTGAACCTGTGAACTTGTCTTATTCGAAAGGGAGAGTATGAGTTGTGTGTCATTGGCATGGAAAAGGATGTTGATGTTGAGTGTGCAGATTACATTGGCCAAAGGCATCATGTATGCGTTGAAGAGGGTGGGCAGTGTGATACCTTAAGGCAATCTGCAGATGAGTTTGCAGGATTCCGGGGAGTAAGGTGCCACTCTGATAGTTTGTTTTCTATCCGTGAAGAAGAAGCAGATCCAGCGGAGAGGAAGTCCTTGGATGCCAATCTCGTACAGACGCATGATGAGGATGTGTTGTGAGAGGCTGTCAAATTCTGCAGAGAGATCCAGGAGCATGAGGTCTTCTGTTTCTCCTCGGCAGGGATCATGTGAATGTCATCTGTGGTGGTAATTCATGCTTTTTTCTGTACTGTGGTTAAACCTGAATATGGACTTGGCATTGGTTGATTGGTTTCTCTGAGACCTGTGCCAGGTATGGTAGGAGGGAGATGGGTCTGTAATTAGAATGAGTGGCTGGGTCAGCGGATGGTTTCTCAAGCAGCGGCATAATAGTGGCATGTTTCCAGGTGTCCGAGAAGGCGTTGGACGATGGAGGCATTGAGAATGGTTGTTAGTGCTATGTTGATCGGTAGAAGTCTGTTGGAGAAAGCATGGTGACAAGTGTCAGATGGATCCCCTGATTGGATGGTATTTATGGTGTTTATAATAGCAGTGGTTTTGACAGTGGTGAAATACGGACCACGAGGGCCAAAAAAGGATAATTTGTGCATAGTACCTGCGACTATACTTTTGATCCAGAATATGTGTAGTCAGTGTGTAAAACAGATAAGAGTAAAGTGTATTTATGCTGAAATTGTCTAAAACAGTTGCTTAATCCAGTAAACACAGTAAATAAAGTGCATCAGCATGATTGTGTATAGTAATCAAACAAGTAATCAAACAAGTGGCTTCCCACAAAATAATCCCTTTTCCAGCGATATAATTTTCAACTCCCTTCCTTTTTTGGCTCTGAGTTGTCACATATTTCTGTAGCCCAAGTGACAGTTCTGGTTCATGATGAAGTTCATCTCCTTTTTATTGTTCTTGAAAAACCCAGTGATTTTTTAGGAAATATTTCACCTGACATCATGACCACCAAGTCACAGTCTGTTTTTACTGCTTATCAAATTTGGAGTGGGGAAGAGAGAACTTTGCTGTTTAAAGAATTGTGCATGGCCGTGGCATGGCAGTCCACTCCTGTTTTTTACTTCACTGTACCTTAGCCACTGCCTCTCATTTCAATGGCCCACTGTAAACCGCCGCTTCCACCTGTCCTCTGGTTGTTCAATGCCTATGTGCACTGGTGCGGGACCTGAATATGGATAAAGGTTGAAGACATCCTGTCTTGGAAAGCAGTGCAATCTATAAAAGGACAAATCAATCAATCAAATCAGATACAGGCTTCAGCCCTCTACCTCTTGAACCAAGTAGGTAGCGCAGTTTTACAAAGCAGAAGACTCTATACTGCAGCAGATGGGAACAAATGCTTATGAGACATATTTACTATAAAGGTAACAGACAATGGAGTGTTGGGTGAGTGAATGTGTGTGTTCATCCATGTGTGGACATGGATGAACATAACCAACTGAGCCACTGCAGTAGGGAAAATACAATGATAATAACGCGGTGTTAGTATCATTTTATTTTTCCTTCTTGAACTGCTCGGAGAGCAGTGGGTGACGCTCCTCCGCTGGTCTGGTGATATTTTTCCCTAGTTTTCTTCACTTATTGATCTTCTCTGATACTGATGATGTTGTTACGGATAGAGTGTGGAGCCTCATATTTTGTGATTATTGTACATATGTTGCTATCATGTGCCTCCTTTTAATGTGATGTCATGGATTGATGAAGTTGTTAAAAAACCTATTAAATGCAAACAAAATAATACATTAACCAAGGAAAGTATTGATGTGCTCATGATGCAAGAGACACTCTTAATGGACCCAGACCTGAAATATTTGCTTAATGTACAGTATGCTATAAAATGTTACAACACATAAAATTCTATTTCTTGAAAAGTACGTTATTTTTTATTGATTTGTTTCTTATGTGTGGAATCATGCAGCCTGGGGGCATCAGAGTGATTTATAATTACACTTTCAAATACAAATGATCGGATCATAGTTAAATACTTTGGGGTTTGACAAAGGTAACTGAGCACAATTGTATTTTACAACCACAATTTCAATGTTCTTATCAGACGCACGTTTAATGTAGTAATGAAATCAATGGGGGCACTCATCTTAAAAACAAGAAAAGCAATGATTGAGTCAAGCAAATCATTCTGTCGTGAGAGTGCTAGCATATGCAATCCACATAAGGGCCCTTTAAGAGTAGAATGTGCAGAAAATCAGTAAATGATGTTTAAGAGGGGTTCTGCAATGCGACTTTAGCAAAGCAATACGTTGAAATAAATACTTGATAGAAGAAATACCCGCTTCGAAAACATTGCATCTTAAGAGGAAGGTAAGGTTGGTATCAAAAGGCGGCTAACATGAAGAGTGTAGGTGAAATTCTCTGCAAACTGATGCCTTGATGAGATTGGTACTGCGTTGCATTCATGTAAACAGCTGGTCTGATTTGGCTTTTGCAGATGTTCATGGAGTAGGTGTACCTTCAGACCTTTTTTGCGGGTTGTAACATTTTTTGTTCTTGACGGATATCTTTCCATCTCCTCAGGGCACAGCAAAGGAAGGAGTGACGCTGGGTGCATGTTTTCTTAATGCCATTGATTTCAAGATGTGATATGTTGCAAATGACTTTCTGTCCAGCAGAAGTGCTTAGCTTACTGGGCAGGTATTTGGAAGTAATTAGTCTTAAAGCTCTATGTAGAATGAATGCCGTTTTGAATGTTTAATGGCTTAGTAGTTGCAGTCCGGCGTTGTGCGCTCATATGTCTTTGTTTTTTGGAGGAATATTGTTTCAGCATTAAGAACTGCCTTCTGGGGAGCAAGTTGGGTGCATAGCATACCCGTAAAGATGGAACTTCAGGCGTCTAGAAAGAAGAGAAAATAGCTAGATAACCTGTTTGAGATATTGCTTCCAGAGGAATGGTTTGAGGGACATGAGCAGCCTCAGCCCATTGTACGCAACTCACATTGCATCCTTGGTGTGACTGTCCATGTATTATTTTGAAATTCTTTTCTAAAAAGAAAATGCATCTAGGTCTTCAAGACATCTCTTGGAAACAATGTTTAGATGTATGTTTTTCAAGACATAAGTGGACATACCAGTCTACCTATTTTTTAAATCTTACACTAAATTGCGTTATGTTAGTGGGTAACTTTAATGTTACCTTGAAACTTGATTTCAATACATCTGTTAGTACTTGTCTTCTTGATAACAAGTACACAAAATCACTGGGAAAGTTAAAACACACTGGGGCATATTTATCATGCAGCTGTATTGCCCTTGTGCCACGCAATGGGGAGCAAGGGTAATACAACTTCTAAGTAAGATTTATCAAGCCACGCAAGGCCCTGCGTGGCTTTTTTAAATCTAGAGTAATGTACCGCAGCACAAATCGCTGCGTTGAATTACTCTGCCCCAGGGAGGCGTTCCATGGGTAGAGCATGTTCCCATGCATCCATTACTGGGAATGCGTAAAAATGCTCTGCCTCCCTAAGTGAGGCGTAATGAGGAGACATTTTTTAATTTCTTCTTTTTTTTCCTCTTTCTATCTGTGCTGCATTCTGCTTCCACATAACTTACACAGGGAATCAGCCAATTGAACCTTGTGTTGTACAGCATATACCTCCCTCAGTAAAACTGTGCATTTGTCAGACAAGCTAAGTGTTAGGATTGTGCCACACTGATTCCGTGCACACCCTCAGGATATGTTGGCCTGTGTCCCTGCTAGCCACAAAGCACCATCTGTATCCCTAACCCTACGGAGCAACAAATGTCTGTGCAACCTTAGAACATGACAACCCTAATCACCCAAGGAAATCGTGGTAACAGATCTAGAACCTTTTTTCTTGGAATCTCATGCATACCCAAAGAAGTGCTCAAGAAATACTAAGCAGGCTTTTGAATATTTATTCAAGTGTTGTGATTCTGGTATAAAATACATACACTGCTATAATTAGTAGAATGAAACAGATTAGTGTAATTAGCATCACAAGAACAATGAAAAGATTGAACATTTCCACCATTGTGCTAAGACAGTGAATATATGCAGGCATGTAAGTACAGTGTGTAGTTGCAGCCTACCTAGCACTCCCTAACCTAGTTTTTCTTAGGGTGGGTGATTTGCCAAATCCCTGCCAGGGTGGACTAACTCCCCGTTACCTGTGGATAAGTGTCCTCAGGCATTCAGTCCTGGTGTAGAGCTGGACACCCCTGTGTTGTTACGCAGGAATCAGCTGATCTGGAATTCCGGCATGAAGTGACCTCGCTGTGTCAACTGAGTGCTCCTCTGCCTCAACATGGAACCCCTGTCAGGCCGCAATTGTTTATTCTAGTTGGATAGCGGAGTCGCCAACCGGAAAAATAACAAATATGACATTTGCGCAGTGATCTTTATCCCTTGTACTAAATGTTCAAGGTGTCATGATAATGTACCCATGAAGTAGGAAAGTAAGATATGCAGATCCATAGAATTTTATCCTGCATTGACGCGTACGCAAATGAATGTCAAAAGTCATTGTGTGTGAAAGAAAAGGCAACTTAAGAAACGCCTATCCTAACCGTGTGACACTTAGAGTAATTATGTGCAGCCTGGGATTAAGGCAGACAAGTCCATCTTCCTTCTTCATAGAGCAATCAGTCCTTCAAGCAGCAGAGCAGTCCTTCTGACAGCAGGCCCGTCCTTCTTCTGAATCTTCCACAGGTCCAGGAGTGTTCTGACAAGAGGTTCTGAAGGTCCCATTTTTATACCTTTTGCCATTCTTTGGGGGAATTCCCAAAGACTACCACCTACCACCAAAACTGGTTCTGGTCAATTCTTCCCCTTCATTTAGGTCCGGACTGATTAGGGTGATGCAAGTCAAGGTAGGCCTGATGTCAAGCTTGTTTGTGTGTGCAGCAGGCAGAGCCCTGTGTAGTATAATCAGGTCAGGGGACAACCCCTCCCCAGCCACCCTGTCAAGAAGACCCCCTCCCCTCACACCTAGGCTCCCTTTGTCTCACTGTGTGGAAGGCATGCATAAACCACTATAACAGATCCTTTTGCAGTCATGTGACTCAGGACACCGGCAGGAAGGCACAGTTGGTTTGGGCAGAAAAAAGCCTACGTCCTAGAAGTGGCAGCTAAAAACCTGTAAGTTTAAATCCAACTTCATCATTTAGGAGGATTTTTTATTACAATTCATTTCAGTGCAAACATCACATCGCCATGGGTCAGATGCATCAAAGGGCTTTACCCATTCTATGTCTATGGGAAAATGCTTTAGTACATATATCTTCTCTCATTCTGAATTTAGCACTTTTAAGTGTAATAGGGCAACCCATAGTTAGTCTATGGGAGAGCTAGGCCTTACCACAGTGAAAAACAACTTTAGGAGTTTTTCACTGCCAGGACTTGTAAAACCTAAACACACATGTCTTGCTTTTTAAATACTATGGTTCCAGCCCTAGGGATGGTCAGTGCCTAACTTAGGGGTGACTTCTCAGTTTTAAGAAGGAAGGTTTAGGCCTCGGAAAAGGTTTATTTCGCCAAGATGAAATGGCAGTCTAAAACTGCACTATAGGCTACAGTGGCAGACATGAGACATGTTTTAAAAGGCAGGCGCCATAAGGAGTGCTGCAGACCCCAAGTAGCATTTAATGCATAGGCCCTGGGTACATGTAGTACCATTTACTAGAGGCATTTAGGTAAATAAAATATTCCAATGAGTTGTAGCCAATTTTACCATGTTATAAGGAGAGAACACAAACACTTTACCACTGATTAACAGTATTAAAGCCCTAATGCCAACAAGAACGAGGTCAGCAATGTCAGGGGGTACAGGCAAAATGTTTGGGGGAATACCATGCTAAGGATGTCAGGTCTAATTGTACAGAACCACATTTAGTGTGTGTTCTGGATTGAAAACAGGATCTAAGAAAGTTAAGCATCAGTTTGCAAATGTCAAATTGTGCAGCACACCATGACTGCCCACGAAAAATTATTCCATTTCAGTAGGGTGCTTAAAAGCAGCTGCAAAGCTGTTGGTGAGAGGATGAAGGGACAAGGACACCCCAAAATGGCTTGTTCAGGGTGGCAGGAGCAGGAGACTAACCCAGGAAGTTGGATCTTCAGACTAGTGATGAGAGGAATAGAACAATGACATTTACTTTATCAATATGGTAACAAAATATTAGTACACTCTTTTTGTGTTCTCAAAACTACCTCCTGCAAAAAAACTGTCATGCAGAACAATAGTTTGGAGAAGATAAAGTTGGTCGCACCCACAAAGAGGACTGTCGATGCTCTGACAATGTGGTGGTTTGAGAAGTGGTACACACAGAGAAGCTGATGCAAAAGGAAAGGCAGCTCTTGACACAGATGGTGGGATAGAGGGCCAGAAGCACTTGAGAAGTTAGTTGCTATGATCACTCCAGAGTTGGTGAGGGACTCCAGTTAAAGGGCTCCGCACACCTTGGGTATGCAACAACCCCTAGTACGTAATGCAATATGCAATCTGTAACTAAGAACCATTGTGATAACGTAAATAAATGTGATCCCTGTCAATATCCAATTGCATACTGTCAGACATAGAAGACACCTTACAAACTTAGGCCCATATTTATCAAAATTTTACGCAACGCAGCAAGCCACCTGGATTTGATGTGTGGGAACACCACACTTAACCTATGGCATGCCACCCTGCTGCACAGTAATGCAAGGCAGCGATTTATGTCACCTTATATTACTCTATATTTATCAGGCCACTCAAGGTGGCCTTGCCTGGCTTGATAATTCTCATTTAGGTTTTGCGTCACCCTTGCGTTCTCTTGCCAGATGCAAGGGCAACACAAAACCTTGATAAATATAGGCCATAATATCCAGATCTACGACTGTTCACACCTATCACAGCTCAAGTGGGCATAGAAGAGTTGCTACCTACACTGCATATAGCCTCGATAATCATGTGGAAAGCTGCTTACTGTGGTAATAATGTGTTACATAAGAGTAATTCAAGTCCTTGTCAGGGTAAGGCATAACAAAGCTTGCAAAGCTGTCTATACACTAAGGCACACTACGAGAATGTGTGTGTGTCACAGCATGAAGAGCCCTCATAGCGATCACTATAGCACAGTCAGATAAGAGTCCCATCATAAACAAAGCCACTCCCATGCAGTGCAAAATGAAAGGTGTGTCTTCTTCATTTTTGATTTGCACTGTAAACATTATCATTGCAACTGACCATTAAAAGGTTGGCCATATCCACGCCTGTCCCAGAGACATCACTCAGTAACTGATACCCCTAAAATAACTGATGCAGCAACACAGGAGGAAGGTGTGAAAATGGATGATGAGATCACTAACAAAACAACTACCATGTCTGCTATGTCCAACGCTACACCCACAAAGGTCTAGGCTATCATGGTGTTTCCTGAGAAGGAAGTGGAAATCCTGCATTTGGAAACATGATAGTGAGTATCAGAACCATACAGTTGTGTAGGTGGAGGGGTAGCTATCACCATTCATGCTAAACTACTGAACGTGTCATGGGAAAGCACACAAAAAATACGAACACATACTTTATAGGGAACAATGACACATTGGTCGGCATTAAGTGCACTATGTCTTTAAACTCCTTGATTGACATTAATGCCTTACAAGATGTCTGCAGGGCTTGAAAACTCATTCAAGGATGCCATTCGAAAATGTCTAAAGATGTGAACAAATTATTAGGTGCTGTCTGTGGCAAGTTTAGTGCACTCTCTCAAGTAATACTTAAGACTGCCAAACAGAACAAGAAGATCACTTCTCAAATGACTAAGTTCAAAAGGGATATTGAATTAGCTCTCTGTGTTATAGCTGGGGTGCTGGGGGTAATGCAGCCTCCCACCCATCACTGCCCTCCACTTGCCAAAGTAGTAAATCAACAGTGTTCTTCATCAGTGTTATAATAAACTGTGGAAGGAAAGGCCACAGAAAAGGGGCAAGAGGGTCTGTGCTGTAGTTTTTCACATATATTAGACTTATTCCTGCAAAGGAAAGAACATTAGTGACGTGAAAGGCAATGTGAGGTGTCATATATCTCCTTCACCGTGACAGGAGGATGTATTGCAGCATGAGTCAATGTCATTACATCGCCATAATACATAGTGTCACTGTGTTAGTAATTGTCCTTCCTGTGAATCTGTGCCAATGTTGGGGCTTGTGTCGTTATTGTTCTTATGAGATGGCACAATGCAGTCGGGGCATTACTCAAAAGGCATTCCACTTTACATAACTAGGCAGTGTAATGTGCAAATGAGTACATATGGCATGTCAAAGACAATATTGGTGCAGTACAGCCGCTTACTTCTAGACGGGCATCTAGGCGTCAGAATCTAAATGTGAGAAGGCCAAAACAATGTTCAATGATGTCATGTTTTGGGGGCGTGGCTTGGAATAGCCTGCAATGGCCGCACATCTGTGAAGCTCCGAACTAACTAAAACGTTAGCCCCATAATCCGTACATTGATCCGGCCTGCACAGGGCGAAAAACCTTGAGCCCCTGGTGGAGATCCCCCCGATCCAAGAGAGAGTCCAACTGAGCCCCGAAAATTGCCAGTAAAAGAGTAAGAAGCCCCGAGAGCCCAGGAGGGTGAGGCCTGAAGTGCGCAACGATCAGATCCAGGAAGACCACGCCCATCAAGTAGGGAGCTGTGAGCAGTGGGAGGTGGCCGACAGAAACACTACAGTGGCGGGCCCGCGGGGCGGTTCGTCACTGTGCCTGTGAAATCCAAGAAAGCAGCAGATGTGGCGACCAGAGGCGCCGCCCGGAGTAAACTCCAGGGAGACAATGGCGACATAGGAAAGGCCAGAGACTCGGGAAGAGGGAAGTGGCCGAGGAGAGAATGCCGGCCCCAGGCCCGGGGGTGCAGAAGAGAAGGTGAGCGATACGGCCCCGAGCCAGACCCAAGGAAACCATTTAGTGGAGGGCCCACGGCGAGGCTCGTCGTCAGAACCGAGGGGTCCTGAGCTGAACAAAGTGCGCCGGCCGGGCGCATAGCACGGAGACGAGACCCCAGGGGAGAAAACAGTCTAAGCGAAGGCCGGTGGCCCCTCCAGCGGGAGGTGGCCGCCAAGTGAGCTCCGCTCCTGGGTCTGGGAGAGAGGAAGAGCCAGTGAACAACAGGCATAGACAAATGACTGAAATTAGAGCAGAGGCATGGGGAGGAAAGAGCCCGCCGAGACTTACTGCAAATACGGGATAGTGGGCGTGACTAGTGGCATCTGACAGGCAGAAACTGGTCCATAAGCAGAGGAGACACCGGGCTCCCAAAGTGAGGCAGGACTAGTAGGAGGACCGGAGAAAGCAACATAGCCCGAGGCAGTACAGAGCAACAGACAGTAAATGGCAGCCCACGGGGTGAGCCGTACAGCCGGCCTGGGATTGGAGAGGAGGCCGGGGCTTCCTAGATTTGGAGAGCCCAGCGATTCCAAAGGAGAAAGGGTACAAAATGGGTTGGAGGTCAGGTGGCAAAGAAGACACGGACGGTGGGGGTAAATAGCAAATATACAGTGACAGTATTGTGACAAAGGGAAACAGCTGCCACCGGAAAAAGTGTTTCTCTGCCAAAAGGTGGTCTGATTGTCCACAAAGACAACCCACAACATAAGCATAGTTGATAAGATGACTGAAGGAAAAACGGGAAGGAAAGGAACCCAAATACATTTGAGGTGGAAAAGATCGGTAGTGGATAAGGGTCCCCGGGGCCAGATCTGTGACACTGGGAGGTGGTTAAGAAGGGCCCAAAAGAAAAGAAAAGTGAGCAGAACACACGGGGGTCGATTCCGATCTCGGCCGGAAGCGCACCTAACAGTATTCGTCCGGAACAAATACAAGCCGAACGCGTGTTTCCCGACCGATTCGAACACTCGTTCGAACGAACAAATACGATGCGCATAACAGCCCAGATTCCGAGCGAGCCGTACTCACCAATTCCAGCTCCTGTTCCCCGCCCGAGCCGGATCCGTAAAGGCCGTTTCGAGTCGCACGGAAGCAAATACACAGCGCCTTCCGGCCGGACTAGTACGATGCACCTTCAGTACGCGCCGAACCCGTCGCTACGTCCGGCACGTCAGAGCATCCGGGAGAACTGTACATAAGCTCCGATTCGCGCCACAAGACGATCCACGGCGACGAGATGGACAAGCCAGCGACGAGTACGAGTCGAAGCCACGAGAAACCCGAACGAGACGACCGAACCATGAATCCCATCGCGCAGGTCCTACCAATACTCTACATCTATTACCGGGACCGGTACGGACGCGAACGACGCAGACGGTAAGTCAAACACCCACAACACAAACAAACGACACGTACCCGAAATATGTCACACACACATAGGGATGCACAAATGACGTACACTAGCAACAGCAGAACCATAGGGGCGGGATGGCTATCACCAATGCCATACACCCATAGGGGGATGGATGCCTACCACTAATACCATCCCCACTCATAGGGGGATGGATGCCTGCCACTACTACCATCCCCACTCATAGGGGGATGGATGCCTGCCACTACTACCATCCCCACTCATAGGGGGATGGATGCCTACCACTACCACCACCCCTACTCAGGGGGCCTGGATGCCTGTCACTACTACCCTCCCCACCCATAGGGGATGGATGCCTACCACTAATACCATCCCCACTCATAGGGGGATGGATGCCTGCCACTACTACCATCCCCACTCATAGGGGGATGGATGCCTGCCACTACTACCATCCCCACTCATAGGGGGATGGATGCCTACCACTACCACCACCCCTACTCAGGGGGCCTGGATGCCTACCACTCCCACCACCCCTACTCATGGGGGCCTGGATGCCTGTCACTACTACCCTCCCCACTCATAGGGGGATGGATGCCTGCCACTACCACCACCCCTACTCAGGGGGCCTGGATGCCTGTCACTACTACCCTCCCCACTCATAGGGGGATGGATGCCTGCCACTAATACCATCCCCACTCATAGGGGAATGGATGCCCACCACTACCACCACCCCTACTCATTGGGGCCTGGATGCCTGCCACTAATACCATCCCCACTCATAGGGGGATGGATGCCTGCCACTAATACCATCCCCACTCATAGGGGGATGGATGCCTGCCACTACTACCATCCCCACTAATAGGGGGATGGATGCCTGTCACTAATACCATCCCCACTCATAGGGGGATGGATGCCTACCACTACCACCACCCCTACTCATGGGGGCCTGGATGCCTGTCACTACTACCCTCCCCACTCATAGGGGATGGATGCCTGCCACTAATACCATCCCCACTCATAGGGGGATGGATGCCTGCCACTAATACCATCCCCACTCATAGGGGGATGGATGCCTGCCACTAATACCATCCCCACTCATAGGGGGATGGATGCCTGCCACTAATACCATCCCCACTCATAGGGGGATGGATGCCTGCCACTACTACCATCCCCACTCATAGGGGGATGGATGCCTACCACTAATACCATCCCCACTCATAGGGGGATGGATGCCTGCCACTACTACCATCCCCACTCATAGGGGGATGGATGCCTACCACTAATACCATCCCCACTCATAGGGGGATGGATGCCTACCACTACCACCACCCCTACTCATGGGGGCCTGGATGCCTGTCACTACTACCCTCCCCACTCATAGGGGGATGGATGCCTGACACTAATACCATCCCCACTCATAGGGGGATGGATGCCTGCCACTAATACCATCCCCACTCATAGGGGGATGGATGCCTACCACTACTACCATCCCCACTCATAGGGGGATGGATGCCTACCACTAATACCATCCCCACTCATAGGGGGATGGATGCCTGACACTACTACCATCCCCACTGTAGGAGAGTAGGATCTGCCTCTTATGTTGCCCCCACTTTTTTTCTGTGTTTACACTGGTTTCTGGCTATAGTCAGGCTGGGACCCTGCTAATCAGGACCCCAGCCTCTCTGTTCTCTCTAAACGACTTGGAGTGCACTCTAGGTGCACTAGTGATTGGATGCTGTGGTTCCTTATGAGTCCCTAGTATATGGTACCTTAGGTGCTAAGGGCATAGGTACTTCACAGGCCTACCAGGGGCAGCAGCATGTATTATGCCACCCCTGGGAAGCAGACTAAATCTGACACCACAGGCCTGCTACTGCAGCCTGGGTGAGGAAGGCTAGCACCCCTCACTGAGATATAGGTCCCCTATATCTCTCCTACACACACATATAAACCTATCAGTCACCCCTAAGGCAGGCCCTATCAATCCTGAGGGCAGGGTGCTTGGCTTCTATGTGAGGGGGTGCCTCTGCCTGAGCAGGGCCCCTCTGCAGCTCTCAGAGTCCATTCTCTGGTGCTGTTTGTGGATGCGGTTAAACCATATACTTTTAAGTGCATTATATCCTCGCGGTAAAATGCTAACTTTGGAATGGCTGCATCGAAACATGTCGTGTTTGGTGTCAAACACCTTGAATACTACCCCCCCGCCAGTCCTGGCGGCGGGGGTAGCATTCCACCCTTCTAGAGGGATAGACATGTACCTACTGTGGAAACGCGGTAGAATCCTGCAGAGCCCTGGCATCACAAAATGGATGCCACCAGTCACAGACACGGGGCTGCCCTCCTGCTGATGACCAACACTCGCAGTGGAGGAAGCCCAACAATAGATATCCTGTCCCAAGGGGGTGTGACCACCTTCCAGACAGGGTTTAGTGTATTTGGGCTGGGTGGGTGCACTCTTAGAGTGCTTTGAAGTCCTGCACTGGGGGAGCAGAAGGCTCCTCTGTGCATATGCCAGTTCAAACCGGCTCAGGGGCTACCTGTCCCTGCTATGGCACGAAACTGGACAAAGGGAAGTGGGTGTAGCCACCCACTCCCCTGACCCTCCCATAGGTAGGGTCATAGAGCTAGTCCCTCCCTTTCTTTTAGTATAAGAGGGGGAACCTGTGCATTGCACCCTAGATTTCCCTGGACAACGCTCTACAAGAAGAATCCCGGACCTTCGACGTTCCACTACCTTTGGAAGACTGAAGAATCTCCCTTGGAGTCAAGGAGTGACTCCCCTGCTTGGCAGGCACCAAAAACTACAAACGACGGTCGCAAACTACGCCGCTCCCGCCGGAGTCCGAAGTCCCTGCAGCCCAAGAAGTGGATTTCCTGACTTCTCAAAGGCCATCGTGAGTCCCCAGCGAAGCTGAGGCCAGTGGACCCCAAGAGTAATGAGGAACCACGACCCCTGGGTACTGTGCACTATTGTCGAGTGCAACTCCTTCACAACATTCCACGAACTTGTGCTTTGGACCACGTGTGGTCCCAGCCTCCAGCAAGAATCCCTCCTAAGATCAGAGGCCTACCACGTCCCGAGTGACCGTGGGCCCCTGTGAGTGAATCCTCCCAAGGCATCTTTGCGATCGTTGCCAGCCGGCTAGTGGGTCCACAGAAGACTTTCTAAAAAAAACAAAGGGCTCTCCTGGTTGCTCCAGGCCTACCCTGACTTACCCTTGCTGGGTGAGTCCCACAGACCTGGCTGGTCTGCACCATTGCCTCTTCACACTTTCCCCGAGACTTGCTGTTACCAAGGCTTGTTGGCTCCGATCGAGTTGCCGACACCGCAGTAAGCTGCAGACATCGTGGAACACACCGAATCCAGCTCCTGGTTGTCGTCGACGCCTCCTGGATCTCGTGACTGAAGAGTCAAGGCAACCGCGAATGACCTGAATCTTGCGACGACGGTGGGCATCCATCTTCCTTGCCCCGAGTCACTGCCAAGTGACTTTGAACACTGTCCCCTCTGCTTTCAGGTCTTCCATCTTCTGAATCCAGGCTTGGATTCCTGCGGACACTTCTCCTGTCGCCGCAAGCATCAAGTCTTCACTGGCTCCCATTGAAAATGACGCCGCGACCCGACACCAAAGAACACCTATGCACCCGGCTCCCCTGGGTGAGGTAACTTCAGCACTATGGTGCTCCTGTGGCTGTGGGCCCTAGAACTACTTACCCTGTAAGTGACTTGCTTGTAGCTTCCCTCGAAGTGTCCTAAAACTCTAACTTTCCAAGTGCGACTATCGCGCTGACTCGTACAGGGTTCGCGTCTGTGCTAGACACACCGCGTCCAACTCCCTTGCAAATCCTATCCGTAAACCGTATCCTTCGACTCGTACTGAGTCCGATCGGTGTGTTCGCCTCGAACACGCAAGGGACCTTTAACATTGAAATCTCAATCACGTCTGAGTGCATAGACTCGCACAGGACTCGCACCGGTGCCAGGTCACCGCGTCCGTCCCCTGTGGGTCTCCTACAACTACCTGGGGTGGTTCTTGGGGGTCCCTCGATTCTAGATGCCCTAGACCTAGGTCTAGCAAACTAAGATTGTGATATTCGATTGTGCTAAACTTATTTTGATAACATTTGACTTGTACATATGTTCCTGACTTCTAATCTCATAAAGAGATTAGTAGAGAGTGTTTATTAATAAATACATATATATTTGATATATATACCTGTGTGGTGTCTTTTCATTTGGTGATTCAAGAGATTGTGTGGTAAAACAAGCTGCTTTACATTCCTTCAAGACTTAGCCTGAAGGCTGCTCTCCACAGCTACCACTAGGATAGCTTTCTATAAAGGTTGTCTTAAACCTATCTACCATAAGAGTCGAATTGTTCTGGTGCAAGGTGTCCACTTTAATTAGTGAACAGCATATGCCAGGCCAACTTCTCACACCCACTCATAGGGGGATGGATGCCTACCACTAATACCATCCCCACTCATAGGGGGATGGATGCCTGCCACTAATACCATCCCCACTCATACGGGGATGGATGCCTACCACTAATACCATCCCCACTCATAGGGGGATGGATGCCTACCACTACCACCACCCCTACTAAGGGGGGCCTGGATGCCTGTCACTACTACCCTCCCCACTCATAGGGGGATGGATGCCTGCCACTAATACCATCCCCACTCATAGGGGGATGGATGAATGCCACTAATACCATCCACACTCATAGGGGGATGGATGCCTACCACCACCACCACCCCTACTCATGGGGGCCTGGATGCCTACCACCCACACAACCCCTACTCATAGGATGGGTAATGCATGATACAACCAGCATACTCCAACATAAGGAATGTCTGAAAAATACATCCCCCCCAACACCATGACAAGCGTGTGTAGTCTGTGTCAAATGCTTACAACACTGAACATGACATTGAACATACAATGTGACCCCCTATCACATGTGTCACACATAAATGTGTGTGGCCTCCACAATGCAAGCAGACCATGACCACTGTGGGAACGGGGTCTAAACCCCCATCATCACACTGACCAAAATGTAAGTGTGGGGTCCATAGCTGAAGCACATTTCGAACATTGTGGCAATGGGGTCTAAAGCCCCATCACCACAGTGACCAAAATGTAAGTGTTGTCATGGGAAAAGCTGCAAATGCCAAACTGCATGGATGATTCCTAGTCACACAACAACAAACACATCAGTGGCATAGTAGTGCTTGTGTCCCATAGCAACATAGATTGGGTGAGGCAAACAGTGCAGTGCCAATGAAACATCGCTTTGGCCATGTGCAGACAAACATCACCCATGGGGGCTCACATTGTCAACATTCACGAATAACACAATGACAGAAGTGACCATCATAATGCAGACCCACATATCTGCACCAATTGGCACACAAATGTAGATATCCTGTGGAGACTGTAGATGTCAGGTGAACAAATACCATTCCATGGCAGCAATAGAACATACAAACCATGATCATTGTGCTGACTGATGACCTAGGAGTCCCAGGGACAGCAGGGGAAACCCACCAAACAACATACAGCCAATGGCACACTAAAGAAATGCCAATGCAGTGGTGCAAATGCACAAACACAAACAGGCAGACTCACACTGCATATCAAACACAACAGGTGATGGGGGGTGTGCCAGTATCCCCAGGCAACCACACAACACATGAGGAGGCCTGAATCCCTATTACACAGATGTCAATACAGTGCCACACAAAAGTAAC
This sequence comes from Calotriton arnoldi, assembly GCA_963921515.1. NCBI lineage: Eukaryota > Metazoa > Chordata > Amphibia > Caudata > Salamandridae > Calotriton > Calotriton arnoldi. The sequence continues at coordinate 76,682 of CAWUFW010002412.1, forward strand.
TCATGGATCGGATTCCCTATGTGGGCAATCAGGCATTGTTAGATGAGAGGGAGCCCAAATTACAAATGTCACACAAGCTTGTAGGAACAGCAACTAACACAGCAAGAGACAGACCCACCACAGCACTACCCCCAGGGACCCCACATTGTGGTGACACTGGCCTGCATGATAATCCCACTGTGATGACAAAGGTAGATGTCGTACACACTGTGAACCACAGTCATGTGTCCTGAGCAAGTAACTACCATCACACCTACACAAGCACAAATCAATCAGCACGGCCTGTCAGCCAAGGCCAACATGGAGGTAGGAGTCTAGCCGTGCAACAACTCTCATTTGCACACACTCAACACCACACACCTTGACCTCCACCAATGTGCAGCAGTGAAGCTCACATGGACTGGTGACATTGCACATGCACCCATGACAATCCCAGGGGTGGTGGGGGGAACTAAGGTGGAGATACCCATCACACATGGCCAGTCAACAAGACTTGTGAATGTCTGACACACTGCACAGTACGCTGTACATGGGCATGACGTCAAATCCACACCAACCAATGGGATCCCGGCCACAGTCACACACCAATGAAGAAGCCAAGGTCACCCACAAAGAACACACATAGACAACATCCAACATTGCAGCTCTGACCCTGAGGAGTGGCAACACGTGTCACAATCACTGAAAGCTAACACAAACTGTAAATTACATGACTTGTGTAACCAACAAGTGCCAAGGGGAATCCTGACTGTGTCTCATCTGCGTTTGCCCACAAACTCAGCCCTGACAGCAAACACACCTATGGATGACACCCTCATCACCAGTAATGTGCCATGCACCCACATCACAGAGAACCCAGGGCGAAGATTTGGGGGGAACATTGCTCAACTCAGCAAGCATCACAAACAGGAACATCACTAGGGACCCCAGCCTGCGTAGCAAAATGGAAGTGAACACACACAGACATGCTCACACAACACACACCTTGGGCTCAGGCAATGTCACGGAATTACACACTGCCATGAGGGGACTCCACTCCTGTGTACAGAAAGCTGTGCCATACGTTGTCTCTGCAGGGCTCAATCATGTCAGCAGAACACTTGGTCACTCAGTCAACAATTAGCACAAAATGAAGGCTCTCGTCACATCAGCCTGGTCATGGCAGTGTCACCGAAATCATCTGCACCGATCAAATACACATGTATAGCAAGTTGCACTGATACCACAGATGAGTCCTTCCCCATTGATGCCCAAACTTGCATGTCCAGTGGAGATGGTCACACGGTCAGGGAAATAGACAAATTGAACAATGGCAAGCACAACAGATGTGCAGGGGTGTAAGCCACAGATGTGATATTGCAAAAACATGTAGAAAATCCCATTGGCAAATATGAAAAACATGACACCCTCATATTGCTGCAAAGGATGACATGGCTACACACCAGGATAGGACACATTCACCCTGGACCACATGGGGTCATGCACAGTAACACTTCATTTACCTGATAGCAAAAATCACCATCACTACAGCAAGGGCATGTTTAGCATCCTCAACATCATGTACATCTGAAGCAAAACCACTGGAGAACTGAAAGGAGCTTTATTCAGCATATGTGATTTTAAAATAGAAAGTCCAGACAAAACCCAAAGACCAATGGCCAGTCCATGACGAAAGTCCAAACAGGGTGACAGTGGCAGATGTCACCTTTTGCTTTCCTGCACTGCTACTAACCAGGGACACTCCCCTCGGAGGGGCATACGGGGGGTCAGGCCAGGCACCGCAGGGACAGGATCAGGGCTCACCAGAAGGAGGCAGGGAAGGGGTGGCTGGTGGTGGAGAGTCACTGACAACTGCAGTGGAGGTGTCTGACATGGTGTGTGCCGGCACAACTGGGGGCATGAGTCAGATGGTGTGGGTGCCGGCACAACTCCAGTGGGCTGGCCAGATGGAGTGGACAGGTTCCCCACTGCAGTGCCCAAGTCAGACGGGGTGGTAGTGGACTCCACTGCAGTGCCCATCTCCGGGGGAGTAGAATGGGGTTCAGGTAAGGTGGGCAGGACAGAGGGGAGGACATGGTCTCCACACCAGTGGCACAAACATGTGCAGCGGGGGTGTGGGGATGGAAGAGCAAGAGGTAGGTGGAGAAGGCCGCATCATTTTGGGGATGGTGTATCTGTGGGTGGGGAACCTGGGACAGGGTGTGGTGGGGGAACCTGTGTTGTGGGTGCCTGAGGGATGGAGGAAGGAGACTGTGTGGTTGACCTGCAGGGCGGTGGCGGTGTCTTGCTCTTCCGGGCCCGGGGGGACTTGCGGGTGGGGGCCTCAGTCTGTCTGCGCCTGGGGGAGGGTGTCCGGGGGCGAGGGGCACTCCCCTCTGTGTGGGTGGACTTCCTCTTCCCCCTGTATGCGGGATCAGTGGGATCAGAGGGGAAGAGGCCGAGGTCACAGAGGAAGAGCTGCTTTGTAGGTGGGTTGCAGGTGAGGCAAGGGAAGGGGTCTTGGAGGGAGAGGATTTTGAGGACTGCAGAGTGACTGTGGATGCCTGTGTGTGTGTCTGTTCCCCATCCCCTGTGGGTGTGGTATCAGTCCCCTGAGGATGCTTGTGTGCACGTTTTGCCCTTGTTTTGTGTGTTTCTGTGCTGCTCGTGTCTGTGTGTTTGGGTGATTGTGCAGGTGTGCATGTGCTTGGGACAGGTAGGGTGCCAGGAAGTGTGGATGGGGCAGAGGTAGGAGGGGTGATGGACTGTTGGAGGAGGGACACTGCTGCTGTCAGGGAGGAGTCCATGGACCTATTGCTCCTCTGTAGGGCAGACATGCCCATCGAGATGCCCTCCATGAACGACACCAGCTGTGTCAACAGAGTGGTGTGTGCATGGAGGACACTCAGCATTGCTGTCTGCCCTACATGGAGCTGCTGAAGTAGGTACACAGACTCCTCACTCAGAGCAGCAGGGGACACAGGGGCAGGGGGTGCGGTGCCTGGCACGAAGGAGACACGCTCCTGAACACGGGAGCCTCCACGGACCTCTGGAATGGGAGCCAATGGGAAGGCGGTGGTGATGGTGGTGGTGGTGGCGGGGCCAGACATACTAGCTGGGGTGTGGTGGCTGCTGACACCCGCCTCCACAAGGGAGTCATCCTCCGAGCTGCTGTGGCCCTCAGCTGAGGTGGATGGTGCTGAGGACTCCTCGGTGTGGCTCCCCTTGCCCTCCGTGCCACTGGGTCCCTCGGACCACTCATCGGCTGCTGACCCAGTCTGGCTCTGCAGCTCCTCCTGGTCCGTGGAGCTGTCCCCTCCTGTGGCCGTGGATGTATCTGCAAACAATTAGGGAAACAGACAAACATCAGTCACCTGCACTGACCGCACACACCACAGTAAGTACAGCACATTACAGAGCAAGCCCTGGCATCCTCAGTTGAACATTGCCAAAAGTCCTCACACAGATTAGGAGAAGCCAATTGTCAGTATGATGGTCAACCATGGCACTCACACCCCTCCTGCCCTTGCACCCATCTGTCTGGTGCCTGTTGGATGGTAATACCCCAGTGTGGACACATGCACCACGTACAAGTTGTTGGACATTGCAGAGAACACGGTGAAGTATGTGAACATGCACACATCACATCTCTTGCCACTGAGTTAGTACAGGTGTCCGGATAAAGGGATGGCCAGAGTCTAATTAGAAATGCATGTGATGCATACCAGCACCAGACACCATGATGCACCTATGTCCGGATAGTCAATGCCACAATGGGGTGCATGTTGCACATGTCACTCCCCTGCAGGATCACTCTTAGGAAGTTAAATGCCATGGCACAGGCATGCCTGCAAAGTCATACATCACTGTCTCCAGTCACATGGGCTTGGCAGCCAGCCAACAACAGTCTGCACTGTGTCACAATCCTAGGTAATGGGGAATGCAAGTTATGTAGCTGACAAGTGCACATGTCCATCCCCCACAAACCACATCATCTGAACTCTTATTTGTCCACGTCATGCCAATTGGACATATGGGAGACATGAAACACAACTCTATGAACCTGAGCACCTCACAGTCTGCTGTGAATAAAAAACAGCTGCCTGAAGTTCACAGTCGCATACACCTGTGTGCACAGTCAAGTGATCAAACACCTATAAGTCACAGAAGTATCGTCTCTCATGGTCACATCTCAGATGGCATGCTGAGCCCTAAACGATAAACATCCCAGTAGTCCTGACAACGAAGCCACAGCACAAGGACACAGAGGCAGACACCTGAGGGAACATTTCACTGATCACAACATGTCAGCTGATACACGGGAGTGGGAGTACAGAGTGTATTGTATGCCCTGGAGTAGGCATGACTGTCCTGCTCCACCTGAAAGAGGGATGAGCCCTGGACAGTTGGCAGGTGGGTAAGCATGTGTGACACACTTGATATACATACTCCTGAGGCCCAAACATTGTTCCCACCCGCAGCATGGGTGTGTGCCAAATACCCCAGGGACATGTGGTGATTCAGATCAGCAAGTGGACCACATATCAAAGTTACACCCAGATTACATGTCAGAACTTAGGCATTGTGTAAGCAGTTGACCCACCCATGAATCCCAAAACAAAGTAACGGGAACAAATGCTGTCCCCCACCTTGAGCGAAGAAAAATGCAAAGACACAGTACCCAAGTGACACAATTTCCTGACTGTAAGGGCCACACATATGCGTATCAGATGAGGAGTGGGCATGTCACAATTGAGGGACATGGGTCCAGGACCACAAGACTGATGTACTGTGGAAGTTTAACCAGGCCAGAGGAGGGCACATAGCATGTCAGACAAAGTTCACAGTGCAGTCATGGACTCACCCCTCCTTGCTGCTGTCTGGCCTTCAGCTGCCCATCCAGGTCAGGGAAGACCACCGCCAGGATCCTGAGCATGTGGGGGTCAGGGTCCGGTGTCCGCCCCTCCTGCAAGGAGGCGACAGCTTCAGCTGGACCCTTGCGATCCTCCGGGTCCAGCCCGAAGGTCCTGCCACCTCTTCTGGCAGTTGCGGATCCGGCGCTTGTAGAGCCCCACGGATCTTACTGCCCGGGCGATGGTCAGCCAGATTTCCTGCTTCTGGTGGGCATCAACCTGTGAGGATGACAAACTGAAAATGCCATTACTACACATGCAACATATACGTGCATCACACAGTTGGATATACATGTCTCAATCACAGGGGCATATGAGGTACACAGGCAGTGCAACGATGGCTATGAACAGTTTGCCAGCAGTTACTACATGGTATCATTGTCTGGGAAGTAAAACCTTGTTGGAATGCACTGTTGCTGCACTGTACCTGTTCAGTGCATGTAACTACACACTTTGGGGGGTGAGAACTACTCAGTGAGCATGCTAGCCAGTGGTGTGCACACTGTAAGTCTTGCTAGTCAGACAACATGCACAATTAGTAAGGCAGTGGACAGCACACTCACCTGCTCCCCTGGTTTCCCATACAGCTTGCTGTACTGTGGAAGGAGGCTGTCCAGCAGGGCCTGGTTCTCCTCAAGGCTGAAGGCTGGGGCTCTCTCCACAGTACGTGCCATTGCAGTAGCCAGAGGATGCAGAGACAGCAGCAGTGTTGGTGGCAGATGTCGTTCTGGAGCATGTAGTGCAGGCAAGTGAGCTCTCAGGGGAACAGCCAGCATTATATGTGTGCTGCAGAGGCAGATACTGTCCCATGTGTCCAAAGTGATAGGTCCAAGTCATTTGCATCTTCTGAATCTGGCCAATCCATGGAATTGTACCACTTATACACGCCCACATCATCCTTCAAAAGTTAAACTTCATGACACCCATGAATTTACAACATTGTTGTGGCTGGCCAACTGAATTCACTGCATCAGACTCGTTACAGCTTTGAAAACGCGTCCGTTGCCATGCCAGGCCCTAGCCAATGCATGCGCACCATCCGGACCATTGCTGTACAACGCGTATTTCAAAAAACAACGCGTACACGCTCACATCAAATGCAATGTCCAATGCGTTCGCACCGATCGGTCCATTGCTGTACGACACGTACCCGCTCACAACAGATGCAATGGCCAGTGCGTGCACACCGATTGGTCCATTGCTGTACAACGCGTACCCGCTCACAACAGATTCAATGGCCAGTGCGTGCACACCGATCGGTCCATTGCTGTACAACTCGTACCCGCTCACAACAGATGCAATGGCCAGTGCGTGCACACCGATCGGTCCATTGCTGTACAACGCGTACCCGCTCACAACAGATTCAATGGCCAATGCGTGCACACCGATCGGTCCATTGCTGTACAACGCGTACCCGCTCACAACAGATGCAATGGCCAGTGCGTGCACACAGATCAGTCCATTGCTGTACAACGCGTACCCGCTCACAACAGATGCAATGGCCAGTGCGTGCACACCGATCGGTCCATTGCTGTACAACGCGTATTCCAGGAAACAACAGATTCAATGGCCAGTGCGTGCACACCGATCGGTCCATTGCTGTACAACGCGTACCCGCTCACAACAGATGCAATGGCCAGTGCGTGCACTCCGATCGGTCCATTGCTGTACAACGCATATTTCGGGAAACAACGCGTACCCGCTCACAACAGATTCAATGGCCAGTGCGTGCACACCGATAGGTCCATTGCTGTACAATGCGTATTCCGGGAAACAACGCGTACCCGCTCACAACAGATTCAATGGCCAGTGCGTGCACACCGATCGGTCCATTGCTGACCAACGCGTATTCCGGGAAACAACAGATTCAATGGCCAGTGCGTGCACACCGATCGGTCCATTGCTGTACAACGCGTATTCAGGGAAACAACAGATTCAATGGCCAGTGCGTGCACACCGATCGGTCCATTGCTGTACAACGCGTACCCGCTCACAACAGATGCAATGGCCAGTGCGTGCACACCGATCGGTCCATTGCTGTACAACGCGTATTCCGGGAAACAACGCGTACCCGCTCACAACAGATTCAATGGCCAGTGCGTGCACACCGATCGGTCCATTGCTGTACAACGCGTATTCTGGGAAACAACGCGTACCCGCTCACAACAGATTCAATGGTCAGTGCGTGCACACCGATCGGTCCATTGCTGTACAACGCGTATTCCGGGAAACAACGCGTACCCGCTCACTGGTGAACGTATGCCAGCCACATATACTTGCCAGGGACTCAGGGGCACACCTACAACACCACAGCCTGTCAACACTGTATCCTAAGGCATGTAAGGCTGCATTACCTTTTCTGTGTATGGGGGTCAACATGTGGTTTTTGGGGTGGCACTTGGGGGCAGCCACTCCCAGGCTGTGCACGTGTTCATGGGGACAGGATCCTTTGTGTGTTGTGCACATGACCACTGTGATGTGCAACTGTTCATTTCAGAGCATGTGGCATGGTCACATTTCCAGGTTGTGGATGTGTATGACATGTCACATACCCCCAGAGTAACATGTGGGAAGGTATGTACGTCACAGGGTGACCCATTGCCACAATGGTGATGGCCCTCCACAGTCTGTGTGCATGTTGTGTTTCCGATGTCTCTGATTCCATGTGCACAATGGGAGACAGTCTCCACATCCACGTTGTTTGTGCATGGACTTTGATGTTGTGCGTGTGTGTGTCACAGACGTCCATGTCTGTCCTGCGGAGGCAACAGGGGCCACTACCTGTGGGAGTCATGTTTGTTTTTCTGACGTGTACATGATATGCCATGTCATGCCAGTGTCCATGTGGCAAGACAGGGTCCCTGGGAATCTACCTGTCAATGAGGTGTGATGCCTGTGGTGCATCTGTCCAGACATGTCACTGTGGTGTGTGTTTGGAACATGACAGCAGTAAATGGGTACTGTGACACAGCCTAATGGTTTCCCATAGCACAACCTGGAACCTGTTGTCAACACATGTTGAACTGAGATGTTAGATGATGGCCATGTAGGTGCCATATATGTCCATAGAGAACGGCACACACATCAGGTACTTGTGTCTCGTAATGATGTATCATGTGATATTGAGTATGGTGAATGGCACATATGTGGGGTGACTGACAATCTTTCTTTCTTCACCTATGCACTGCAGGGCACCAGCTGTCCATAGACTATTCCCTGACCTAGCAACGATGGTGGAACGTGACAGCATCCGACGGTACCGCTTCACCAGGCAGCTGATTGAGGATTTGGCAGTGCGCTTGGCCCCACATTTGCAAACTGGCCGGCCGTACCCTACAGCGCTGACCCCCAAGGTGAAGGTGATGGCAGCCCTACACTTCTTTGCCACCGGTACCTTTCAACACACTGTGGCGACTGCTGGTGGGATGTCACAGACTATGTTCAGCTGTGTGCTACGCGATGTTTTGGAGGCAATGTTGAGATGCCTGAACAAGTACATCTATTTCCCTAAACGTCAACAACTCACTGACGTCAAGAGTGACTTCAATGCCCTGGGGAGGATGCCACATGTCATTGGCTCCATTGATGGGACACATGTGGCTTTGGTACCACCACAGGCACATGAGCAGGCATACAGGAACAGGAAACATTATCATTCGATCAATGCTCTGGTGGTATGTCTTGCAGATATGAGCATCTCACATGTGTGTGCCCGTTTCCCTGGTTCGGCACACGATGCCTACGTGATGAGGAGTAGTCGCATCCCGAGGATGATGTCACAGATGCAGAACCAGCGTGCCTGGCTTGTCGGTGTGTACTGACTTTGTACCATTGTGTGTGTTCTGCTATGTTGTATTCCGCCCTCTTTTCCAACTCAGCTAATGTGCAATTGTCTGTCTGTAGGTGACTCTGGATACCCCAACATGCTGTGGTTGCTGACACCCCTCAGGAACCCTGTGACACCAGCCCAGATGCGCTACAATGAGGCACATGGTCGGACCAGGAGAGTGATTGAGCGGACATTTGGTCTCCTGAAGAGCCGCTTCCGCTGCCTGGACAAGACAGGAGGGGCCCTCCCATATGCCCCAGCAAAGGTGTGCAAGATTGTCATCGTCTGCTGCATGCTACACAACCTGGCAGTGCGGAAGGAGTTGCCTCTCATCCTGGATGACGATGACCAACATCCGCCACCTGTGGAGGATCCTGGCCTGGGCCACAATGCCAGTGATGATGATGATGATGATGGTGATGTCCGCACACAGCTCATCATCAACTTCTTCAGCTGAATGTGAGTATCCAGAGAGTTGTCATGCCAATGATGTGAGTTTGCGTGATATGTGTTGGTGGTGCTCTGGTGCTGTTTGAGTGTGGCCATGTGCTACTTGACTGGAAGCGTGCAGCGATGTGTCCTTACAGGTAGTCTGTACTCCCCAACAGTGTTGACATGCTAACTTGGTTTTCTGTGAGTATCTTGTGCCATGTATTGGCCATGAGTATTGCAGTTCTGTCCTGTTCTTCAGTGCTTTTGACTGTGTGTCATGTCTGTCCGTCACAGGGTACTTTGAGAGTTGTTTGGTGAACTGTGATCCCCCGACACCATGATTCAACTTCCAGGGTGGAAGCAGTCGTTTCCCTACAGGTGATGTGCCACACACCCCTGGACTTTATTTCTTCTACACTTGTTGACTGTGTGGCCACTGCCACGTAGGATTACCTTGCATCTGTAGTGGAAACAACATGTTGCAAATGTGTAATAAACCTGTGCTTCACTTTGGGATGTGCGTTGTCTGTGGTCACACATCTGACTGACATGTGCTTACTGCACCTGTGGGCTAGTTAACACAGACTGTGAATAGATGTGGTGTCTGTGCATTCCACTGTATTTCCTGGCAACATCAGTGTAGGCGATGAGTCTGATGGCCCTGGTGTGTATGTGTTGTGTAGCCCTAGTGGTGTGTCTCCCTCATATGTGTCACGTCGCCATGACTCACATGACGGTGTTGAACTTGCTGTAGCAGTTAGCATGCACAGTGTCATTTAGCAGATCACCATCTCCATGACAGAAACCACGTTGGAATCACAACAGAGGCAAGTATGGTGTATTAGTGTATGTGTGAGGATATTGCACAGGATAGTGCACAGGATGGTGGGTGCTGTACATTGGTATTGTAATCCAAAGTTCCCAGATGAGTTGGAAGTCTTGGTAGCAGAAATGTCCTGAGTAAAGTCCACAGTCATCTGATACATTGGGCCAACTTAAGCTCCCCATGTCATGTGGGAGAGTTGTGTTGCATTCGACAGGGTGAACAGTTTGCACACAAAGGAGAATTTCCAGAACAGGTGTTGGGTTCCTGGGGGATGTACATGGCCATCGGCCTCTCAGTTTTCCTTCCTCGGACGACCCCTCTTCTTTCGGGGGGGACCCTCACTTGCAGGCTGCTGCGGTGCAGAGGACTCTCCGCCAGAGTCATCCTCCCTTCCTGTGGCAGTTGCAGTTGTTGCAGCACCAGATGTTGTGGGCACACAGGGAGGTGTGGCCATGTTGGTGCTAATCTGGCGGAGGCATGTCAATATGTCCCTATGCACTGCTGTCAGTTCTTCCAATGTGTCCCACTTGGACTCCATGCCAGACATGTGTGTCTCCACACGGGACATGTGTGTCTCCACACGGGACATGTGTGAGTCCAAGCGGGCATGATGGGCAGCCTGCTGCTGTTGAATGTCCTTGAAGATCCCCACTACCTGGCTGACCTCTCCGGTGCTATTCTGGTACGCCTCAGCAATGCGTGCCAGTTGTGGGTCATCATGCAGTCCAGACCCCTCTGCAAACAGCGACCTATGTCTACCACCCTCCCACCACCCCTGGCGACACGTGCGGGACCTGTGGTGGCACGCACAGGTGACCGTAGGCCCACTTGGGGGTTGTTACTGGGGTCGTTGTCCATTGCTCCACGTTGGGCCGGGGTCCCTGTGCTGTTGTCATCGGTGGTCCTTGGTCTGTCCGTGTTGGCAGGGGTGGTCTGTGTGTTGGCAGTTGTTGGAGGGGTGGGTGCAGGGGGTGCAGATGTTGGTCCTGCTGGTGCTGCATGATGACTCACACCGGAAGGGCCAGGTAGGTCTTCGCCATCCGAGGAGTGCAGAGGCTGTTCCACACCAGTGAGCTCAGTGTCCCCCGGAGCCTGGGACAGGGACTCCTCATCGTCTGCTGCTGTGTCCCCATCATCACCTGTTTTTGGAAGAGACACACAATGTATGTTATGTTTCTACGGGCATCAATGGTTCACACACCTGACAGTTGTGACTGTACCTCTAGATGCGGGCCTGTACATTGCATTGTCCTCAGTTGTCACAGTCAGAGGTTGATATTGGTGTAGCACATTGTCCTGACAACCTGAAGCTTTTCTATGTGAATGTTGAGGTGTGTGCATGGCCAGCATTGGTGGTATTTGGTGGACATCCGGCCCTCCTTCTCCCCCCAGCCCCGTTATCCCACCATGAAGCATGCCACCCTTGCAGTGTGTGCAGGTTGACTCTCAGAATGTCAGTCAGTGGTGTCCTGCTGTTGGTTGTTGCACAGTTCCCAGCAGGGCCTTGTGCTCCCCACAGCTGAGGCCAGTGTCAGACATCTTTGAAGTGGCTTTTCACTCCCTGTGAGGTGTGCATGCTTCAGTGTGAGCTTGCTGGGCCATGTGGGTGGGGGATGTTGAGCTGTGACTACCACTCCCATCATGCTATTGCCTACACCCCCCCTTCCCAGCATGCCCATACTTCCTTCCTTTTGACTCTGCTTCTCTGTGGGGTAGTGTGCCTGTGCTGACAGGATGGCTGACAGTGTTGTCCTGGGTGTGTTTGGCTACAAGTCCCAAGAGTGTCCCTGTGCTTCACACAGCATAACCCAGGGTGGTGGTTCTTTGTGGGATATTTAATTGGAGTGTGAGGCATTGCATTCTCCCCGGTGAGTTGTGTGGAGTTTGTGTTAAGGGGGTGTGTAAGAAAAGCTGCTTGTAACTATGGTCAGAGCTGTCAGTCCTCCTTCCCACCCAGCCAGATATCCCACCATGGAACGTGCTTCCATTGCAGGGAGTGCAAGTTGGCTTTCAGGATGACAGTCAGTGGTGTCCTGCTGTTGGTTGGTGCCCAGTTCCCAGCAGGGGCTTGTGCTCCCCACAGCAGTACCCAGTGTCAGCCATCTTGTCAGTTGTTTTCCACTCCCTGTGATGTGAGCATGGTTCAGAGTGGTGTTGATGGGCCAATTGTGAGGGTGAGCAATATCTGTGACTACAACTCCCATCATGCTATTGCCTACACCCCCCTTCCCAGCATGCCCATACTTCCTTCCTTTTGAGTGGACTTCACTGTGTGTGAGTGTGACAGCAATGGCAAGATGGCTGACAGTGGTGTCCTGCTGTTGGTTGGTGCACAGTTCCCAGCAGGGGCTTGTGCGCCCCACAGCAGTACCCAGTGTCAGCCATCTTGTCAGTTGTTTTCCACTCCCTGTGATGTGAGCATGGTTCAGAGTGGTGTTGATGGGCCAATTGTGAGGGTGACCAATATCTGTGACTACAACTCCCATCATGCTATTGCCTACACCGCCCCTTCCCAGCATGCCCATACTTCCTTCCTTTTGAGTGGACTTCACTGTGTGTGAGTGTGACAGCAATGGCAAGATGGCTGACAGTGGTGTCCTGCTGTTGGTTGGTGCACAGTTCCCAGCAGGGCCTTGTGCTCCCCACAGCTGAGGCCAGTGTCAGACATCTTTGAAGTGGCTTTTCACTGCCTGTGAGGTGTGCATGCTTCAGTGTGAGCTTGCTGGGCCATGTGGGTAGGGGATGTTGAGCTGTGACTACCACTCCCATCATGCTATTGCCTACACCCCCTTCCCAGCATGCCCATACTTCCTTCCTTTTGACTCTGCTTCCCTGTGGGGTAGTGTGCCTGTGCTGACAGGATGGCTGACAGTGTTGTCCTGGCGTTTGTTTGGCTACAAGTCCCAAGAGTGTCCCTGTGCTTCACACAGCATAACCCAGGGCGGTTGTTCTTTGTGGGATATTTAATTAGAGTGTGAGGCATTGCATTCTCCCAGGTGAGTTGTGTGGAGTTTGTGTTAAGGGTGTGTGTGAGAAAAGCTGCTTGTAACTATGGTCAGAGCTGTCAGTCCTCCTTCCCACCCAGTCAGATATCCCATCATGGAACGTGTTTCCATTGCAGGGAGTGCAAGTTGGCTTTCAGGATGTCAGTCAGTGGTGTCCTGCTGTTGGTTGTTGCACAGTTCCCAGCAGGGCCTTGTGCTCCCCACAGCAGTACCCAGTGTCAGCCATCTTGTCAGTTGTTTTCCACTCCCTGTGATGTGAGCATGGTTCAGAGTGGTGTTGATGGGCCAATTGTGAGTGTGACCAATATCTGTGACTACAACTCCCATCATGCTATTGGCTACACTGACTTCACCAGCATACACAGAATTCCTTCCTTTCAGTGAGCTTCCCTGTGAGGTGGTGTTCTAGTGGTGGCAAAATGTCTAACTGTGTTTGTTGGTTATATTTGTGCCACTGCCTTGCTGTATTTGTAGTTAGGTTTGTACATATCATGACACAGTTACATATCACTATGAGATGGCATGTATTGTGTTTATCTGACTGACAGACAAATCTTGGGGTGATTATCTTTTGGTTGCTGTGGATTTGCTAAGGGTGCATGGTTTGACTATCCCCTTGACAGTGATGTGTGTGTATTGTCACACAATATTGTGTATATTAGTTGTGTATTCACCAGGCTCTGGGATGTTTGATAGTCCATATACGCTCACTGGTGGTAGGATGGCCCGCACCTTCTCCTCCCAGGGCCTGAGGTATAGTGGTTTGGCAGGAGGGCCACTGCCGGTGCGCTGACTCACGATGTAATCCTTCTTTAGTAGGTCCCTGACCCTCCTGCACACATCATACCACCTGTTCTGGATGTCTTCCTTTGTGCGCAAACATGGTGATTGTGCGTTGACCCTGTCGACGATCCTCTCCCACATCTTGGTTTTCTGCGACATGGGGGTCTGTTGTACCAATGTACCAAACAACTGTGGCTCTGCCCTGAGGATCTCATCTACCAGGACTTCCAATGCACTGTCTAGGAACTTTGGATTCTTCTTTGGGGGCATGGTGATGGGTGGTGGTGGTGATTGATGTGTGTGTGTGTGCAGGTGAGGGTGTGTGAGTGTAGGTTTTGCTGGTTGTATGTGAGGGTGCTATTTGTTGAGGTGCTAATGGTGTGTGGCTTGTGTGATGGATGAGCTGTGAGTGTGTCTGTGGTTGCTGCGTAATGGTGTTCTGTGCTGGCAGGTCAGTTGAATTTGCAAAGGATCATGGTAGGGATTTGTGGCCTTTATATAGGTGGAGTTGGGGGTGTGTCCTTGTTCCATGTTTTTTTTCCCTGTATTTATTGACTTTGTCATGACTTGTTTGGCCCTTTTTTTTAAATTTTTTCCTTTGTATTTTTTGTGCATGTAGAAGACGTTCTTCTGACCGAGTAGGACGCTGCAGTTGTCTCGTGCGAGCTTCTCCGAGTCGTTTACGCTGTGTTTCTGCTAGGTTTATTGTGCGGCGTACGCGTCGGTCGCCGAGTATTGGCTTCCTTCGGCTGGCTTTTGTATGCGTGTCGGTCGTACGGCTTGAGCTCCGTGCGACTCGGTCTGGTTTTCCACGCATTGCATCGTACTGCGCGGGTCGGAGTTCGCGGGTACGTTTCGTTCGGGTTCATTCCTGGTGCGTGTCGGTCGGTTCGATTCGCGTGGTTTCCCGGCCGGATAGCTTGTTTCCATCCGGTTCGGTCGTTCGGCTTGTGTTCCGTACGAGTCGGTCGTGATTCACATGCATCTCATCGTACTACCCAGGTCGGGCAGCGCCGGTACGTGTCGGTCGGACTATATTCCCGTACCGAGTCGGTCGGTATGTTTTCCGGCCCGAATCGGAATCGGCCCCAAGGTCTAGATGCAGTGAGGCATATCATACATCACCCAATAGGAAGGAAATGGTGAAGCCAAAAGCACCGTCCAAACAAATAAAATGGACAAATACGCAGTTTCAAAGCAACTAACAGAGGATCAGGGAGAACGTACGGTAGAGACAGGGGTGGTGGAACCTTCGCTGACTGCCATGATGGCTGCCATAACGGATCTCAAAAACACTCTTGGACCCAAAATTGACACTGTAAGAGTTGAAGTAAATCTATTAAGAGCGGATCAGCATAAAACCACCGAAATGGTATCTTTGGCGGAAGGCAACATATATCGCAGCTACAAACCGACACCAAAGAGATGGAGGACCAAATCGAACGGTGAACAGACAGAATATCGACTTTTTATTTTCGGAGTACCATAATATCGAGTTTTAAATATCGAGGTACAAGAATATCGACTGCAAGAATATCCTGGACCAGAATATTGACAGTAAGGTAAGAAATATCGGTGTTTTTTTTAAATCGAAGACAGTAATATCGTTTGTAAAAATATCATTGTTAATAATATCAATGCTTATATTACTGTTATGTATTTTAGTATGTATTTTAAATGTATGTGTTCTATATTTTTGTTTAAGTATTGTGTTTATTTTTTAATATATGTATTAATTTTTTAGAATTTATTAAAAAAAAATAAGTAAATTTTGCGTTTTAGTTCCGTAGCGGGTTGTGGGTTTATAGGGGAATAGGGTGGGAAGTAAATTAATTATAATAAATTTAATAATAATTTTTTTAAGTTAATAATTATTTTTAATTAAATTTTGCGTTTTTATTCCGTAGCGGGTTGTGGGTTTATAGGGAAATAGGGTGGGAAGTAATTTAATTATAATGAATTAATTACTATTTTATATTAATTAATATTTATATATTTAACATTTTATATTGTGAATTGTGGTAATTAATTTATTATTAATTGCTTGTTAATTGGTTGTTAATTATTAATAATTATTTGCTAAAAAAATTAATTGTGTTATTTTTTTAGGAGCGCATTGTGGGTTGATAGGGGAATAGTGTGGGAAATAATTTAATTATAATTAATTAATACATGATTTTTATTAATTAATAATTAAGTATTTGTCATTTTATATTGTTAATTTTTGTAAATAGTTTATTATTAATTAGTTATTAATTATTTGTTAATTATTAATAATTAATTGGTAAATATGTAAATTGTGTTATTTTTTTTAGGAGCGGGTTGTGGGTTTATAAGGGAGTAGGGTGGGAAGTAATTTAATAATAATTAATTTATTAAAATTTTTTAATATTTAATATTTTGTATTTAAAATGTTATATTGTAAATTGTGGTAAATGATATATTGTTAATTATTTATTAATTGGTTATTAATAAGTATTAATTAATTATTAATTATGTTATTTGTGTCATTTTTTTAAGAGCGGGTTGTGTGTTGATAGGGGAGTAGGCTGGGAAGTAATTTAATTTCAATCTATTTTTTTAATTTTTTATTATAACATTTATTTTAAGTTGTTTTATACAGTTAATTGTGTGAATTTAATTATTATTTAGTGTTTTTAAATTGCTTGTTAATTTTAATTAATTAATTAATTAATTAATAATTAATTATGTAAATAGTGTTATGTTTTAGAACATTGGTGCTGCCATTTATAGGGGAATATGGTGGGAGGAAAATTTCTTATAATTAATTAATTGTTTGTTAATTAAATTTTTATTATTTTTCTTGAGTTGGAATAGTAAATTATTACCCTATGCAATCCAACACTTTCCCTACTGTTGAACTCACTGGAGTGGGAATAGTAAATTATTCCCTTCCGCTACCCAACACTTTCCCTACTGTTGCACTCGCTGGAGTGAGAATAGTAATTGTTACCCCTCCGCTATCCAACACTTTCCCTACTGTTGCACTCGCTGGAGTGGGAATAGTAATTGTTACCCCTCTGCTATCCAACACTTTCTCTACTGTTGCACTCTCTGGAGTAGGAATAAATTATTCCCCTCCGCTATCCAACACTTTCCCTACTGTTGCACTTGCTGGAGTGGGAATAGTGATTTTTACCCCTATGTTATCCAACACTTTCCCTACTGTTGCACTCACTGGAGTGGGAATAGTAAATTATTCCCCTCTGCTATCCAACACTTTCCCTACTGTTGCACTCGCTGGAGTGGGAATAGTAATTGTTACCCCTCCGCTATCCAACACTTTCCCTACTGTTGCACTCGCTGGAGTGGGAATAGTAATTGTTACCCCTCCGCTATCCAACACTTTCCCTACTGTTGCACTCGCTGGAGTGGGAATAGTAATTGTTACCCCTCCGCTATCCAACACTTTGGGGCCGATTCCGATCTGGGTCGGAAAGCTCTCCGACCGATCCGGATCCGGATTGTTTTCCGACCGAGCCGGACCCCTGCAGTCCGACCGAACGAGTACGATGCGGCAGTATGCTGCCGGACTCGGTTCGGTCGGACTCCCATTGAAGTCAATGGGAGCCGGTCGTACGACGTGTACATGGGCTCCCATTGACTCAATGGGTATGTTGCGCACAAGGGGGCCCCCTGTAGTGGGTACGCGTTGGTGCCATCCGCACCGTACACGCATGTATAGTGGGGACCCATGGGTCCCCCCTGTGTCTGACTTGTACGGCTACGGGTGAAGGGGGGTCCGGCACGGACCCTCGAAGTCCGCGTCCAGGAGCTTTTTCGTGTCGGAGGCTCTGACTCGATCCGGCTGTCCGGATCGTGCATCGTACTGGCTCGGTCGTAAATCGTCTCCATTGTGCCCCACGAATCGAGTGCGAACGAGTCGGACGGAGCGGTTCGGACCCGGAAATGAGTCGGTCGGCGATTTCGAGTTCACTCGCATCGTACTTGCTCGCTCGGGCGACTGTACGAATCAGTCGGAAAGAAAGCCTCCGACTCGGATCCGGTAAAGCCGAATCCGATCTGGAGCCCTACCGACCGAGATCAGAATCGACCCCTTTGTCTACTGTTCCACTCCCTGGAGTAGGAATAGTAAATTATTCCCCTCCGCTATCCAACACTTTCCCTACTGTTGCACTCGCTGGAGTGGGAATAGTAATTGTTAACCCTCCGCTATCCAAAACTTTTTCTACTGTTGCACTCCCTGGAGCAGGAATAGTAAATTATTCCGCTCTACTATCCAACACTTTCCCTACTGTTGCACTTGCTGGAGTGGGAATAGTAATTGTTACCCCTCCGCTATCCAAAACTTTTTCTACTGTTGCACTCCTTGGAGTAGGAATAGTAAATTATTTCCCTCCGCTATCCAGCACTTTCCCTATTGTTGCACTCGCTGGAGTGGGAATAGTAATTGTTACCTCTCCGCTATCCAACACTTTCCCTACTGTTGTAATTGCTGGAGTGGGAATAGTAAATTATTCCCCTCCGCTATCCAACACTTTCTCTACTAAAGCACTCTCTTGAGTGGGAATAGTAAATTATTCTGCTCCGCTATCCAAAACTTTCCCTACTGTTGCACTCGCTGGAGTGGGAGTAGTAATTTTTACCTTTCCGCTATTCAACACTTTCCCTACTGTTGCACTCTCTGGAGTGGGAATAGTAATTTTATCCCCTCCGCTATCCAATATTTTCCCTTCTATTGCTGTTAATGTAGTGTAAAATGTTATTGTAAAACGAATAAAAATATTTTATTATTTTAATTTATTATATATATATTTTATTTTTATTTTTATTTTACTGGTATATGTATAGATGTATTTTTATTTTTATTTTACTGGTATATGTATAGATGTATTTATCATTTTTAATATGTTTCTAACATTTTATAATTTATTATAATAATTATATATTAATATTATTACGTAAATATATATATTATATTTTATATATATATGTATGTTTACATTTTTTACATTATATTTATTATTTCTAATTTTGAACATTTTATAATAATTATAACTATCTTTTTTTTATTATATGTATTATTTACTTTATTTTATATTATTTTTTTAACATTTAAAAAACGATATTTTTAACAACGATATTTTTTACGATATTTTTTTCTTGATATTTTGTACTTACCATGATGTAGATAGGATGTCGATATTCTTGACATCGATATTTAGGTCCCAATATTTTGGGACCTTGACATTGTGGTCGTCGATATTCTGTCAGTGATTCAAATCGAACAACTCCAGCAGCGGCAAGGGGAGATGGAGGCGAGGCTCGAAGACCAAGAAGGGTGTGCCAGGCAGAACAACATCAAGGTAGTGGGCTTCCCGGAAGGAATGGAGGGGCCCAGTGTTGATCTTTTCCTAGAGGATCTCATCTTAAATCATCTACGCCCGGCAAGATTATCAAAGTACTTCACAATTGAGCGGGCACATAGAGCCCCAAAACCAAAACTGAGACGAGGGTTGCCGCCACAAACAGTTATTGCAAGGATTCTCAATTATAGGGATAGAGATGCAATCTTACAAGCAGCAAGTACCCAATGAGACCTAGTACGTGAAAATGCGACTATACGGTTCTTCCCAGACTCTACATTACACTTGCAGAAGCTGCGTCGAAGGTATGAAAGTGTGAAGCGGGAACTACGGAATAAAGACATAAAATACATGATGCTGTATCATGCCAGACTGAGAGTGGTGGCAGAAGGAAAGTCCTGGCTCTTCGCCACTCCTGAAGAGGCATGGGAGTGGTTAGAGGGGTGGAGAGTGGTAAAACAGAAGTCACCCAAGGTTGGGGAACGGCGCCAAGCTACCGGTCCTGAGGAGAGTGACAGAAAAGAAAGATCCAGGTCGGAAAGGTCAAAAGACATATGAAACCACTTTGGAGATGATGGAGAACTAGACACAGTATGGTTAGAATTACCAATTTAAGTCTTGCTCCGTTGAATTGGACAGGGGTGGAGGTGGGGGGGCTGCCAAGGCATGGAAGTGGAGAAAGGGAGGACCAGATAAAACCTTGTGCAGGGAAATGACAATAACACATAAGCTTGGGGGGCTAGACAACAGAGGGTAAAACCCAGCAGGGGTTTATAGCCTAATCAGGCAAGAAGCAAGTTAATATGGGGCGGCAGGCTCTCTGGATGTTGGGGTGGTGGGTAGTGTTAGGCCTGTCAAGCAGGGTAGCAGGGTGGAGGGAGGTGGGATTTGGGATATTAAGGGTCCATGTTGGGTGGGTGGGTTATTATTAATGTTGTTGGTTTGTACATACGCTCAGACACGATTATTGTAGATCGACATGAACACACAGGGATTCAACCCATCAACTATGTACCCAATTTGAGACTAGTCACAGAGGGAGTCAATGCCTTGAAGGGAATGGGGACCAATCGTTGGAGGAATGGACTAGGCCGTTCAGTGATATCAGGGAAATTGTCTATGTATGGCACTAAAATTCTGATGTGGAACGTCAATGGCCTGGGTACTTAGATAAAGTGCACCCTAGTTTTACAATACCTGAGACGGCAGTCCCCAGATGAGGTATTGCTCCAGGAGACGCATCTGAAGGGGAACTATTGCAAAGCATTGGAACGATGGGGCTATAAACTTATGGCACACGCTGGCTTTACGTCCCGTTCATAAGGAGTGGAGATATTAGTGAAGGTGTCAATTCCCTTTATCCCGGGTAAGAGCTGGTGCGACGGCTCAGGAAGATATATTGCCATCACGGGTACATGGGAGGGGAGGACAATAAATCTGTGCTCTGTCTATGTGCCTCCAAGACTGCATGCGGAAACCCTCCCTGCATTGGGAGAGATAGTGCTGGAGCTGCCTCCGGGCACGTTGATAATGGGAGGAGACCTGAATGCGGTTATGGATCCATGGATAGATAGATTAACAGGGGCAGCAAACAAGGGTGGAAGAGAACCATTGGAGGGATTCATAACAGCGATGGGAATGATTAACTTGTGGCGTACACATAATCCAACAAGCCGACAATTCACACACACTTCAGCCAAACATAACAGCCACTCTAGAATAGATTATTTGTTTACATTGAAAAGTCAAGTGGGGCAATTTCAGAATACGACACAATTAGCGCGAGGTATCTCAGATCACTCCCCACTAGAAGTAAAGATACAGGGACCAGTTAAAAATAAGGCCCTGGCCCCGAGACTGGAGCCATGGTACTTCAGAAACAAATAATTTGCAACGAAAGTACAGCGGCGAACGGAGCAGTATTTCCAAGGAAACGAAGGGTCGGTTGAGACGGTAACCACCCTATGGGAGGCATACAAAACTGTGATTAGGGGATATATCCAAGCTCAAACAGGATTTATTAAAAAAGAACAAAAAAGAGAGGTGGTAGAGCTTGAGAACGAGGTGGAGAAATTGGAGAGAGAGTGTTGGGAAGGGAGGGACTCGGACGAGTCCATAAACCGTTGCTTATGACATAAGCAAAAGAAACTCAGAAACTTGGAGGAGCAAAAGGAGAGGGCACAGGCATTGGCTACCCAGAGGAAGATATATGACATAAGCGACAAAGCAAACAAAATGATTGATTGGTTAGAAAAAAGGGATAGGGAACAAAGTTGGGTCCTGGAGATAAATATACTGGGGGGGACTACAGATAGAACGGGAGAGGAGATAGCAGAGGTTTTCGCACAGTATTACGAGGCACTCTATGCCTCCTCCACTGAGCGCACAGCCGCGGATTGTGCAGATTTATTGCAAGAGATTAATCTTCCGGCGCTGGGGGGAGGATAGAGAGTCACTTGACCAGGATTTCACGGTGGAGGAGATTGCATGTGCCCTCACGAACCTCCAGTCAGAGAAGGCAGTAGGATCTAACGGCTTGCCAGTGGAATTGTATAAAAGTGTCGCGAGTAAAATTGCACCGCATCTGCTAAATATGTATCAGGAATCCCGGGATAGAGGGGTACTGCCCTTGGACATCCCAACTGCAACGTTTGTGGTGATACCCAAGAAAGGGAAACCAGACGATGAGTGTGGTTCCTACAGACCGATATCGTTACTGAATACGGAGGCAAAAGTGCTAGGCAGGGCATTGGCGACCAGGCTACAGACAGTCATCATCACACTGGTCCGTCCGGACCAGTCTGGATTTATGCCGCATAGGGCTACGAGACTCAATCTGAGAAGACTATATGGGGTGCTACATTGGTCCAAAACTGAATGCAACGAAGACGCGGTGCTTCTCTCCCTTGATGCGCAAATGGCATTTGACAGTATCGAGTGGCAATATATGTTTGAAATGTTAATCATACTGGGCTTTGGACCTAAGTTCTGTTCATGGGTAAAGCTCCTATACCAAGACCTGAGAGCAAGAGTGAAAGTGAACGGGGCGGTATCGCGCTCATTCCCGCTGAGGAAGGGTACAAGGCAGGGTTGCCCACTCTCACCCATGATATTCGAATTGGCATTGGAGCCACTGGCGGCCTGGGTCCGAAATGATCTGATAATAACAGGTATAGAGACAGGAGGTGCATGGGAAGATAGAATATCCCTCTATGCAGAAGATGTGCTCCTCTATCTGACAAAGCCCCTCAGATCAGTACATCGGGTGCTGCACATCTTCCAATTGTTTGGCAGCTACTTGGGATATAATATAAATTG
Organism: Calotriton arnoldi; assembly: GCA_963921515.1. Lineage (NCBI taxonomy): Eukaryota > Metazoa > Chordata > Amphibia > Caudata > Salamandridae > Calotriton > Calotriton arnoldi. The sequence continues at coordinate 99,115 of CAWUFW010002412.1, forward strand.
GAGTAAATCCCTTACATTGATGGTGATATTTAAGATGATGTCTCTACCTAGACTGTTATACATCATGCAAAACACCCCATACAAAATGCCAAAAAAGGTCTTCCAGGAAATTGATAGTGAACTACGTAGACTCCTATGGGATGGAGGCCGCGCCAGAATAGCACTGTGTAAGCTACTGAGAGGGGTGGGGGAGTAGCAGTTCCAGATATCCAAAAGTATTATTGGGCATTGCAGCTAATTGTGGTAAATGACTGGGGGTGTGGCTTGGCCGTGCAGCGAGATGGCCGCTATCTGAGCGAGCTCCGCCGACTGGGCTCTATATCCTGCACTATCTTGCAGTGAATCGGAAACCTGATGCCTTAAAACACTGCAGCTTGATCTTCTGCTGTATGTTGCGCCTTACTCACCTACCTTGAAACTTCGGAGCTGCCTGGGGCGAGCAGGGTGTCCAGGACCGCGATCCGCCTGACACCAATATGGCGCCTTGCGGCCGTTGACTCAAGTGCGGTCCTTGCACCCATAGCCCGACACCGCCTTCTGCAGGTCATCTGACCCCCCGGCGGATCATCGAGGAGCGCGCTTGTCAGCGCCACGACCCTGGAGCAATATGTGGCTGCCGCACCACGCCTTGAGGACGGAACTCACCCATCCGGCGCGTGAACACGGAGGAATACACGGGCCCCTGCGCTGCGTGGGCGGCGCTACCCTACCCCGCAGCTGTGACCGCCGAGTTTCAAGCACGGTGTGCCTTTGGATTCCATAGTGGTGCCTGCGGTGGTGATCGGCTTCGGCTACCCGGCCGGCAGCGGACTTCTGGCTCGGACTGTGTGCAGAGATCTGGGTGATCACGAACAGCTTGCTGACATCTGGATCTTCCAAGAACCCTTCAATAATCGCAGTGAGTGCCCACCTGGGCTTTGGGCCTTGTGCTGATGCGCGCCCGCCCATAGGCCCTCTGGCACTTGCTAGTTATACCCGGTGCGGGGGTGCTGGGTGCAGCGCGTGGGGCGCGGGGTGGCAGGGCCTGTGCGCCGGGGGCAGCTTGGGAACCAGGTGGGTGTGACAGTGGGCACTGGCCTGGGGCACTGGGTGCGTGGTCAGGCTCAACCCTATATCCCCCTTCCATCCCATACATTATAGAGTCTGTGCCTGGTCGTGCTTTTCGGGGCCCCGGGGCAGGTGCGCATGTCCGCCTTTCCGGGGGACCCACTGGATTCCCACTACGCATCGCAACCAGAATTCTCCCCCGCACTGTTCCGTGGCTATCTACACTGTAAAGGCTTCGTGTCCCAGAAGACACTATGGGCAAGAACGATCCAAAACAGCCCAAAATCAACTTCGAAAACAAACGTCACACTCGCACTATGGACTCTGCCTCTGAACCAGACCCGGAGTCCCAGCTACAGAATGACCCACAGGAAGAGGATCTACGTTCCATAATGTTAGACATACGTTCCAACCTTAGATCCATGGACACTAAACTAGATGCACTTACCTCTAGGCTGGACTCCGTGAAGCGACAGGTTGATATCCATGAAACCAGGCTTGATGTTCTTGACAATCACTCAACAGAGGCCAACGAGTTTCAAATTGAATCTAAACAACACCTCCTTGGTATGGAGAAGATCCTATCAGTCATCCAGGCCAAGAACAATGATTTAGAAGCGCGCTCACGGCGCAATAACCTTCGCATTGCTGGGGTGCCGGAGACCACAGCTATTCCCAAAATGGAACTCTATGTCGAGAAATTGCTGCGTGACTTATTTCCTTCGGCCCTCTCCTCTGTATTTGTAGTGGAGAGAGCCCGCAGATCCTTATGTCCCCGGCCACCTGTTGGCGGAACTCCAAGATTCATTACTGCTCGCATCCTAAATTACCAAGACCGAGACGCTATCTTTAAAGCAGCCAGAGCTCACGGTCCTATTACTTATCAGGGTAACAACATCTCTATCATTCCCGATTTCACCCCCTGGTACAGGCTGCACGCAAGGAATTCCTCCCTACCAAGTGCCTCTTACAGAAAGCAGAAATTCCTTACGCCATGCTATACCCGGCCAAACTTAAGAACTCCTTCGATGGCCAAGCACACTTTTTCACTGATGTGAAATCAGCTCATAAATATGCTAAACGCATTTGTGCTGGGCGACGTTCGCCACGCTCCTCACAATCTGTTGAAAATACTGCAAATATCAGTGACAATGACTGATTGAGTACTACTAATCCAACATAGCGCACCCTGCTCACATTGCATATGTTACGGTTGTTTGTTCTGCGCCTTATATCTGTATCTGTGGCGCTGACTATCTCCCTTAGCGCGCAGCTTTCTCTTTATCTCTTCGATATTTGATTCCGGTACTATGGTATAGCCCAGCCACCCTGTCAGTTGACGGGGGTGTTTGCCGGTGATCCATGCCCCCACTTGGAGTACTCCCATGGTTAGCTCGCTTTGTTTTATTTACAGGATTTTTCCCTGTTGCTCAATGTTTCTTTCTCTTCTCACGGGAGGGTTATCTACAACCTGATTGGGGGGTTGGAGTGGGTGGGGAGCTGGGGGAGGGGGTTGTTGTTATGTTTTTAGCCAGTATGACTCTTTGCTGCTTGTTTGCCTGCACCGGGAAATCTAATATTATGCTGCACTGCCCTTGTCCCACTGCTTTCTTACACCTATTACAGTTAGGCACCACGCCACCAGTCTGAATTTTTTAACATGGAACATTAGGGGATTGAATGATGGTAGGAAGTCCAGACTGGTGCATGCCTACCTGTGTGCGACATAATATAGACGTATGTGTACTGCAGGAGACCCACCTTAACGTCGTGCCTTCCCCTAGGCTGAAGCATAACCGATGGAGCCACGTGTACTCCTCCATATATTCCAACTACTCCCGAGGAGTGGCGGTGTTGATCAGACGGGGCTTGAATTGGAGGGAAGGGGAACTACACAGGGATCCCGAAGGCAGATTCATTATCATCCTGGGCACATTGGGTGGGACCCCAGTTGTGATAGTCGCATTATACAGCCCTAATATGGACTCCCCTAGCTCCTGTCATGACATCTGGGCTAGAGTCAGGGCGAACGGCTACAGCACTATTATCTGGGGGGGGATTTTAATGCAATCTTGGATGATGACTTGGACAGGAGGGGGGCGGCCCGGGCCCTGCACCCTTCGGCTAGCACAGCCCTGAATGCCATAATTTCAGATGGAGACTTAATCGACATCTGGCGAGGTAGGCACCCTCCGGGTAGGGAGGGTACCTGTATTTCTGAGCATCATGTTGCCTGGTCCAGATTGTATTTCTGGCTGGTGTCTCGGGATGTTGCCACCTGGACCAAGGGGGTATCTCATCTCCCTAGATCCCTGTCGGATCATGCCCCATGTCTTTTGCAATTGGTACTCTCTGAGACCCCCCCACGCCTGCTTTCTTGGCGGTTACCACAACATGCTCTCTTAGATGAGGCATTTAAGGAAGAAATACGAACAGATATCACTGACTATTTTACCCTCAATTCCGGGTCGGTGGACACGGAGGCCTCCCTCTGGGTGGCATTTAAGGTGGTCATTAGGGGTAAGTGTATCGCTTGCCAAGCCGGGGTGTTAAAAGCCATTCGGGGTTCGCTTGCCTCCTTGGAGACTCAAATCAGGGGACTAGAAACACAATTTTATTCCTCCGACGACTCTGACACGTTGGCCCTCTTAAAGGCCAGACTGCTCGACTTTGAGGAGGAAGCGCAGCGTGAGGTTAAGTTCCTTGGGAAATATGCCGAGGCACGGCGATATGGAGAGGGGGATAGGCCAGGAAGAGCGTTGGCGAGTATGATCCGAGCCCCGCGGTCTACCACTTACATTCCCGAACTAACTAGCATGCATGGAGCTGCCATTAGGGGACAGGCGGGTATCCTGGACGAATTCTTCTCATTCTATTCTAGACTCTATACTGCTACCCAAGAGACATGCCCAGAGGGAATGCAGTCCTTCCTCGATTCCCTAGAGCTACTCTGGTTCAGCCAAAGGCACAGAGATTATCTGGACTTCTTGTTCACTGTAGAGGACGTTTCTCAGGTCATTAAAAGCTGACCTTTAGACAAGGCCCCCGGGTCTGATGGCCTCACCACCGCCTTCTATAAAGCCTACATGGAAGAACTAGCGCCGCATTTGATAGCGCTATATGAGGAAGCTCAAACTACTGGTATTTTACCACCAACCATGCGTGACGCAATCATAATCACTTTGTTGAAACCCGGGAAGCCTGAGACTGAACTTGACTCATATAGGCCATTGTCATTAATAAATGTGGATGTTAAAATTCTGGCCAAATTGATAGCCAATAGGCTGCAGCCCCTAATCCCCCTGATCGCCTGCCCCGATCAATGGGGATTCACTCCTGGGCGGTCTACCTCCCATAACCTCAGGACTGTATTTTCGGTACTGCACTACCTTCATCCAGACGTACAAGCCGCTGCGGTTTTTCTCGACGCTACTAAAGCTTTCGATACGCTCGAATGGCCGTATTTGTTCGCTATTCTTGGCCGCATGGGGTTTAGCCCGCTTTTTATTAATCTTATCCGTTTGTTATATACTAAACCAACGGCTCGCATCCGAGTAAATGGCCTTATGTCGGAGCCTTTCCCTATTTCGCGAGGCACAAGGCAGGGATGTCCTTTGTCCCCTCTGCTTTTCGTGATTGCGATGGAGCCTCTAGCTGCGCGTATCAGACAGCACCACACGGCCAGGGGGATTGGGTTTAGTACCAGAAGCCTTCTCATCTCGTTATATGCTGGCGACGTCACCTTATACATCATTGACCCTGCGGTAAACCTGGACCCCCTTCTGAGAGAGTTCATTAGATTCGGAGGTTTGTCTGGTATCTCCATCAATTGGGCTAAGTCCGTTGAGTTTCCCTTGACGGACACCACTACTCCGGTGATCTCTGAGTTTCCTTTAAAATGGGCTGACGAAACGGTTAAATACCTGGGCATATGGCTTAGCCGGAACTTACAGGAGGTGTGGAATTTGAATTACGGACGTGCCATTACCTGGTTGGAGGAGAAGGTCGCATTGTGGGCTGGACTCCCGTTATCCCTGGCAGGGAAAATTGCCCTAGCTAAAATGGTAGTATTGCCGAAATTTCTGTATTTATTTGCCAACTTCCCGATCCCCCTTACACATGCCTTCTTTAAGTCCCTAAGATCACTGATGGTTTCTCTGGTTTGGGTGGGCGGGCAGGCTCGTGTTTCATGGGATTTGCTGACACTTCCACTGAGCCGGGGTGGGATGGGTGCCCCGGATATGCAACACTACGCCTGGTGCGCTCAGGCTCAATTCCTCTACCACTGGGTTCACCCGACACCTTTCCAACCTCATGTAGCCGTGGAGACTGACGTGGTGGCGCCTGTGCCGCTTCGTGTGGCACTGTACCAACCATACCGCCGCCCCCGAGATGGCATAGACACTACGGAGACCTTATGCTGGGCGTGGGATGAATTGCGTAAGAGGGCGGGCGCTCCCACATTATATGCCCCTTCTATACCGCTAGCACACAATCCTATGCTACCTAATATAAAGGACGGAATTAGCAGATCAGTGGCACCAAAGCTGATCCTACGCACATTCGCAGACCTATACCCGGGGAACACATTTCGACCCCCCACGGTGCCCTTTGCTGAAATTTTCCTATATCATAAGCTTCGGGCCGCCTGTCGCTCCCTGCATGACAGCTTCCCGGTACCCCCACCATCTCTGTTAGCGTTAGAAAATCTGTTATGCTCATCTTCGCCCCGGAAACTTGTCACACGACTTTATACACACATGCAAAACATGGCACCTTTGGTGAAGCCTAGGGCATTACAGGGGTGGAACGACAAGCTCCCTGTTCCGCTCACTGAGGACCAGTGGTCGTATTGCTGCCGCCAGCTCACTGAGTTATCCCCCAATTACAAGCTTCACCTAATACACTTCAAGTTCCTCCACCGATTTTACAGGACACCCATAGGCCTGCACCGTATGGGGTTGAGGGAAGATGAAAGCTGTTGGCGCTGTGGGTTCACTCCTGCGTCTTTTCTACACATGGCATGGGATTGTCCAAGTCTAACGACATTCTGGTCCACAGTCTTTACTCTGATCAACCAGATCATTGGCGCATCTGTGACCCCCACTCCCCTGTTGGGTTTGCTGAGCTATGTCAAAGACACACCCATTAAGATACGTAAATTGCATGCTTTGCTTCTCCTGTTTGCCAAGCGCCAAGTTGCCGTGCACTGGGGGAGGAAGAGGGTCCCTTCCATTAAGGAGTGGATCAGGGACGTCACATATGGTCACTCCCAACTAACCACATTCTGGGAATTAATGCCCCCCACTTCCAGACCTAGAGACATTTGGGAACCATTCATCACTTGGGCCCAGGAGAGGCAGGGGTCAGACGGGGACACCTCGGCGAATGTGGGGTCGACTGTTGGGCCTGTGTGAAATGTTGTTGCTGTCTTTCTTTACAGTTAACTCACCTGCAGGGCACATATTACGAGATGATGCTCTGGACTTGTGGCCATGTTCCCCATATGCTTATTTCTTGATTGGTATCGCAATGTGATGATCATTTACATGTTTTCTGTTTATTATTAGTGGGACGGGCACATATTGTACAACACTTGTAATGTTTTGAATGTACAGCTTTACTCCTGAACATGCATTGCTAGCATGCTGGCTAGTTGTTTACTGTGCTTCAATTTTATCTTTTGAAAATGCCAATAAAAAGAAGTAAAAAAAAAAATGTGGTAAATGACTGGGCTTTTTCAGACCGGAACGATCCGACGTTCAGGAGTGACCATTGGGCTATGGAGGAGAGGGGCTATTTGGCGGCATTATATGGTAGAAGTAAGGAAAGATTACTCCCACCTCATACACAGACAGTGGTGCGTGCATGGCACGAGATGGTCAAATATTTAGGATGGGAGGGGAAGTTGACTGAGAAAACTCCTCTATGGGACAGTAATCAATTGCGAGAGGTGGGGAACCTGACAGGGTTCAAAAAATGGGAAATATTATGAATTGAAAGCCCTTGGAGATATTTGGAGGGGACGAGCACTGATTACGTTTGAGAATCTGCAAGCTGAATTTGAATTGGCTGATACAGAAAGGTATAGATACCTGCAGCTGAGCCATGCCCTGCGCAAATATATCAGGGAAGGGGATACACTGGCGGAGTACTCTCCATTGGAAGATAGACTACTAATTGATCACATGACAACTAAGGCCATGTCATTAACGTATAAGAAAATATTATATAATTCTCCCAATCCAGTTGATCCCCTGAGGGGAGCATGGGAACTAGACCTGGGACTCGTGGACAACGAGGACTGGGAGGAGGCAGTGCAGAGTCCTCATAAAGTGTCAATAAGGGCAAGGTTTCGTCTCATTCAGCTGCGTAACCTCCACAGGTCTTATGCTTCCAGGACACAGCTGCATCGGTGGGGCCAGGGTACATCCCAATACTGTGCAAGGGGATGTGGGGCTCCTTCTTTCGCATTCTCTGGGAATGTAGGTACATCCACCACTACTGGAAGGAAGTGACACGAATAATGGCAGGAGTCACGGAGGAGGAGATCCCATTAGAACCAAGATGATTAATCTTATGTGTAATGGGTGAGATAAAATGGCCCAAATATGTAATGATCTGGCTGAAAATTGCGGCAATAGTAGCAAAAAGAAATATTGGCAGGGGGTGGGGGGCTGCCACTGCCAGACCACCGGACCTTCGGGATTGGGAGGAAGATTTAGACTGGTGCTCAGGGCCGAATAGGTAACGTACGCAACTAGAGGTTGCCCACGTAAATGGGACAAAATATGGGGGTGGTGGAATGCGCATAGAGGAATCTAAAAGAGTCTATAGGGTTCAGGGGAAAGATACGGCGGTCATAGACTATACGGGAAGGAGAGGAGGGCTGTCCCCCAGGGATGCCACAGCAAAAGTTGATGATGGGTTGTGAAAATGCGAACAATTTGCTATATATGTTGTGAAAAGAGAGTGTTCATATTTACTGTAAATGTTTGTGTAAGAAGATGTATTGAGCGGAAATAATAAAGAGATGTATAAAAAAAAATGATGTCATGTTTTTTCCTGTATAACTTGTTGTAGGCTTCTTCTGCTAAGGTCTTTGGACTTGCCAAAGGACCCATCAGTCATGGTCTCAAGGTGTGAACCTGGTTACCTGTGGTATTAGATTGAGTGCAGATTTGGCATGCTGCTTTTGATCTGCCATCTACTCATGAGTTTTTATTGTCACATGTGCCATAAATACCTACTAGTGTTGCTTCTCTGTAAGGCCCCCTTCCAAAGCACTGATTGATGGTACAGTTCCTGAATATGAGACTTTTACTGCTTAGGGAATTGGAAAACACACAGGCGAAACAGTATTTTGCCTCACAGGTTGGCTGTAAATTTACTGTGTGCATGTGTTTGTTATTTATTTATATGTGTGCAATGTGAGCTGATGGAGCCTATGTGAATTGCAAGCAGCCAATATGACCCAAAACGTGTGGGATGATGCCAATATCATAAACGTCTATCTTGAATTCTTGTTGATTGATGATTGAGGCCTGTTATGAAGAATCTTGTGTTCTGTAGTGTGATGTGCAATATTGCATTCAGAGCACATTACAATAATGCATTATGACACCTCAACAACTTTGTTAATGACAATAGATGCGAATGCTGGTGCGTAACTGAAAGCGAGCTGATCTTGCTTGTGTCAAACCTGTAGCTGTAGTCAGCTTAAGAGAAGGTGCAATTTGTTCAGATTGTCCTAATACAAATTCACTGCTTAGTCCAAACATGTGTTCGATCTTCTCCTCTGGTTCCACAATAAGTGTCATCCTCTGTTTGAGCATTTGTTTCCCATGCAGACTTCTCTTGTGGCAATTCGTGTCTAATTGCAGTATTGGCATTCTCTGCCTACATATAAACCAAATTACTGAGTCCTTTGTGTAGGTTAGTGTTTGTGATGTCTTTTAGATGACTTTAGAATAGATTCCATATTTTCTATGCCCACAATTTCAATGACACTCCCCACCATTTTGAGACGCACTTCAAAAACCTGTGTTCATTCCACGCAAATGTTTAATTGTTTTTTCTCCCATGCCCATTTGTGCTACTTTGCGTCCTTTTAGTAGGCGGTTAGCATTAGCATTACTATCTATGACTGGCTGCTCTTTTCTCACCCCAAAATTCCCACTCTACTCTATTATTGGGGAAAAGTGTTTTTTAGCTGTACTGCAGTTTGGACTCAAAATATCAACACTATTCGTTATCGCTGTGGGTTACCCATATTAAATTCTTGGCTCGATGTAAGACTTCTCTTTGATGTGCTCTGTGAAGAAATGAGAGAGCTTTGAATCTTGCACAGGAGGGAGATGAGAAGCAATATGAGTTAAAGGCAGGTAAAGCGATGCAAGTATTTTAGACAACCGTGGGGCAAAGACAACAGTTGTTAGTGTGTGAATAGAGAGAGTGAGTGAGAAAGAAAACAGAAAAGAAAAGACGGAAGAGGGGTAGGAATTGGACAGTCATAGTCCAAGGGAAGAAGGACCGCGAAGAAAAACTTGTTCAGTGAGTACGTGGTAAAGGAAGAAAGCGCGAAGGGAAATGAGAGTAAGGAGGGGAGGAGGAAAAAGGAAGTATCCGAGCCATTGGTTTAAAAGCTATAGTTGGAACCCAAGGTTTAGTAAACACCCAGGTGCCTGTGTGTGAGAAGATATTCTAAAAGTCTCGTAGTCTGCCAGCTTACCAATGAGTAATGTTGAATGTGTCTTGCCAAGGTAATAAGCATCCATAGAGCGTGGTCAGCGTGGTGCGTCCATTGAAGGACTTAAGGTGAGAGTAAAGAGGCCTTTTAGGGAGAGAAAAAGTGTGGATAAAAATTGTAATGGTGGTTGCCTCTAGAATGCCAGTGGTAGACCAAATGTAAAGTATGTAAATAAATATACCTCAGGTCCAAGGGACCGCCTGTATGTTCTTAGTTGTAAGATCCCAGACCAGATAGTGGAGTAAAATGCCAAGGTGTCTTCAATGTAATATGAAAGTCTAAGGGAACGGTAAGAACTATGGTCAGCTAGGGAGGAGTAACCGAACCTCATGGACAGCAGTAGAATTAATAACAGTGCACAATTAAATGCAAAGAATAGTCATGGGGAACTGTGCTAGACTGAATAGCAGCTATGTCAGCAATGTAAAGACCACGCATATTTCAAAGTATCTAAGGCATCATGGGCATGCTGAACGGCGGTCATGCTCAACCGAACCGCAGCCCGATTTGTAAATTTTCAGGCCAGAATTTGATTCCATTGGTTTAATGCGTGAGTAACGGTAAAGCCTGAAAGGCTGCACCAGACATTGCTCGTGTAAGTAAGAATGAGGGACGAAATCTAGTGTTAGGTATAGTCAAAAGGGGTAATTGACTTGAGCGGAATTACAAGACGTGATGTTAAACAGTAAGTCAGACGGAGTGGCTCCCAAGCAAGGAGCGAACTCCCGAACTTCCCACACACGGGAGAGTTAAAGTACGGATGATACGTGCAGGGAAAAAAACATCAATATGGTGCAGCGTAAGGAAATGCTCCCGATCTGCCCCATAACTCACTTGTGTGACTTTGCAGTGTAGCGTGATACGACCCGTGTCCGGATGGCGTCCAAGTCTCGGCGGGATGCAAACGATCTGAAACCTCCCAGTTAGTTCCCTCCATATAGCGTGTATTGCGTGAGTCAGCTTCTGGGTAGTGGAAGACTAGACCGAAAACCACCAATGTTGATGAAAGGCGATAGTGGTTTCCGGTTTGGGCATCAGATGAACCACGCGAAAATGTCAGCATAAAGTTGTGTTCAAAGAAGAGCTGTGAGCCTAAACGCAGCAGGAAATTAGAGAGCGTACATTATAACTATACTTTGGAAACTGGCCAAAATATGTATGGTTTAAGGATGGAAAAATTGCGGCGTAAGAGAAAAGGATAAAGACCCTAAAATAGGAGAAGCCTAACGTCTGGCTTAACTAAGACTCAGCTGTAAGGGTAAAATAAACTAGAGAGAAAAAATAGTGCAATTAAAAAATCACTCATTAGGAGAGATTGTGAAGACGAGATGTCAGGAGGGGTGATGGATAGTAGTCCACCTAGGTGGTCGAGACTGCACGGTTGCGTAGATCCTGAGAGGGAGTCATTTATGAAGCAAGTGTGAATGATAAAAAGTGTCAGATGTTTTTAAAGAGGTAGTGAAGTGTAAAGATAAATAAAACAAGGACGAAGGAAGAGTCATGGTGACATAGGCATGTAAAGTCATCCGTGAAGCAAGATTAAATTGAAGTTATGCAAGGTATCAAAAACAAATGTAAAGTTATGCCTATGATGTACGAGCAATAGGGTTACAGTATTCACAAATAGAGGGACAAAGGGCTTTTATACATGATGTCCAGCACAAATGCCCAAATGCAATATGAAAATTAGAGTTGTGCTGTTCCTAAGTCCTTAGGAGCAGCACAACTCTAATTTTCAATAGGGTTACAGTGCCACACATCCAATGGTTCAAAAAGCAGGAAATGTTTGATGATGTCGATATTTGACTTAGCTGGCAATAGGGTTACAGTGTCACCAAAACACGGTTAAAAATGCAAATCAGTTAATTTGAACTGTAGGTATGGAGTGAAGGTACTTGTTTAGAAAATTAGGTGTAGTGCTCATGCACCTCATACAAAAAGAAAGGTCTTGGTAAAACGATAGTACCATGTCCTAATTGGACGGGCAATTGGTTATATTTAGGCGTAGTACCCATACAAAAAGACAGGTCTTGGTACAGTGATAGTGCAATGTCCTCAGTAGAAGGGCAATATGTTAGAGTGCCACAGAACTAAGAACAGCGGGGGGAACGGGGGAGGTTTAGGTATTCAGGAAACATTACATTGGAGCGCCAAACTACAACATGCAGAAAAGGTTTAGTAATGGACTATGTGGTAAAAAATATTCCTTGTGCATGTAGATAGATCTAAAAACATAGGGGGACTTCCATAGTAGCAGACAAGATCATAAAATAGGGAGAGTGTAGAGTACATATCCATCTAGCTTTCAGCTGTCTAAGAGCCAGTTCTCTATCACCCCCTCTGTTGTTACTTAGGGCAACATCTATGCCATGGAAGTGGAACTTAGTTTTGTCTACTCCACTCTTGCACTCATGAGAAACTAGTGCGTATGCTGTGTCTCCATTTAGTACTGCCCTGCGATGTTCTTGAATGCATGTTTTCAGTTGCCTTGTGGAGCTGCCCACATAGATCTTGTCACACCCACAAATGAGTACATAGATCACAAAGCTTGTGAGACAGTTGATAAACTGCCGTATTTTGTGTTGCGTGCCTGTGTTGTAGCTGAAGGTTGTAGTTTTATTGCAGCCTAAGTTGCAGATGTTGCAAGTACCACAGGTGTAGAATCCCAAGGGTTTGTAAAGCCAACTTTGTCGTTGTGGTGTTTTGCAAAAGGTGTAGCTTGGACACAAGGTATCCCTGATTGTTCTGCTTCTTTTGAATGTCATAGATGGTCTCTGTGTGATGATATTGTTAACTCCGGGTACCCCCTTAAGTAGTGCCCAGCGTTTGCCAAGTATTTTAAAGACCTTGTGATTGAGGGCAGTATGGGTATGATGAATAAGAGTCTTTGTTTACCCATGTCAATGTCCTTGGTCTTGCTCACAAGTGTGTCTTTCCTCTTTGTGGTCCTGGCCCTACTTTCTGCCACTTTGAGTACATGTTGTTCGTAGCCTCTTCTTTTCAGTCTGTCTATTGCTAGCTTGGCTTGTGTGTCAAAGTTAGCCTCTTCGCAGCAGTTTCTGCGGATACGCAGCAGCTCTCCATAGGGGATAGCCTTTTTAGTAGAGGGTGGATGTGAACTGGTGTAATGTAGTATGCTGTTCACTGCAGTTTCCTTCCTGTGTAGTGTGCTTTGAATTGTATTATTATGAGCGTACAGTTCAAGATCCAGAAAGTGTATTTTGGACAGTGACATCTCAAGAGTGAAGGTAACATTGAGGGTGTTGTGGTTGAGGAAGTTGAAATATTCCCTAAAGCTCAGGTCCAGTGCCTGTCCATAGGATGATAATGTCAACTATGTAACGGCCCCAGAACTGGATGTGCCTGGTCCAGTCTGAGGCCGCTCTTGACCAAGCATGTGTGTGTTCCACCCACCCCATGAAAAGGTTGGCGTATGACGGAGCAAATTTGGATCCCATGGCAGTCCCCTTTCCTGTTTGTACCAGATCATATTAAACAGGAAAAAGTTGTTATCTAGGATGAGATCAATCATTTCTAGCAGCATCAGGTTATGGTCATAAAGGGTTGCCTGTCTCTTGGAAAGAAAAAAGTCTACTGCCATCCTGCCTAGGTCTCTCCTAATGCACGTGTAGAGTTATTCTACGTCAAGTGTTGCAAACCACATCCTTTCATCCCATCCCAGGTCTTCGAACTTGTTAAGTATGTCTGTGCTATCCCTGACATAGGAGGGCAGGTTGACCACTAATGGTTGTAAGAAATTGTCAACAAATTTGGAAAGTACTTCTGTCATGGAGCCAATGCCTGAGATGATCGGACGCCCAGGAGGGAAGGGCTGCTTTGTGTGTATCTTCGGTAGAATAAATGCAAGGAAATCTTGGATTTAGGATTGTGAGAAAATTGTGTTCAGTGTCAGACAAGAGGCCCACTTCCTTCCAGTGTGAGAGTATAGGCATGTAAAGTCATCCGTGAAGCAAGATTAAATCGAAGTTATGCAAGATATCAAAAACATATGTAATGTTATTCTTATGATGTGCGGGCAATAGGGTTACAGTGCCACACATCCAACGGTTCAAGAAGCAGGAAATGCTTGATGATGTCGACATTTGACTTAGCTGGCAATAGGGTTGCAGTGCCACCAAAACACAGTTAAAAATGCAAATCAGTTAATTTGAACTGTAGGTATGGAGTGAAGGTACTTGTTTAGAAAATTAGGTGTAGTGCTCATGCACCTCATACAAAAAGAAAGGTCTTGGTAAATCTTGGCATGTCATCAGACATTTCTTTTTGACTGTGCTGTGTTTCTCTTGTATTTTTAAAGTTTTTCTCTAATGTACAATTTTGGGTGACAAGTTAATTGTGTACATTAGTCATTTTAATTATGCATATCAATGTGATCATTTAATTTAGAAGTGTGGTAAATAGTATGGTAAAGTTATGCCACATTTTTGTGTGCAACACCATTATTTTAAAATGGATGCAGTTTCTGGTGCTCTGCTCATCCTGCTACTGCTCATTCCTCCTTCCAATGAGTGGCCCACTGCAAGTCTTCTTTTGCCACAGTTTCCTCAGGACATGAAGAAGGTTGACGTTAATTGATTGTAGTAATAGAAAGCATGTATTGTGAATTAAGCTTTCCATTGTGTAACAGATCTATCATTTTGAAGGAATTCCCCTGAAAGTTCCAATGTAAGCATACAGAAGACCATTTTTCTATGAGCTATTGTTAAAAATGGTTTCATATTGGGTTTAACATCTCCAGAGTGCAGTTGCTTAGGAAGCAAGCAACAGACTTCTCTTCCCTTTAGAAATGGGTTAGTGATGAGAAACTTTTCAAAAATATGAAATTGTTTTTTATTTCTCAATGTGACTTAGCTATGATCATACCATGCTGAATTTGCAGTTCTATTCATTAGTATGCATAAAGTGTGTGTAAAAAACTTAGTTACACTGTTAAAGCATGACATCATTGAGCACTCTACTGGTCTGGCACTGTGGGTTTCACATATTGTAGTGGTGCTAAAAAAGGATAGTGGAGGTGCAGTGCACATTTGTGTTGATATGCGATAGGCCAACAAAGTAATCGAAAGTGAAAGACACCCAGGTCTGCACACTGCTGACATGATCACACAGCTGAATGGCGGCAATTTTTTTCCCCACCTTGATTTGAACAAAGGCTACCATCATCCTGAACTGGAAGAAAACTGTAGGTACATTACTACTTTTTCAACTCATGATGTTGTGTTCAGATATAAGAGACTCGGGTTTGGTGTGTCATCAGCTGCAGAAATATTTCAAGACATCATTCATCGAATAATTCAACCTGTCACACATGCTTTTAACTACAGAAATGATATACTGGTGTTTGGGGCCACTCAAAGGAAACATGATAAATCACTCACACTTATGCCATCTGCTGGCTGAGGCAGGTCTCACATTAAATGCAGACAATTGTGAGTTTCACAAAAACAGACTTATATTCTATGGGCATATGTTCACTGAAAAGTACAGGCAATGTCATCTTCTTGCCCTCCAGAATATGTGACTATGTTGCAATCCTTCTTAGGCATGGCCAGCTACTGCTCCAGAATCAGTTGTGATTTTTCCACTGTGAGTGCCCCTCTAAGAGAACTCACAAAGCAAGATGTTACGTTTGAATGATCATCTGAATGTGACGAAAGTTTCAAGAAAATAAAACACACAATTGAAAATGTAACTAAATGGCTTACTTTGATCTGAAATTCCATACAGAGATTGTGGTGGATGCAACCCCAGTGGGGTTGGATGCAATTCTTGCTCAAAACTCCAGACAGCCTGATGCTCAGAAACACATTGTGGCCTATGCTAGTCAGAGTCTATCTCAGATCGAACGTTCTTATTCTCAACCCGAGAAAGAAAAGCTTAGTTATAGTATGGGCGTGGGAACACTTCCATGTTTTTCTGTTCGGAAAGCATTTCAACCTTGTCATGGATCATCAGGTGTTGCTCAGCATTTTCAGAAATACGAAAGCCAAGATACCCCCTCACATCAAGAGGTGGGGGTTGTATCTGCAGGAGTATGATTACACTATTGTGCACAAACCGGGAAAGGATCAGAACCCCCCAGACTACTTTTCACGAGTGCCACAACAGCGTCATAGTACAACGTCCAAAGAGGCTGAGGCCTACATCAATTTAATTGTAAAGTCAAGTACACCTTCAGCTCTTTCTATTGAACAGATTCTGACAGTTACTAGTATTGACAAAGACAAGCTTAAGCTTAAAGAAATCATTACAGCGCAATCATGGAGGACACGTAGTCAACCCCTTACAGATGATGTTGAGTACCAGAAAATTCAAGAATGTTCAGGGAGAAATTTCTGTTACACGTGATGATGTCACACTAAGAGGGGCCAGAATAAATATCCCTGAAAGCCTGACGCAAAAAGTTATTGGACTGGCACAAAAGGACATTGTGGCATTGCAACAACTAAAAGAACCCTCAGGGATTTAGTGTGGTTCCCGTGTCTTGATGAACAAGTTGAAAAGGAGCTGAAAGCTTCTCATCTGTGCCCAGTTTGTCTCCCGAAATGTCTCAGCAATTGCTGAACATGTCGGATCTTCCCAAGCAAGCCTGGGAGAGGATTGCAGTTGACTTCTTCGGACCCCTCAATAATTGACATCATCTTATGATAGTTGTCAATGAGTATTCACGTTTTCCTCTAGTAGAAGAATTATCATCAACCACTAATTACATTTTTACAACATGGGGTGTCCCTTCCATTCTCAAATCTGACAATGGTCCACCCTTCAATAGCAGAGAATTCAAAGACTTTCTTAATCATTTGAACATCATACATCAGAAAAGAACACCTATTTTTAAGAACCCAATCAGCTATACTACAAGCATTAAGCTCATACTATGCCAAGCTATATAAGGCACCTCCTGCTCCACCCTGTGGCACAGTTTCATGTTTCCTAACCACCCTACTCCTGCCCAACATCAATGCTTTGCTACGAGAGAAGCTAGACAAACTCATCACTGTGGCTGAGGTTAAGAAAGCAATACATGACCTTGCGTGTAATACGTCCCCGGAATTAGACAGGCTTCCAACTGAACATTATGATTCATTTTCGATCAGCTAGTCCCCACGTCTAGGAGTCTCTTCTAGTATACCTACTGAACCCAGATAAGGAGTCCACTAGCCTCTCCTCCTATCTCCTGGGTGGCCATATTGGGCACGATTATAAAATACTCGGCAATGTCCTTGTGGATCTGTACTTGAGAGTTATTCCTATCCTCACTCACCCCGATCAAAATGGATTTGTACCAGGATGCAACCCATCTAATAATATTAAACAACTCTTCCATATGATAGATCAGGCCCCACTGCGTTACCCACAGGATGCATGTCTCATATTAGACCTCAAGAAGGCCTTTGATTCTTTGTCTTTGGAATAACTTTTTGAGATCCTAAAGACCGACGGGCTGGGCCATCATCTGCTGACCTATATGAAGCTCTTGTATGCAAATTCAGCATTTAGGGCGTGCATTGGTCACATGTTTTCATCCTCCTTTCCAATAGGCTGAGGTAAACATCAGGGCTGCCCTCTCTCCTCTATCCTATTCACAATCGCCATGGAGCCGCTGGCTCATTGCCTTTGTTCTGAGGGTCAGCAGTGGGTGATTCCCCTAGATGGAACCAAACACACAGTGTTGCTTATAAGGTGACTTGTTGTTATACATTCGATAAGCTTCAGCTGACATGTCTTCAATATCAACAATATTTCTGGACTTTGAGGTAGTTGCTGACCTCTGGGTGAACTGGGGAAAATCATGTGCCTTTTCAATTTGCAACAATGCACCCCCACAGGTAATCCAAGTGGGAGATACTCCGCTAGCCTGGAGGACAACTGCGGGCAGTTATTTAGGGGTTCATCTATATCACTCCCAAAAAGACCTGTTTGAAGTCAACCTGAATAAAGCCTACTTAGCTCCTAGATCTCAAACCCAAGTCTGGCAGCAGCTCACCCTTGCTCACTCAGGCAGGATAGCACTTTCTAAAATGGTCATCCTCCTCTGCCTTCTTTATTATTTTGTAAATGTTCCCTTGTTCCCACAACATCGCTTTGTCTTTGATTTGGATCAATTGTTGGGAGACCTAATGTGGCACGATGGGAGGTATCGTATGGCTCTTCAAAAACTTCAACTGTTGAGGGGTCAAGGTGGGCTTGGGGTGCCATCCTTTGAAACGTATTATGTAACGGCACAGCTCCAGTGGGTTATCCCAATGCCTGGCAGGAACTAGCCTCTATGAGACAAGCACAGGAGACAGTACTGATTCAGTCTATATATTATTAGTTTATACTATTTTACGATGTAATCTTCATGCTCCTGTTTCTTTCTTTGCTCCATTCCTAAAATGTCTAGATAGAGTTTTGTGCAGCTACAGTAATAACTGTTATATGTATACAGGCATGTTTACTTGAAATGTCCTGATGATGATCCCACTATTGGTCTAAGGGATCGAAACGCCGTCGACGTAATGTACCCCATATGCATAAACTAATTGTGATGTTAATATGTAGTGGTGGTCTCACGTTACTACGTCTGAAATATTTTTAAATTTTATGCAGACACGTTCCCTTGCCTGAACCCTTCCCCTTAATGTTATCTGGTTGTTAATGTCTTTAGGACGCAAGTTGTGTCCCACTTTGAATTTTTCTTGTTTAATTGTTTGTTATACATTCATTTTATATTAGAAATCTGTCCGGCTGGACAAAGAATATAGTACTGATTCAGTCTATATTTATTTTTATACTATTTTAGATGTCTAGGGACCACTGTCTTTAGAAGTTATAAAAACTATTAGGGCACGCAAGGGCATTCCTCTAGTTCACCTTTTACGCCTCTGGGGGGAGGACTTAACAAGACCATTTCACAACACTGAATGGTATAGAGCCCTGGAGTCCCCTAAGACTGCTTTGAGGAAAGCTCATTTTAAAAACATCAGTATATGATCCATCATAGGGCATATCTTACACCCTTTCAATTTAATCGTATGTTCCTCACAGCAAATTTCATTTGCCCCAGATGTCTCACCCAGGTTGCTGACCTTCATCAAATGATTTGGTCCTGCCCCAACATAGGAAGCTTTTGGCACAGAGTACACACTTCATTAATCACTGTCACCAAACTCACCACATTAAATTCATGGGAGGCTACCACTTAAGGCATTTTCCCCAGACAAAATAAATCACAGGGTGAGGGTACACTTTCCCAACCTTGCCTCCCTGTTAGCCAAGTGTCTACAAACTATGCACTGGAAGGCCCAATACCCCTGGGCTCTTTCCCATTGGTGCAAGGTGTTACTCAGATGGTAGTGAGGCAGAAAGTTCTGCACTGCATTGGGAGGAGGCCCGTCGTATACGCTGACATCCTATAACTGCAGCCCTGGATACCATGCTCATACAGTACAAGGAACTAGCTGAAGAGGACCCCCTTCCCTTACCATCTGTAATTTAAAGGCCTTTGGTCCCTGGAGAACCTCCCCTCATGTCAGAGTTCATACCCGCTCTTCATACCCTCTAATTTCTGTTTCACATCATTACACTGTTGTTGTTCGTGCTTCCCCTGGTTTCTTCTTCCAAGTTCTGTAAACCATTCCCCATTATTTATTGGGTTCACCTTCTCCTTCTAGGACACACAACAGCACGTAGCTGAAGGATTCTGATATTTATTATTATTACAAGCAAGTGCATTTCATTCCTAGCCTGAATAGTGTTGCACAAGCTGAAATTCACAATCTATTGTTCATTGCTATTTGTTTTACATGCTATTTCCGCAGATACTGAAAAAACCCTGGCTTCATTCTTGTATCAAAATTGAAATGTACCTGAAGAATACTACCTGTTTTTGTTCTTATCCTGTGTAACTGCTAATCTCTAGAGTTGATAAACCCCAATAAAAATTGTTTACAATTGAAAAAGTGCACCTCTCTGGCCACAGGCAAATGGCGTTTTTGAACGATTTATGAATACTTTGAAAAGGGTGGTTCAGCATGCTGCACTGGAAAGCATTGACCTCAAGTCAGCTTTGTGCCTATTCCTCTGTGCCTTCATTTCCACTTCTCATTCCACGACAGAAGAAAGTCCTATCACCTTGCTGTTCGGAAGAGCTCTTGGAGCGAAGATATCGTAATAGACCACCAGTCGGTCAATAGACCCTGATGAGATTTGTGTCCCTGACACCTCTTGCCAATGCAAAATGAAGGCCTACGGCGATAACCGCTGATGCGCTTGAGACAAGGTCTTTGTGAAAGGAGACCAAGTTCTTGTCAAGCAAAAGCGAACAAGCATGACAGATGCTCTTTTTGATGATGAACCACTAAGAGTTGTGGCAAGCAAAGGACTTATGGTAACTGCCCAATGACCTGGAAAATCAATAACCAGAGACTCCTTACACTTTAACCGTTTGTCTCGATGTTCGTCAACTCCAGACCTCAGGAGTGATACAAGTCCACCTGAGTGCCCAAGTCAAGCTTCTGACTCTTCTCCCGAGATGCCAGAAGAAGGCGCCTCTCCTTTATTTTGTACAACTAGATCTGGAAGAGTGGTGCAAGCATCTTGAAGGCTCATCAAGGAGCTATAATGTGTATATGTGTATATGTTTGTTCATTTTTTTTATTTAACAGAGGTGGAGATGTTGTGTCATGTGTTTATGTGTATGAGGCCTCTAATGACCCTCAGCAGACTTCTTGCAAGTATTATGTAAACTAGTGAGTGTGACTAGGTGTGGTTAATAAAGTTTGTGATGCAGTGCGTTCAGTTAACGGTTGCATGCAGAAGAATAAAAATGTGCAAACTAAAGCTCAGTGTGTGGCATGGTCTGCTACATAGTCCCCCCGGGCTGGGGAGGACGCTACAGCTTTCACACTTGCTTGTTTTCTTTAAAGAAAAGTAGGAAAAAGACAATGAGCACCTTCAAATTTTGGAGATATTGCCAATATTTCCATGAAAGAACTGTTAGTATATGGGAACGTGAAGCCTGTATTTCTAAAAAGTGATTGTTAGTCCTGGCCCTTTCTATGGCTCACCTCAGATTTTTTTCATTTCTTTTCCTTCCTTCGCTAAACCCGTTTTTACTGGATTTTTGGATTCTATGAACATTTCCTGAGCAAACGCGCGGCAAAGTGCTTGTGCTCTCTTCCTAAAATATGGTAAAATTGGTCTACGCTTAATTGTCACATTCAATTCCTAGTAAATGGTGCTACCTGTACCCAGTGCCTGTAAATTAAATGATGTTACGAATAGCCAGCAGCACTCATTGTGCTACACACTCATGTAGCCTTTTAATCCTTTTGCCAGGACTAAACCTTCCATTTAAAAATGTATGAGTCACCCATAAGGTTGGCTATACACAGCTCCTAGAGCAAGGTGCTTAGTATTTAAAAGGTTGGGCATGGGGGTTTGTTTCACATGTCCTGGCAGTGAAAAACTCCCAAAAACATTTTTCACTGTTACAATGCCTACCTCCCCTGTAGACTGACACTGGATTGCCTTATTATATTTAATAAGTGCTAACCACTGTTTGGGAGCAGATAGAAAACAAACTGTTTATACTCAACTGAATTGTAATTTAAAATCCTCTTTTGTGGTAAAGTTGGATTTTAGGTGACTATTCTGAAAAGGCCATTCTTTGGAAGTTGGCATTTATGTGCCTAAACCAGTTGTGCCTTTCTGCCAGTGTCCATGATCACATGTATGTGAATGGCTCTCCTGTGGTGTTTGTGTGTTCCTTCCAGGTGTAGACACAAAAGGGCCAGTGATGTGAGGCAGGGTGTTGCCTCCTTAAGCAGAATGTCCTGGGGTTTGGCACTCAATCTTCCTGAGCTTCAAAGGGGCAGACTCAGGGATTGCTCACCCCTTCCTGTCTTCTATGGCCTGCCTTCCCTGTCACCAACAATGCAGCACACAACTAGGTCTGCTTGTCTGCCATTTGTTGACATAGCCAGCTTGAAGCAAAACCCAGGTAAGTGGAAGATTAGACAAATGGAGAATTCTCCCCCAACTGGCTGGCATTGGGGATAAAAACGGGCACTCTAAAAACCACTCATTACAACACTGCCGGACCTAAGGAAGATTCAGAAGAAAGACTGACCTGCTGTCAGAAGGACTGCCCTGCTGTTTGATGAACTGCCTTACTGTGTGACAAAGGACGAGTGGACCTGTTTGCCTTGACTCCAGGCTACCCAGAGTAACTAATAGGGTCAGTTGGCTGGCCTCCTGATTAGGCTACAGGGACAGAAAAGTCTTTCAGAGGCCTGCCTTGGAACTGCCCCACTAACCAGCAGCAACTGGACCTGTTTGACCCTGCTGTTGGCCTCTGCTGGATTCAGTCCTGATCCCCAAGAGGTGCCTCCCAGGTCATGTACTCTTTGCTAGCATCAGAGCACACTCCTCCCTGCCTAATTGAAATCAAATTTGGCACCAAGCGACGCAAGCCCTGCAAAGCTGCCAGCTCTGAACCGAAGCCTTTACCGGAATTGATGCTGAGCAATGCAATGCCTCGAAGGTCCATGCTGTGCAGATCCCATCTGAAAGCTGCACCATTTCCATAGAAGAGCAACACGTCATGGGTAAATTACGTAATAACATGTCATTGTGCAGATGGCACACATATTATGCATGGGAAAAAGACAAAATTGTCCTTTTACGCATTGTTTGCACCAGCTTTCCTTTGGTGTTGGGATTTCATGCAAAGCTGTGTAACACTTCATTAGCAGGTGAGGCTTTTTGGGAAATCCTAGAGATATTTGCAGTGTTCCCACCACCTTCCACCTCCAATCCATATATTACCAGTGGGCTGAGAGTACACGATGAAGATTGCTCTGCCATGGCATGAATGTTTCATAGTAACATTTTCAAGTAAGAAAGTTGTTTGGTACTGCAGTTTGTGCTGCTTGTGCATCCTAGCACTGCTTTGTATCACTAAAACACCTGTGCAAATGCAAAAGAATAGTCCATCTGGGTTTTAGTTTTCATTCATCCAGCATTCTCTGTGATGGATTTAACATGACAAAAATTAGAAGAACTAATACAAACAAATGTAATGTCATTTCAGTTGTATTATTGACATCAGACTCTACTAGCTGTTCTAGAAGGGTGTTGCAGCTAACCCGACTTAGAGAATGTCAAGGTCTTAAGACTATTGCAAAGCTGACTGCTTTCCTGTCATTTGACCCATACCAAAGTTTCATGTTCAGTACAGCTGAACTCAACCCACCCAATTCTCCCATCCTATTTGTAAAATTGATTATAACGCTCTCAACCTTTAAGCACACATTAGGCTCTCACAATTTCTTGTTCTGTTCTGAGACGTGGTCTACTTTGGTTATAATTCCACTAACTCCCTCTCTGAAGGTCCCTTAATGAGCCTAAACATCATCCTAAATAACAGAGATGGCATAGGAAATGGTGAGCTGAAGCCCTTGCGTATGTAACAGACCTGACCTGCACTGCCATCGCTGAGACATGATCATCGTTTAAACTCGCAGCTGCTCTACTCTGTAGTTCCCAACTGTTCTTTTATTGCAGCAGTAGTCTACCTCTGTCCCACCTTAAGATACAACCTCAATTTCATACTGCACAAATCATTTTACTGAGACACCCAGCACATTGAAGGAGGTTATTAACAACTAACATCAGCTGCCTAAGCATGATGAACTAAATGCAAACCATGTGGAACTCAATGGCATTGTAAAAACTTACGTGAGTTCTCAAATCCAAAATTTGCTAAATCTGTTACTTCAACTACCCACGCATCTAAAAACGACAGAATAAGGACTGCACCTGAACCCCTTAGGGTAGTATCTGCAACCACGTATACCCTGGACAAAGAAGTGGTTGGCCTCCTGTTATGCTACAGGGACACAAACACTGCATGAAGTCCACTTTCCAGAAGAACCTATCTGACCAGTTCCACCTAGACCTGCCCTGGATCCTGCTAGTGGTTTCTATCAGAGTGAGTCCTGACCCCCAAGTTCTGTTCCTGAGGTCCTGATCCCATGGTTAGTGTTAGAATGTACTCCTCCTGCCCAAACTGCAATGTCGGCGATGCGGCGAGTGCAAGGTAAGTGGTTTTTTAATTTTTTTTTATTTTCCCTATACCGTCGTATGTCAACTTCCCGCTCGCCCCTGCGCTCTTATCTGTATCGGCCATGCCTCGATAAACTACCTTTACCAACCTGTTCTACTCAATCTCTCACAATGAACAAGATGTTGTAATGTGTGCATACGTTGTTTGACATGGATAACAAGCATCACATCACCACTGTAATAGGAGGTATGTGCACTTACATCTATGTTATCATATTAAAATATCATTTATCGTGGCCATACCCATATGTAATGTACTCTGTCGAATATATGACAAATTTAAACTTTTGCAAAAATACCTTTTCATTGTCATGTCTGCAAAACTAGTAAAAGTGTTCTGATCTTAAAGTGAAGTAAATAAAGTGTACATATGGTCATACACATTTTTATACATACAATCGTTCATCCCAATTGTGCATGTTGTGTTTTCATCTGTCATCATGATGGAACTACATAAAAAATATCACATACAGATTACAACTTTAACTTACTAGTAAATGAATCATTGAAAGGAAAGTAGCTCAAACCTCTGTTATATAGACCTAGGGCCTGATTTACAAAGGTAAACTTACATACACATTAGTGTAAGTTTTCCATCTTTCTAATTCACAAAGGAATTTTACTAGTAGTATCTTTACAACTGTGGATTCTCTGCACTCATGGATTATAGCTCTGCACATAAAATTTGCTTTGTGAATTGCAAACAAATTGTAATCTTACACCAAAGTGTAAGTTTACCTTTGTGAATCAGGCCCGCAGACTTTAACTCTGACACTTCATTATCTAATCCAAAACATAATTAAAAAATGTGTAGACATATGTAATGGATCACTGTACTATGCTAATAATTGTTCTCTATTTAATTTCTAGTACTTTGCCTTGTCTGGAGGGTCAGCACATAAACTCCCCCCCTCACCTCTGCTGTTGTATCAACACACCTGTCAGATTTTATTGATATGGTTCCTTTACATATGGAATCCAACTATAAAATAATCTTCAACACTCATTTGCCTTACACCTATTTACTATATCACATTGACACTTGCATGTCCAGTAAACTGTGAATTAATGTAGGCTGGGCCTTTGCATCTGATGGTACTTGGGTCCTTGTTGTCCTGTTGTGGAAACTACTGAAGCAGTGTTAAATTAAAGGTCTGTGGCATGCCATTAAAGACTGTAATGTACATAATAATTCAAATTTTAACCAATTATATACTATACTAACCTGAGAAGGATATTGCTTGTTGTTAGAACAGCTTAACAATGCCCTCAACCCGTAAACAATTGCTATATAAACAGATTTAACCACAAAAGTAAGGAAGATTAGATGTGTAATAAAATAATGTAGTGTAAACCACATTGGAATCTAGTACTAAGAGCAGATGACCAAATATATGAAGTATGTAATACAAAATTAAAATTTTGAAAACAAATACATCCTGAATAAGGTGCTAGTATACACCAGAAAAATAAACATGTTTGTAATCAAAAATAATGTTTATTATATTTTGAGATAATCCACTAAAAATTAAAATTTTAAACCATAAGAATAATTCAACATGAATAATGAAAAAAACAATAGCAAGTCAATGGTATCTAATGTGAAGTCCTCCCAAAGGGGAAAATTTCACTCTGTGAAAGATAGAAGCCAGGCGCCTCAATTCACCATTTGGTAGGAGGGGTGGGTCTTTTCCTAAGCTGTTTGGGATTAGTACAGATGGTTAGGAAGGATGGATGGGGAGGGTGTAGCAGGTTTGTGGAAAGTAGAGGGTGTCAGAGCTATTGCAGTGATGGTGAGTGTGTGTGTGTGTTGTTGTGAGGCTGCGTTTGTGTCCTAAGTAATAGGATGATGTTTGATTGTGGTTTTGGGTGTGTGTTTGTGTGTGTGCTGTAATGTGGGGAAGTTTTAGTTTTGGATGGATGTGACATTTTTGCGGACACATTGGCTTTGAGTGTGTGCTTCTGTGGTGTTGTTTCTGTGGTGTGGTATGTTTAGGTGATGGTGAGTGTTTGAGGGTGTGTGTTTCTTATCTTATCTTATCTTATCTTATCTTATCTTATCTTATTGTAACTTATAGAGTGTATAGCTACCCTAAGGTAGGGGTGGGTGTTCATTCACGGAGTTCCACTATGTGGAATTCTGCTGAGTTGCATAAAAACTCATTGGAATTCTGCCGAGTTCTGCTCTGCCCTAAATGTAAGCCTTCGGCCAAATGGCAATGAGAAGGGGTTAACATTATATGGGGAAATAGCCCTGACAATTGCATCATCTATTTTAAATCTTGTGCACTAACATATCTTCCTATCTGTTTCTTGCGCAGCATCCTATTGACACAGCAAAGAGTTCTGCTCCCTTTCAGAGGAATGCAACACGCCTATTCTATTGTACATTTCAAAACCATTGAACAAGCCAACTAAGTTCAACTTGTATTCTGTTTTTTACTGTCGTTCTTAGATGACTCAACTCAGCAGATTTCAGCACTGCTGAGGCCAAAACTTTCTTGGGCTGCAGGGGCTGTTGAAGGCTAATCGCCCTCACCAGATGGTGCCAACAGTCCCCACCCATGTTACCCCTGATGGTAACAGGCCCCATCCCAGGCTGGCCCCCTTCCCCTTCTCCCTGACAGGCTCGCGCTGAGCGTCACTGAGAGCGAGAAAGGCAGCCGATGCAAGGACAGACCCCAAGCGCAATCCCATCAACCAACTGCCTGCTAGTGACACCAACCGCCACTTACTGCCTCGTGACCCTCAAAAGACAGATGCGGAGAGGGGAGTCCGATTTAGGACCGGCCCTCTCTTCACTCTAACCTGATCTCACACCAGGCAGCACGCGGCGGCATCTCCCAGTGGTGGCTTTAATCAACAGAAAACCCAGCAACCGTTGGCGTGGTTGCAAGCATTGCTAAAATACTGCATATGCAGATTGAGATGTGATTAAAAAAACATACATCACGATGCTAAATGAGGATTGGTGCCCTCGCAGACTGACAGGCTAGGGGTGGGCTGTGGCCGGAGGGGGCAAACTCCGCTATGCAGCAGAATCAAAGTTGTTGCTTAGAGGGCAGAGTTGGCCATACTATGTGAACTCCGCTGGCGGAGTGGAGTTCACCACCCACCCCTACCCTAAGGCTTCCCAGCACTGTGAGTCAAAAACTGTGCACCTACGAGTAGGGCTGTAGGGCCCTCATTAATTAGGATACAGCAATGTTTTGAGACATATTCTTAATGTGGCCTCATCCAACTCAGTTCTTAAACTGATTGGCAGTGTATTCCACAGTTTGGGGAAGAGATAGTGTTAGAAATGGGGTCTCTAGTTGGCAGAGGTAGGTACCTTTGTCCAAATAGGGACCCTTGCTTCTAGTCAGGGTAAGGGGGGATACACACTTTAGATAACCCCTGCTCACCCACTTGGTAGCTTGGCACGAGCAGACAGGCTTATCCCAAAGGCAATGTGTAAAGTAGTTGTACCAACACTCACAGTAACACAGTGAAAACACCACAAAAGGACACCACACCAGTTTAGAAAAATAAAATATCTTTATCTAAATTAAACAAGACCAAAACGACAAAAATGCAACTTACACAGTTAAAAATATGACTTTCAAAGGATTTCCAGAACTTGTACTATAGAAAACTATGGATGCGTGGCTTTTCACCAAAGTACCTGTAGATGCGTCAAAGTTCCAAAAGCCAAACAGCCGCAGAGTCGGAAAACAAAGAGATGCGACACTCCTGAGACCGTGGGGAGGCGATGTGACAGTTCTGCGGCATGCAGAAGTCAAGTTGCGTCAAATCCGGTCTGTATGGGGAGTGATGCGTCGATTCTTCGAGACGGTTCCGGTTCACAGGTGATGCGTTGGGAAAACTTGCCGCACAGGTACGATGCGTGGAAATTCGGGATGCGGCGGTGATCGATGCGGTGGCGTCAAGCGGCGCTGCATCAGTCCTCTTTAGCTGCGACTCCTCGATGCGTCGATTCTTGCTGCGATGGCAGGCGCTGAGTCGGTTCTCGCAGCGGCGCAGCGATGTGTGGAAATTCTTCTCGCGCCATGAAGATGCGTCGGGAAAACAGCAGCAAGAAGAGCGATGTGTCGATTTCTGTAGTTCTTTAAGTTTCTTCTTTCTTCCAGCTCCCAAACAGCAGCAACAACCTCCAGAGTCCCAAAACTGGCACAGGCACCTCTTGGCAGGTCAGAACTCACAGCTGTAGAGTTCCAGGGAGACGGGGGTGAAGTCTTTGTGTCCCTGAGACTTCAGAATAGGAGGCCAGCACACACAGGCCCTTGGAGATCTCCTTCAAGCAGGGGACACAGCACACAGCAAAGTCCTTCTCCTTTCCTTGGCAGAAACAGCAATTGCAGGCCAACCCCACACAGCACACAGCAAAGGGGCAGTACTTCTCCTCAGTCTCTCCAGCTCTTCTCCTTGGCAAAGGTTCCTCTTGAATTCCAGGAATGATCTCAATGTCTGGGGTTTTCGGTCTGTTCCTTATACCCCAAAATGCATTTGTTCTCTTTGTGCAAGGGGCTATGAGCCCAATTCAAACCAGTTCTGCCTTCTCTGGTGCAGCTTCCTGGCATAAGGTGGAGACAGCATTGTGGAAAGCAGACCAGGCCCATTCAGTTGAAAGAAAATCTCCTTCCCAGTACTCTAAATGCAGCCCAGGTCTATTCAGCCCAGCCCTGACTCATCAGGCTCTCTGGAGCCACTGCTCCTCCCCAGCCCCAGCCCCTGACACTCCAAACCCAGACAGTCAATCCACATCCTAGCAGAGGCACACTGGATGGCTAAACAAGAAAATACCTACTTTCTAAAAGTGATATTTTCAAACACAGAATTTAAAAATCACCCTCACTAAAAGATGCATTTTAACATTCTGAGTTCAGGCATACTAAACTTTATTTTCCTACCTTGTTCCCAGGGGCAGTAATGTTTATAAGCTGTTATAAACAAACTCCCCATTCTGTCCTATGGGAACAGGTAGCCTTTGAATAGTGAAAAACGAATTTGGCAGTAGTTCACTATCAGGACATGTTACACACATTAGCACATGTTCTACCTTTCACATACACTGCACCCTGCCCAGGGGGGTAACTTGGGCCTTCCATAGGGGTGTCCTATATGTAAGAAAAGGAAAGGTTAGGGCCTGGAAAGTGGGTGCACTTGCCAAGTCAACATGGCAGTTAACAAACTGCGCAAAGGCACCACGGGGGCAGGCCTGAGGCATCTTTTCAGGGCTACTCATGTGGGTGGCACAATCAGTGCTGCAGGCCCACTAGTAGCATTTGATTTATCAGCCCTGGGACATTTAGTGCACTTTACTAGGGACCTACTGGTAAATCAAATATGCCAATCAGGCAGAACCAATCACAATACCAAATTACACAGGGAGCACTTGCACTTTGACACTGATCAGCAGTGGCAAAGTGCCCAAAGCATCTAATACAGCAAAAACGAAATCCAGCACAGCATCAAAAACACAGGAGGTAGAGGCAAAAAGTCAGGGAAAGCCACACCAAGGATGCCAGGTCTAACAGATAGGAGAAAGATCTTCCACCCCATTTGGCCTTCTAAATGCATGGGGCTTTTAGAAGATCCATGTCGGAGGATCTTAAGGCCCTGCTTGGGATGAAGGCAGTCAGCATGGCTCTAATCATAGAAGCAGGTTGTCCTCAAGATGCTTAGAGAGATGCTGGTTGATGTGTTTCTCTAGAATTTTCCTTAACACCAGCAGCAGAGATATAGGCCTGAAGTACCCAGGGCAGGCATGTTTTTTTTTATTAGAGGCTTGATCACTGCATTCTTCCATTCCCATGGAACTATGCCTGTGGAGATCAAGGTGTTGTGAGAGAACATGAGGAGGAGCAGGGTCTAATGGGGTCCCAGATTTCACTTTCCCAAACACATCTGGGAGTGCTTCTACCATAAAAAAGGGGACAGTTCTGCAGATGTACTGTTCTTTCAATCACTGATGGATTTTCAGGACCGATGTAGGGGACTTTGCTACTCTTTTGTAGTTTGCTATAGATGTCTGCCACCTTGTTTTGAAAGTAAGCTGCTAACTGATTGCAGCAATTTTCTGAGGAATTGGGCAGTGTATTCCCGCTTTTGGAAGCAGTAAGAGATTTTACAATATGAAATAGTTCCCCAGGAGCGTTGGCTCCCTTGCCCAATAGATCTTCATAAAATGCAGCCTGCACCCTTTTTTAATCTCCTGATAGTGCCGGGTGGCTTTGCCGTGTGAGTTTTGTATTTTCATTGTAATTGCGTCTCCATTGTCTTACAAGTTTTTGCATCCCTTTTTCAGGGATATTAAAGTTTCATTAAACCTTTTTTAGGGTACGAATAGGGATCAGTTTGTCAAGAGAATTGTTAATCCATCCATTCACCCTGGCATTAGCAGCCCGGGGATCATTTCCTAATGTCGGTATGGTATTGGCAAGTGTGGCTATCTAGGTCTCTTTCCTAAGTTTCCTAAGTTTCGACCATCCCTGACCTTGTCTCATGGGAAGTTTAACACCTGCACTAGCAGGAGGACTTTCTAGAGAGAAAGAGATGAGAGTATGGTCAGTCCAGGCCATTGGGCGAGGCTTTTTAATTGTAATGCTGGGCTCATAACTAAAAACTGGGTCTAAGAGGTTGCCTTTCCCACGGGTAGAGGCTTCCACCCTTTGCGTAAGGATCATACCCCCCAAGTCCTGAAATAAGCTTGAGAGTGAGGGACTATTGGTTTCTTCAAGGTGCAGGTTAAAATCTCCTAATAAAGTAAAATTAGCTTTTTCTGTTATGTGGCCAGCTACTAACTCTGGTAGTACTTCCAGAAACCCTGTGCATAGGCCAGGGGGTCAATAAATTAAAATTCCTGAGAGGGATAAGGTAGGGGAAAGGTTAATGATGAAGCCTACGTTTTTACCCTCTGGTATTAAGGAGGCTATAAACACATTTATGGGCTTCTTTTAAAATGGTGGTAATGCCCCCGCCCTTTTTATGTAGACAATCTGTCTACAGATGTAGTATTCGAGGGAGAGGGACAGATTAACATCAGGTGTGGAACATTCTTGGAGCAAGGTTTCCATAAGAAACAATGCATCAAACTATTCTTCCTCAATAAAGGTGAGAAGCTCATGTTTATGGCAGGGAAAAGATCTGCAATTTAAAAGCCCAAAATGTCATTTTGTAACACCTGAATTAGTGATCCTGACCTCCTCAGTACTTGTTAGAGCGAAGTTACATTGGGAGCAATGTTCTTCCCCATTTATGAGGCCTGGTGCCGGGAAAACCAAGAACGTAGGCTTAGGCCTAAAAGAAAGTAAAAAGTTGGCAGAGTAGCTCACCTTTTTTGTGG
Organism: Calotriton arnoldi; assembly: GCA_963921515.1. NCBI lineage: Eukaryota > Metazoa > Chordata > Amphibia > Caudata > Salamandridae > Calotriton > Calotriton arnoldi. The sequence goes on from CAWUFW010002412.1 coordinate 130,389, forward strand.
TGATTAGGCTAGGGGTCCTGGCCCCTGGACCCGTTCGGACTTTTTGGCGCACATTTTACAGATGGGCTTTCCTTTAGTGCACCGGCGGCGTGCCTGCTGCACATGTCCACTGCACGCCCGCTGTGCAGCTACCAATATGGGCTTCCAAAACCACTAGAGCACCACTCTGCCTAGCATCTCTATGGTCATTGTGCCTGTGACCCCTCTATGGTTGTTCCCACTTTTCTTTGTCACAACACAGTGGTGACAGCCTTCTCTAAGAGTTAAAAAGAACTCTTACAAAACGTTTAGCTAGACCTTAGCGAAATGCACAAAAAAGGTTCTTAGTAAAAGATTTGCTAAAATACAGTTAAAATGTAATACATTTAGACCACAGTTTCAGCATGCAAGTAAAAACACAACAGGTGTGGTGCAGTGTTTGAACTTACTAACAGCCGCTTTGCTGCTGGAATTTATGGGCTCCCACAACCACTAGAGTGCTACTCTGGCTAGCGTCTCTATGGTTGTTTTGCCTGCTGCCCCTCTATGGTTGTTCCCGCTTTTCTATGTCACCACACACAACACAGTGGGGGCAGCCTTCTCTAAGAGTTAAAAATAATTCTAACAAAACTTCTAGCTAGAACTTAACTAAATGCAAAAAAAATTGGTTTATTACAACTGTGGTGTGGTTTGCTTGTGTGATGTATGTTTGGATGAGGTTGTGGTTGGGGTGGTGGTGGCAGGAATGTGGTGGTGGTTGAGGTTGTGGAGGTGGTTGAGGTTGTGGTAGTGGTTGTGGGTATGGGTATGGGCCTGATAATAGAAATTATTGGTGGATGTGTATGTGGTATTAGAGGATGTGAGTAACCAGGGCTTTTTGCAGTGTCCTCCCACTTTTTGCCCCTATTCTGACAGCTAGATGCTAGTTTTCTGACTCTGATTGTGCCCTGGGCTCTGCTAACCAGACCCAGAGCATGTGCTCTGATTAAAAAAAACATGGTAATTAGGTATAAATACAATTGGTACTTACAAATTACCTGTAAGTCCCTAGTATATAATAGGACATGTAAGTGTACAGGCCTAGCAGATTTAATGCCCTTAAGTGTTCACTGTTGTGTTGCATGCTGTCATTTTAAAGGCAGTCCTGCTTTGCACGCTGCTTTTAAAATTGAATTATATGCAAATTCGACTTTGGAATTAAAGATACTTTTAAAGTTTTAAACTACATTATTTTTGCATATATGTCACCTCTAAGGTCTACCCTAGGTGCCCCACATCCTGCACCCCCAGCCAGACAGGAAATTGAATTGGCAGAGGGGCTGGAAAGGGAGTGTTAGGGAAAGTTAGTCCCACCTCTGGGATGGCTTAGCCACATCTTAACCTCCAGGAAAGAGTTGTTTAAAGGAATAGTGCTTTCTGGGACAAGAATATGCCACACTTTGGAGGAAGCCCTCATACATCTGGGTGACACCCTGTACCCCATTGGTCAGGGATGCCCCCCTGCTTGTCACCCAGGAACACTGGATAAATATGGGAGAGCTGAAACTCAGATCCCTGCTTGAAACTACAAGAAGAAGAAGGACTATCCTATGGTACCCTTGGACTGCACAAGAGAGGACTCCACTCATAAAGAAGGCACCTGCTGCACACTCACTTTGTTCTTCAGCTCAAAAAGTACTTTGCCTGGCCTTAAAAGTTGAAGGAGTGGACTCCCTGAAAGCAACAGGTTAAAAGACCTCCACCTGCATCATCTCCACCAAGAACCCAGCTGGACAATGTCCAGGGGACTTTCAAAGATTTTACCAGATGCATTGTAGAAGACATAGTTCCAACATCCCAAGAAGCAACTCAGAGCTTCTGGAACCTTGGATTGGTGTTGTGGACATTTTGGAACTCAATAAGGACCTTCTGGTTGAAAATCCAAATGTTTAGAGACGTTTGGAGAATTTTTGTCAAAAAGCTCCATAAGTTGACCAACCCATCGTTGAGAGTCAAGCTACTGTCATTGAACCGCAACCCGGCCTCGATTTCAGGTTCGTCCCACTGAAAGTTCCAAGACTTTTTGGCAAGATCTGTACAACTGTTGGTATCTTTGCTAATTTTGTAAGCCTAGGTTATAATTTAAAGTAGTTGTCTGTTTATTCTGCCTTCGCCCCCTGCTCCCCCACCACTTGCTCAGTCATTCCTAGCTGGTTTTTCCTCACACCAGCCTTCCAACCCCATCAGCCCCTCCCATCTCCCTGGGCTACTTAATGGAGGCCGAAGGCAAGCCCATCTGTGCCCGTCCATGTCCCTACCATGCATAGCACCAGGAACCCTGCCCCCTCAGTACCAAAACTACCCCGTCACTAAACTCCAAGCCTTGAACCCGAACCCCAATAACTACTGCCTCGCATCACCGCACACTACTGAAGGACCGTTCACCTGCACCCACTGCCGATTCAACTCAAGCCCACCCTGGTCAGACACCACCATGCCCACCAAAGACCTACCACTGGTCCAGCTCAGCTGCCTACTGCTGAACACCATCACCAGCCTCACCCTCGATGTTACTTTCATCACTGAAACCTGGCTCACTCCGATATCAGCCCGCAACATCACTACAGCAACCCCCACCGGTTACAAGATGAAACACAGAGACCGCACCAACAAACCTGGAAGAGGCATAGCAATCAAACACAAGGAATCCATCAACTGCACCATTACCATTGACAACGCCACACCCTCCATGGAGAACATGAACTTCCAGATCTGCCCTGACGCCAATACCACAATAAAATAAACCCTCGCATACAGTCCACCAAGACCTCGCACAGGCACCAGCGACACAATAGCCAAATTTATCACCCCGCACGCCGCTGACTGAGACTGCTACATCTTCCTCAGAGACCTTAATTTCCACCTAGACAACTACACTGATACCAAATCTAATGGCCTCCTAGAGAGACTACTCAACATTGGACTTAAGCAGATCTTCACTGACCCCACACACAGAGCCAGACACACTCTAGACCCCATCTTCACATCTACCAACACAATTAAATTCAGTCACACATCTGAACTCACCTGGACAGACAATGCCATTGTGCCTCATTGGCCCACCATGCGCACCCTACCACAACTGGACCAGTGTAACCCTGTAGCCGTGGGCAAACACCCTCAGCTCCACCAGGCTCATTATCTCATCCAACCTGGACCAAACAGTACAGAACTTCAACAGATGGATTACCAATGCAGCCAACAAAGCTGCCCCCACCAAGGCCCCTAAGGCCCACAGGACCACCAAACAAGCCATCTGGTACACACCAGAACTACGCCCAGTAAAGCTAGAATCCAAATGACTGGAGAGAAGATGGAGAACTACCAAGAACAACACCGACCGAGATGCTTACAAAACATCCCTCAACAACTATCACCAGCACATTAGAACCACTAAAAAAGAAGCACCTACCTGCACCATCAAAGTCAGGCCGAACCAAACGAAAGAACTCTTTGCCATTGCCAGAGAATTCTCCTGCCCCCTGGCAATAGAAAATGCCACCTGTCCCTCTCAACAGCTCTGCAGCGACCTCGCCAACCACTTCTACAACAAAATTGCAGCCATCTACAGAAACTTCGACTCCCAGTCGGCCGCCTCCTTCAACCCAACTCCGAACACAGACCTCAACCAACAGCTCTCCACATGGGACCAACTCACTAAGGGGTGTGGAATTTATTAAAATATCTACTTGTCCATGGGGCAGGTTGCTTCATAAATCTACTTGTCCTGTAACAAAATCCACTTGTCCCTTTGGTGCCATGTAGTGCGGCGACAAATTATTGCAGCAATCTCATTATATAAGAGCTCTGATATAGCCTCTCTGATTATGCCAGGGCTCATACCATAGTCGTGTTTGAATACTAGCAATCCCTTTATGTTGCCACGTTTCTGCAGATCTACATACTGGGACTGAAGGTAGTGGTAAGCAATAGTTCCACGGTTGGAATGCCCTTTTGAGTCTGTGCAAACCTACTAACTTGCATGTTTTAAGGGTTTTCAACAACTCTTCTCTGATCTTGTCCCATACTGAGAATTGTTGGAAATGTACTCCTGACAATGGGAGACGTTAACCTTCTTCCAGCGTTGGGAAAAAAGTGGTTGGAGGGTAAATGAACTTGCAAACACTCAGGTTTTCGCATGAGCAAATCTACACATTCATATTTGCTCATGCTAAAATGCATTTCACAATTATTTTCTAGGAGAACAATTTCTTGCCCTACTTCTGTAAATTCTTGTGAATTCACGAAAGGCATATGGCTGAGCTTAATGCAAGGACATATACCAAGGTGCACTTTGAGACTCTCTTTAATAATTGGGCCTGTAATTTGGTCTGGCATTAACCATGACCTTTTGTGTTTATTAAAATTCTCGTCTCTGTATCGACTGGCTTCACTGTGAGTGACAGCATTCTGCTCTTTCACAAGGAGCATGTCGGCACACAAAGTAGTTTTGTTCAGTGCCAATGACTAATGTGGCAGTGTGTGCTTTTTGAGACCAAAATGCTTTTGTTTTTGCCAATGTTTCTTATAATGGTGAGGTCCTGGCAGCTCTCACATCAGTAAGGTTTTACGAAAACCATGCCAAAACAAGTCACGTATTGCCAAAGCTAATAAGCTGTCCAGTCCAGTTTCAGAACTACTGGCTTTGCCAATGCGTGTTGTATTTTGTTTCCAATAAGTCTTATTAAAACTGGTTACACTGATTTTCCAATATGAATATTTTTGGGAAATACTAGCATGCATCAACACATTTTACTAAATGATGCTGCAAAGAAATGGTACCTGAAATTTTACAGTAGTTTAGCAAAATGTTTTTTCCCTACTTTCATCTTTTTAGGAACTTTTTATATTGAAAGCAAAGAATCATTAATCTTGCTTTCAAGCTTCTGCAAATATTTGCATCTAATCAGAGAGCATTCTGGGAGCATTAAGCATAGCCACAAATTGCTAAACTGTGAAACCGTGTGTACACATTTTTATACTGGAACCACTGTCAATAGTGCAGTCAGAACTTACATTTACTTAGAGCGCTCACCCTAATAATAAAGGCTTTCATAAATGAACCATAAATACAAGTTTGAACAGCATTAATATATGCACACAAATATTAACTTAACTGCAGGCAGTGCCCTTCCTTGACCCTTAATGTGGTACTGGCAGCTAAAGGGTTTGTGCTGCAGGGGGTTGGGCCTACTTGTCCCAAGGACAAAATGCACATTAAAACTTGTTGCCCTTGACCCCAAACAATATGTCCTGGGCGTCGGGCTATAGGAATTCCACATCCCTGTCACCACAACTACCACCCCCGCCCTTGAGGGGTTGGGCGTGCGCAGTTGATGAAGTCCAAGGAGTCAATGTTTATTTTTTCAAATGAGTCTTTATTTTCAATTAGTTAGTTCTCATAGAATTGGAGATTTTACAATCAGCCAACGCGTTTCGTTCTCATGACGAGAACTTCGTCAGGGCTCAGTAGGCGAGTATCATTCCTTGATGTAAAGAGTAAATGGTGAGAATTCCGCACTTCACAGGTATACTAGGTAAATTTGACCTAGCTCCAACGAGACCTTTCATGTAGGATTCGAATAAGCGATCCTTTAACTAAGTCGGTGTTCCAGGTAAGTATTCTGGAAACACTCAGGATATCGCAGGGCCTCAATCGGCCTATGTAGCAAATCTCAAGTTACGAGTTCTCCTGCCAGAATGAGCGAAATGGCTTAATAGGTCTCCAGCTAACCACTATCCTGAACACCTCAATCATCACCAGCACTTTCTCAGAAGCATGAAAGCAAGCAGAAGTCAGGCCCCTCCTCAAAAGACTGCCAGCAGACACCTCCGAGCTCCAAAGCTACTGCCTGCTCTCCCTCCCCCCCTTTCTAACCAAAGTCCTGGAGGAAGCAATCAACACACAACTGACCATCCACCTGCAAAGACACAACCTACTCAACACATCCCGTTCGTGCTTCAGGTCCAACCACAGCACCGGGACAGCCCAGATCGCAGCCACGGGCACATCCAAGCTCTGCTCGACAGAGATAAGATGACCGTCCTTATCCTCCTGGACCTCTCCGCTGCCTTCGACACTGTCTCCCACCACACTCTCATCCAATGACTTTGCAAGGTTGGAATCACAGGAAGCGCTCTCAAGTGGCTAGAATCCTTACTCACATTACATACCCAGAATGTTTGCCTCCCCCCGTTCACCTTGCCCCCCAAGCACATGATCTGCAGAGTAAAACAAGGTTCATCCCTGAGCCCCACCCTCTTAAACATCTGCATGACACGACTCACGGACATCTTACTAACCCACCACATCAACATTATGTCCTACCCTGATGACACCCAACTCATCCTATCACTATCAGCGAACCCCAGTCAAACAAAAAACAACTTCCACAAAAGTATGCAGAACGTCGCAACATGGATGAAAGACAGTTGCCTCAAACTAAACACCAACAAGACTGAAGTGCTAGTCTTCAGCAGAAACAACTCCCTCTGGAACGACTCCTGGTGGCCCCCTGTACTCAGACCTACCCCCGTACACAAAGACCACGCACGCAGCCTAAGCATCATACTAGACAGCAAACTCACAATGAAATGCCAGATAAACACTGTCACCTCAGTCTGCTTCTACACTATTTGGCTGCTCCATAAGATCTTCAGATGGCTCCCCACAAGCACTAGAAAAATAGTCATGCAAGCCCTCATCACTAGCCGATTCAACTACTGCAACACACTCTATGCAGGTCCCTCGACCGAACTCATGCAAAGACTACAAACCATCAAGAACGCAGAGGCTAGACTCATCCTGGACTTACCCAAAAGGTAACACAGCTCCACTCACCTGAAGGACCTCCACTGGTTCCCCATGCAGAAGAGATGCCAGTTAAAGCTCCTGACCCGTGCTTACAAAGCACTCCATATCAGGTCTTTCTACATGAACCACTGCCTGACGTTCCTCCAAACCATGAGAAACCTTCGCTCTGCTCCGCACACCTCGTCCTTGCACGCACACCACAAATTTGCCACACCCACACACGAGGGCGCTCCATCTTCTATCTCGCCGCCAGACCCTGGAACACCCTCCCTCTCCACCTACAAACCGCCCGGTCAATGACCCACTTCAGGAAGGGGCTCAAGACCTGGCTCTTCGACCGGCACAGCCCACCAGTGCTGGATACCCCCTGGGGTGATTGGCAGCATTTTATAAGTACTGACTGATTGAATAATTGATTAATTGAAAATACCTCAGCCCACTCCTGGTGCATGCTATCCTGTGACTAGGGGAAGCCATGCGCGGTACACAGGACTAAGTGAGCCCGATAGTCTGTTAATATCGACTCCGGGACAAAGAAAATGACAATTTTGTCATGGAGAAGAGGGATAACTCGAAGAACCACAGGCCTCCCTTGGCCAAACACAAGCTACACCTGATCTCCCGAATCAAATCTTTTCCCCTAACATCCTGAGCGCACCCTGTATTACACTAAGGGGCCAAGCGTACCATCTGTGTCATGCCCATCAGTCCAAGCAGTGAGGCCACAACCCTGTATCACACTCAGGGGACAAGCGTACCATCTGTGTCACATGCAGCTGTCCAAGCGACAACCAATATTCACCTTTCCTAGTGTGCTGACTATCAAAAAAGGTGACCACCATGGTAACGCCTCCAAGGCCGCCTTAAGACTACTCAGTTTGAACACACAAAATAGGTAACATGCCAGATTTCTGTTAGTGGTTGGGCATTCAGGTTACATTTTTGCTTTTCTTCCTAGTTTGCCATATGCCAAATGCTGTGACTAAGGATCAGATGTAGTCTCTTACCCAGTGACGGCAGCTTCAGGACAAACCTCCGCCACGCAAATTCAGCATAACTTCCAATCAATTTTGGTGTCTGCTCACCTTCCTTGCTGTGCAAATGTGAATCTGTCCGGGCTGGGTTCCTTTCCTTCGGCTGCAGTTGGGTTCGAGGTACAAATCTCTCCTGGCTGGCTCACCAAAATGTGGCTGAAATATGTATTCACCTTGAAAAAACAAAAGATAAGAGTCCTTTGGCAAAACAGTTGGATTAATTAAACACTTCGGCCAGGAGCACAGTTACAGAAGCATGTCTGAGGACCGTCTCAAAGTACAATCAATCTGAACAGTGTTTTGTACATTTCTTTGGGTATCATAAAGTACTTCCGTCAATCCTTTTTTGGTAAAAGAATGCAGGCCTTGTCTGTGGAATCATAAATAAGGCCCCTGATAACAAATGAGAAAGTGGTGAATGCTCAACTAGGAGAGTTTATTCCATACCACAACCTATTGGACACCACCCAGTTTGGTTTCCGTAGCAGCCATAGTACAGAGCCAGCTCTAATTAAAGCCACTGAAGATATCAGGCTGCTCCTAGACCAGGGTGGAAGTGCGGCCCTGATTCTACTCGATCTCTCAGCAGCTTTCGATACCGTTAATCACAGGCTGCTGTTGGATCGCTTAGCCAATATCAGAATCACTGGAATAGCCTGGAAACTGCTTAACTCATTTCTCCACAGTCAAGAACAGTCTGTTTGACTGGGTCAATCTGTCTCACTGCCTTACTCTCTTCCTTGTGGGGTCCCTCAAGGGTCCTCGCTCAGTCCCACCCTTTTCAATGTCAATGTTACCCCTTTAGCCAAGCTAATAAAATCTTTTGGTTTCTCTTCTACATCCTATGCAGATGACACACAAATTGTCATCTCTGTGGCCAATGAGGACTCTGGCATTCGGGCCAGATTCTCCAACTGTATGCAGGCAGTCAGCTGTTTGATATCTGAGGATTGTTTAAAACTAAATTCTGGAAAGACCGAAGTACTTCTCTTTGGAGCCCAATCCTGTTTCTGGACTCCCGCCTGTGGGCCACAAGACTTGAGTTCTCTCCCCATTCCTGTTAGTAACACCAGCAACTTGGGAATTCTAATCAATGACAAATTAACTTACACCGATCATGTAAATGCTTCACTTTTGGAGCTTTCCATACCCTTAAGATGCTGAAGAAGATACAGGCCTTTTATCCCACCTAATCTTCAAAAAACACTAGTTACATGCCTTGTGCTATCCAAGCTAGATCTATCTCAATGCTCATCAACATGTAATGAACAAATTTCAAACCCTGCAAAATGCGGCCACCCTTCTCCTGTTGAAAATCCCAAAACACCATTTGGTGGTGAAACCTATTAGGAAACTTCACTGGTTGCCCATCAGGCAAAGAATTACCTTTAAAGCACTTTGCATTGCTCATAAATAATTTTATGGCTTAGACCTGACCTTTTAAAAACAGCTTCAAGTGGTACACTCCTCCTCGGACCTTAAGGTCCGCTTCAGCCAAATCGGCGCTTGTGCCAAGATTCAAACGCTCAGCCTGGGGCGGCCGAAGGTTTGTGTTGGGAGCAACAAAAGCTTGGAACATGCTTCCTTTACATATCAAAGCCATGCCCAATTTACTGGCTTTCAGGAAAGCCCTGAAAACCTGTCTGTTTAGCAATGCCTAGAGTCTCCACTGTCTCTGGGTTTCTCTTTCACTGCATTTAGAGCTAACACAGAGACACTCTTGGGTATTCAAGCACTTTAGAAAATGAATTACCATAACATAACATAAAAAATGCAGGTGGGCCTCGACCTTGCATGGACACAATGGGGGCCACCGTGTAACGTGTCCAGATTTCCGGCATTAGAAGCACATGATCACTGCATGTACTGTGTGTGCTGTGTCCTGATTAGCTGTGTGTTCCTAACTTCATGTGTGATCCGACTTTATGGTGTTTTGGGAATGGACACACCCCTCTGGCAATGTGCTTTATTGGAGCCAATCTCCTTGGACCATTGTGGTGTCGCTGCACTTATCTGGGGTATTGACCTGAGGTTCCTGTTCACATGTTTGTCTGCCGACTACTTGCCACCCCACCTGTGATCTGTCAATCAGTAACCTTAGGCCTAGGTCTCAGAGCCTGCCTGACTGTTTTTTTGAGTCAGTGTTGATGGGGAGTTCATGATTGGCACATTTGATAATAGTGAGCAAATTTCGTTCTTATGTGCGAGTGTATCATTATAAACATTGACATCGATTTTATCAATATTAACAGTTACAAGGCACCCTATACCTAGGGCACCTGGGGAGACCTTATGGGTGACGCATATGTACAAAAAAGGCAGTTTAAGACTTCAGAAGTACCTTTAATTCCAAAGTCGAATTTTCATATAGTTTAATTTTAAAAGTAGGACTGCCTTTGCAATGACAGCAGGCAATACAGCAGTGCACACTTAAGTGCATTACTTCTGCTGGGCCCCTTAACCTACAGGCCCTACCATATACTATTACACAGGTAGGCTGCCAGTACCAATTGTAATTAAACCTAATTACCATGTTTTTTAAAATCAGAGCACAGGCCCTGGGTCTGTTTATCAGAGTCCTGGGCACAATCAGAGTTAGAAAACCAGCATCTAGTAGTCAAAATAGGGGAAATAAATGGAGGGAAACTGCAAAAAACCCTGGTTTCTCACACAATTCCCCCAGTGAACAGCAAAGGAGACACAGTCCAACCCTGAGAGAGTTGCCCTGGTCTGTCAGGCAAGGAAGAAAGTAAAGAAACCAGGCTGTACAATGGCAGGGCCCACACTGCCTTACATCCTCCTGCCAAGGTCACTTCCTCTGGGAAGGTGACCCATCTCTACAGTAGATAAGTGCGCCTACAGGGGATTTGTTCAAATATGTATTTGTAACTGTTGATAAATTGAATTTGGGCAAGATCTATCGAAGTAACTCACAATTGGATTACTCAAGAAACAATTCTATTAATTTACAAATGAATAGATCATTCAAATAAAGTTAAAAGAGACACAGGTGTATATATTCAAAAACTGATTTTGTACTGATTGAAAATTATTAGTTATAAAGGGTACATGATCAAAAACAACACAATGTAGCCAGAAGTAACAGTTGCATAAAATTAAATATCCTTCATAGTTACAATTGTGGACACCTTTTCACAAAATGCTTTTAAGGCAATCTGAAAAGTTTACACAAAGCAAAGATTGCCTACAGTACAATAAAATAAGGAATAGGTGTGGTAGTCGACGTTTCGGTCTAGCAATGTCTGTGTCCATTAGACCATCCTCAGGACTTTGAATATGTTGATAAAAAAGACCCTTCGCACTTAATAGGGTTAATTTTTGAGATATCTAATCTACAAATTGGAAAATGCCAAAGGTTCTCTATTCCAGCAAACAATGGCTGTGAATGCTTAAATTGAGGACCCAGGTATATACGGGCTCTTGGTGCAGAAACAGAAAACAAACCTGTATTCAAAATGGAGAGAGGTTCCAAGTGCTCAAGCTCGCTGAGCAGTCGGCGATTGAGCGTGAACTAAGTGCGAAGGGTCTTTTTTATCAACAAGTCCTGAGGATGGTCTTAAAAGCATTTTGTGAAAAGGTGTCCACAATTGTAACTATGAAGGATATTAATTTTGATCATGTACCCTTTATAACTAATAATTTTCAACCAATACAAAATCAGTTTTTGAATATATACACCCGTGTCTCTGTTAACTTTATTTGAACGATCTATTTATTTGTAAATTAATAGAATTGCTTCTTGAATAATCCAATTGTGAGTTACTTCAATAGAGCTTGCCCAAATTCAATTTATTAACTGTTACAAATACATATTTGAACAAATCCCTTGTAGGCGCACCTGCTTATACTAAACTGCCCAAGCCGTCAAGGGTTTATTGGGTTTCCCATTTTCTGAGATACCATCTCTACAGTAACAGGACCGTTTTAAAACTGAAACTACATCAAAGCTGCTTCATTTTCTTTCTTTTGTTTAGGAAGTGAGGTGCCCACCTCCTCTATCCCTAACTTTGCTAGGGCAACATCTAGCTTACCCACAGAGGTTACCCAACACTTGAGCAACCCCACGATGACCAACAGGGTCAGGGGGCCTAACCTTTGGCCATAGTGTCTGCCTTCCATGCCAAGTAAAGTCCGAGGCTACTGACAGGCTACTCCTAAAGAGGAGTAGCACTAACTGTGTTGAAAGTGTATTCTCAAATGTCAAATAATACACATCATCCTTTGTATAGAAATATGGATATCTTTGTGTCATTACAGCTGCTGTCAGCAGTACCTCAATCATCCAAAGTACCTCATCCAGGGATGTGGGGGAACTTCTAGCTGCAGCAGTCAGAACAACTAGCATCAGTCTGTCAGGTAAGTGTCCCATTGATTATTGTAACTTTTTGTTTTCCAAATAGTTCACAATAACCAAATCATTGTGTAAGCAATTTTGCAGCTATTACCACTTTTTCTAAGCATCTAATGTTGTTGTGTGATATGTTCCCAACATATTAAGTGATGTCTGTGTTCATTTTGCATCTTCACTTATAATTCATGCTGAACATTATTTAAGGTGTCTCTTCCTTCTGAAGTTGCTGGATTGAGGGCCATGTATTCTGCAATACAATCAAGCAGCCAGGTTCAGTAGCTCACATCACAGGGGATCTCAATACCACACAGAGCTGTGGCTGGAGCTAATGAGTGTGATTGTGTATTGCATGCCTTTATTGAACCCATCAGTGCTACAGTGTGAGCTGCCAAATGTAGCTTCCCACAAACCAGATCACACGTGGAACTTCAGATGCAAAGAAAAATGGATCTAACCCTTCTGTTATAGCACATGATATACTATGACAAATACTCACAATGTTGCAACCTCTGACTTTCAGGTGCTGAGGACAATGAGTCATTTGATGAAGCTGAATCATCCACCAGGGGAGGCTGGCGGGCAATCCAAGGAGCGAACCCGATCCTCCTCCAAGCAGCAATGTCAGCTGCCAGAACTGCTCAAGAGGAGGAGAATGAGGAGGAAAAGATGAGCAGGTGCTGGTGGCGGAGGAGGGCCTGGATGACGAGGAGTGCTTTGTTGGCCCACTGACCAAAAGCCTGAAGGCAACATCAGGTCCAACCAGCATTGTACTTCCCACTTCACTTCTGAGAATTGCCAATTCCCTGCAGTCAGCTAACCAGCCACAGAGTTCATCTCCCCCAAGACAACCATCACCTCCTCATAGCCCTCACGCACAAGGTTGATGTTTTGCTTCTCCTGCTCACTCCCTTCATGACAGTGTATCCCAGGCCTTTTCTCAAGCATCTGAAGTACCTAACATACCTGGTGAGGATCAGATATCCTCTGGACATGAATATCCTCCCCACAGTCTCCCACAAGCCACCCCATGCTGGTGGACCTGATGGTCATATCAGAGGACATCCCTTGCAGAGGAGGATGGCAGATGCTCATGTTGCCAGTGGGAGGAAGATTCTTTCCAACAACAGTCTAATGTGAGGCAGGGCATTCATGCAATAGGGGCTACTCTGTCTGACATTTCAAACTCACTACAGGAAATCCCTCAGATGATTGACAGGCAGACCTGTGTTTTGGGCAGAATTGAGAAATCGTACCAAGACATGTCAAGGGTGCAACATGACCTAATATCAGTCTATAGGGAAGAAAGTGCTAGACACCATGCCTTGGCCATTAGGATGAAGGAGGGCATATTGAAAATGTTTCAAAGTCTACCTTCATGGTCAATACATGGAGGGGACCCAACACACCTACCTGTACTCCACCCCACCCTGCCACCAGTACCACCACCTATAGAGGCATCTCCCATGTAAACAAGCAACCCCGTGCACATGCCCCCCATACACAAGGCATGTCCCTCAACTGTACAGTCAAGTCCCCCACATATACAGGCACGCTCCATACCTATACAGGCACCCCCCATGCACAGGCACATCCCCCATCTGTACAGGCAACCCTTGTGCTAAAGGACTTCTCTCACATATACAGGCACGCTCCCCTGCACAGCTACCCTACCCCCTGTTCAGGCATACCCACCAACTGTACAGGCACCCTCATCCCCAGTACAGGCATGTCCCCCACCTACACAGAATACGCACTTAATCACAGACATTATCATCACCACATTTGCGAAGTCGCAATAGAGATCCCCCATGAGCATTGTGAATATGTAACTACTCAAAAGTGTGTAAATAATAATATTTCACAATTCAATCCTGAGTAAATTATTAGTTGTTGCTGGTCAAATGATTACTGTGATTGGAGGACATTTATGTCACTATAAGCATGTATGAGTAAGACAGGTTGGTTTGTAGAACCATCTGTGTTACAATGTATCATTTTGAAAGCATAGTGAAGCACTGACAGATGTAGACTTTCCTACCTTGATCCAGCATATATGATAGAAAACACAAGATGGAGAGATGGTTTAAACAAAATGTTATGTAGTGAATGAATTAGATATTAAAATAAATTGGAAATAAATATTGTCCATTGGAAAGGGTCAAAGGAAACAAAATAAAATCTTCTTGCAGAAGGGGCATAGGAACTTGAAGGGGGTTGGACAACATAAATAAAACATGTTAGGAAGTGTCAGGGAGACCAGTCTATGTAGAGTATGTCTAACAGAAGAGTCCATGGTCAAAGTTAAAAAAAAGTCTGCCCCCCAAGCCACATGTGCTTTTCTAACAAGTGCCCAGGCTTGGAGGACACAGTCACGGCCATCGTCACTGTCCTCCTTGATGACAATGTCCAAATCCTCCACACCTGTGGACTAGCGGTGACTGGCTGATGCAGGACCAGGCACCCCATGGGAGTGGATAACACGAGGAGTACGAAGGGTAGCAGGGGAAACAGAGAATGAAGACACAGTTGGGGACACAACAAGAGTGGTCTGCCTGGGTCGTTGGGACAACACAGACAAGATGGCTGCACCAAAGGAAGAGATGGAAGCAGTGATGTTGTTGAAACGTCTGGACTGGACTCTCAGATCATCCGTATCTCATCCCTAACCTCCTGAAAGTCCAGAGTGACCACAGTCAGACATCTTCAGCAGCCACCATCAGTTCCTGGGATACAGCCACAGGAGTAACAACACATGGAGGGTATTAGATCTGACAGCTTTAGGGTGGTCTTCCCCTATCTTTTTCCGTGCCTCCCTCAAATTTCTGATCTTGGTTTTGCTGGTTTTAGGACTCTGTGCACTTTACCACTACTGACCAGTGCTAAAGGGCTTGTGCGCTCTCCCCTAAACATGGTAATATTGACTTAACCCCAATTGTCATGTTTTTATTTACTCATACGTCCCTTGTAAAGTGCACTACATGGGCACCATCATTGCCTTCAGAATCCACAAATCGCCTACTGCGGGAGCAGCAGATGTGCATTGCATTTGGGACCAGCACCTCGGAATCAACGCATCGCTGTGGTTGCATGGAGAAAATCGTCATATCTAGTGCACTGCATGGCACAACATCGACGCATCACTTTGGCAGCACCTCACATCTTTGTCGACGACGGCACATCCGGGATCAAGGTGCTTTGGTTCAACGTGATCAAGTGGTTCCCTTCATCTGGCCAATGCTCCTTCGCTGTTGGGTTGAACCTTTGACTTAGCCCTGATCCAGCATGACCAG
The DNA here is from genome assembly GCA_963921515.1 of Calotriton arnoldi. Lineage (NCBI taxonomy): Eukaryota > Metazoa > Chordata > Amphibia > Caudata > Salamandridae > Calotriton > Calotriton arnoldi. The sequence goes on from CAWUFW010002412.1 coordinate 145,917, forward strand.
GTAACCCATTTAAGCACTTATTGATTCTAAGCACTATTTTGCATTTATTCTTTAAAAATTCATATCTCAACTTCTACTCGCTGGATTTTTGTCATTGAGGTCTTGCTTTATTTATAACATTCAGCTCTATTTTTCTAACATGATGTGGACTCTTGCTGTGGTGTTTTCCCTGTGTTACTGTTTGAAGTGTTGCTCACATACTTTCCACATTGCCTCTTAAGTTAAATCTGCCTCCTCTGTGCCAAGCTACCAGAGGGGTAGCACAGGATAATTTAGGGTGTTCTGTCACTGACCTTGACTAGGATTGTGGTTCTGGCTTGGACGGGGTACAAACCTCTGCCAACAAGAAACACAATTTCTAACAAAGGGGCTTGGGTAGAACATGAGGGTGTGGGGTGTTGAGGGAAGATGTTTCACTTAGCTCTTCTCGGGCAGACACTTGGAGGGGGTAGTGGCAGGGGGTGCAGCTGGAGGCCTGCTGGAATGGGGGCCTCAAGAGTTAGTGAGGGGTTGGTGGCAGGCCCAGAAGGTGTAGGGGCCTGCTTAGTGGACACCATTTTTAAATGAAGATTGTGTGGGCCAGGGGGAGACACACATTAATCTTTTCCCTTACTGGTGGTGTCTTGCTCAACATCCCCCCTTGAATGAAGTAACATTTCTAGAGCGCATAGCTACCCGGAGGCATCCCAGCGCTGACGGACACCGATCAACTACAGCGGGTTAGATGGGAAAAAGCCAGGTCTTCAGGTCCTTCCTAACGATATTGTGACTGGATTCCCCACGGAGCCGCAGAGGAAGGGCATTCCAGAGTTTGGCCGCATTGTATGAAAACAGCCGGCCACCACTTCTAGCCCTGCGGATTCTGGGAACTGAAGCTAAGTAGAGATCATCCGAACGGAGCCGCCTATTGGCTCGGTAAGGATGGGCCAAAGAAGAGATAATGGCTGGTCCCCTCCCTTTCAGCACCCTGTGAAAAATACACAGGGCTTTAAAATGGACCCTTTCCCTGATCGGAAGCCAATGGAGGGCTTTTAAGGCAGATCTGACGGCCAGAGAGCCCTACCAGGGCTCTGGCGGCACATTTCTGTACGATTTGGAGTTTCGCCAGAACCGAACTAGGAGCAGCCAGGTATAGGGCATTTCCATAGTCCAATTGAGACAATATAAGGGCCTGAACCATCAATTTTTTTGCTTGAAAAGGGAGTAACGGTAGCACCTTACGAAGTAGTCTCAGTATGCCAAAGCAAATGGAGACCACTTTCCTGGCTTGAATTTTAAAGCTAAGCTCATCATCAAGCCAAAAGCCTAAGCTCTTTATTTCCTTTTTTGGGGTGGGCTTTGGACCCATACAGGCTGGCCAAATGGAGTCTATTTCGTTGGGGGAATTATTGCCAAGGAGCATAAGCTCCGTTTTGTCGGCATTCAATTTAAGATGAGATGACGTCATCCATCTGGCAACTTCTTCAAGGCAGGGCAGCAGGCAAGAAGAGGCTCTATCTGCGTGGTTCAGTGAGATCACTAATTGCGTATCGTCAGCATAGGTGACGAGTTGCACTCCAAAGGGAAGGACACTGTCGGCTAAGGGGGCCATGTAGACATTAAAAAGGGAGGGCTTAGGGACGAGCCCTGAGGCACTCCACAGTGCAGGGGATGGGAATCTGAGATGTCTTCACCCTCAAAAATTTGGAAAGATCTATCCTCTAAAAGGAACTTAACCATTTCAAGGCAACACCGGACACACCCAATTTATGGAGTCGTTGGACCAGGATACGGTGATTCACCGTATCGAAGGCCGCGCTAAGGTCTAAGAGGATCACGGCCACCGATCCTCCTGCGTCAAGAATTTTCCTAGTTTCTTCAATGACAGCTAATAGTGCCGTCTCGGTTCCTTGACGAGGGCGAAAGCCCGTTTGAGACGAGTGGAGGAGGTTGCCATCCTCCAGATGCCTAGATAGCACTAAGTTCACATATTTATCTGTCACTTTACTAGCCCATGGAAGAAGAGAAATGGGCCGAAAATTACCGAGACAGCTAGGATCTGAGCTCGGCTTTTTCAATAAGGCTTTTACCATTGCATTCTTCCATGAGGGGGGCACCACCCCGAGAGAGAGTGAGGAGTTAATCAGGTCCACCATAACAGGACCGACTAAATCCACCACTGATTTCAGAATCTTGGGGGGGGCCGGATCAGTGGGTGAACCACTCCTGACAAGGGCAGAGATGGTCCGAAAAAGTTCCTCATTTAAGGGAGGAAATGCTTCTAACACATATTCATGACTCTGAACAATACAATCCATACAAAGCGGGTCTATGTCACAGTCGGTCATAGGAAATGTGCTACTGATGGTTTGGACTTTATTGAAAAAAAACTCTGCAAGCTCATTGCAACGATGAAGTGATGCTTCAGGAGTATCAGGGGAACGGGAGTTTTTAGAAGTTTTTAGCGATACGAAACGTTTCGCGGGGGAGTTTGCCACCCAGGAGATTTTCTCTTCAAAATAGTGAGCTTGAGCCTTTCTAATCTCGGTCTTATACATCTTAATGGTTTCTCTGTACTCCTTTTTCTTGGGGGAGGTGAAATCTTTCCTCCAAGATCTCTCAGCTCTTTTACAAGTTTGTTTTAGCTCACGGAGTTTAGGTGTATACCAGGCTGTCCTATTAGGTCCAGGTCCCCTTCAGTCTCCTCAGCCTCTACCCAAGTTGTTGATGTGGCTGGTAATAGCTCAGTCCGGGTGGGCGCCTTACCCCTGTCTGTTGGTTGGTCTCCCTCCTCCCCCTCTTCACTGGTGGTGTCCAGAGGACATTCCTACAAATGAGCTGAGGAGGTCCTGCTCCACCCCTGGTCCTGTTCATATGTTCCTTGGTCAGCCCAGGTCTACTGAAAATGTAGACAAACAATTATTTAGTTAGTGTACAATTTATGATAAAGGTTGAGAAAACATAAATCAAGGGCTGACATTGTACTTACTGGATCGCATTAACCAATAATACATTGGCTGAACCCAAAAGTAGGTGTGCTGTCACTGTAATGTCCAAAAATTAAATAAACAATATTATATTTCTCAATTTAGGTGAGTATATTCTTCAGTATTTAGCAACCCTCACCTTCAGTATTAGTGCAATGTGAGGTTCCTGACATTTAAATATATTTACCTTCCAATGTAATTTTGCAAGTGGAGATAGTACATGGTCTAGATATATATCTCCACACCTAAAAGTGGATCCAGGTTTATCCTATTATGAGCACTAATGCTCAGTCTCAACAGACTTACACTTACTATCAACTTTCATCTGTTGTCTGGCATAGCGAAGCACACCATACTTGATACCAGTGTTGTGCCTATGCAAACAAGGCCTTGGATATATCCTTTGCGAAGATGTGATTCCAATTTTATGTATATTCCTTGGCAACATCACACACTGCACATGACAAGGGCCACATTTTGCATGGCAAGACTGCTTTGTTTGTGCTGTACACTGGAAATCATACGTGCTTACTTCTTACAGCACCCTATATATTTGAAATGACATACGTTACACTGTTAAGAATGTGTGTGCATTTAGTATACCTTGGAGAGAGAGATATATGTAAATATATATATATATATATATGTATATATATATATATATATATATATAGAATTTTGAGTGGGACAATTGACACAATATCAGCGTTTACTTCACTTTACAACAAATAATAGGGGTCATGGAAAAAACGAACTGCACCCTTACCTCGTTACCCCGCCCACCTTTGATGTTGGCGATCAAGGCCCTCTCTGCTGGCACTATGATTGACTCAGCCACTCCCACCATGAAGATGGACCATTATGCCATGCAGTCCTGCCCCTCAACCCTGCCTGCGATGATGTGGTGAGTGATGCTTTGAAGTAGCACTAGTCTGGCTGTTAGAAATGGGGGTCTCTAGTTGGCAGAGGTAGGTACCTTTGTCCAAATAGGGACCCTTCTTCCTAGTCAGGATAAGGGAGTTACACTCCTAAAATAACCCCTGCTCACCCCCTTGGTAGCTTGGCACGAGCAGTCAGGCTTATCTTAGAGGCAGTGTGCAAAGCATTTGCACATAACCAACATTAATACAGTGTAAGCACTACAAAAGTACACCACACCAGTTTAGAAAAATATCCAATATTTTTATATACTTAAGACAAGACCAAAAACGATAAAAATCCACAATACAGTACTTAGAAATCTTCAGTTATCCAAATAACCTTGAAAAACAGTTCTTTGAAGTCAATAGCTCCCTCTGGGGCTATCACGGCGTCGTGAACAAACAAATCCAAACAGTTCTGGCTGGCCGCGGCGTCGCGGGCCAGCTACAGTGTCGGGAAGACCCGCAAAACAGCACCTTTAGAAATCCAGGGCGTCGGCGACCTCTCGTTGAGCTCCGAAAGCATGGCGTCCGCAGGCGTCAGTTCCGGAGGTCGGTGCAGGAGTCGTCGGGCCCTTGAAGTCACGATCAAACTCCTCGCGGTTGAAGTCAGGAGCGCTGGCATCGGCAGGCGTCGGGTGCTGCAGTGCGAAGTGCAGCGTTGCGGCGTGCGGTGCCCTCAGGTCATGGTGCGAGCAGCAGCTCGGTGGCGGCATCAGATGGTGTCGTCGGTGAGACCAGGGTTGCGGTGCAAAGTGATGCGGTGCTCGTCGCGGTGCTGGCAGGTCACGGTGCAAGCAGCAACGTTGTCGTTGCTGAAGCGTTGTCGTCGGCTGACGAACTGGAGTCGATGGCGCCGGCGTTGGTAGGCCAAGGCTGGGGTGCAGGATGGGGGTGGTGCATCGTGTAACCTTACAAGCGGTGCCCTCGAACCACGGTGCAAGCAGCGGCATCGATTTCGGCGCGGAGCGGCGGCGTCGGGGATACCAACGTGAAGCGAGGCGGTGCTGAGTGCGGTGCCCACAGGTCGCGGTGCGAGCAGCGGCTCAGTGGCGGTATCAGCAGGTGTCGTCGGTGAGACCAGGGTCGCGGTGTGGCGCTGCGGCGGTGCCCTCTACGGTGCCTTCAGGACACGGAGTCAGCAGCGGCGTTGTTTCTTCTGTTGCAGCACAAAACACACAGTCCCCAGTGCTGAGGGCAGAAGAACTTGAAGTCTTTGCTGTTCCTGAGACTTCTTGAACAGGGGGCAAGCTCTACCTCAAGCCCTTGGAGATACTCAAAGAAAGAAGTTGCAGAAAATTCAGTCCAGTCCTTTCACTGCCCAAGACAGAAGCAGCCACTGCAGGCCAACACAGCAAATCACTCAGCAAACTGGTAGTTCCTCCTCACAGCTTCTCCAGCTCTTCTTCTTGGCAGTCTTCTTGGTCCAAAAGAGTTCTAAAGTTCTGGGGTCTGGGCCCCAATATTTATACCACCAAATCCTTTGTTCTCTGTCGGCAAAGAGTGTCTGTATCCAGCCAAAACCAGTTCTGTCCTCACTGGTGCAGTTTCCTGGCAGGGGGTGGAGATGGCATTGTGCAAGGCAGACCAGGCCCATTCAGGTGCAAGGAAATCTCCTCCCACTTCTCTAAATGCAACCCAGGTTTAATCAGCCCAGCCCTGACTCATCAGACTTCTGGAGACGCTGCCCCTCTCCAGCCCCTGTCATCCAAAAGCCAGACGTTCAATACATAAACCTAGCAGAGGCACACAGGATGGTTAGGCAAGAAAATACCTACTTTCTAAAAGTGGTATTTTCAAACACAGAATGTAAAAATCACCTTCACTAAAAGATGCATCTTTAGATTATTAGTTCAGGCATACTAAACTTTATTTTTCTACCTTGTTCCTAGGGCCAGTTATGTTTATAAGATGTTATAAACAAACTTCCCATTCTTTCCTATAGGAACAGGTAGCCTTGCAATAGAGAAAAACGAAATTGGCAGAAATTCACTATCAGGACATGCTACACACACCAGGGCATGTCCTACCTTTCACATACACTGCACCCTGCCCACAGGGGTACCTTGGGCCTACCTTAGGGGTGACTGACATGCAAGAAAAGGGAAGGCAAGGGCCTGGCAAGTGGGTACACTTGCCAAGTCGACATGGCAGTCCCAGACTGCCCACAGGCTCCGCAATGGCAGGCCAGAGTTACACTTACAAACTGTTTGTGTGGGTGGCACAATCCAGTGCAGCAGCCCACTAACAGCATTTGATTTACATGCCCTGGCACACTCGGTGCACTTTACTAGGGACTGACAAGTAAATCAAATATGCCAATCATGGAAACACCAATCCATAACACAGTTTACAACAGAAGCACTTGCACTTTAACACTGAACAGCAGTGAGAAAGTGCACAGAGACACTCAGGGGCCGATTCACAGAACTAATCTGAGATAAAATCCTAAACTTACTACTTTTGGTATTCACAGAAGGCATTTAGTAGTAGTAAAGTTAGGACTCCTAACTTTACTACTACTAAACTGAGACAAAATCCTAACTTTACGTCTTTCGGTATTCACAAAAGGCATTTAGAGGTAGTAAAGTTAAGAGTCCTAACTTTACTACTACTAAATGCCTTCTGTGAATACCAAACGTCGGAAAGCACACCTATTGTTTAAAATTCTTTTCAGAAACTTGTTTCGTCTATTTTAAATCACCTACACCTATTTTCCCCAATCTACACCTTGGGCCCTATACTTGCACTTCACATACGGCATTGGGACAAAAGATCTCTGATAAAGAGCCCCCTTGAGGTTCCTGTTATGCATTGCAGTGCCGGCCTGCCGAGGAGCAAGCCCTATGATGGAGCATGACACACACATGAGTGTGTGAGGGCTCTAGTTCCAAAATGAACCATCCCCCTTCCTTTGATTCCTACATATCTGACCTGATACCCTCCCTCCCAGAAACTGCATACTTTAATTGATTATATTTACCTTCAGAGCACGTATGCTGGACCTTCTTGCAATCTTGGTCCCCTCTTGTTGTGATTGTACATCTCTCTCACCACTCACATCATCCTTTGAGGTGCATAATGCAGGTCATGCACTTACCAGGTCTCTGCAGCTCAAAATCCTCCAGTTGAGCATGGAGGGTCAGCCAAGCTGTCTTCAGGGCCATCCTGCACAGTGGGCTCACGCAAGGCTGTTAAGTACCACAGAAATATGTCATGTTTGGTATCAAACACTGTGCCTCATCACATGACATAATTCTTGTGTCGAGGATGATGTGGCTTGCACCCAGGTGATTACCTAAGATGTTGCCCACCTGGTTGCTCCAGCCTTTCCTGTGCTCTGGCTGTCAGCCCGCAGCTGCTGCCACCTAGACAGAGGTCAGAAGATGTTAACTCTTCTAGGAGTCAGAAACAATGGCTTGGATGGGAAGGAGGTCACACCTCCCTGCCTGACAGGTGGCTGGTGAAGTGGCTCCTCAAGGCGGTTAGCTTCAAAGCGTACACTGCCTGTGATATGCAACCAGGTTGCCTCTCAAAGGAGGAAACAGCTCTCCTCCTGCCCCCAGGCACATTTGGCTGGAAAATTATGTAGTGAGAATGTGTAGTCCCCCAGAAGGCTGACCACACCTCTAGGGTGGGCTACCTGGTCTGTACATCTAGGGAAGGTTTCTGCCATTTTTAAAAGTGGCAGAATAGAGGGTTCTGAGTAGAAAAGGTGACAGCCCCCCCGGATGTGGGCACCTCAGGGGTGGATTAGCCGCTGAAATAGTAGCTGATTGGTTACTTGCATTGATACTCCTAACACCTCTAAATCTAGGATTTAAGAGGTACCCCTGGCACTAGAACCTCAGGTGTAATCTGATTTGCAACAAAGAACACAGAGACCCGAGTCTGCAACAACAGGAGCTGCGCAAACGAAAGGGATGATACTTTTCACCTGTGGCAACCTTCCTGGAACTGCATGACTGCGAGTCGTCTTGGAACATGGATCGGTTACCCCGGACACAGGGACCCCTTTGAGAGCCAAAGGCAACTCCAGACTCCCTTGGACTAGTGGCACTAGTCCCAGGCACATCGCAGGTAAAAACAACATACCAGAACCAAAGAATAACTGGCCATCGAGCCCTCTGAGAGATCTTCCAAAAGTAGATGGTACAGTGCATTGTGAGAAACATAGTCCTGACCTCCAGCAAGTTTCAGACAGCTACCATTTTCCCCATACTTTGGGACATCGAAATAACTTTCTGCCGAGTGTACCGCTGCCAAGGCTTGTTGGTGGCCAGTCCGGTAACCATCACCTTTACTCAATGCTGCAACTCAAGAGAACACCACAACACCTTCATCATACATCAGCAGTGTCTTCGTTGTCGACTTTTTGCACCCATTTCCTCACCAACACTGTATAAGCGGTAAGACCAGCTCCCATGCAGCTTCCGCATCAGCACCAAAGGCTACGCAGGACAACTCTGCACCCGGGCTTCTCGAGCCAGGTAAATTTGAACTGACTGTCATTGTATGCATCACTTTTACACTTCTAGGGTTGCACGCAACTCGACCTGCAAGTGTGCGATTGTCACTAGTGCTTTTTCCCAATGACCACAATGATAAAGTTTTGCAGTATTGTTTTGCTCTAATTTAATTTTCCTCTAAAATCCATAACTATTGTTATACTAATCTAGTTGACTTTATTATTTTGTCGAAATTTATATAAAATCTGCTTTATTTTTATAAATTGGTGTTGTACTTCTTTCAAGTCATGTCAATCACCTATCGTCCATGTTGCTCAACACATGTTCCTCTTGTAAAGCTTGACTACTGTTTGCCACTCTGGGATATTGTGGGAGTATTGCATATTAAAGCATAGCCAGCATCACTGGCTCATATTCCACCTTCTTACACATGACAATCACATTTGAACTGATTGTGGAAGACATTTCATGACACATGACCAATTGTTAAAGGTGCAACTGTAGAAGAGATGCTAAAACAAATATGTTTGTGATTTTCTTGTTGCCACTTAATGGGTCATTTGAGTAAATTTATGGTATTGTTTCCTACATGATATACCTACACTGTTGCAGAGATGTGTGTTTTTGCCATCACATTTACCCCTTCAATACACTTCTTACACATACACGTATGTAACAGCTCAGCGCCTTCATATGGTTTTTCTATTTTAAGTGAGATATTTTGAACTATTTGGTTTTACCACAAGGGGTCATATTTACCGGGGATCTGTCGGAGCACGCCGTTGAGCCAAGAAGGCTAACGCTGTGCTCCAACAGTTTCCAAATGCAGGGATCCGCAGTATTCAAAAGAATACAGTGCACCCCTGCCTTTCCCTTAGAACTGGAGCTAAATGTACCTGCCTAGCACCAATGCAGGCACTCGTGCACCATTGTGCCTGCATTGCATTGTAGGGAAAGATTATTTATGTGCAGGAAGGTGTCTCTTCCTGCACTTAAACAATAAGTAATGGCGTTTTGTAACTTCAATGTGTGCTGCAACTCGTCATTTTTTTTAATGATTGTTTATGTGCAGGAAGGGACACCTTCCTGCACATAAGCAAACAATGGCGTTTTGCTGTTTCTATGTGTGCTGGAGCAATAAAGCCTTTCTCCTCGTTTCGCCAGGTTAAGACCAAGTTTTCCCTGGTCTTAATTTTGGTGCTGCCCCATATTTACGCCACCCTTGTAAATATGGGGCAACGTCAAAATCAATGGGTGCACCACCCATTGCCCACCCCTTTCATGCTAAGTGTAGCGTGAAAGGGAACCTTGATCAAAGGCTTAACTCCGCCTTTTAAATAAGGCAAAGCCCTTATCGCCACAGAAACATCTGAAAAAGTGATGTTCCTCTGGCGTTAAGGATCTAATGATATGTGGATCAAGGCATATGTGTTGCAGCAAACACCAATGATTGCCCTCTTATTTCACTGTGTTGTGATCCGCACCCATAACGGAGATTCAGCCCCGAGTGGGGAGGTCCCGCCCATAGTGCAGAGGCAACCTGAGTGCGAAACCTCTGCAAGTGTAAAGATACTACTTTCAAGTCCCTTTTTGTATATCAAAAGTAGTAAAGCTAGACTTTTGGTCTTACTTCACCTATGTGAATCGGACAATGCATGTTTAAGTTTATTGAAGGTAATAATTAGTGTGTTTCTCTCGTAGTTGTTTAAAACTCATCCACTAAGCCAAAATCTGATTTAGCGTATGTGCATTTTGAATGCTTTATAGTATGTTATATTTTAACTAATTTATGGTATTTTGTTTTGTTTCTTTGCATTCACATGAGGTATGTTTGCATTGAGGGTTTGCTTCACAGGTTTTGCATTAGGAGTTGAGATTCCGTTTTTGGATAGTGGATATACTTTTGTTTGTTTATAGAAGGAAAAATAGTTGGGATTAATTAACTGTTTTTTTTATTTTTCTTGCTTTTTGAAGTTTTCCTGGAGTGTGTTTTGTATTTGTAATGATTTTTAGGGTTAACTTTCACCTATAAGATCACACCGACCCAAACTCTACGCCCCTTCTAGAAAACTGTGGAAATCTCTGCCTCACCCAGCACATTACCAAACCCACCCACACCGCTTGACACCTATTGGACCAGACTTTATTCTCAAGCAGCAACACCACAGTTGACAAGTCAGCAACTATAACCTCGACAGGCCAGATTTTCACCATACCCATCCTGCACCACCGCAGACCTACCACCACCAGACGTATATGTCGCAGCTTGAAAAGTATTACAGAACAGGAGTGGACTCTGCCCTTTACACGCACTGACCTGAGCATACCAGAAACATGCCAAAAGCCATCAAGAACCTCAACAGCTAGTTCACTGGATGTGCCAACAATTTAGCTCCCCCCCGAGCACAACCCAATGACAATAGCCTTACCACAGGCCACTTGGGATGCGGAGGAACTCAGGTTGATGAAGCATCACTTCAAGCAACTGTAGTGCAAATGGAGAATAAATCAAGATGTCACAGATTCAAATTCACCCTAAGCAGCTACTAATTGCAAATACAGAACACCAAGCACACAGCTGTAGCAGATCAGACTTATACCAGCACTAACAGCAGCAAGAAAGTCTTCGCTATCATCAGAGATTTCACTACACCTCCTCCTGCCTTCAGCAACATCACCCCCTTGTAAGAAATTTGCAACAATATCTCAAGATTTTTCTGTAACAAAGTCACCTGCATATACAGCAACTTCAATGATCAGCTGAACTCCATCACAGTCGTAACTCAATTTCCCATCACAGCAGAAGAACAACCCTGACCTTGTGGTCTGCCATCACCACTGTCTAAACTGCTGCTGCCATGCAAATCATTCATCTGGGGGTTCCCTACAAGCTTTGCCCAACCACGCCTTATCCAAAGGACTTCTACCAATCAGTGAAGCACTAACACCCATCGCAATACCTCCATCAACTTAGCCACATTCCCGGGCACCTGGAAACATGCCACCATCATGCCCCTTCTCAAGAAACCATCCAATTGCCAAGCCATGCTTTCCAACTACTGAGCACTGACCCAACTTCTTCCTACCACACCCGGCAAAGGTCTTAGAGAAACAAATCAATCAATGCCTCACTAACCACCTCAGCAATTACTAGCTCCTTAACACCATGCAATCCAGATTCAGGCCTAACCATAATACAGAAACAGCACTTATTGCTGCCACAGACAGATTCTGCATGATCCTGGAAAGAGGAGACACAGCAGCTCTCATTCGCCTGGACCTCTATGCAGCATTTGACATAGTCCCTCACCCTATCCTCATCAGATGCCTGCATGGAATTGGCATCTAAGGACCTGCTTTAAGATGGATCTGATTTTTCTTAATGAATAGAGCACACACTGTCAGCCTAGCACCTTACTCCTCAAAAGCACACAAACATATCTGCGGAGTGCCTCATGGTGCATTGCTTAACCCCACCCTCTTCAACATTCACATGATCCCTCTTGCCAATGTTGTCTGTGCACAAAGCATCAACATCGGCTCCTACACAGGACAAATGCAACTCATACTCTCCATCTTGGGCAACACCACTAATTCAACAAACAAGTTTACAGCCTGCATACCTGATGTTGCCAAATTGAATGAGAGACAGCTATCTCAAGCTCAACACTGACAAGAAGGAAGTAGAGATCTTCGTCAACAACATCTCCAACTGGTGGCCTTCCAAACTCGGACCCACACTCACACATAGCACCCATGGCGGCGGCCACAGAATCATCGTCAACAGCAAAGTGAACATGACTGCACAAATCAACACCATCACTGCATCTTGGTTGCACACCCTGAAGAGGAAGAGGAAGATCTTCAAATGGCTCCCAAGCAACACTAGAACAAATTTCACTTACGCCCTAGAACGTCAGCAAGCTGGACTATGGGAATACCCTCTACACCGGGATCACCAGGCATTAATAACTTAGCAGCTGAACTCATGCTCAACCTGCCACGCCGAACTCATATACACAAACTTGTTCATTTTAAACTCATCACACACATATTCAAGGCATTACACAACTTAGGCTCACCTACCTGAATAATGGCATCTCTTACCACCTACCATACAGACATCTCCTCTATATAGGACTCCTACTTGCGGGCATCCCAAGCATACACAAACGAGGAGGACAGACATTCCTTATATCACTCCTAAAGCATGGAACGACCTCTCACTCCACATCAGAGCCTCCTCCTCTCTTCTTGAATAATGCAAAAAGCTGAAGACCTGGCTTCTCAATTAACCAAACTACCCTAGGCAGGGCTAGGCACACCCAACTGCTCAGCGCCAGGATGCGCTCATGGGTGAGAGTGTGCTTTACAAATACACATAACTTAACCTAACATAATTTAGCCTGAAGCCTGCCATCAAAAAGCACACTGGGGAGAGAATATTTGCGTAAAGAGTGTTGGAAGCGAGCACGCACGCCTTGGCACCAGGCTCTTAAGAAACATTTTAGCCCTTAGTACATACATTTTTTTTATTTTGTTATTTACAGATTAGCACTGGAAGGGTCGACAAGGTACCTGTCTGTAAAATGGACCAGTCTCGTAGATAAGGACACTGATGAGGATGGCTAGTGTAATGAAGATTGCCGGCAATAATTGTCTCCTATATCAAGCTTAACTGCTTGTATGTAGGTAGTGAGCCCTTCCACTATTCAAAGTCAAAATGTAATTGATTATGAACTTATTTGTTCGATCAAAATTCCAGCTGAAGCATTAGATCTTTTTTAACGTATTACAAAATAACAGTGTTAACTTTGATCGCATTTACAAATGCTGTTAGACTTTGAGACAAAAGAATGCGATTCTAAATTCATTTCACGTCCTTACTGTTTGGACTTCATGGAAGCGTCTTCACTGTTATCGTTCTCTTTAAGATGCCATGAACTTCAAAGTTCATCATGACCTTGGAAGAAAAGTCAGAACTCATCGCACAGTCACTGTTACTATAAGAGCACTTTTCAAAAGAATTAGATGTATCTGTCACATAAAAGAACAAACCTGCCATCATTATCACTTCTTTAGGAATGGCTTTTTAATAACACGAATTCATAAAGATTTAGAAAGCTTTCTGTGCAGTTCTAAAATAGAGAGTAACTGAAATATGTCTCCCTTATTGGGTAAAGACTGAATATGTCATTTTCTTCCTTCATAAATTATATTATATACCTGTCTGTGGAGATCAAGCATTGATGATCTTTGAAGGCCGAAAGGGCAGCAATGAAATATGATATGCTTTTAGCTGAAGCCCTATTGCAAAGCAGTCAAATTTCCGAAATTGTAGCTGACAGTGCAGTAAAAGCCTACACCTGTTCATTTTAATTAACTTCCAGTGAAGTGCGAGGATTTATTATTAAGTTATGATTATTTTTGGATTGACCATGCAATAATTTAATCAGAATTACAGAAATATGAACTTGAGAATTTCCCTAAACACATTCCATGCAAATCCAGGTCAAATGAATGTGCGTTCTGGGCTGTTCTCGTGAATTTTATTATTCGGTTATTGCTTTGAGTTAAGGACGTACTGTCGTGCTCAGTTTTAAAAAGCACAAAGAATATTGATCCAATTCATTTACAAATGTTGCACTGTTCTGACCAGGTATTTAATTAGTACCGATAGTGATGTATACATTTCAAAATGCATTTGCATCTGCAGAATCTGTCTTCTGTACTCCTAAAATGACTGCAGTGTACAGTCCCCGCGCCTTCACTGCAGTGTATAAGTATAATGTGGGTGGCACCGTGTTATGCCCTCATGATGAGCTCCGTGGCATCCGATGGAACAGTAACAGAAGTTTCCAACCTCACTGGAATTACAGATCAGTGTTACCTTCAAGGACGTTATAGGTGAAAAACCGTTGAACAATGACAAATTACAGGAAAAATCAGCTGCAAAATTGAGTAATTACTGAATCTACTTGAAATTCTTAATATCTAAAAATTTCTTCAGTGTACCCCTGGTATACTCACCTCCCCAATTGCCCTTATAATATATTTTCACCTTCAACAAACACCATTCTGGTGAGGACCCTTCTATTTGAATGTTGTGGGAAGGATCTATCTATCTATCTATCTATCTTTCTGTGTATCTATCTATCTGTCTATCTATAAAGTGCAGTTATAGCACAAAAAACGCACAAAAAAATTAAATTTACAGATTTTGGTTGGGGGCATGATCCATAACTCGCACAACAGCCATGCATGCCATAACATGCACACCAAATGCAAAACCCATCACCTCACCCTTATTGAAATGAAACAGATGCAGTTAAAAATATATTAAATATTCTTACATATGAGATTACATGTCATCATCATATTGCCATTATCACTTTGACACAATGACTTTGAATTTAATACCATGATTTGGGTTGATTATGAGTTGTTTAATTACAATTTACTTTAAGGTGATGTTATGTATTGCTATATATCAGGAGGTTATTTTGATATATATATCGGCGCAAGCCGAAACGCGTAGGTCATTGCTTTGTATGCACCCCTGCACTTTGCTGTTGTAGGCTTCGTATGAGAGAGGCTAACTGCTGCAACTAAATAAAGCCCTTTGAAGCCAGTTCCTGAGAGTGCCGTGCTTCATTATTGCCCTGGAATTGTGTGGATAGCTTATCTGAAGCGGAGGGCAACCGTTTGGAGCAAGTGTGGAATATATATATATATATATATAATCTATTGGCGGTCGCCAGTAGATAGTTATAGTTAGGACCTATTTTCCATAGGAAATCCGCAACATTCTATTTGAAATAACTTTGGCGCCGGTTGACGAATCTTCGCGAAATTTTCAAAACTTGTGGGGCACTCCGGTCCGCTCCTATCCTGAAAGTCTCAGGGTGATTCGTCAAGTGGGGGCCGAGAAAAAAAGGGGGTCCCAAAACATGTTTTCCCCATGCAATTTTCCCATAGGAACCTTTCATCGCAGCTACAGCCCGAACTGCTGAACGGAATTACACCAAATTTGGCAAAAAGGTAGCCCTTGGTTCAGAGTATTGCCTTTTGGTTAAATGGTGTAAATCCGTTCAGTAGTTGCTGAGAAATTTGAAAAAGCAAACACATATATATCTAGGCGTAGCCTAACCACACATGTCATCGTGAGATCTGATTGGCTGTCAGCACTTCATCCTGGAATTGCTGGCAGCCATCTTGGGACCAATATAAATGATAGTACCCCATTGAAATGCATTGTAGTGAATCAAAGATTTTGAGGGTTACCAAAAGGAGAACTATAAAGGGTGATAACAGACTTTAGTTACATTAGAATTCATTTGTTGATGGTACCATACTAATTTCAGGAATTGTGGTGTGTTCTAAGGTGATTTTACCCTGTGAAAAACCTTCTGCTGGGATATCATGAATCATGTTTGAGAGAAAACTATTTTCACATGCTTGTCCCATACAGTTTTGGAAGGTGCTCCAGAAGCTAAAATGAGAGCATATTTTCTGTAAATTCACATTATCTTTCTCAGTCATGTGAGAATGAAGTCTGACATTCTCAGTAAAACATGTACATCCAACAAGGGCAGAGACTGTCAGTTGATTCCTTTGTGTTCTACTGCAGCTTCCCAGAGTGTTCTAAAGAACAACTAGAGTGCTAACAGCCTTACTTATGACAAAAGTATGGCACACCTGAAGCCATCTTGATTGGAATACACTGGTAACACTTAAAACATTTAATTTAAAAAGGAACAAAATGATGGGGTTCATTTTGTCATAGAAATTATGGTTAGTGCTGTAGAAAGAAAAATTAGGACATGTTTCAAGTGTGATCTCAAATATCTTCCTGTTATATTTCAACAGGAGCAGCCTGTCAGTTGATGCCTTTGTGTTCTACTGCAGCATCCCCGAGTGTACTAAAGAACAACTAGAGCACTAACAGTCTTACTTATGACAAAATTATGGCACACCTGAAGCCATCTTGATTGGAATGAACTGGTAACTCTTAAAACATTTAATTTAAAAGGAACAAAATGAAGGGGTTCATTTTGTCATAGAAATTATGGTTAGTGCTGTAGAAAGAAAAATTAGGACATGTTTTAAGTGAGATCTCAAATATCTTCCTGTTATATTTCAAGAGGAGCAGCCTGTCAGTTGATGCCTTTGTGTTCTACTGCAGCTTCCCAGAGTGTTCTAAAGAACAACTAGGGCGCTAACAGTCTTACTTATGACAAAAGTATGGCACACCTGAAGCCATCTTGATTGGAATAAACTGGTAACACTTAAAACATTTAATTTAAAAAGGAACAAAATGAGGGGGTTCATTTTGCCATAGAAATTATGGTTAGTGCTGCAGAAAGAAAATTTAGGGCATGTTTTAAGTGAGATCTCAAATCCTCTTCTATTTCATTAGAAAATTCTGACATGCAGACTGAAACAATCACTTTCAATACCAGCAGTAGACTTCCAGTTAACTCCCTGGTGAGCAGTAGCTTTACTACAGTGATCTAATGAACAACTAGAGTGCTAAGATTCTGAATTTATGGCAAATGTGTGACACATCTGAATGCCTTCTTGATGGAATCAAAGTAAAAACTGAAAGCATTTCCTACTGAGGAGACTGCAGTAAATGACGAAATTAGGAAACTTCATAACAAATAAGTCTCCCAAGATGGCCACCAGAGAAAAAGAGCCCAAATGTAGCACAAATATCACCCAGATGTAGCCCACATATAGCCTAATGACAGAAGTGTGCAAAACACTTTTATTTTTAGTTTTTCTGCAGTTTTATATAGTGCAAACTGGTCAGGTATTGGAGCGTTACATCTTACTTGGACCCCTTATTGCGTATTTTGCACGAAGTACATGAGATTGATCTTGCGAAACATTGAACTTTACGATTCTGTTAACCTGAAGTTGCTCTGAACCGGGCTTTGTAACACCCGTTTTTACCTACTGGTTTTAATTAATTCTCACTGTATTGTATTAGGAAAGAGGATTTACTGTTTTTATGTACACTTTTATGATCTATGTTTCTAAATCAGACCAAATAAAGTTTAATGAATTCTATGGCAGGACGGAGGTGAGGATTATGCATATCTTTCCTCACTTTATTTGCATAGCAGTTCAAAGAAAACGTAACACAACATTCATTAAACAAAAGACTACACAACCCATGAACCATTAGGGGGTAGTCTCCAAGGCAACTATAGTCCAATCATATCACAGTCCATCGTATATAATAGTGTGACGTCCCTTCCGCTTCCTCTTTCTTCACTGCTCGTCAGTTAAGTGCATTCCTTACATTCTTGGCTTAATCTGACGTTGTTGCTGTTTGTATAGCGGTTTCTTGTGCACGTTATTAGCATTATTGCCTTGGTATTGTTTCATATTCCCTGCGCAGCAGGCTCTTGCCCGAGCGCGTTCTCCCCCTCGCAGTTTCTCCCGCTGTGTGCTCTGCGCGTAGTGAGATCCTGTCAGGCGCGTCTGGTCCGAGCGAGGCAGCTCCGTCGAGCGCTCCCGCTGGTCTTTACGCACGTTTGGGAATCCGGTCACTCCTTTAGTGTCCGCTTGATTCCCGACCAACCCTCGCCTAATTTTGACACCGCTACGCGGTGATTTCCCCACACGGCCACGTTAGTGACCAACGCCACCTGGTGGTGGTAATTGGTATTGCGCCTCAGTCTATTCTTATAACAGCTTCGGGGAAAGCCCAGCTGTTGGAGCACTGGCGAGGGGGCTGTCTTAAGGATTTTAAGGGCATTTGTTCTGTGCTCACACCCTCTGCTATCATGTCTTCTCCAGAAGACCATTTTTACTCCTCCTACCAGGAAGTGGAGGAGGAATGGCCCCCCAACTTCTCCCTCCAGCAGTGGACCAAGCCCTCTCTCTGGCTATTTCTAGGGCGCTGGCTCCTCTTAGGGATCAGGTTGATAAGCTGGTGAAAAGCATCCCTGGGGTGTTCAGTGACCCAGATCTGGTGGTGGCGGGTCCAAGTAGCTCCCAGATGGGGAATAAAAGGGCCGTTAAGCATAACGCGGGGCACTTGGAAGGATTTGATAAACTTACGGAGCCCTTCCTCAAGAGTGCGTGAACGCTAAAACATGCACCCTGCCGGGAGGAGGAGGGGCCCGGAGAAAATTGCGACACTGTCACCACTATTGTAGACCCCGACGGCGGGTTTCCCTTAGAGGGAGAGGGTGTATCAGAGGACGATTTCTCCTCCGATGAGGATAAGGACTCGGGGCGTCCCTGGCGTCCAGAGTCCCACTCCTCTCAGTCCCCGGTTGGGGACGGGGTCCACTCGGACATGTTCGAGCCTACCCAAATTTACCATCCTAGGTTGGCAGAGTGGACACCTGACGCCAAAGTGGCAGAGTATGTGGTGGGGAAAATCCATCAACCCCTTGAAAGGGAGGTCAGGAATAGGAAGAGGGGAGAATGCCCCAGGCCCTCACTGAAGGGGAAGGTGGCACACGTGCCTGAAATTGATGAGAAACTATGTACCTTTTTCTCCAAGTATATGAGGGATCCCAAGAAAGGAATTGATAGGTCTTGGACATGGTAGGGCCCTTGACCCAAATTATTCAATTGACGGAGCGTTCCAAAGAGTCAGGATCCCTTTGTCCACGGATATTGTGGCTGGTGGGGCGCACTACCCTAAACCCTAAAACACTACCCCTCCACTACCCAAACACCACTGCACTACCCTAAACCCTAAAACACTACCCCCAGCACGACACCCTACACTACCCAAACATAACTGCACTACCCTAAACCCTAAAACACTACCACCAGCACGACTCCCTACACTACCCAATCACCACTGCACTACCCTAAACCCTAAAACACTACCCCCAGCACGACTCCCTACACTACCCAAACACCACTGCACTACACTAAACCCTAAATATACCCCCAGCATGACCTCCCACACTACACAAACACCACTGCACTACCCTAAACCCTAAAACACTACCCCCAGCACGACCCCTACACTTCCCAAACACCACTGCCCTAAACCCTAAAACACTAACCCCAGCATGACCCCCTACACTACCCAAACACCACTGCACTACCCTATACCCTAAAACACGACCCCCTACACTACACAAACACGACTGCACTACCCTAAACCC
Organism: Calotriton arnoldi; assembly: GCA_963921515.1. Taxonomy (NCBI): domain Eukaryota; kingdom Metazoa; phylum Chordata; class Amphibia; order Caudata; family Salamandridae; genus Calotriton; species Calotriton arnoldi. The sequence continues at coordinate 165,416 of CAWUFW010002412.1, forward strand.
TAAAACACTACCCACAGCATGACCCCTTCACTACACAAACACCACTGCACTGCCCTAAACCCTAAAACACTACCCCAGCACTACCCCCTACACTACCCAAACACCACTGCACTAACATAAACCCTAAAACACTACCCCCAGCACAACCCCCTACACTACACAAACACCACTGCACTACCCTAAACCCTAAAACACTACCACCAGCACGACTCCATACACTACCCAAACACCACTGCCCTAAACCCTAAATCTACCCCCAGAACGACCCCCTACACTACCCAAACACCACTGCACTACCCTAAACCATAAAACACTACCCCCAGCATGACCCCCTACACTACACAAACACCACTGCACTACCCTAAACCCTAAAACACTACCACCAGCATGACCCCCTTCTACTCAAACACCACTGCACTACCCTAAACCCTAAAACACTACCCCAGCACGACCCCCTACACTACCCATATACCACTGCACTACCCTAAACCCTAAAACATGACCCGCTACACTACCCCCTACACTACTGCACTATCCTAAACCCTAAAACACTACCCCCAGCACGACCCCCTACACCACCCAAACACCACTGCACTACCCTAAACCCTAGAAAAGAAACCCCCATCCCATGCCCAATCCCCCTTACCTCTCACTCCTCATATTTACTCTCTCCTCATGGTTCCTGCTTCACGTCATCTCTGAGGGGCGGTGCACGTCGTTGTGAGGAAACGGAACAGCCTCTGTTTCCTTACAACGACATGGATCGTCTACATGTTTTTAGAACGCATGGTCATTTACCATACATACCTTTACAACAAAATTCGTTGTAAAGGCATGCGTGGTAAATGACCATGTGTTCTAAAAAAATGCGTAGTAAAGACTTCGTGATGTACAACGCATGCGTGGTAATGCATGCGTTGTAATGGTATCGCAAAGTAAAAAGTCGTTGTAACGGCTGTTTACCGATCAAAGCTGGCCCCTGTTCTTCAGTGAGACGTTTATTTGATTAATTAGGGGAAGGAATGTGTTTTTTTTACCGAAAAGTGCATTCTTGGCTGTTGTATTGTGAAAGTGTCCGAGTGGCCTGGTTTCACTTCCGGTGAGAGAGTGGAAGAGTCTGTTTGGATCTAAAGGAGTTCTGTTGTTGGACGGGGCCGGCGCGACATGTCATCAGAAAACATAGCTAATGGAAAGCGTCCTCCCTGAAGTGTGGAGCAGTGCCATGAGAGGTCAACGAGTGTGCGTCCCACCGCAGTATGACCGTACCGCGTGACCCATGTGCCGCCTCCAGGGTACGGGAGGCAGAAGCGGCATCGCAGGTCCTCTTGAAGACCGTTGTAGCACTAATTCTACATTTTGGTACTAGGGCATTTTAACTTCGTTGTTCCTTACAGATACAAAGAGAAGATCCTGTGTTATTCAGTGCCCTCGTTACCTTTTTTGTGGGTTGTGGTGCTTGTCACTTCGCTGCCCCGCCGGTGCACACAACTGGGCACCCCACCTCGTGTGCCATCTGCAGGGCCTCTGCCCTCGGATCACTGGTTTCGGTTTCTGGAGTGGCAACATAAACAGTTGCTCCCAAAGGACTAGCCTGAACACTTAGGTGAATATCCCCTGTGCCAGCATTCCACGGAAATTCTTTCCTAGCTCTCCCACGTCAACGAGCACGGCTCCACTCTCGACACCGTATGACGTCATCGGAGCCATAAGAGGACCTCGTCGGCGTGCTGACGTCAGTTCCACCCATTTTTTCCGTGCCACAGAGGCAAACAGGGGACCGAGACATTTTCACATGTATACATAGTATAATAAATATATATATATTCACTGAAAAACCATAGGTTTCAGGCATGTTATAGTTAGAAATTAGCATTTAAAAACCTTAGAAATTCACTGAAAAAACCATAGGTTTCAGGCACGTTATAGTTAGAAATTAGCATTTAAAAACCTTAGAAATTCACTGAAAAAGCATACGTTTCAGGGGCGTTATAGTTAGTTGGACATTTCACTCGTACAAAACCATAGAAATTCCCCGTTATAGTTAGTTCAGCTAACTATAACTCGCGCGCCCAGCAATGCACTGCTGATGACGTCACATATTACATCACTCATGACATGGTCAGTGACATCACTCATGACATCACTGATGACATCTCAAATGACATCACTGATGACATCATCCAGTGAATGTGTGTTTTTCTGAAAATTAAATATGTTTTATATATGTATATCTCAAGGTCGATGGAAGAATAAATGGGTATATAAGTGTCTAAATGGATGATTTTTTTTTGTAAAATTGATTGTATAACTGACTGTGGGGTCGATTACGATCCCGGTCGGAGGCACACCTAATACCATTAGGCCGGGAAAAAAGCCAGGCGAATGCCTGTTTCCCGACCGATTCGCACATACGTCCGAACGAGCAAGTACGATGCGCACAACTGCCCAAATCCCGACCCAGTCGTACTCACCCAATACAGGTCCTGTTCTCCGACCGAGGCGGATCCGGAAACGCAGAATCGAGTCGCACGGAAGCCATAATGCAGCCCCGTCCGGCCGGACAATTACGATGCGCCCTCCGTACGCGCCGAACCCGTCGCTACGCATGGCACGTCAAAGCATCCGGGAGAGGCGCACATAAGCTCCGATTCGCGCCACAAGACGATCCACGGCTACGAGACGAACACGCCAGCGACGAGGACGAGGCGAAGCAAAGAGAAAGACGAACGAGACGAACCAACCATGAATCCCATAGTGCCGATCCTACCAATATTCTACATCTATTACCGGAACTGGCACGGACGCGTACGACGCAGAAGGTAAGTCAGACACCCACCAAACAAACAAACCACACGTACCCGACATATCACACACACACATAGGGATGCAGAAATTACTTACACCAGCAACAGCAGCACCATAGGGGCGGTATGGCTATCACCAATGCCACATATACACATAGGGGCCTGGATGCCAACCACTAACACCACCCCTACCCAGAGGGTGCTAGATGCCTGTCACTACTACCACCTCTACCCATGGGGGCTGGATGCCTACCACCACTACCACCCCTACTCAGGGGTGCCAGATGTCTACCACTACCACCACCCCTACCCAGGGGTGCTAGATGCCTGTCACTACTACCACCCCTACCCATGGGGTGCAGGATGCCTGTCACTACCACCACCCCTACCCAGGGGTGCCAGATGCCTACCACTACCACCACCCCTACCCAGGGGTGCCAGATGCCTACCACTACTACCACCCCTACCCATGGGGGGCAGGATGCCTGTCACTACTACCACCTCTACCCATGGGGGCTGGATGCCTACCACCACTACCACCCCTACTCAGGGGATGCCAGATGCCTACCACTACCACCACCCCTACCCAGGGGGTGCTAGATGCCTACCCCTACCATCACCCCTACCCAGGGGGTGCTAGATGCCTGTCACTACTACCACCTCTACCCATGGGGGCTGGATGCCTACCACCACTACCACCCCTACTCAGGGAGTGCCAGATGCCTACCACTACCACCACCCCTACCCAGGGGGTGCTAGATGCCTACCCCTACCATCACCCCTACCCAGGGGTGCTAGATGCCTGTCACTACTACCACCTCCACCCAGGGGTTGCTGGATGCCTGTCACTACTACCACCTCTACCCATGGGGGCTGGATGCCTACCACCACTACCACCCCTACCCAGGGTGTGCCAGATGCCTACCACTACCACCACCCCTACCCAGGGGGTGCCAGATGCCTGTCACTACTACACCTCTACCCAGGGGGTGCTGGATGCCTGTCACTACTACCACCTCTACCCATGGGGGCTGGATGCCTACCACCACTACCACCCCTACTCAGGGGGTGCCAGATGCCTACCACTACCACCACCCCTACCCAGGGGTGCCAGATGCCTACCACTACCACCACCCCTACCCAGGGGTGCTAGATGCCTACCCCTACCATCACCCCTACCCAGGGGGTGCTATATGCCTGTCACTACTACCACCTCTACCCATGGGGGCTGGATGCCTACCACCACTACCACCCCTACTCAGGGGGTGCCAGATGCCTACCACTACCACCACCCCTACCCAGGGGTGCCAGATGCCTACCACTACTACCACCCCTACCCAGGGGGTGCCATATGCCTATACTACCACCACCCCTACCCAGGGGGTGCTAGATGCCTACCCCTACCATCACCCCAACCCAGGGGGTGCTAGATTCCTGTCACTACTACCACCTCTACCCATGGGGGGCTGGATGCCTACCACCACTACCACCCCTACACAGGGGGTGCTAGATGCCTACCCTTACCACTACCCCTACCCATGGGGGGCAGGATGCCTACCACCAACAACACCCCCACTCATAGGATGGGTAATGCATGACACAACAAGCACACACCAACATAAGGAATGCAACAAAAGACATCCCCCCCAACACCATGACAAGCGTGTGTAGACTGTGTCAAATGCCTCCAACACTGAACATGACTTTGAACATACAATGTGACCCCCTATCACATGTGTCACACATAAATGTGTGTGGCCCCCACAATGCAAGCAGACCATGACCACTGTGGCAATGGGGTCCAACCCCCATCATCACAGTGACCAAAAGGTAAGTGTGGGGTCCATGGCTGAAGCACATTTTGAACATTGTGGCAATGGGGTCTAAACCCCCATCATCACAGTGACCAAAATGTAAGTGTTGACATTGAAAAAGCTGCAACTGCCAAACTGCATGGATGATTCCTGGTCACAGAACAACAAACACATCAGTGGCAAAGTAGTGCTTGTGTCCCATAGCAACATAGATTGGGGGAGGCAAAAGTGCAGTGCAAATAAGACATACCTTTGGCCATGTGCAGACAAACATCACCCATGGGGGCTGACACTGTCAACATCCATCAATGACACAATGACAGAAGTGACCATCATAATGCAGACCCACATATTTGCACCAATGGGCACACAAATGTAGATACCCTGTGGAGACTGTAGATGTGAGGTGAGCAAATAACATACCATGGCAGCAATGGGACACACAAACAATGATCATTGTGCTGACTGATGACCTAGGAGTCCCAGAGACAGCAGGTGAAACCCAACAAACAACATACAGCCAATGGCACACTAAAGATATGCCAATGCAGTGGTGCAGATGCACAAACACAAACAGGCAGACCCACACTGCACATCAAACACAACAGGTGAGGGGGTGCCAGTGTCCCCAGGCAACCACACAACACATGATGAGGCCTGAATACCAATTACACAGATGCACATACAGTGCCACACAAAAGTAACTCATGGCTCCAAATCCCCTATGTGGGCAATCAGGCATTGTTAGATGAGAGGGAGCACAAATTACACATGTCACACAAGCTTGTAAGAACAGCAACTAATACAGCAAGAGACAGACCCACCACAGCACTACCCCCAGGGACCCCATATTGTGCTGACACTAGCCTGCATGATAATCCCACTGTGATGACAATGTTAGATGTCGTTCACACTGTGAACCCCAGCCATGTGTCCTGAGCAACTAACTACCATCACACCTACACAAGCTCCAATCAATCAGCACGGCCTGCCAGCCAAGGCCAATATGGAGGTAGGGGTCTGGCCGTGCAACAACTCACTTTTGCACACACTCAACACCACACACCCTGATCTCCACCAATGTGCAGCAGTGAAGCTCACATGGACTGGTGACATTGCACATGCACCCATGACAATACCAGGGGTGGTGGTGGGGCCTAAGGTGCAGAAACCCATCACACATGGCCAGTCAACAAGACTCGTCAATGTCTGACACACAGCACAGTATGCCGTACATGGGCATGATGTGAAATCCACCACAATCAATGGGATCCTGGCCATAGTCACACACCAATGAAGAAGCCAAGGTGACACACGAAGAACACACGTACACAACTACCAACATTGCAGCTCTGACCCTGAGCAGCGGCAGCAGTCACACACACAACGTGTCACAATCACTGAAAGCTAATACAAACTGTAAATCACATGACACGTGTAAACAACAAGTGCCAAGGGGAATCCTGAATGTGTCCCATCTGCGTTTGCCCACATCCCCAGCACTGACAACAAAGACAACCTGGGATGACAACCTCATGAACATTAGTTTGCCATGCACCCACATCACAGAGAAACCAGGTCCAAGATGCTGGATGAACACAGAACAACTCAGCAAGCATCACAAACAGGAACATCCCTAGGGACACAGCCTGTGTAGGAAAAGGGAAGGGAACACGCACAGACATGCTTACACAACACAGGCCCACGCAATGTCACCAGATTACACACTGCCATGAGGGCACTCCACTCCTGTGGAAGGTCCGCTGTGCCAAACCTTGTCTGTGCACGACCCAAACATGTCAGCAGAACACTCCGTCAGTGAGTCAACAACCACAACACACAGAAGGCTCTGCTCACATCAGCCTGGGTACGGGAGTGTCATGTCAGTCATCTGCGCACACACACCAAACAAGTGTCAAGCAAGTTGCACTGTATACACAGATGAGTCCTTCGACATTGATGTGCAAAACTGCATGTCCAGTGGAGCTGGGCACACAGTCAGGGAAATCGGAACATTGAACAGTGGTAAGCCCACCAGATGTGCATCAGTGTAAGACAAAGATGTTCATTTACAAATGCAAAAAGGACATCCCTGTGTCAAATGCTGAACATTACACCCTCAGACTGTAGCAAAGGATGCCGTAGATCCAGACTACAACAGGACACATATCCCATGGACCACATGGAGTCCATCACTGCAACACTTCTTCGTCCTGATGTGAACACTATTACAACTGCAAAAGTAAACAAAAAGGGGCTTTATTCAGCAAATGTCAGGGTAAACACGGAAGTCCAAAAGAAACTAAGGCCAATGGCCAGTCCAAAATCACAGTACCAACGGGGTGAGAAGTGACAACTGGTCACACATTGCTTGCCTGCACTGGTACAGTTGGGGGACATCCCCCTTGGAGGGGCATACAAGGGGCAGACCAGGCACCGCAGGGACAGGATCAGTGGATGGCAGAGTGAGGCAGTGAAGGGGTGGTGGGTGCAGGAGTGTCACCGGCAACTGCAGTGGAGGTGTCTGACTCAGGGGGGGCCGGCACCACTGTGGTACACAAGTCAGTTGGTGTGGGTGCTGCAACCACTGGAGTGGGCTGGACTGATGTAGTGGACTGGGTACCCACTGCAGTGCCCGAGTCAGACGTGGTGGTTGTGGACTCCACTGCAGTGCATGACTCCAAGGGAGTGGAAGGGTGGGCAGATGAGGTGGGCAGGACAGAGGGGGGACCCGGTCCCCACAACAGTGCCACTAACAGGCAGAGCATCTGGGTTGGGGGTGGAAGAGCAAGTGGCAAGGGGGAGGGCCTAAGCAGTCTGGGGATGCGGTATCGGTGTGTGGGGGAACCTGGGGCAGGGTGTGGCGGGGGAACCTGTGCAGTGGTGGCCTGGGGGATGGAGGAGAGAGACTGGGTGCTGGAGCTGCGTGGTGGTGGTGGTGGGGTCTTGCTCTTCCTGCTCCGGGGGACTTCCTAATGGGCTCCTGTGTCTGCCTGCGCCTGGGGGAGGGTGTCCGGGGGCGAGGGCACTCCTCTCTGTGTGGGTGGACTTCCTCTTCCCCTGGTATGCTGGATCAGCAGGAATGGAGGGGAAGAGGCCGAGGTCACACAGGAAGATCTGCTGTGTAGGTGGGGTAGAAGGCGAGGCAAGGGAAGGGGTCTTGGAGGGAGAGGATTTGGAGGACTGCGGAGTGAATGTGGATGCCTGTGTGTGTGTGTGTTCCCCATCCCCTGTGTCTGTGGTATCAGTCCCCTGAGGATGCTTGTGTGCACGTCTTGCCTTACTCTTGGGTGTGTCTGTGCTGCTCGTGTCTGTGTGTTTGGTTGACTGTGCAGGTGAGCATGTGCTTTGGACAGGTAGGGGGCAGGAAGTGTGGATGGGGCAGAGGTGGGAGGGGTGAGGGACTGTTGGAGGAGGGACACCTCTGCTGTCAGGGAGGAGTCCATGGACCTATTGCTCCTCTGTAGGGCAGACATACCTGCCGAGATGCCCTCCATGAACGACACCAGCTGTGTCAACAGAGTGGTGTGTGCATGGAGGACACTCAGCATTGCTGTCTACCCTACATGGAGCTGCCGAAGGAGGTACACAGACTCCTCACTCAGGGCAGCAGGGGACACAGGGGCAGGGGCTGCGGTGCCTGGCACGAAGGAGACACGCTCCCGAGCACGGGAGCCTCCACGGACCTCAGGAATGGGAGCCAATGGGAGGGCGGTGGTGGTGGTGGTGGTGGCGGGGCCAGACAGACTAGCTGGCCTTTGGTGGCTGCTGAGACCCGCCTCCACAAGGGAGTCATCCTCCGAGCTTCTGTGGTCCCCAGCTGAGGTGGATGGTGCTGAGGACTCCTCGGTGTGGCTCCCCTCACCCTCCGTGCCACTGGGTCCCTCTGACCACTCGTCCGATGCTGACCCAGTCTGGCTCCGCTGCTCCTCCTGGTCCGTGAAGCTGTCCCCTCTTGTGGCCGTGGATGTATCTGCAAACAATTAGGGAAACAGACAAACATCAGTCACCTGCACTGACCGCACACACCACAGTAAGTACAGCACATTACAGAGCAAGCCCTGGCATCCTTAGTTGAACATTGCCTAAAGTCCTCACACAGATTCGGGGAAGCCAATTGTCAGACTGACGGTCAACCATGGGACTCACACCCCTCCTGCCCTTGCACCCATCTGTCTGGTGCCTGTCTGATGGTAAGACGCCAGTGTGGACACATGCACCACCTACACAGTTGTTGGACATTGCAGGGAACACGGTGAAGTATGTGAACATGCACACATCACATCTCTTGCCACTGAGTGAGTGCAGGTGTCCGGATAAAGGGATGGCCAGAGTCTAATTAGAAATGCATGTGATGCATACCAGCACCAGACACCATGATGCACCCATGTCCGGATAGTCAATGCCACAATGGGGTGCATGTTGCACATGTCACTCCCCTGCAGGATCAGTCCCAGGAAGTTTAATGCCATGACACAGGAATGCGTGCAAAGTCATACATTACTGTCTCAAGTCACATGGCCATGGCAGCCAGCCAACAACAGTCTGCACTGTGTCACAATCCGAGGGCATGGGGAATGCAAGTTATGTGACTGACAAGTGCACATGTCCATCCCCCAAAAACCACATCATCTGTACTACTATTTGTCCACGTCATACCAACTGGACATATGGGGGACATGAAACACAACTCTCTGAACATGAGCACCTCACAGTGTGCTGTGAATGAAAATACAGCTGCCTGAAAGTCACAGTCGCAAACACCTGTGTGCACAGTCAAGTGATCAGACACCTATAAGTCACAGAAATATCGTCTATCATGGTCACATCTCAGATGGCATGCTGAGCCCTAACCGATAAACATACCAGTAGTCCTGACAACGAAGACACAGCACAATGAGACAGAGGCAGACACCTGAGGGTACATTTCACTGATCACAACATGCCAGATGATACACGGGAGTGGGAGTACAGAGTGTATTGTATGCCCTGGAGTAGGCATGACTGTCCAGCTCCACCTGTAAGAGGGATGAGTCCTGGACAGTAGGCAGGTGGCTAAACATGTGTGACACACTGGATACACATACTCCTGAGGCCCAAACATTGTTCCCACCAGCAGCATGGGTGTGCGCCAAATTCCCCAGGGACATGTGGTGAGTCAGAGCAGCAAGCGGACCACATATCAAAGTTACACCCAGATCACATGTCAGAACTTAGGCATTGTGTAAGCAATTGACCCACCCATGAATCGCACAACATAGTCACGGGAACAAATGCTGTCCCCCACCTTGAGCAAAGCAAAGTGCAATGACAAGGTCCCCAAATGACACAATTTCCTGACTATAAGGGCCACACATATGCGTATCAGAGGAGAAGTGGGTATGTCACAAATGAGGGACATGGGTCCTGGACCACATGACTGATGTACTGTGGAAGTTTAACCAGGCCAGAGGAGGGCACATAGCATGTCAGACAAAGTGTACAGTGCAGTCATGGACTCAACCCCTCCTTGCTGCTGTCTGTCCTTCAGCTGCCCATCCAGGTCAGGGAAGACCACCGCCAGGATCCGGAGCATGTGGGGGGTCAGGGTCCGGTGTCCGCCCCTCCTGCAAGGAGGCAACAGCTTCAGCTGGACTCTTGCGATCCTCCGGGTCCAGCCACGAAGGTCCTGCCACCTCTTTTGGCAGTTGCGGATCCTGCGCCTGTAGACCCCCACGGATCTTACTTTCCGGGCGATGGTCAGCCAGATGTCCTGCTTCTGGTGGGCATCAACCTGTGAGGATGACAAAGTGAAAAGGCCATTACTACACATGCAAAATATACATGCATCACACAGTTGGATATACATGTCTCAAGCACAGGGGCATATGATGTACACAGGCAGTGCAACAATGGCTATGAACAGTTTGCCAGCAGTCACTACATGGTATCATTGCATGGGAAGTAAACCTAGTTGGAATGCACTGTTACTGCACTGTACCAGTTCAGTGCATGTAACTACACACTTTGGGGTGTGACAACTACTCAGTGGGCATGCTAGCCAGTGGTGTGCACACTGAAAGTCCTGCTAGTCAGACAACATGCACAATTAGTGATGCAGTGGACAGCACACTCACCTGCTCCCCTGGTTTCCCATACAGCTTGCTGTACTGTGGAAGGAGGCTGTCCAGCAGGGCCTGGTTCTCCTAAAAGGCTGAAGGCTGGGGCTCTCTCCACAGTACGTGCCATTGCAGGAGCCAGAGGATGCATAAACAGCAGCAGTGTTGGTGGCAGATGTCGTCCTGGAGCATGTAGTGCAGGCAAGTGAGCTCTCAGGGGAACAGCCAGCATTATATGTGTGCTGCATAGGCAGATACTGTCCCATGTGTCCAAAGTGATAGGTCCAATTCGTTTGCATCTTCTGAATCTGACCAATCCATGGAATAGCAGCACTAATACACGCCCACAGCATCCTTCAAATCTTCAACTTCATGACACCCATGATTTTGCAACATTGTTGTGGCTGACCAACTGAATTCACTGCATCAGACTCGTTGGAGCTTCGAAACGCGTCCGTTGCCATGCCAGGCCCCAGCCAATGTGTGTGCACCGTTCGGTCCATTGCTGTACAACGCGTACCCGGGATACAACGCGCACTCGCTCACATTGAATGCAATGGGCCGGCCGGGCACACCGATCGGTCCATTGCTGTTCAACGCGCACCCGCTCACATTGAATGCAATGGGCCGGCCGGGCACACCGATCGGTCCATTGCTGTTCAACGCGTACCCGCTCACATTGAATGCAATGGGCCAGCCGGGCACACCGATCGGTCCATTGCTGTTCAACGCGTACCCGCTCACATTGAATGCAATGGGCCAGCCGGGCACACCGATCGGTCCATTGCTGTTCAACGCGTACCCGCTCACATTGAATGCAATGGGCCGGCTGGGCACACCGATCGGTCCATTGCTGTTCAACGCGTACCCGCTCACATTGAATGCATTGGACCGGCCGGGCACACCGATCGGTCCATTGCTGTTCAACGCGTACCCGCTCACATTGAATGCAATGGGCCGGCCGGGCACACCGATCGGTCCATTGCTCTACAACGCGTACCCGGGATACAACGCGTACCCGCTCACATTGAATGCAATGGGCCGGCCGGGCACACCGATCGGTCCATTGCTGTTCAACGCGTACCCGCTCACATTGAATGCAATGGGCCGGCCGGGCACACCGATCGGTCCATTGCTGTTCAACGCGTACCCGCTCACATTGAATGCAATGGGCCGGCCGGGCACACCGATCGGTCCATTGCTGTTCAACGCATACCCGCTCACATTGAATGCAATGGGCCGGCCGGGCACACCAATCGGTCCATTGCTGTTCAACGCGTACCCGCTCACATTGAATGCAATGGGCCGGCCGGGCACACCGATCGGTCCATTGCTGTTCAACGCATACCCGCTCACATTGAATGCAATGGGCCGGCCGGGCACACCGATCGGTCCATTGCTGTTCAACGCGTACCCGCTCACATTGAATGCAATGGGCCGGGCGGGCACACCGATCGGTCCATTGCTCTACAACGCGTACCCGGGATACAACGCGTACCCGCTCACATTGAATGCAATGGGCCGGCCGGGCACACCGATCGGTCCATTGCTGTTCAACGCGTACCCGCTCACATTGAATGCAATGGGCCGGCTGGGCACACCGATCGGTCCATTGCTGTTCAACGCGTACACGCTCACATTCAATGCAATGGGCCGGCCGGGCACACCGATCGGTCCATTGCTGTTCAACGCGTACCCGCTCACATTGAATGCAATGGGCCAGCCGGGCACACCGATCGGTCCATTGCTGTTCAACGCGTACCCGCTCACATTGAATGCAATGGGCCGGCCGGGCACACCGATCGGTCCATTGCTGTTCAACGCGTACCCGCTCACATTGAATGCAATGGGCTGGCCGGGCACACCGATCGGTCCATTGCTGTTCAACGCGTACCCGCTCACATTGAATGCAATGGGCCGGCTGGGCACACCGATCGGTCCATTGCTGTTCAACGCGTACCCGCTCACATTGAATGCAATGGGCCGGCCGGGCACACCCATCGGTCCATTGCTCTACAACGCGTACCCGGGATACAACGCGTACCCGCTCACATTGAATGCAATGGGCCGGCCGGGCACACCGATCGGTCCATTGCTGTTCAACACGTCCCTGTACAAGTCACTGGCATATGTCACCATGCCTGTCACAGGTGAACATATGCCAGCCACATATACTTCCCAGGGAGTGAGGGGCACACCTACAACACCACAGCCTGTCCACACTGTATCCTAAGGCATGTAAGGCTGCATTACCTGTTCCGTGTATGGGGGTCAACATGTTGTTTTTTGGGTGGCACTTGGGGGCAGCCACTCCCAGGCTGTGCACGTGTTCATGGGGACAGAATCCTTGGTGTGTTGTGCACATGAACACTGTGGTGTGCAACTGTTCATTTCAGGGCATGTGGCATGGTCACATTTCACGGTTGTGTATGTGTATGTCATGTCACATACCCCCTGAGTCCCATGTGGGACGGTATGTACGTCCCAGGGTGACCCATTGCCACAATTGTGATGGCCCTCCACAGTCTGTGTGCATGTTGTGTTTACAATGTCTCTGATTCCATGTGCACAATGGGAGACAGTCTCCACATCCACGTTGTTTGTGCATGGACTTTGATGTTGTGCGTGTGTGTGTCACAGACATCCATGTCTGTCCTGCCGAGGCAACAGGGACCACTACCTGTGGGGGTCATGGTTGTTTAGCTGTGGTGTATTCATGATGCACCATGTCATGCCAGTGTCCATGTGGCAATACAGGGTCCCTGGGAATCTACCTGTCGATGAGCTGTGATGCCTGGGGCACATCTGTCCTCACATGTCACTGTGGTGTGTGTTTGGAACGTGACAGCAGTACATGGGTACTGTGACACAGCCTAATGATATCCCATAGCACAACCTGGGACTTGTTGAGGGCACATGTTGAACTGTGATGTTAGATGTTAGCCATGTAGGTGCCATACATGTCCTTACGGAACGGCACACGCATCATGTACTTGTGTCTTGCAATGATGTATCATGTGATATTGAGTCTGGTCTATGCCACATATGTGGGGTGACTGACAATCTTTCTTTCTTCACCTATGCACTGCAGGGCACCAGCTGTCCATCGGCCATTCCCTGACCTTGCAACAGTGGTTGAACGGGACTGCATCCGACGGTACCGCTTCACCAGGCCACTGATTGAGGAATTGACGGTGCGGTTGGCCCCACATTTACATCCTGGCCGGACATACCCTACAGCGCTGAACCCCAAGGTGAAGGTGATGGCAGCCCTACACTTCTTTGCCACCGGTACCTTTCAACACACTATGGCGTCTGCTGGTGGGATGTCACAGACCATGTTCAGCCGTGTGCTCCGCGATGTTTTGGAGGCTATGTTGAGATACCTGAACCAGTACATCTATTTCCCTAGACTTCAACAACTCACTGACGTGAAGAGTGACTTCTATGCCCTGGGGAGGATGCCGCATGTCATTGGCTCCATTGATGGGACACATGTGGCTTTGGTACCACCACAGGCCCAAGAGCAGGCATACTGGAACCGCAAACACTGCCATTCGGTCAATGCACTGGTGGTATGTCTTGCAGATATGAGCATCTCACACGTGTATGCCCGTTTCCCCGGTTCTGCACACGATGCCTACGTGATGAGGAGTAGTCGCATCCCGAGGATGATGTCACAGATGCGGAACCAGCGTGCCTGGCTTGTTGGTGTGTACTGACTTTGTACCATTGTGTGTGTTCTGCAATGTAGTGTTCCACCCTCTTTTCCAACTCAGCTAATGTGCAATTGTCTGTATGTAGGTGACTCCGGATACCCCAACATGCCGTGGTTGCTGACGCCCCTCAGGATTCCTGTGACACCAGCCCAGATGCGCTACAATGAGGCACATGGTTGGACCAGGAGAGTGATTGAGCGGACATTTGGTCTCCTGAAGAGCTGCTTCCGCTGCCTAGATAAGACAGGAGGGGCCCTCCCATATGCCCCAGCAAAGGTGTGCAAGATTGTCATCGTCTGCTGCATGCTACACAACCTGGCAGTGCGGAAGGAGTTGCCTCTCATCCTGGATGACGATGACCAACATCCGCCACCTGTGGAGGATCCTGGGCTGGACCACGATGCTAGTGATGATGATGATGATGGTGATGTCCGCACACAGCTCATCACCAACTTCTTCAGCTGAATGTGAGTATCCAGGGATGTTATGTCAATGATGTGAGTTTGCATGATATGTGTTGGTGGTGCTCTGGTGCTGTTTGAGTGTGTCCATGTGCTACTTGACTGGATGTGTGCAGCGATGTGTCCTTACAGGTAGTCTGTACTCCCCAACAGTGTTGGCATGCTAACTTGGTTCTGGGTGGGTTTCTTGTGACATGTATTGGGCATGAGTATTGCAGTTCTGTCCTGTTCTTCAGTGCTTTTGACTGTGTGTCATTTCTGTCCTTCACAGGGTACTTTCAGAGTTGTTTGGTCAACTGTGATCCCCCGACACCGTGAATCAACTTCCAGGGTGGTAGCTGTCATTTCCCTACAGGTGATGTGCGCCACACCCATGGACTTCCTTTCTTCTACACTTGTTGACTGTGTGCCCACTGCCAGGTGGGATTACCTTGCATCTGTAGTGGTTACAACATGTTGCAAATGTGTAATAAACCTGTGCTTCACTTTGTGATGTGCGTTGTCTGTGGTCACACATCTGACTGACATTTGCTTACTGCACCAGTGGGCTAGTTAACACAGACTGTGAATAGGTGTTGGGTCTGTGCATTGCACCGTATTTCCTGGCAACATCAGTGTAGGCGATGAGTCAGATGGCCCTGGTGTGTATGTGTTGTGTAGCCCTGGTGGTGTGTCTCCCTCATATGTGTCACGTTGCCATGACCCACATGCCGGTGTTGTACTTGCTGTAGCAGTTAGCATGCACAGTGTCATTTCACAGATCATCATCTCCACTTCAGAAACAAAGTTGGAATCACAACAGAGGCAAGTATGGTGTATTAGTGAGTTTATTGACATACATGTGTGAGTATAGTGCACAGGATGGTGGGTGCTGTACATTGTGATTGTAATCCAAAGTTCCTAGATGATTTGGAAGTCCTGGTAGCAGAAATGTCCAGAGTAAAGTCCACAGTCATCTGATACATTGGTCCAACTTGAGCTCCCCATGTCATGTGGGAGAGTTGTGTTGCATTCGACAGGGTGAAGAGTTTGGGCACAAAGGTGATTTTCCAGAACAGGTGTTGGCTTCCTGGGGGTTGTGCATGGCCATCAGCCTCTCAGTTTTCCCTCCTCGTACGACCCATCTTCTTTGGGGGGGGACCCTCAAGTGCAGGCTGCTGCGGTGCAGGGGACTCTCCGCCAGAGTCATCCTTCCTCCCTGTGGCAGTTGCAGTTGTTGCAGCACCAGATGTTGTGGGCACACAGGGAGGTGTTGACATGTTGGTGCAAATCTGGCGGAGGCATTGCAATATGTCCCTATGCACCGCTGTCTGTTCTTGCACTGTGTCCCACTTGGACTCCATGTGGGACATCTGTAAGTTCAAGCAGGCATGATTGGCAGCCTGCTGCTGTTGAATGTCCCTGAGGATCCCCACTACCTGGCTGAACTCTCCGGTGCTAGTCTGGTACGCATCAGCTATGCATACCAGTTGTGGGTCATCATGCAGTCCAGACCCCTCTGCAAGCAGCGACCTATGTCTACCACCCCTCCCACCACCCCTGGCGACACGTGAAGGACCTGCGGTGGCACGCACAGGTGACCCTGTGCCCCCTTGGGGGTTGTTGCTGGTGTTGTTGTCCGTAGCTCCACGTTGGGCCGGGGTCCGTGTGCTGTTGGTGGTGGTGGTCCTTGGTCTGTCCGTGTCGGCAGGGGTGGTCTGTGTGTTGGCAGTTGTTGGAGGGGTGGGTGCAGGGGGTGCAGCTGGTGGTCCTGCTGGTGCTGCATGATGACTCACTGCGGAGGTGCCAGGTAGGTCTTCGTCATCCGAGGTGGGCAGAGGCTGTTCCACACCAGTGAGCTCAGTGTCCCCCGGAGCCTGGGACAGGGACTCCTCAGCGTCTGCTGCTGTGTCCCCATCATCACCTGTATTTGGAAGAGACACACAATGTATGTAATGTTTCTACAGGCATCAATGGTTCAAACACCTGACAGTTGTGACTGTACCTCTGGATGCGGGCCTGTACATTGCATTGTCCTAAGTTGTCACAGTCAGCTGTTGATATTGGTGTAGCGAATTGTCCTGACAACATGAAGCATTTCAATGTGAATGTTGAGGTGTGTGCATGGCCAGCATTGGTGGTATTTGGTTGACATCCGGACATCCTTCTCCCTCCAGCCCAGTTATCCCACCATGAAGCATGCCACCCTTGCAGTGGGTGCAGGTTGACTCTCAGGATGTCAGTCAGTGGTGTCCTGCTGTTTGTTGGTGCCCAGTTCCCAGCAGGGCCTTGTGCTCCCACAACAGAGCACCGGTGTCAGACATCTTTGATGGGGCTTTCCACTCTCTGTGAGGTGTGCATGCTTCAGTGTGAGCTTGCTGGGCCATGTGGTTTGGGGATGTTGAGCTGTGACTACCACTCCCATCATGCTATTGCCTCCACCCCCTTCCCAGCATGCCCATACTTCCTTCCTTTTGAGTGTACTTCACTGTGTGTGGGTGTGACATCAATGGCAAGGTGGCTGACAGTGGTGTCCTGTTGTTTGTTGGTGCCCAGTTCCCAGCAGGGCCTTGTGCTCCCCACAGCAGTACCCAGTGTCAGCCATCTTGTCAGTTGTTTTCCACTCCCTGTGATGTGAGCATGGTTCAAAGTGGTGTTGATGGGCCAATTGTGAGGGTGAGCAATATCTGTGACTACCACTCCCATCATGCTATTGCCTCCACCCCCCTTCCCAGCTTGCCCATACTTCCTTCCTTCTGACTCTGCTTCCCTGTGGGGTAGTGTGCCTGTGCTGAATGGATGGCTGACAGTGTTGTCCTGGCGTTTGTTTGGCTACAAGTCCCATGTGTGTCACTGTGCTTCCCACAGCATGACCCAGGGTGGTGGTTCTTTGTGGGATAATTGATTTTAGTGTGAAGCAATGCATTTTCCCAGGTGTGTTGTGTGTAGTTTGTGTTAGGGGTGTGTGTGGGAAGAGCTGCTGGTAACTATGGTCATAGCTGTCAGTCCTCCTTCCCACCCAGCCAGATATCCCACCATGGAACGTGCTTCCATTGCAGGGAGTGCAAGTTATCTTTCAGGATGTCAGTCAGTGGTGTCCTGCTGTTGGTTGGTGCCCAGTTCCCAGCAGGGCCTTGTGCTCCCCACAGCAGTAGCCAGTGTCAGCCATCTTGTCAGTTGTTTTCCACTCCCTGTGATGTGAGCATGGTTCAGAGTGGTGTTGATGGGCGTATTGTGAGGGTGGGCAATATCTGTGACTACAACTCCCATGATGCTATTGGCTACACTGACTTGACCAGCATACACAGAATTCCTTCCTTTCTGTGGGATTCCCTGTGTGGTGGTTTTGTAGTGGTGGCTACATATCTGAGAGTGTTTGTTGGTTATATTTGTGCCACTGCCAACTTTATTTGTTGTAGGGTTTGTACATGTCATGACACAGTTACATATCACTATGAGATGGCATGTATTGTGTTTATCTGACTGACATACACATCTTGGGCTGATTCTGTTTTGGTTGCTGTGTATTTGCTAAGGGTGCATGGTTTGACTATCCCCTTGACAGTGATGTGTGTGTATTGTCACACAATATTGGGTATATTGGTTGTGTACTCACCAGGCTCTGGGATATTTTCTAGTCCATATACGCTCACTGGTGGTAGGATGGCCCGCACCTTCTCCTCCCAGGGCCTGAGGTATAGTGGTTTGGCAGGAGGGCCACTGCCGGTGTGTTAGCTCAAGATGTAATCCTTCTTCAGTAGGTCCCTGACCCTCCTGCGCACATCATACCACCTGTTCTGGATGTCTTCCTTTGTGCGCAAACATGGTGATTGTGCATTCACCCTGTCGACGATCCTCGCCCACATCTTGGTTTTCTGTGACATGGGGGTCTGTTGGACCAGTGTACCAAACAGCTGTGGCTCTACCCTGAGGATCTCATCTACCAGGACTTCCAATTCACTATCTAGGAACTTTGGATTCTTCTTGGGGGCATGGTGATGGGTGGTGGTGGTGAGTGATGTGTGTTGGTGTGCAAGTGAGGGTGTGTGAGTGTGTGTTTTGCTGGGTGTATGTGAGGGTGCTATTTGTTGAGGTGCTGATGGTGTGTGGCTTGTGTGATGGATGAGCTGTGAGTGTGTGTGTGGTTGCTGTCTGTTGGTGTTCTGTGCTGGCAGGTAATTTGAATTTGCAAAGGATCATGGTAGAGATTTGTGTCCTTTATATGGGTGGAGTTGTGGGTGTGTCTTTGTTCCCTGTTTCCCCCAGTATTTATTGGCTTTGTAATTGCTTGTTTGGCCTTTTTTTGTGTGTTTTTCCCTTTGTACTTTTTGTGCATGTAGGAGACGTTCTTCTGACCGAGTCGGACCCTGCAGTTGTCTCGTGCGAGCTTCTCCGAGTCGTTCACGCTGTGTTTGTGCTGTTTTATGTGCTGCGTACGCGTCGGTCGCGGTGTATTGGGTTGCTTCGGCTCGCTGTTTTGTATGAGTGTCGGTCGTACGGCTTGAGCTCCATGCGACTCGGTCGTGTTTTCCACGCGTTGCATCGTACTTGGAGGGTCGGAGTTTGCGGGTACGTTTCGTTCGGGATTCTTCCTGGTGCATGTCGGTCGGTTCGATTCACGTGCTTTTCCAGCCGGATAGCTGTTTTCCGCGCGGTTCGGTCGTTCGTATTGTGTTCCGTACGAGTCGGTCAGATTTTGCACGCTTTTCATCGTACTTTGCGGTTTCTGGCTGCACCAGTACGTGTCGGTCGGAATAAATTCCGGCTCCGAGTCGGTCGGTACGTTTTCCGGCCCGAATCGGAATCGGCCCCTGTGTGTATCTTAGTGAATACATGGGTTAGTGAGTAATGTTTAAATATGAAAATATCTGTATCAGTCTCTCACTATGTGTATAAGTGGCTGCATGGGTTGGTGAGTAGCTACATGAGTGTCTATATGGGTTATTAGTTGGTTTTTTGAGTATCAGTATGAGTGTCTGAGTGTCTGTATGGTTCGGTGGGGGGTATTACTTAGTGCATAGATGCAAGAATGAGTGACTCACTGTCTGTATGTGTTGAAGACAGCATGTGTGCAGGACTGTATAGGTGGATGAGTATGTGTATGGGTGTGTTAGTGAGTGAATGACTGTCTCAATAGTGTCTTTATGAGTAACTACATATGTTTTAAACTAGTATATGTGAGTATTGGTGTATATAAGTGAGTATATGTGAGAGTGAGAGATTGGAAGAGTTCCTGTACAAATAAGTAGGTGTTTCTATAAGTGATTGTTTAAGAGAGTAAGTATGTGTAAGTTTCTGTAGAAGTAAGTGTGGTAGTGTGTGTATAACTGTATATGCAAGTAAATGGATGTTTGATACTTTGTTTGCATGTGTGACTATGTGTGTGAGTAACTCTATGGATGAGTGGCGGTGTGTAACAGGATGTATAGGTGTATGAGTACATATGATGAGTGAGTACATGTATGAGTGACTGTATAGGGACTGTTGGTGAATGAGTGGATGTGTGTGTAGATCTTGGAATTACTGAATAGGTGTGTTGTAACTGGTATTGGTATGTCCATTGTTTTGAAAATGTTAGTTTGTATTTTTGAGTGTGTGTATCAAAGGTTATATTAGGGTGAGAGGAGTTCTGCCACTCTATCACAAGGATGATGTCATCAGTGATGTCATTTGAGATGTCATCAGTGATGTCATGAGTGATGTCACTGACCATGTCATGAGTGATGTAATATGTGACGTCATCAGCAGTGCATTGCGGGCGCGCGAGTTATAGTTAGCTGAACTAACTATAACGGGGGAATTTCTATGGTTTTGTACGAGTGAAATGTCCAACTAACTATAACGCCCCTGAAACCTATGGTTTTTTCAGTGTATTTCTAAGGTTTTTAAATGCTAATTTCTAACTATAACGTGCCTGAAACCTATGGTTTTTTCAGTGAATATATATATATACATAGATATATATATACATAGACATATATATATATATATAAATATATATATATATCCTCTCACTTCTCTCGAGTATTCCTTGCCACTCCAAAACGAGAGTTGCTTCGTCGCTGTGACCCCTCGAGAGCGGGTCCTATACATCAATTTCAAAAATGACGAAGCCGTGTGCGGTTTTAAAGATTTATTTCACTGCCGCTATCAAACGCGTTTCGACTGTAAAACAGTCTTGTTCACTGATAACGAAATTGTGAACGCGGCCATTTTTAAAGTGCAATACGTGCTTCAAACAAGTCACATGACAAACTACAACTGCGATTAACGTGAAAACAGACTCGTAGTTTTTTTCAATTCACGGACATTTCTAGACAAACATGTCACTGTTTTCGCAAGAGTGGGAATTCTGATAAACCACATTAAATCATCTTAATGAAGGCCACAATTAATACATCACCACATTATTTAGGACGCATCAATTTAGCATACCATATCATACTCATTAATACGATATTTACACTATTTACATTATATTGTCTGACATTACGCTCAAGTGAGCATACATTTCATTTGAAATTCATGGCAAAACTGCAATTGCATATAGTGATCCAGTTCCAGTGAACTTATATACAAACAGCATCCCATTTTATGCCCTCATTATCATAAATATAATTCATTTTTATTTATATTCATTTTCTTTTTCTTTTTCATCAAGCCCCAGTGGGCCTAGAATTTCTATTCACTTGCGAATTCATTATTGTAATTTCCTGAAAACGCTACAAATATGCTCACTTGAGCATAATGTCAGACAATATAATGTAAATAGTGTAAATATCGTATTAATGAGTATGATATGGTATGATATGGTATGCTAAATTGATGCGTCCTAAATAATGTCCTAAATAATGTGGTGATGTATTAATTGTGGCCTTCATTAAGATGATTTAATGTGGTTTATCAGAATTCCCACTCTTGCGAAAACAGTGACATGTTTGTCTAGAAATGTCCGTGAATTGAAAAAAACTACGAGTCTGTTGTCACGTTAATCACAGTTGTAGTTTGTCATGTGACTTGTTTGAAGCACGTAATGCACTTTAAAAAATGGCCGCGTTCACAATTTCGTTATCAGTGAACAAGACTGTTTTACAGTCGAAACGCGTTTGATAGCGGCAGTGAAATAAATCTTTAAAACCGCACACGGCTTCGTCATTTTTGAAATTGAGATATACATAGATTTGTGTATTTATACACTCTAACCTTAAAGTAAATTTTATTGCCGTCCCTAAAATAACAATGGAGGAGATTTACGGCAATACAGAGCACAAAGCACTTTTTCACCTTGCACTTTTTTCTATAGGGCATCACTACACTTGTGTATTATATTTAAGTATATGCACTCCAAAACTTTTGCAAAAACTCGAAAGACAGACTTGGCAGGACAAGTATTTTAAGAGGCATTTAAGCATATATTTGGCGGATACAATGTCCATGAAGAGCCTAGGCAACTAAACATGTTCTAGCAAAACAGGGATCTGTGTGCAGAAAATGTTAAACAATGAACTGTAAATATATAAAAAATATATATATTTAAATATTGTATAGTATTTGAGAAATATGTTTACATTGATCATAGTATGTTGTCTATTTCGATCTATGCAAATTAAGCACTAGCACTTTAAATTGGATACTCACAGTTTGAGCCGTGTCATGTGATCAAGGCCGTGGGATGGCCGAAACACGTCATGGCGGACTAACTTGGTGGCAATAAAGAAAACTATGCACCTACTTGGGTCTACGCTCATTTTTTTCTACGAAGGAGAAGTACCAAGCGAGAAAACACAATATTTCACGGAGTGGCTGCCTCCGTCTCGTGGACCCCCTCCTCGGAAGTAGGCTCCGGATCGGCAAGTCATTCTTCCGGGTTTCCTCTGCCATCGGCACTGCGGGCTCGCAGAGCTGCGTCGGCGGGACCCCGGGGGCACTACAAAGGATTTCCCGTAACGGAACAGCCGGGGCCTCCTGCAGAACAAAGAAACGAAAATTCTACCTGGCAGGCAACATCTCGTGCGGAGAAGCACTACGCTCGTGGATTGCTCGGAGGAGTGACATCGGGAGCAGGAGCTTCCAGCCGATGGTGGGCTGATTACAGGTATGTGATATACGTTACATGCAGGAGAGGAGGTGTGCACCCTAGGGAAACTCTATCGGTATCGTTTCGATAGGAGCATTCCTATATTGGGACTGACTATAAACATACAAGCCACCAAGTATGTCCGCCGACACGCTCAAAAACAGAGAAACAGCAGCAGAGGAAATGTTCTCTGATGACCCAGCAGTCATACAAAGTGCAACTAAAGATGCAGAAGGGGAAAATAATGGGAGAACGAAGGGACTAAAAGATAATTATCGGACCCTTGAAAAGCTGAAGCGTCAGGAACAATCAAAGTGGTGGGAGGCTCGATCGTTACAGAGGTACCTAGATGTGGGGAGAATCCCCAGGGGCCTCCGTATCATGATTGCCCCCAGCTACGAAACACCGAACCCACTGATGATGGCCGAGTGGGTACAATGTAATCTTGAATCTTCACGCAGGCAAGTGGTGATACTAGTTAAGTACGCCGAGATAGACAGAGCTGACCTTCAAGCCAAGATTGAAACACTAGAGAACGAGATCAAACAGCAGGGGGATCCTCAAAGCAGACAGAAATTACATGATGAAATGACAAGTAGACTAAACAAAGAACAAGATAAGATAAAAACGAGAAAAACATAATAATTTAGGCGTGACAGAGATGATTACGCTAACAGACAAATATTTACTTTTGCACGTAGGTATGTTTCACTTAGAACAGCTACAGCTAATCGACGACTACAAGGTGCAAATACTAAGGACATGAATCAACAACAAACTGAATCAGTGTCAATGTCAGATCTAAGTTCTGCACCTGATAGTGAATCAGAATCCGAAACGGCAAGGAGGAGACAAGAACATAGCGCCATAAGATTAACGTTGGGGGAAGAGCTGGACATTTTAAAAAGAAGTCGAAAAGAAACACTGCGACCCCAAAACAAGGGACCTGCGGCAGCAGGGACACCCAGAGGAGAAGGGGGAGAAGACAAGCCCAGAGAAACAGGAGAGAACAAGAAAAGAGGGCGAGGTCGAGGGAATCGCAGATAAAAGATGTTCTCCATGCAACAACCATTGCAACAGACCCCAGTACCACTCGAGAAAATACCATCATTGATTTGGCCAATTTCAATCTGACCAAGGCGGAGCAGCAATTATTGTCATTAGGTTTATCCTACTGCCCGGAATCTAACTTTGATTATACACAAACCAGGGCCGACATATATAAATTTATCAGAAAATTAAAGCTCTCCAAATTCCAACAATTAAAAACAGCCAAGGACAAGTCAGACAACATTGAAATATCTAATAGCGAAACTGACCCCATAGGCCTAACGGTTTCAGATTTGGGCCTGTTACAGGATATGCATGAATTGCAAATGGGACGTTTAAATTCAGCTACCAGCAGTAGAACTGCAGCAATACAAGATGATTATGGCCAGGAATATGATACTCCACCAACAACAACCGCTAAACCCAGTACTCCTTTCAAGGTCAAGTCTAAATTTGTACCCATTATGCCTCGACATTCTCTGGACATTTCTAGCGAACAACTAGTGGCACAGATCAAAAGGTTGAACCATTCTATGAACAGATCCAAAATGAAATCAACATACCAAGAAAGAAGTTACCATCAACTAATAAACAAATTGAGCAAAGATAAAAAAGTGGTCATAAGAAACGCAGACAAGGGAGGAAATATAGTACTTTGACCCTTGGACCAATACTTGGAAGAAGCTTATAATCAATTAAACGACCAAGAATGTTATCGGAAAAGTTCCATGTCGAAATACAGACAGACACAGGAACAATTCTTTGCTCAACTCCTTGCGTGGAAAAGCTTGGGTCTAATCAATTGGGACAAATACAAATTTTTAAAGAAAGAACACCCGACCATACCGGTCATATATTTTGTCCCAAAAATACACAAAAGTATAGATAGGCCGCCGGGTAGACCCATTACAGCTGCATGTAATGGACCATTGGAAAATATGTCCAGGTACATAAATTTTTTCTTACAGGAGCACGTAAAAATTTAAAATCGTATGTGCAAGACACCAGTGACTTTTTGTGTAAAGTTAAAGATATAGAATGGAATGCGAATTATTTACTCATAGCTCTAGATGTTTCTTCCCTTTATACATGTATTAGAAACAAGGACGGAATCAGGGCTGTTGATTATTTCCTTTCTAATAGACCCATACGGTATGCACAACATAACAAAATGCTTTTAAATATGTTGCTATTCTGTTTGGAAAATAATCTTTTTCTTTAAACAACCAAATGTACCAACAAACACAAGGAGTTGCTATGGGGGCCAGCTTCTCCCCCAGCTATGCCTGTTTATTTATGGACTGGTGGGAGGAGCTGGTCCTCATGAGGAAACATGAACAGATATTTTTAACTCAGATTATAACCTGGTTAAGTTTCATTGACGATTTGTTTATTATATGGAGTGGAACCCAACAAAGTGCTATGGAAGTTATAGATCAATTGAATATGAATGATGTCAATCTTAAATTTACTTTCTCTATGAGCAAAACTGAAGTTACATTTTTAGATGTGCAAATCAAAATAGTGAATAATTGTCTTATGACCACACTATTTAGGAAACCTACGGCAGGCAACACATTACTACACGCATCTAGCGCACATCCTACCCACCTCATCAATAGCATCCCATATGGGGAAATGCTACGTATAAGACGTATATGTAGTAATGAGGATGATGTGGATATCAAACAAGCAGAATGCCGCAACCGCTTTTTAGCAAGAGGATATAAAACAACGGTAATTGATGCGGCTATTACTAAATCAAAGGCAAAAGCGCGGTCAGACCTGCTACCATACAAGAAAAAGTCAGATGATAGAAATGAAATAGTGGAACCAACCAGACTTATATTAGGTTTCTCTAAACAGGAAAAACAACTCAGAACTATCATTAGACAGAATTGGCCTATCGTACGTGATGACCCCGTTATAGGCAAACTGCTACCTAACAATCCTTCCATTACTTTCAGAAAATCAACCAGCATGGGCAATGTGCTGGTCAGAAGCAGCCCAGAGGATCAGGGTAGAACTACGTGGCTGACAGCAAGGAAAGGATTCTTTAGGTGTACAACATGTAAAGCCTGCCAGCAGGGTGTTAATACCACCACGTACCAAACTGCATTCAATGACAAAACACATATTATTACCCAGCATCTTACATGCAAAACTGAATTTTCAGTATATGTGTTGGAATGCAGTTGCAACCTAAAATACATAGGCAGTACTAAGCTAGCAGTGCATAAAAGAATTTTGCAACACATGAGGGCCATCACTAATAACGATGCCAGTTATCCGGTGGCAAGACATTTTAAGGAGTATCACGACAGTGACCTCAAACATTTTAAATACTATGCTATAGAGTCGGTACCAGCCCACAAGAGAGGTGGGGATCGGGAAGGCAAACTAAGACGCCTTGAAACCAGATATATCTTAGAATTTGACTCTAAGCATCCAGGAGGTCTTAATAACACAGAAGATTTGCACACCTATTTATGAAATTGAGATTTTATAAAACTGAGATTTTTTACTTAAAATATCATGTCGCATTTTAGGAGTTTTCTCATCTTTTATAGGTTTTTATATGATTTTTTAATTGTATGGATTTCTATGAAATTTTGATGTGACTTTCTTATTATGTATTACGATTGACGCATTTGCACTTTATAGCCTAGATGGGTTATTAACATTTCACAGTGACCAGTGCCACATAAGCAAATTAACATGTCTGGTTATCATGTATAAAAGTTATGCTTTTATAGATTTTCAATACTTATGACTATGAGATCTGATTCTTCATATATATATTTATACATATTTATATAGAGTATTTTTGAGTATATTTATTGGAATTATTTATATGAACAATTTTATATCTGATTTTATCTATTTTAGCAGTAGGAGGTTGAATCAGTATCACAATATGAAGGAAGTCTTTGCACAATATGATATAATGTATAGAATTATGTACCCCTAGCTGTTAGATCTCATTAAGTCATTTTGTTTACATTCATTTCCCCTGGTCCCCTTAGATCTGCATCCATAAGCATATTCCATATAGACAAGAGACACAGCCCATAATCAATGGGAATACATGGATATGCTTAAGATGTATCTGATTACATAGATTTGTGTATTTATACACTCTAACCTTAAAGTACATTTTATTGCCATCCCAAAAATAACAATGGAGGAGATTTACGGCAATACAGAGCACATAGCACTTTTTCACCTTGCACTTTTTTCTATAGGGCATCACTACACTTGTGTATTATATTTAAGTATATGCACTCCAAAACTTTTGCAAACTCGAAAGACAGACTTGGCAGGACAAGTATTTTAAGAGGCATTAAGCATATATTTGGCGGATACAATGTCCATGAAGAGCCTAGGCAACTAAACATGTTCTAGCAAAACAGGGATCTGTGTGCAGAAAATGTTAAACAATGAACTGTAAATATATTAAAAAAACATATATATTTATATATTGTATAGTATTTGAGAAATATGTTTACATTGATCATAGTATGTTGTCTATTTCGATCTATACAAATTAAGCACTAGCACTTTAAATTGGATACTCACAGTTTGAGCCGTGTCATGTGATCAAGGCCGTGGGACGGCCGAAACGCGTCATGGCGGACTAACTTGGTGGCAATAAAGAAAACTATGCACCTACTTGGGTCTACGCTCGTTTTTTTCTACGAAGGAGAAGTACCAAGCGAGAAAACACAATATATATATATATATATAATCTACTGGCGGTCGCCAGTAGATAGTTATAGTTAGAACCTATTATCCATAGGAAATCCGCGACATTCTATTTGCAATAACGTTGGCGCCGGTTGACGAATCTTCGCGAAAGCTTCCAACTTGTTGGGGCGCTCCGGTCCGCTCCTACCCTGAAAGTCTCGGGGTGATACATCAAGCGGGGGCCGAGAAAAAGGGGGGTCCCAAAACGCGTTTTCCCCATTCATTTTTCCATAGGAACCTTTAGTCGCAGCTACAGCCCGAACTGCTGAACGGAATTACCCCAAATTTGGCAAAGAGGTAGCCCTTGGTTCAGACTGGTGCCTTTTGCTAAAATGGTGTAAATCCGTTCAGTAGTTCCTGAGAAATTCACAATTAAAATCACATATATATCTATGGGCGCGTCGGATCCGCGTACCCTCCCGATCACGAGCTGCATGCTAATTGGCTGTCAACACTCCAAATCAAGAAGTGTTGGCAGCCATTTTGTCCTCTCGGTAGAACCGAGGGACAGAAACAAGTGCGCAAAGCGCAAAAAGGGGGCAGGGTAGAAACACCCTGACCCCTAGGTCTGCTCAGGGGGTCCCACAAGGACCCCTGGGCAAAAAGCATTTTTTTTTAAATCGGCAGGATGCGCTCAGGGTGCGCAGATCCTGCAAAAAAAATCGAAGCGCGGTCTCCGCGCTTCGATGTAAATTTGCCCCGGGTGGGCCAAGTCCCGGGGGCATGCTGAGGGGTTTATTTTATGTATGGGGGCCTCTAAGGGCCCCCAAGCCCGGGGACCACCACCCCCGGGGCTTTATTTGAAAAAGTAGTGGAGGGCTCTGAGCCCTCCCGCAGCCCCGAGGACCACCACCTCCCGGGGCTTCTTTATTTATTAAATTAACATGTGTGGGGGCTCCAGCCCCCACATGCCCCGAGGACCACCACCTCCCGGGGCACTAACAAAATTGAAAATGGGGTTCCGTTAAGGACCCCCGAGCCCCGGGGACCACCACCTCCCGGGGCTGTGCATTGGATGGGAGGGGGCCGCGCGGCCCCCTCCTGGAGCCTGTGGTGGCCCTGGGGACCGCCACCCCCAGGAGCCAGCTCCTGCAGTGTCCCAGGGTGCCTACCCCGGGACACTGCTGTTTGCAATGACAGGACGGGAGCCTCGCGGCTCCGTCCTGTCATTGCAAACTGCTTGGATATTGGAAGAGAGCAGGAAACCTGCTCTCGCTCCAATATCCAAAGACAACTGCTTTTCCACATGGGGAGCAGCATGTTAGCTGCTCCCCATGTGGAAAGCAATGCCGGCTCGCGCAGGAGGCGGGGAGCCGGCGGGACTGTGGGGGTTTGGGGACCCCCACAGTCCCCAACCAGAGGCCAGGCCCCGGGGATAGGGTCCCCGGGGCAAGTAGTGGCCCGGGAGGGGGGCCACGCGGCCCCCTCCCCAGAAATAATTTTTTAAAAGAATAAAAAAATAAAAAGGCCTGCCCCGGGGGATGGGGTCCCCGGGGCAAAAGGAGGCCTGAGGAGGGGGCCACGCAGCCCCTCCTTAAAAATTAATGAAAAAGTGTGGCCATGCCCGGGGGATGGGGTCCCCGGGGTAGGATTCGGCCAGGGGAGGGGGCCACGCGGCCCCCTTCCTGTATAATTAAAAAAAAAAAAAAAGGGGATATGGCCCTGGGGGATGGGGTCCCCAGGGCCCAAAAATAGGAAAAAGGAAGGGGGCCAAACAGCCCCCTTCAGGAAAAAAAAAAACGATCGGGCCGCAGGCCCCGCCCTTCCTTCACCACTCTGCAAACGCGCCCTGGCGCGTTTGCAGATGAAGTAATTCCCCTTCAATACTGGGGTCCCTGAGGCCAACTAGCCCACCAGGAACCTCCAGTATGCGTCAGGAGCTGCGTTGCAGAGAGGTGTAAAGATGCCACGCCCCTTTTACACCTCTCTGCAACGCAGCTCTGTGGCGCTTTTGGATATACCTGTTGGGCTAGTTGGCCCCCAGGGACCCTCAGGATTCAAGGGAGTTAATCCCCGACTTAAAACGCGCCACGGGGCGCGTTTGCACAGTGGTGAAGGGAGGGCGGGGCTTCAGGTGACATGTGTGCAAACAGGCCCCGTGGCGTGTTTTAAGATGGGGGATTAAGTCCCCTTGAATCCTGAGGGTCCCTGGAGTCCAACTAGTCCACCATGTACTTCCAAAGCGCCACAGAGCTGCCTTGCAGAGAGGTGTAAAAGGGGTGTGGCCTCTGTACACGTCTCTGCAACGCAGCCCCTGGCGCATACTGGAGGTTCCTGGTGGGCTAGTTGGCCCCCAGGGACCCTCATGATTAAAGGGGACTTAATCCCCAACTTAAAACGCGCCACGGGGCGCGTTTGCACAGATGTCACCTCAGGCCCCGCCCTCCCTTCACCATTGTGCAAATATTCCGCTAAAATCAGCCGAAATACGAATTCCGATTTACTCACCTGTTATCAGGAGAGACCTCAGTGCTGCATCTTTCAGCCCAGTACTGATCCTGAAAAGTAATTTTAACCGTACTTACCAGTAACTTGAATTTCCTTCCATAGGATATCATTGCCTGCTTTTTGCTGAAAAAGTTTCTAAGTGTCGATTTTTGAAACATACAAATATTCCTCTAAAATCAGCCGAAATACGAATTCCGATTTACTCACCTGTTATCAGGAGAGACCTCAGTGCTGCATCTTTCAGTCCAGTACTGATCCTGAAAAGTAATTTTAACCGTACTTACCAGTAACTTGAATTTCCTTCCATAGGATATCATTGCCTGCTTTTTGCTGAAAAAGTTTCTAAGTGTCGATTTTGAAACATACAAATATTCCTCTAAAATCAGCCGAAATACGAATTCCGATTTACTCACCTGTTATCAGGAGAGACCTCAGTGCTGCATCTTTCAGCCCAGTACTGATCCTGAAAAGTAATTCTAACCGTACTTACCAGTAACTTGAATTTCCTTCCATAGGATATCATTGCCTGCTTTTTGCTGAAAAAGTTTCTGTGTCGATTTTTGAAACATACAAATATTCCTCTAAAATCAGCCGAAATACGAATTCCGATTTACTCACCTGTTATCAGGAGAGAACCCAGTGCTGCATCTTTTAGCCCAGCACTGACCCTGAAAAGTAATTTTAACCGTACTTACCAGTAACTTGTATTTCCTTCCATAGGAATCCATTGTCTGGTTTTCAGCAGAAAAGTTTCAAAGTGTCGATTTTCACAAACTACAAATATTCCTTAAAATCGCCTGTATGACTTAAACGCATTCTTTCAACTGTTTACAGGAGATGCACCAGTGCTGGATCCAGGATCCACCACTGAGTGAGAAAAAGTCACGATAACACTACTTACCTGCTAAGTGAATTTCCTCCCATAGGATAACATTGGTGATTCTATGTGAAAAAGTTTCTAAGTGTCAACTTTTAAAATACAATAATATTCCTTAAAAATCACTACTGTAACCAAAACGCTTTTACTCAACTGTTTACAGGAGATGTCCCAGGACTGAATCTAGGATCCAGTCCTGTGGTTAAAAAGTAATCCATAAAGTAACTAATTGCATTTAGCTAGAAATTCACATTGAGCTCAATGTTGCATTGTGTTTGAAATTGTGTTGCCCATTGCAACAACTGTAACTACTGTACTTAAAAGTCTATTGCCTATTTGCAAAGTATTTAAAGTAAATTAATTAATTCTGAGAAAGTATATTTTGTAATGTAATGTATAATGTAATTACAATGTAATTTAAAAAATAAAATATCTAAAAATAAATAGTTAAAAAAATGTAGTAAATCAGTATGAAAAAAATAAAAATAACAATTAATACATTTAAAAATTGGCATTTACAAAACCTTTGAAATTCACTGAAAAAAACCATAGGTTTCAGACATGTTATAGTTAGGAATTAGCATTTAAAAACCTTTGAAATTCACTGAAAAAACCATAGGTTTCAGACATGTTATAGTTAGAAATTAGCATTTAAAAAACCTTTGAAATTCACTGAAAAAACCATAGGTTTCAGGCACGTTATAGTTAGAAATTAGCATTTAAAAAACCTTTGAAATTCACTGAAAAAACCATAGGTTTTAGGGACAGTTATAGTTACTTGGACATTGCACTCGTACAAAACCCGTGAAATTCCCCGTTATAGTTAGTTCAGCTAACTATAACTCGCGCCCCGCAATGCACTGCTGATGACGTCACATATTACATCACTCATGACATGGTCAGTGACATCACTGATGACATCACTGATGACATCTCAAATGACATCACTGATGACATCAACCATGTGATAATTTCATGCATCTTCTCACACCCTAATATAACTTTTGATACACCCACTCTAAATTACAGACTGCCATTCTCAAAAACAAAGACACTCCAACACCAATAACTACATACCCACTCACTGATTCTTAGGTCTACACACACATCCACTCACTCACCCGTACAGTCACTCATACTTACGGTCACTCAGTACAGGACTATCATATGCACTCATACACCTATATAAACACTGACACACCACCACTCATCCATAGAGGTACTCACACACCTAGTCAGTCATGCAAAAATTTAATCACACACCCATTTACTCACCTATACAGTTATACACACACCAGCTCACTTACTCATACAAATACTAGCACATTCTTACGCTCTTATACAATAACTGATACAAGCACACACGCATCCATACAGCCACTCTCACAATCACACACTCTCACGTATAGCCTTTTAAATACTCTAACACATATATATACTTCCTTTTACATATGTAGTTACTCGCACATGTACCACTGAGATATACATTCACTCACTAACACACCCATACACACACTCACCCACCCAAGCAGTCCATCACAGACGCACTCTTCAAATCATGCACCCAGTGAATCACCCACTCACACATCTATGTACAGAGTCGCACACACCCCACCCACACAAACACTCAGGCACCCATACAGATACTCAGACAACCAATCAATAACTCATATAGACACTCATGTAGCTATTCACAAACCCATGCAGCCACTTACACAGCAACAGACAGACGGATACAGACATTCACCCAGTTTAGTCACTAACCCATGCATTCAGTAAGATAAGTTTAATCACTCACTTATACAGTTAGTCACGCACCTACTAAATCATCCATTCAGACACTTATACACCCACTCACTCTTCAATACGCCTTTCCCTATATATATTAAACATATTTAAACTTTACAGAAACACACAGTCACTGGATGATGTCATCAGTGATGTCATCAGTGATGTCATTTGAGATGTCACCAGTGATGTCATCAGTGATGTCACTGACCATGTCATGAGTTGAGGCTGAACTAACTATAACGGGGGAATTTCACGGGTTTTGTACGAGTGCAATGTCCAAGTAACTATAACTGTCCCTAAAACCTATGGTTTTTTCAGTGAATTTCAAAGGTTTTTTAAATGCTAATTTCTAACTATAACGTGCCTGAAACCTATGGTTTTTCTATATATATATATATATATATATTTGTGAATCGCCTCTTGCTCACTCCGTTGGAAAAAGACGATGCGAACCCAGGATTTGGTGCAATTCAATTCTATTTTGTGCCCTGCACCGCCGGCATAAAATATATATATATATATATGTGTGTGTGTGTGTGTGTGTGTGTGCGTGTTTGTGTGTGTATATATATATATATATATATATATATATATATATATATATATATATATTCATCAACAGTGGGGTTGCCAATCACGCTCTCGGGTTAACGCACAAAACCAAGCAGAACTCCAGAGTTAGAAATGGGGGTTTATTATTGTCATAAACCCTACGGAGGGTTTATGACAATAATAAACCCCCATTTCTAACTCTGGAGTTCTGCTTGGTTTTGTGCGTTAACCCAAGAGCGTGATTGGCAACCCCGCTGTTGATGAATATTGAGTTACCGGTTTTCTCCGCCGGCATCGCGCCACCCCTCTACGGGACTGTGACCTCTGGAAGGAGAGTCGTTGTTTGGTATATATATATATATATACATACATACACAAGCACACACACATACATTTGTAATCCCTGTATAAAATCCTGTCTCAAATTTCTTCATAATAGGCGACTTGTGGGACACCCAGTAAACTATTATAAATAATAATAATCTTTATTGTATATGGTTAATTAAAACATTTACAATGTACAATGCTTAAAAAAACCAATCCATTTTGTAAAAGTAGACAAACTACTAAGACAGTATAAAAGATCCGGTTAAAAAATAACAAATACATGAATACAGAATTGATTAACAGTTGAGCAGCAACGTGGTTACATCTAATGGGTTTAAGAAAGTGCGGGTGCTTAAGTTGTGCAACTGATTGTTTATTGGTAATAAGTGATGATACCTTTATTAGCTCCCCATTGCGAAGAGGCAGCAGACTCGTTGTGTCCCACTCCTTCGCAGAGGCACACCTCTGACCAATGAATGAGCACACAGGTAACAGCTACCAGTATCACTTCCCTGTGGAAGAGACCTATGGGGTGTTGACACACGTCATTAGGGGTGGACCGGGTGACAGCACGCCACCCGAGAGGATAAAGGATGGAATTACAGAGTCATCCGGTGAGCCACTTGAGGGCCTAAACCTTATAATAGGTACCTATTATAAAGAAATGACATAAGAACTCTATTGTATTAACTGTTTACAGTTAAGTTCTGACATTACACTGCCTGTTGCCAGAGCCAGCAGCTAGGGGAAAAGCAGGTCAGGTCACAAAGCATAATTAAAGCAGCTGTTTAATGAAAAAACAAGCATTGCCTTTTTTCCTTTTGCTCTGTTTTTATAGTTTACATTGACAAGCAGAAAATAGATATTTATGGCAAAATGTTTACTTTTGCACTCATTAAGTAATTATACAAAAGTTAGAATATTTCCGCATGTTTCTACACATTCCAAGCTACTGTAGCTTTTTCTTCTATTTAAAAAAAAAATTGACTTGTGTCAATATGATTCTAATATCTTTCAGTAGGGTTTGCCACAAGGCTTGAACTCCAAGCCCTATACCCAGCCACTCCAGGTAGCAAAACATTGCTGCACAAGGTCTTAGGCTGCACTCAGCGGGTCCATCTATCTCTACTCAGGTGGACAAAAAACAAGGTCTTCAGCAGTGTGTAAAAGAGGATGTCCACAGAACCTGCTCTTAAAACAGACCCTGCCCCCAACACTATGAGTCTTGACAACCACCACTGTGCATGGCCAAAGACAGTGAGCAGCTGGGATGAACTCAGGGTATGGCCTCCAGACAGGCCCTGCATGCATTTTCCTGCACGTTTCCCATGATAGCCCCAGGGCCTGTGACACCAGCCCGTAATTACTGTCACCATTTCCCAGGCCCCCCACAAACATATGCGTGGCAATTTGGAGGAAGCAGGCTGAAGTGGTGGAGAAGAGCGGCGGTGCAAGACAACGGGGATGATACCCAAGCAAGTACTGGAGGGGAATCGGAGCGGCTGGGTTGACCTTTGGAGGTGGTGGGCTCAAGGGCTTGGCCAAGTTTTGGTCTTCACAGACAGGTGGAACACAACTAACATCAGAGGTGCCCCAATCTAACAATCCTAGGTACATTGAAATGACAAGGGAGAGTGTCAGGGAGTGTATGACCCCATCTCACTCCATGCAGGCTGCCCTTGCTGCTCCCCTCAAGTTGAAGGTGGAGGCTTGGCAGGTTGCAGGGAAATCCAGCACTTCCTGGAGAGGGTTGTGAGGCTTCCATATGGCCCTGGGATGGCCATATGGAGGCCTAGGGGAGAGAATGAGGCCTAACAGCTAGGGTGGTCGACCTCAGAGCTGGGGAACCAGGTTCGAGTCTCGGCAGGGACGCTCAATATTCTGTGATTCTGGGAAAGTCACTTAATCTCCCCGTGCCTAACAAAAAAAACAGACATGGCCCTACTTTGCCAGGACCTACGAAAGACAACAGGTTGCGTTACAGAAGCTAAGACCAGCATCAATGTATTAGAAAGTACAGTTAAATACCTCCACCACATGATTCAATAGATGAGTGGTATGGTTGAAGAACAGTGGTGGATGCTGAGGGGAGATCCAGGAAGAATAATCTATGGTTTGTGGGATTCCCTGAGGGTGCAGAGAAGAATTGACTGGAGCACTTCCTGGAGAACAGGTTTTCTTCCAGGGGAGTTGTCTTCATCATGTTGCACATTGGTGGGAAAGCCATCCCGAGGGAGATTGCCAAGAGCAATAATAGCCCGCCTATTGAAATAAAGGGACAGGGACCTGTTTGTACGGGTGGCCTGGAAGCAGGGAAATCTTATGCATTACTCCCTGCATTACTACCTGTGAGAAATTCATTCTTTTTGCCCTGATCACCCCCATTTTCTGACAGGTACTGGTGGTGGTAACTGACTCTAACTGTGCCCTGGGCTCTGCTAACCAAGCACAGGACCAGTGCTCTAATTAAAAGGCATATAGTAATTAGGTATAATTACAATTGGTAATGGCAGACCTACCTATATGTACCCAGTATATGGTCGGGCAGATAGGGTTAGAAGCCCAGCAGCTTTAATGCACTTAAGGGTGCACTGCTCTGTAGCCTGCGGCCATTTTAAAAGTCAACCCTGCTTTACAAGCTGCTTTTAAATTGAAATCATATGCAAATTCAGCATTGGATTTAAACGCACTTCCAAAGTATTAAACGACCCAATTTTTACATATAGGTCACCCCTAAAGTCTACCCTAGGTGCCTTCAGGGTATGGTGCAATGTAAAAACAAGCAGGGATTTTTGAAAGATGTTTTAAATGTCCTGTTGAGGGAAAAACTGCTAATCTTGTTTTCCCCAATGTTGAATTTTAGCTCCATAGGCAAACATGGGAAACTGTACTAAAGTATACCTATTGGCAGGAGTGAGTAAAAACAATGTTTAAAGGACTTAAAAGATTAGTAATGATAAATCCAACAACTTGCCAATGTGGAATTTATCATAACTAATACCGAAAAGAAGTTACAGAACTTTCTTTTCTGTGAGCTAAAATCCAGCCTCCTTGAAGGCTCTCCTTATTGGCCAGCCTTCACAGGCTTAGCCAAATTGATCTGATGAGGTGATAATGGCCTGCACAGAGACAAAGGCTATCTGGTGGGGAGAGATATGCAGCTGCAGAGAACAGGCCTGGAAGGGGGCTAAGTAAACAAACTGGTCTTCAAAGAGAGCAGGACAGTAAGGATGCAAGCCAGGCTTGCCACCTCTTCTTGTACCTCTTAGCCAGATGGGAGCCCAGGAATGGAATTTGTAGAATGCCTGGAAGGGGAGTGTTAAAGGAAATGAGCCGCACCAGTTAGTTGACTTAGCCAGATCTTAACCCCAAGGAGAAACTTTCTCCATCTTGAATTTTAAAGTGCAGTGCTTTGTGGGACAAGACTATGCCACACTTTGGAGGACACTGTCATGCTTTTGGGTGGAACACTCTACCCAATTGGTCAGGGGTGCCCCGCTACTTGTTGCCTCAGAACATTTGATAAATATGGGAGAGCAGCGTAGCAACTTAGATTTTCTGCCTAACACTAAAAGAAGAAAAATGACTGCCCTGCTGGAACCCTGGACTGCACCAAGAGGACTGCACTCTGAATGACTGCACCCTCTGCACACTAAGGACGTTCAGCCCTACGGACTTTGCCTTGTTCCAAAATGAGAACAAGTGAACTCCCTGAAAGCAACTGGTTAAAAGAGCTCCAGCTGCATCATCTCCAGGAAGAGGTTCCCAGCTGGCCACCTTCAGGTGGACTTTAAATGATTTGGCAAGGTACATTGTGGGAACTGTATTCACAACTGCCAAGGAGCAACTCAGAGACTTTGGAACCATGGATTTGTGTTTTCGAACCCTCAAAAGGAAATTCAGAAAGAAGTTTCAGAAGTTTGGAGAACTTGGAGCAACTTTTGGAAACAGCTCCATTAGGTGACTGTTAGAAATGGGATTTCTGGTTGGCTAGGGCAGGCGCCAGAGCCAGGCAGAAACCACCACTCTAGTCAGGGCAAGGGAGTTACACGCTGAAGATAACCCCTGCTCACCCCCTTGGTAGCTTGGCACGAGCAGTCAGGCTTATCCCTGAGGCAATGTGTAAAGTGTTTGCACACACACAGAAGCAACACACTAGGCACACCACAAAAGAAACTCCACACAAGGTTATATATAAAAATAGCCTTTGTATTATCCAAAACACATTAGAATAGTAATCACACAATATACACTGTGCCAACTGACACTAGGCAATATTTACAGGGGATTATATACACATGACAGGGCCAATTGGGCCACTGTCAGAACCATCACAAAGCACAAATAGTAAATGTAGAACACAGCCAGTAATTACTGGCAAAATACTGTACTCAGCATTATATCCTGCAACATAAATCACACTATGCAATAAGCATCACAGTAGGCGTAAAACACATTATGTGCCAACCTCATAAGCATAAACAAATTATGCAATAATATCCTCACCAGCATAAACACATTATGCAATAACCTCATAAGCATAAACATCAGAGGCATAAATCATGGTGCATAAATCACATTTGTCATAGGCACCACATCAATCACATTAGGGCCTGGCGCCCTACCAACCTACTACTGACCCCCTGGCCAACTGGCCTTCTCTCTGGGGCTCAAATGCCCTATGTCCAAAATGTCAGGGCTTGGCTGCCCATGCAGCAACATCACAGGGCACGCACTGCGCTGGGGCCGGGCAGGAGTATATCTCACTCCTTTCTCATCAAAATGCCCCCAAAGAAATAATGGCGCTGGCACTACTGTGCCTCCTGGGTCCCCACTGGGACATCGCAAAACAAATGTGGCCAAACGTTGCAGCTGCACACGCTGGTGCGGTGCAACTGTGGAAAAGGCCTGGCACCACTGTGCCGCCTGAGCCCCACTCCGGGATTCTAAAACTCAAACTTGCCCCCAACATTGCAGCTGCCCACTGTCCGGCGGGGCAGCTGTGGAAATGAGCCCTGGCACTGCTGTGCCTCCTGAGCCCCTGAGGGGACTCTAAAATAGGATTGACCCGAAGAGAAAATAAGCACTGGGCAAGTTGGAGCCCCCCTCTGGGGCTCGGGAACACCAGAATGCGCCACACGTTGCACCTGCCCGCGACTTCGGCGCAGCTGAGGAAACTGCCTTCGCTCTGGCACCAACTGTGCCCAATATGAGGCCCCCCTCACCGGGGTCTCCCTCTAGTGCAACGGGCACCAGAAATACTGGAGATGCAGCCCCCACTCACCGGGGTCTGCTGGACGGGAACTCCTCTCCCTCGGGACTCCTTCAGGCCGGTGCAGCAACACGCGGGGCTCTCTCCGTTCACGAGAGCCCCGCCTCGAATCCGGCACAGGCGCAGTCTGCTCCGGCCGCACTCCGCAGCACCCACGAAGGCGGGTTGGGCTCCCGCCGGACTTCAGCTTCCACTTTGCGCACTAGGGCTCCCACCAGCTCACGGGAGCCCCGCTCGGGCCAGCAACACCACCTCCTCACTTCCGGCCACACGCAGCAGGCCCCACCCACAGTCAGGCAGCTTGCCTGGCTTCCGGGCCGCAGCGGTGACTCCGGCGGTTCCTTTCTTGTCGGGTCGGGCCGTGGCGGTGATTCCTCCTCACAAGTGCAGGGTGGGCACCCGTCATAAAAGAAAGACAATTGCGGGGTGGGCACCCGCCATCGGCACCACAATGCGGGGTGGGCACCCGCTTTTAAAATAAGCACACAAGTGGGGTGGGCACCCGCTTTTCACATAAGCACCACTCCGGCTGCAATTGCGGGGTGGGCTCCCTCCGCAATAAAGCAACACGCTGGGTGGGCCCCCGCCAAGTAAACAGCGCAGGGGGAATCCCACACGCCGGGATTCCCTCAGGGCACGTTACAGCCCGCACTGCCAGGCCACACGCTCCTCTCCTTGGCAGTTTTGGAGTCCCCTCCTCTGGGGCTCCAGTAAACAAAATATAGCGCTCTCGAGGCACTAAGCCCCTCAAAGTTCCTGGGGTAAAGCTGGGCAAGGAATTAAAAGTCCTTGGGGCTGGAGACACCCCAGCAGGGCGCAGCCAGGCAGGCCAGCACGCAGGGACCCCCAAGAAGCTGCAGCTGGGTACCACGGTGGTTCCTCCTGGCAGAGTGTCCCCCCCAGCCCAAGTAAGCACAAGCACAGCACCACACATGGGGTCACAGCCCCTACATTTATACTCAGTTTTCCTTTGTCTGCCCTGGCACAGGGCTTGGGGGAACCAGTCCCAACTGGTTCTGGGGTTTTTTGGAGCACTCTGTTTACAGGGCTCCTCTTCCCCTTTGTCAGGTGGGGGCTCGGTGATCAGACACACCACAAGGGGCGGAGCCAGCATTGTACAGGCTAGGCACAGACCTATTCAGGGACCAGGGACTTCTCCTCCCACTACTCCAAATGCACATGCCCTATTCAGCCTAGCGCTGACTCACCCTGCCCCTCCTGGAGCCACACACACCTCACCAGCCCCTGTCACTCAAAAGCAAGACATGCAATTCACATCAGGCAGGCAGACACATAGCACACAGAAATGCCAACTTCTAAAAGTGGCATTTCTAAAATAGTTATAATAAATCTGTGCACACCATTGCGTAGCATTTATTATTACTATTCCAAACATACCAAACTTGACCACGCAGCTCCTCTCATATCAGGAATTACCACTGAAACACTTATCAGGGAATCCCCAATGCATTCCTATGGAGGCCAGCCTTACAGCAGTGAGAAACCAAAATGGCTGTTTGTCACTACCAGGACATGTCACACACTTAAGGTACATGTCCTACCTTTTACCTACAATGCACCTTGCCCATAGGGCTAGCTAGGGCCTACCTTAGGAGTGACTGACATGCAGTAAAAGGGGGGTCACAGACATGGCACACACTTTAGGTTCCACATCACAGCGGCAGTAACACTGTGCACACAGGCCCTGTAATGGCAGAGGCCTGGGATAGGTTTGAAGGGCTACTTTGGTGGGTGGTGCAATCAGCGCTGCAAGCCCAACAGTAGCATTTAATTTACCGCCCTGGGTATATGAGATACCACTTTACAAGGGACTGACAGGTAAATTAAATAGGCCAAACAGGTGTAGACCAATCCTTACCATATTTATCACAGAGAGCATATGCACTTTACACTGGACAGCAGTGCTAAAGTGCCCAGAGTCCTAAAACCACCAACACCATGTCAGAAAAAAGGCTAGGAGAAAGGCAAAAGGTTTAGGGATGACCCTGCAAAAAGGGCCAAGTCCACCAGTGACCAACCCGATGACGAGAGTGAAGACGAATACGTCGAGCTGCAACCTGGCCTGGATTTCAGGTTTGTCCCACTGAAAGGTTCCAGGAGTTGACTGGGGGCTCCTGCTGAACCAAGCTGCTGCGAATCCAGCCTACAGGAGAGGCCCGCTTGACATAGGGAGAAAATCGTACAGAAAGGTTTGTAAGTGCGAGGGTAAAATTTGACGGAGGCCTTCCGCTTAGTGTATCTGACCAGGTGTTCCAATTTTGTGCTATTACTTTTTAGGCACTAGAAAGTGCTTATTCTTTCAAAATGCATCTCTCTGGTTCCCTACATTGGAGTTTTGGCATTTTGGTGTAATTTTAAATATAAAAATATTTCCTATTTTTATCAATTGGTGTGGGATTTTTATTGTGTGTTGTGTCTTACTTATTTAATATATTGGTGCTTTCAAATGATTTACACACCGGTCATCTAAGTTAAGCCTGCCTGCTCGTTGCCAGCTACCAAGGGTTGAGCAAGGGAATAATTTATTGAGACCTTGTCTGGTTCTTATAGTGCATTGGTGGCCTTATTGCTAATGGTAGGTTCATTCTATTCTTTTACCAATACTCCACCTTCCAACACTCCCAGAGGATCCTAATTTTCCTGGATTACACAGGGCTTGTACATAAACAGCAGAGTTTGAACAGGTGAAGCGAAAACTGAGAGCTTTGAGGGTCCAATACGTGTTGCTGTACCCTGTGAAGCTCCTGGTAACATTTCAGGGAAAGTCCCTTTTCTTCTATCACCTGTAAAGGGCGTGGGAGTCGGTCAAGGAAAGACCTCCAAATACCAAACATAGGACTCAACACCACTGAACATCACCCATAGGGGCATGGGACGGTGCAATGAAGGAGCAGTGGCAGTGCACTCACAGGGGCTCCTGAACTTGGTCAAGAAGGAGAAAAGGAACATCATCCAGAAAACCAAAGATGGATTTTAATGAGGTCCAAGAACCCAAAATGGTTAAAGGGAGGAAGAATCAGACGGGCAGGTGGAGGAACTTCTGGGATTGACCCTAGACCCTATTGATTGACTATTTACAACAGAATAAAGGCACAATAAATAGCAAAAAATGGGTAATTCAGAAGGAGGGAAATTTGGAGCGGGACCTGTGATTTCACCCTTAGAATTGAGGTTGCACTAATGGAGGGAGGTGGGGAGCGATGACAGACATTTCCACAGTTGGAGAAGTGAGTTGTTTTGAGCTCCAGCACAGGGAGAGTTGGATGGAGGAAGGGGCACAAGAGGGGAACCTTACAGGGGGATGTTTTAGGTACTGTTAGACCTGGCTTTTTCAGCGGGTTTATCCCCAGATGTTTTGCTTTTTGGCCTCCTGTTTTTAACCTGTTTTTGTTGGTTTTATGAATCTGGGTATATGCTCTCTCTGTAAATTGTGACTATGGATGGTGTTCACATGATTGGCTTGTTTGACGTACTACTAAGCCTCTAGTAAAGTGCACTGTGTGTGCCCAGGGCCTGAAAGTCAAATGCTGCTAGTGGGCCTGCAGCACTGATTGTGCCACCCACAAAAGCAGCCTTGCAGAAGATTCTTATACCTGCCATTACATTGTCTGTGCGCAGTTTGGTACTGCCATGTCGACGTGGCAAGTGCACCCACTTGCTAGGCCCGAACCTTCCCTGCCTTACATGTGAGTCACCCTTAAGGTAAGCCCAAGGTACCCCTGTGGGCAGGGTGCAGTGTCTGTGAAAGATAGGACATGTTTTGTAACCCTGGGCGTCAAATTCCGCTCCGCTCGCGGAATTTGCGGAATTTAGGCAATTTCGCGTTCCGCGGAGAACGCGGAATTGCCAACAATTCCGCGATCCGCGGTGTAGCAGAATTATTTTCTTGTTCGCGCTTTAAAAATGCGTTCTAGCGCACGCGATAGCGACTTACCGGGATTCCTGCGTTCGCCGATGGGTTTTCCTATCCGTTCGCGTGTGCCACGAGATTTCGGTAGCCGGCCGCGCGATCCCGCGAGAGTTTGCGATCGCGAACACGTTATTCGCCGCGCCATCGGACAACGCGAGAGTGTGCGATCGCGAACACGTCATTCGCCGCGCCATCGTGCACCGCGCGAGAGATTGCGATCGCGAACACGTCTTTCGGGCGCGCCATCGAACATCCGGCGGAATGTTGGTAAAGCTTGCGATCCCGAACACGCAAAATTTTCAATCTGGAGAAGAATAATATCGCGAGCAGCATAAAACCTTCTATAAACTGATGATTTGGATGAAAAAAAAACCTCAGATTGATAATTGGCTGTCCTTTTTTGTCTAATTTTTTGGGGGGGAGAGGGAGGAAGTGCCACAGAGTCTCCTAGTTCCTGTTCCTGTCCAGCAGGCTCCTCCCAGTGCTTTGTCCATCTCCTGTTCATTTTTCACTTGGATTTGAGCTGGAAGGATCACTCTTTGTGTCTGCTGCATCATTATCATTGGATTTGAGGATTTTTGGATTTGAGATTTTACAAGTAAGTTGGTGTTGTTTGATTGGGGCATTGCAGTTGAGGCATCTACAATTTTTGTACTTTTCATCATTTTTAAAAATAAATAGTTGTGGGTAGCCAGTAGGCCCAGAGCTAGTCATGGGTGGGTGCATGATGAAACATGATGAAACAACTGTTCCTTTGCTGTGTGATGTATTTATTAATTTCAAACATCATTTAGGGGCATGGATGGCATTGGATTGAAATGCAAAATGTGTATTTTTGGGTGTATTTCAGTTTTTTGGGCTGTGAGTTAAATACATGCCTTAGTTGTGTGTGGTGTGCTACAGGCCTTGTTTAGCCCTGTGGATTTTCGTTTTTGCATTTTATTGCATTACAGGCAAAGCAGTGTGGTTTACCATGCAGCCTTTGCCTGGCTATTATAGTCCTGTTTTCAGTACATTGTTTTCCAGGCCTCCTGCTTGTTGCTTGTGATTTGTGAGTGTCCATGTGGCTGGTAGCCATTTCTGGTGGGAGTTATAAGTGTGCTGCTTTTGCCATATAGGCCTGCATGTGTTTCCTTTGTGGCCTAGGCTTCTTGTTGTGGTCCTGGCCATGAGGCTGGCGGCCATTTTGAAGCCAGGCAGTGTGCTTTTGCCATAGGCCTGCATTGTCTGTCTTCAGTTTCTTGTTGTTGTGGTCCTGGCCATGAGGCTGGCGGCCATTTTGAAGCCAGGCAGTGTGCTTTTTGCCATAGGCCTGCATTGTCTGTCTTCAGTTTCTTGTTGTTGTGGGCCTGGCCATGAGGCTGGTGGCCATTTTGAAGCCAGGCAGTGTGCTTTTTGCCATAGGCCTGC
Organism: Calotriton arnoldi; assembly: GCA_963921515.1. Taxonomy (NCBI): domain Eukaryota; kingdom Metazoa; phylum Chordata; class Amphibia; order Caudata; family Salamandridae; genus Calotriton; species Calotriton arnoldi. Next base: position 209,773 of record CAWUFW010002412.1, read on the forward strand.
ATTGTCTGTCTTCAGTTTCTTGTTGTTGTGGTCCTGGCCATGAGGCTGGCGGCCATTTTGAAGCCAGGCAGTGTGCTTTTGCCATAGGCCTGCATTGTCTGTCTTCAGTTTCTTGTTGTTGTGGGCCTGGCCATGAGGCTGGCGGCCATTTTGAAGCCAGGCATTGTCCTTTTGCCATAGGCCAGCATTGTCTGTCTTCAGTTTCTTGTTGTTGTGGGCCTGGCCATGAGGCTGGCGGCCATTTTGAAGCCAGGCAGTGTGCTTTTTGCCATAGGCCTGCATTGTCTGTCTTCAGTTTCTTGTTGTTGTGGGCCTGGCCATTTTGAAGCCCGGTAGTGTGCTTTTATCCATAGTCCTGCAAGCTTGTGGCCTAGTCTGCCAACAGGCCTTTCATCCAGTAGGCGCAGAGGTAGTCAGGGGTGCATGAAACAACTGTTTCTGTGTGTTCTGTTGAATTTAAACATCATTTAGGGGGCATGGATGGCATTGGATTGAATTGCAAAATGTGTATTTTTGGGTGTATTTCAGTTTTTGGGCTGTGTGTTAAATACATGCCTTAGTTGTGTGTGGTGTGCTGCAGGCCTTGTTTAGCCCTGTGGATTTTTGTTTTTGCATTTTATTGCATTACAGGCAAAGCAGTGTGGTTTAGCATGCAGTCTTTGCCTGGCTATTATAGGCCTGTTTTCAGTACATTGTTTTCCAGGCCTCCTGCTTGCTGCTTGTGATTTGTGAGTGTCCATGTGGCTGGTAGCCATTTCTGGTGGGAGTTATAAGTGTGCTGCTTTTGCCATATAGGCCTGCATGTGTTTCCTTTGTGGCCTAGGCTTCTTGTTGTGGTCCTGGTCATGAGGCTGGCGGCCATTTTGAAGCCAGGCAGTGTGCTTTTTGCCATAGGCCTGCATTGTCTGTCTTCAGTTTCTTGTTGTTGTGGGCCTGGCCATTTTGAAGCCCGGTAGTGTGCTTTTATCCATAGTCCTGCAAGCTTGTGGCCTAGTCTCCCAACAGGCCTTTCATCCAGTAGGCGCAGAGGTAGTCAGGGGTGCATGAAACAACTGTTTCTGTGTGTTCTGTTGAATTTAAACATCATTTAGGGCACATGAATGGCATTGGATTGAATTGCAAAATGTGTATTTTTGGGTGTATTTCAGTTTTTTGGGCTGTGTGTTAAATACATGCCTTAGTTGTGTGTGGTGTGTTGCAGGCCTTGTTTAGCCCTGTGGATTTTCGTTTTTGCATTTTATTGCATTACAGGCAAAGCAGTGTGGTTTAGCATGCAGCCTTTGCCTGGCTATCATAGGCCTGTTTTCAGTACATTGTTTTCCAGGCATCATGCTTGTTACTTGTGATTTGTGAGTGTCCATGTGGCTGGTGGCCATTTGTGGTGGGAGTTATAAGTGTGCTGCTTTTGCCATTTAGGCCTGCATGGTTTTCCTCTTGGCTTACTGCTTCCATCCATCCCCTTTGCCAGCTGCAGCTCCCTGAATGATGTGATGAGCAAATAATTTAATGCCAAACAGGGTCCACTTCAATTACATTTGTATTTTTGTTGTTGTTCCTCTTCTTTCCTATCCTTCCAGACAGTGTACACAGTATACCATGAAAGCCCTTGTTGACAATCTCACAAATGGCTACACTAACTTATAAATGTTATTTGTTTGTTTGTACTACTAGTAATTGAACCACAACAACAAATGCAACATTTCACTGATGTTCTTCTCCTGGCTTCTTTGCTTTTAGGTGCACAAAAAGACAGAGGAGGAGGTGTCATCATCATCACCCGTTGTAATGCCAGACAGAAGTCCTGCTGCGCGTCACGTCCACGTGTGACCACAGACATCTCTGCAACTTGTGCACCTGCGTCCTGCTGACATCTGGAAGAAGATGGCCCCAAAGAAAGGTACCAGGTCCTCCAGTACCAAGAAAGTTGCCAGTGAGAAGAAGAAGGAACAGAAGAAGGAAGTGGCACTTGCCAAGACTGGTGTTCCGGCCAATGTGTTTTTTGGTTAAAAAAAACTTACGCCTGCAGCAGCGGTGTCCGGCGGGGACCAAGCTGGGAGCAGCACCTCCGCATCAGCTGGCCCACCCCAGCAACCTAGGCCCAAGCCCATGAGTGTGGCAGAGGTAGCCAGTCTACTAACGACCAGTGATGTTGAAATGTCATTATCGCAAAGTAGTACCCAATCCATGCACTCGCAGGCGGAAACTCAGCAGATAAGTGGGCAACCACAGCCGCAACCACAGCTGCAGCTGCAACCCCAGCCGCAGCCACAACCACAGCCGCAACCCCAGCCGCAACCGCAGCCGCAACCCCAACCGCAACCCCAGCCGCAGCCGCAACCCCAGCCGCAGCCGCAACCACAGCCCCAACCGCAGCCCCAACCGCAGCCGGAACCACAGCTGCAACCACAGCCGGAACCACAGCCCACAATAGTAGTTGTTCCACCTGAAGTAGGGGCAGTTCAGGAAATCAAGCTTTTTGCAGACGAAGAGGAGCAAGCCACTGTTCCAGAAGATCCATTGTCTTCCAGACCCACAGCAAGGAAAAGGAGAGTTAGTCCATCAACTTCTTCAAGCCCCGCTTCTGATGATCTAGATGCCACTTGGAAGCCACCAGCTCAGCCTGAGAGTGATGCACGCCGCAAGACAAGGCTAGTGAAAAGGAAGGTTCCAGAAAGCCTTAGAGTTATGGAGGTAGATGTAGATGAGGGGGGTGATGATGATGAAGAGCCAGTCATCATGAACACCACTCCTGGGCCTGCGGAGTTGGAGACCAACATTATTAGACTATCCAAAATCGCTGCGAGGGATGTAGCACGGATACCACCAACACAGGTAACACCAACACGACCTCCAGCTTCCATATTTGCCTTTGCAAAGGCCCGGCAGGGACCTACATCCAGCTCAACCACCACCTCAGTAGGTGGTGGTAATGTAAGTGCACAGAGTCAAATTCCAGGCACACCCTCCAGTTCATCTGGTATTGAAAGTGGCACCTCCAGCAGCGCCAGAAAGTTCTCCTCCCCAGTTTGGGACTTCTTTTCGGTTAGCAGTAAGGAGGAGAACATTGCTATATGCTCAATTTGTCGACAGGCTGTTAGGCGGGGTAAGCTTGGTACAAACTATGGTACCGGAGGACAAACAAGTCATCTCAAAAAACACCACAGTATCAAGTGGGAGGCTCACCTACTTCACTTAGAAAAAAGTAAAACTGGACCCATTGCTGTTGTTGGGGATGAAGAAGTAGGGGAAGATATGATCGCGGTGGAAGGTCAACAAGAGGGAGACATTTCTAGCCCTACCCCCAGCAGTGTGGTAACGCCCACATCCTCAGCAACATCTCAGTGGCACCGTACTAAGAGTCAGTCTGAGACACCAAGGCAACCAGGCACTGCAATGAGCAAAAGTGCTGCGTCGTTGAGCCTAGCTGGGTTCAAGAAGAAAGGTGCACCACAAAGGAAAATATTCCAGCCTACCATTGACAGCATGCTTAGGTCGGAGGGGCAGTACCAACGCAACCACCCAACGGCACGGTTGTACAATGCGAAGCTGGCTAAAATGTTAGCGCTGGACCTTCTCCCTTTTCATTTGTGGAAGGGGTGGGTTTCCTTGAATTTGTGTCAGCCATCTGCCCTAAATGGAAGGTTCCCAGCCGGTCCTATTTCGCCAGAGTTGCTGTTCCAGCACTACATCACGATGTGCTGGAATTGGTTGGACAAGCTTTGCAGCAGAGTGCTGTTCACAAAATCCACCTGACAACAGACATGTGGACCAGTTGCCAAGCCACTGATTACATGTGCATCACCGCACACTGGGTCTCTTTTGTGGGGGTTAGAGAAAAGCTATCTGAAGTAGGTGCTGTTGACACAGCTGAGATTTTTATTGCTTCTCGGAAACATGCAACTGTAGCCATGTTCGCCATGGAGAAATCTCATACTGCTGCAAACATTTTGGAAGAGTTTAACAGCAAGGTCTTTGAATGGCTGCGCCCAAGAGGGCTTAACATTGGTTTTGTTGCCACGGATAATGGCAGTAATATACTTAAGGCCATGGAGGTTGGTGCCTATTTCAGGGTCCCGTGTTTGGCGCACTGCATTAACATTATAGTTCAAGACTTTCTGAAAAAGAACCCATAGTCAGCAACTTACTGAGCACCTGCCGCAGAATATGCACTCATTTCAGCCATTCTTTTAAAGCCCGGAAGCAGCTGAGGATCATTCAACGTGACTATAGAATGCCAGTCAAAGCACTCATCCAGGAGGTGGCAACACGTTGGAACTCAACATATTACATGCTTGACCGTCTGTTTGAGCAGTACAGACCAATCAATGAATATGTCATGCGAAGGGCGGATGCTACTGTGAAAGGCATGACCCTTCAGATGGACCAATGGTGCCTAGTTAAATCTCTTACAGAGAAGCTTCTTCCTTTCGAGGTCTTCACACGTGAAGTCAGCAAGGAGGACTGTACTATGGGCCAAGCTATCCCATTGTTGCACATGCTAGAGCAACAGCTGAAGGAGGTGTCTGAAGCAAACATAGGCGTGGAGGAAAAAAAAGAAGCATATGCGTTGTTGGAGAGCTTATCATGTCGCTTAACTGAAAATGCAAGGGTGCAAACTAAGATTTTGTCACAAGAACATTACATTTGTGCCACAATTCTGGATCCACGGTACAAATCGGCACTGAACAGTAAGACATTACTCCCTTTTTCAGAAGTGGATGTTGCCCGGTACAAAACTTGGATAGCTGAGGCAGCCAGTAAATTGGAAAAGGAACGGCTGGTAATTAAAGGCCTCAAACCCACGTCAAGTACTGCAGCAGGGCATCCGGCGTCAAGTTCAACTTCAGAGCCTAAGGGCAGTGCATTTGGTTCACAGCTGTCACCAACACCAACACTATCGACAACAGCATGAACCGGATCATCAGCCCTAGTAAAAACGGCACAGGATTGGTATTTACAGCAAGGACTTGCTAGGTCCAGTGCTGATGCAAAGACAAAAGAGGCCGAACAAAGAGTAGCACCCCTGAACATTGGCCGGATGGTCCAGGCCTACCTGGATGACCCAACAGAGGTCTACATTGATCAAAACCCATTGCGGTATTGGTATGGCAAAAGGGGCCAATGGCCAATGCTCAGCAGGCTGGCGATAAACTATCGGGCTTGCCCTATCACAAGTGTCTCTTCTGAACGTGTTTTCAGTGCTGCTGGTTCCATTGTAACAGTGAAAAGGACCAGTCTCTCACCAAAAAATGTGGAGAGGTTAACCATGATCAAAATGAATCAGCAATTTATACCACCGAATTACACAATACATGAATCAACGCAGGAAGATGAGGACAGCGGCTCAGGTGACGGAAGTAGCGTGTTAGATGCTGATTACCTACATCTGGTTGAACCCCCAGAGTTTGAGGACGAGCTATACTTCCCTGACAACTAGGCTTCCACTTCTTACTGTCGTTCTCCCTTATTTACTTTTATTTGTGTGTCTGTCTTTCTGGTTGGAAACTTCAAATCACAACAAATCCATCACCACCGTCTTCGTCTTTTATTGCCATATATGAGTTTCAGCTGTCTGCATTTCAGTCCACTCCTCCGAGTCCTGCTCCTCCATCCTCCTGAATCGACCTAAATCTATTGCCCTCAAGCCAGATGATGATTGGATGTAGCATAATCGAAGAAAAACTAAAATCTCGTTGAGTCTCTCCAACAGAAGTGGAACATGATGATGACTACTATAGCTATCCTCCTTTCCGAGCCAATACAGACTGCCCATTAACTGAAGATGAGAAGGAACAGGTAATGAATGATGACATGCATACGACGCTGACTGAGTGATTTGTGTTGTTGTTGTTTGTAGTGCATGAAGTTAATTCATTGTGTACTATTATCTAATCTACACACTAAAAGTAACTCAATGCAATGTTTGTTTCCATTCTTGTTTTTTAATACCATATTTCTACTTCTACTGCAGGCCGATCCATTGCATTTTGAATATGGAAAGGGGACTCAATCTGTACACTGCACACTGAGTTGGACAACACACCATGATGATGACCACAGTGACATAATATCTTCGCAGTCACTCAGTACGATCCGAGATGATTGATGGAATAACTCAGGGCGTTTCATGAGTGCCATAAAAGGTAACCAAGTCAACAACAACCACTGCAGACCTACATGTCTGTGTAGTGGTGGAGTCGAGTGTGGTGGTATGACTGACAGCGGGGCATTGATTTAGTCACTTAATTTGTAAAATGCTATGTTGCTGTATATCTGCTTTGTCTGCCTCTGTCAAAAAATGTACGCTAAATGGAGGATGGGTCACGGGTGTTGTGGGCCTGCTCTGTCCTGTTGTTGTTGGAGGTTAATGCTGGAAACAGACTAGAGTAGACATGATGTATCCATGCCGCCTCTGAAAGTGTTCTTGTTGCACTCCACCGTAATTTATGCATTTTTTTCTACTTGATTTTTCAATATCCCTTTTGTTTTCCCATCTACAATTACAGGCCGGCCCTTACCCTGTGCTATACTGGGAAAAACAACTCTCACTTACCTTACCAATGAATCTACATCTGCCAGGCAGGCAGTGGCGTCACCCAAGATTGATGGCCGGAGCGTCCATTGAAGGGAGGACCAAGAGGAATGCCGAGATGCAACTCCCCATTTTGACCAGGATAACATACAGTAACAGTATCAACTTTCATCATCTTTTAAATTTGATTCATTTTTTGTCTTCAATCATTACTACTGTGTGTTGTTGTTGTTGTTATGTTTGCTCTCTGCTTCTAATTCAATTCATCCCTACAGCTATTTTTGAATTTTCTTTGCTATCTTTAAGCCCGGGCCGGTACAACACAACAGAAACTGTATGTAATTCGGGTCTCTCGGAGGGCAGACAGGCAAGGCAAATTGCATAATATACTGCTGCCCTGTACTGTCTAATTGTCTAGTAGTAGTTAGTAAGTACTACTTATCATTAACCATCAAGTTATCATCATCATGCATGCATTTACTTTTTCTTCCTTAACAGATTTATGGATATGGTTGTCTGCCAAGATTGTGTTTTGTTGTTGTCCATGCGTACTGTTTTTCTTTGTCAAACCTTTCCCAAAACCCCCCGTCCCAACCATTCATCAAACCCTAACCCTCTTCCCCGGGCTGTGTGACTTATTGAGGTGTGACTAAATTAAATGTACACCAATAATTTATCACACGCTTGCTGGGGCGGATGTGGCAAAAGCAACACTAATTCAATTTCAAGGCAGGGCGAGGATCTTCTTCTGCTTGCCCACCCATGAGCAGTATATTTGCGAGATCATTTTTTTACCAAAGGAACCTAATCCATCAGCATTAACTGCCGGCATCGATTGGATTTGTTTTCATCCTCCTACACAGCACTAACGCTTACGCTTGTGTCGAGTGTACTGTAGGCCTTGTCGAGTGACTCGACACAGCTATAGTTTGTAACTCTATGTACTAGGCTATCCCCGCCACCATTATGATTTATTGTATTTCGGCATATTATTGTTTGGCAGTAAGTTCCGTACTGTACTTCATTCTACTACTCCTCCCACAGTCTCTCTCAGGCGACTGACTGTCTCATTTTCTTTTTTTTGCAAATGCTACTGCCAGGGTCTACTACTACTACCACCACAACCATGGCATGTTGGGAAAGAAAACCATCATCACCATGCAGCCATCGCCGTGCCTAAGTTAAACATCAAGCACAGGTAAGAGAAGAAGTTTGGGGGAGGCATAATTAATAATGGAAATGTTTTCATTAATTCTATTTAACACACCCCTTTGAGTACAGTTGCAGAATGCATTGACTAGGAGGAGAGACTGACAGTACTAGTAGGACAAGTCCCTCAGTGAGGGGTACCGCATCTATCTGTTTGTGTCTTAGTAACTCAGCCAATTATTTAAATCAAACACTGGCTGTGGCCCTGCACCAGCAAGGAAACAGTGTGACGTAAAACAGTAACCCCACCCACAAAACATTAACAACATCGTATATAAAGTATAAATATATAATTTAATACCCTAACAAAAATAAACTATGTAAAAAAATCCCACAACACCTGACCCACCCCCTCCCTAACCCCAACCAATGTCCATTTCCCGCAACGAAAAAGTCCAACAAATGAAATGTCCAATTGTCCAAAAGTGAAAACCCCAACGCCCGATTCCCACCCACCAAAATAAGCAATAAAAAAGGGGCAATAAATAAACGGGGTCTCAGTGGGCTTGCCTCTCCAGGACACGAATGCGCTCCTCTAGGCGGGCCACGCGGCGCTTCAGTGCGCGGCAATTGCATCTACAGAGGGGGCAGCAGTGCGTAATGTAGTGTGGCGACGGGCAGCTGCCAGACGGTGGCGCCGTAACACTGGAGGGGGTGGCTGGGGCCCGGGGCTTTGGAGGAGGCTGCAGCTGCTGCCGCCTCCTCCTCCTCCTCTAGAACCACCAGCCGCCGGTATTCAGCTTGTATGGCCTCCAGCTTCCGGCGCCGGGCCTTGGCTGCCAACTCCTTCCTGTCGACTTTCACTTTGAAAGGAGTAGCTATATCAAGAAGAAAAAACAAGACTATTGTAAAATATACTCTTAGCAAAGCAGTAAGACAAATTAATTCTACACATAGTGGCATAGTAGCACTAGCAAGCACAGTACATAACATTTGTGGTATGTATCTATCCTCCCACTACCTTGGCCTCTAACATTTGTGGGAGTTTCAGGCATTCCACCACCCATGCATCTGATTCCTATCAGACACCTATGCATGCATCCCACGTATCCTTCTCTGCCAGTCGTAAATATTAAATCTCGCCCGTCCTTCCTCCTTCCACCCTCCTTTCCCTTTTCGTTCAACCCATCCATCAAGGTCATCTGATCTGACTTTTAGTCTTCTCCATAAAACGTTCACAGCTGAGTTGAAGTCCGATAGAAGAGGCCATTGGTTACTCAACAGTACACTCCCGTCGCTAATGCTATTGCTAATGCTAAGTAAAGGGTGTCTTCTTCAACCGTTCACAACAACTTCTTACTTAAGTCTCAACAGTACAGTATACATTACACCCTTGCAGCGAGTGTAATGTCAATAAGTAAGGATTAGGAATATAACTTACCACCGCCCGCCACTGCTGCTGGCTCACCCCTGCAGCTCCTCCTGCAACTGCCGCATCTCCTGCACGATCAGCGGCCACGTCACCTCGCCGCTGGCCCCGGTACTGGTGGTCGGTAGTACGCCTAGAAAAAACATTACACATTTTTCAGATGCCATATACACCTCCCCTATTTTTCACTAGCAAGATTGAAAAAAAGTTAATACATACATAATACATATACAACATACATCACTAGTACAAATCAGGTAGTAGAGTAGACACTAGTAGTGTTATGTGGTCCCTAGGGTCATTCTAGTCTTTGCTAAGTTACCCTGAGCCATGCAACCATTTTAGCTTTGTGTCTTTTATTTTTGCGCAAGTTACCTCGCAGCTTGTTGTGTAAGACGCCTTTGAGCCCACATGAGCTCATACTGCTACTGTCTGAGCGCTGCGTACAAGGTCGAAAAACAAGCCACTTTGTTATGGAGTTCTGGTGTTAGTCCATATTGCTTATCCATAAAAATACTACACTTTTTGGCACGACTGAGAAATGCTTGCACTATACTAACGCGCACCATTTTTCTCATAACAGACGGAAGATTCCCTTATACGAACCAGAACTTTGCAGAGCTTATGATGTAACCAGTACTAGGTTCTTCTAAGGTGAGGGGTCCCCAGAATTCTCAGATCTCCATTTATAATTTTATATAAACTATATTCCTACCAAGGGGAGGGTGGTTCTTCCACCACTGTTCAGTTATCATGATTTCGCCTTTTGTCTTCTATGGACTTGTAGTTGTAAGTGTAACTAAGTGTAACAATGTTTATTGTTTTAATCTTATGCATTTTGCTGTTGCTGCTGCATTATAGAACAACGTACAGAGCTTGTCAGTTGAAAATAAACCTTTTGAACTTACATAGACTCGGTGGTATTTGGTGTGGACTTACACGAGTGAGTGAGCGAAAGGGTGTGCATTGCTTCCGCGACAGAGGTCGGGAGTGTTATGTTCTGGGTTGTCTACTCATTGGGTATCTTGGGGGGGTTTCGGAGACCTAATGAGACACTATAACTAGTCGGTCAGGGGATTGTGGTGGCTTCTGATTGAGGTGTGAGGAAGGTCCAACCTCACATCACCAACGTCCTATTTTCTTGTGCAAAGTTCTGTATGTGCAGAATCCCTACAACAGTGGTAGTATGTCCTATCCTATCAAAAATAGTAAAATGTGGTTGGGCATTTTCTTGGTGGGAATTGTCGAAAAGCCTCAAGATTAAGAAGACTAGAAGTAGTAGAAGAGGACAACCCAAAGGACTGGACTCAATGGCTAGAGCTATTGGTGAATCTGAGTTTTATTTAAAATATTTTAAATAAAGAGTGGCCAACTGGGAAAGCTTAGCTACAGACAGACTAATAGTGGTAGTACAGAGAGTCATAGCAGACGCAGTTAGAGGCAGGGATAACAAGAATTTAGAAACAGATAGTATAGATCAAAGAAGAATTTGTAAAAAATAGAATTAGGATACCGAAATAATAGTTCGGAAAAAATAAGGTGCAGGAAAAGTTAGGGAAATATAATTATTAATATTAACCACTGGAGGACTTACGGGGGCCAGCAGCAGAGCCCTCGGTAGAGGAGCGGTCCTGGCCCTGGGAGGCATCTTGATGATCTTCTTGTCCCACCGCCTCTGACCCCGTCTTCTTGCCCCTGGGTGCTGATCATGTAAGATTTCATAAAGAAAGAGACAAAAATTAAAGTTTGGTGTGAAACAAATAAAATATTTTAAAATACGCTCCAAAAACATTTTTGTGAACAACAATTGCAATAAAATTGACCTATCTAATCTGATCGACTAGTAGTATTGCGAGATTCATGGACCGTCTAGTACGCCTAACTACCACCTGACCTAGCCCACCTATTCCAATCCAGACGGGCCAATTGTTCAGTAAGTCTGCATTTCCATTTATTTTAGTCCTCAAAAATGCATAGATAGAGGACACATGCATACATTTTTGCATACACAAAATTGTTGGCTGGTTGCTGCTGATGTTCTGCTAGTGATGATATAAGCCTATTAACACTCACTAAACAAACTACAAAAGGTTCTACTAAGGACTGGGGTAAGCAGCACTCAGCAGCACGTGACGTGACTGTGGATGCGTCACGCACACCACTTAAAAATTACTAACTAATAAGTAACTAAACCTATCAATCCACCACTATCCCTTCTTAGGGGCCGATTCCGATCTCGGTCGGAGGCGCACCCAATACCATTCGGTCGGGAAAAAAGCCATGCGAAGCCTGTTTCCCGACCGAACCGCACGCGGGTCCGGCCGGCGAGTACGATGCGAGTCCGCCGACCGACTCGTCCGGGCGTCCCGACAGCTCCGACCGACTCGCTCGGACTCGAACCGCTCCGACCGACTCGCTCGGACCCGATTCGCACCGCGCAATGGAGACGTTTTCCGGCCGGGTGAGTACGATGCGCACCTCGACCGCTCCGACCGACTCGCGCCGTCCGACTCGAACTCGCTGTCGGAGCCGTACTTTGGGGGTCCGTGTCGGACCCCCTGTACGCGTACCCGTGCGAGGCGCACACAGGGGGACCCAAGGGTCCCCCTACCTGTGCGTGTACGCCGCGAGCGCCTCGCGGCGTACTCGCTGTAGAGGGCGCCCTTGTCCGCCTCGCACCCATTGAGGCAATGGGAGCCCGCGCACGCGTTGTACGACCGGCTCCCATTGGAGTTCAATGGAGTCCGACCGACTCGTGTCCGATAACATACGGACGCATCGTACTCGTTCGGTCGGACTGCACGGGTCCGATTCGGTCGGAAATCTCTCCGGGTCCGGCTCGGTCGGAGAGATTTCCGGCGCGAATCGGAATCGACCCCTTAGTGGCAGGAGGACAAAGGAAGAACTAGAGTCTCTCTAGCATTACCTAACTTAAGTTCTCTAAAGGAAACTCTTACATAATCATCAGGCCAAGCGAGCACAAAGTTGCAAACAAGTAAGATTAGTAGCACCGAGCGCCTGTGTCATGACAATCACAGATTTTTAAACGTAATTTACCTGCAATGTAAGCAGCAGCATTCTTGCTGGTCGGAAAAAAAAAATATACGCAATATATAACACAGAGCAGAAGAACACAAAGTAGTAATATTAAATAGCTACTCACCAAGCCCCGGGACCTCCACTCCTAGCAGGTCCAGCAGGTCCTGCTCCCGGTCCAGAATATCGGACCACCGGTGCGTCAGCTGATTATTGGTGCGCCGGACACCAGAGCAGCGAAACACTGCCCGACGCACCTTGCCCCACCGCTGCCGACGCTCCAGGAGCCCGTACCCGGAGCCAGGCCTGCCGCCTGCTGCCAGGGTTGAGGGGAGGTGGCGCTGAACAAAAAAAAAACAGTGCGGCCACCTCCGCCTCACCGAATAAGGCCCGTGCCTGCACCGCTTTTTGGCGCCGCCTTCCGCAAGGAAGGCGGTTGCGGCTCTGGCTACGAGCCCTGTGGCCCTTTGCCATGGTTCTGGGTAGGAGGGGGGGCGGAAAAGAAAAGGTAGGAATTAAAAAAGTAAGTAAAAGAAATTAAGAAAGCAGGTAATTGAAAAAGTAGTGAAAAACACACAAAAAGTAGAAAAAAACTCAAAATATAGAATCAGGAAAATAGAGAGATAGATAATAAATAAAAAAGATCAAAAAAAATTTCCAGAAACAAAGGATTGAAAAGATAGAGGGAGGATTGAAAAGCAGGCCCAGAACCATAGCAATAGAGTGAAAAACAAGATGGCCGCGCCCATTGCGACCGCATGGGCAAGTTCGCACGATATTTCCCCCCGAGCACGCAAAAAGCGTTGCGAACACGTAATGCGCGTTCCCAAACAGGAAATACTTATCGCGAACGGGCGGGAGCATGCAATACGCGACCCGGAACAGGAAATAACCATCGCGAGCGGGCGGGACAAGTGAAAAACAAGATGGCCGCGCCCATTAGCGACCGCATGGGCAAGTTAGCGATATATTTCCCAGCGAGCACGCAAAAACACATCGCGAACGGGCGGGACAAGCAATTCCGCGACTTCGCGGAATTTCTACGTGCTCGCGGATATTTTTAACAATTTCGCAGAGATTTGCGTAACCCGACTACGCAAATTCCGCCCACCCCTAATGTTTTGATGTGTGTAACATGTCCTGATAGAGAACTACAGGGAATTTCGTTTTTTACTATTGGAAGGCTATCTGTCCCTTGGGATAGAATGGGAGTTTATTTATAACATCTTATAAATATAAACTTTCCATTGGGACAAGATAGGAAGTTAAAGTTTAGTATGCCTGAACTCAGAATATAAAGATGCATCTTTTAGTAAGGACGATTTTTACATTTTGTGTATGAAAATACCACTTTTAGAAAGTAGGTATTTTCTTGCTTAGCCATCCTGTGTGCTTCTGCTGGTTTGTGGATTGACTGTCTGGCTTTGGAGTGACAGGGGCTGGGGATGTGTATTCACTGTAGACAGCCACTGGGAGTTGGGTTGAGGTGTGTCGTGCCTTTCCTGGATGAGTCAGGGCTTGGCTGAATAGACCTGGGCTGCATTTAAAGTAGGTGGAGGAGATTTCATTTCACCTGAATGGGCCTGGTCTGCCTTACACAATGCTGTCTCCACCTTCCTGCCAGGAAGCTGCACCAGAAGAGGACAGAACTGATTTGGACTGCGCACAGAGCCTCTCTGACCCCAGAAAACAAAGAGAAATGGACTATAAATGTTGGGGCCCAGACCCCTGAATTTTAGATTACTTCTGAAATTCAAGAGGAACCTCTGCCAACGAGAATAGCTGGGAAAGCTGAAGAAGAAGTACTGCCCCTTTGTTGTGTGTTGTTTGGGGTTGGCCTGCAGTGGCTGTTCTGCCAAGGATAGGACAAAGACGTTGCCGTGTGCTGTGTATTCTGCTTGAAGAAGATCTCCAAGGGCTTGAAGTAGAGCTTGCCTCCTGTTCTGAAGTCTCAGGGCCACAAAGACTTCACAACAAGCTTCCCTGAACTTCCTTGCTGGGCGTTTTGACCTGCCAAGTGGTGACTGTTGCTGAGTAGGCCTCTGAAAGTTGTTCCTGCTGTTGGGAGCTGGAAAAGAGATGCAACTACAAGAAGCGTGATGCATCCACACCTGTTTCTGATGCATCGCCGAAGAAACCGACGCAGAACCTGCCTGCGGCTGGAGAAATCTCTGCATGCCGAATCCTGTGCACCGATCTCCGAAGTCTGAGATCACTGCACCAATTCCGATGCAGGCCCTGCAGTGCGGCTGCAAGAACCAACGCATAATGGGACCACAGCTGGAGAGACCAATGCAGCGCCGTTGCAGCAGCCGCATCAAGAACGGACGCATACCCGATTGTCACGCATCGCACCGGGGTGCCAAGTCTACAAGAACGCTGGGGCTGCAGTAAGAAACCGATGCATCACCTCCCCTTCAGTAAGAAACCGATGCATCACCTCCCCTTCAGTAAGGAACCAACGCATCACCACCCCTGCGTGGAAAAGGCACTGAATCATGACCTTCCCTGGAGTAAGGAACCAACGCATCACCTTCCCTGGGCATAAGGAACCGGCGCATCACCTTCCCTGCGGCTGTTTTTGCTTGTCACTGTGACGCATCCGAGGTACTTTGTGTTGAAAGTGTCGCATCTATAGTTTGCTATGGACAGAACTGATTCTACCTTTTAAAAGGCATATTTTGTATTGTGGATTGGGATGGATTGGGATGAAAGATTAAATGGGGAACAGTGGTATAGTATCTCCGTCAACATTTCCCTGATGTTGTACTTTTGCAAGAGTATTTGTGAATATCTGCAGATGGGCAGACATATGCTTTTGGTGCATGCAGGATAAACAGGGGGTAAGTTAGGCAGATTCAGACTCAGAATATCACTATGTTGCAGTACATGGATCATGGAAAAGAAAGACTTTCTTGCAGAGCAATATCTATGTGCCCCTGAGGTTATAGCAAGGTGTCCTTAATAAGAGGGGCCACTTCCTACTAAACCTGAGGACAGACCTAGACATAAAAGGGAGACTATAAAGAGGGTATGTGCAGGAGTATGGACAAAACAATGGGGTGGGACTTGCAGCAGAGAGGGCCCACAGACCTGGAGCAATTCATGAGGGCCATGGGCTTGGTCGATGTGTGGAGGGCTAGACACCCTTCGGACCGACAGTACTCATTCCTGTCAGGTGGTAATTGGTCATAATATCAAAATTTAAATATCGACTGACAATAATATCGATTTTTTTTATCGAGAATACCACTATATCGATGTATTTTATATCAATGACAAAAATATCGTTTAAAAAAAAAATAATATATATCGAAGTATGAAATATCGAGTCAAAAATATCGTTATAAGAAAATATCGTTTCATAGTGTTGTAAAAAATATCTAAAAAAATAATATAGAATGTATAAAATATCGTTTTTGAAAATGTTGAAATAGTATTTTTTAATATTAAAATGTTGTTTTTTTTGTATTAATAGTTGTAGTAAATTGTATTTAAATATTAATTGTAATATAAATTTTAGGAGCGGGATGTTGGGTTATTAGGGGATAAGGGTAAGGAGTGTTTTAAAAATATTAGTTTACATTTTTTTTATTTTAAAATTTATATTTGAAATGTTAAATGTTGTTTTAGGAGCAGGATGTTGGGTTATTAGGGGATAAGGGTGGGGAGTGTTTTAAAAATATTAGTTTAACATTTTTAATTAAAATTAAATTTGAAATTTGAAATTTGAAATGTTGTTTTAGGAGTGGGAAGTTGCGTTATTAGGGGATAAGGGTGGGGAGTGTTTTAAAAATATTTGTTTAAAATTAAAAATTAAAAGTAAAAATTAAATTTGAAATGTTGTTTTAGGAGTGGGATGTTGGGTTATTAGGGGATAAGGGTGGGGAGTGTTTTAAAATTATTAATTTGAAATTTGAAATATTTATTTAAATTTAGAATTGAAATTAGAAATTTTGTTTTAGGAGTTGGATGTTGAGTTATTAGGGGATAAGGGTGGGGAGTATTTTTAAAATAGAAAGAAATCTTAAAAAAATTGGAAATTAAAATTTAAAATGTAGTAGGTGTGGATTGTTATTTTAATATGGGATAAGGGTGTGGTACTAGTTTTTTACGTTTAAATTTTTTTTTAAATAAAATAATTAAAATTGTAAAAATTAAATAATAATTGTTTTTTGTAGTGGGATGTAGTGTTTTTGGACGATGTGGATGGGGAGTGTTTTAAAAAATATAAAATAAATTATAGAAATTAAAATTAAAAAATTAAGTACATTTTTTTTTTAATTATTAACATTTGTATTTTTAGTGGTTAGTATTGCTAAATTTAATTTTTAATAAATGTATTACGGATTTTTTTAATTAAATTAAATATTTTTGAAATTTGTAAACAAAAAACTTATTGAGAAAAATGTATTTATATTTATATTAAAGATTAGGATTTTTCTAAATAGTTTGTTATAAAAATGTTATAACAATTTTTTTATTTTTAAAATACTGTATTAATACTTTATATTTAGTCTATTTTTTAATTTTAATAATATGTAAAAGTATTAATTTTAAAATAATTTAGATTATATAAAGCTTAAAGTTAAACATGTTCCTTGAATTATTAATAATTGTAGTGGGAATATTGAATTAAATATCTTGTGTCCTTTGCCTTCCCTCATATAATAGAAAGTGGAGTGTGAATAGTTAATTATATAAGTTTATTGTCCATGACCTTCCCTGACTTAATAATAACAGGAGTGCGAATAGTTAATTATATAAGTTTATTGTCCAGCACCTTCCCTGAATTAATACTTACTGGAGTTGGATTAATAAATTATATATCTTTAGTGTCCAGCACCTTCCCTGACTTAGGGAGTCATTACGATGACGGGCGGATCGCCACTGCCCGTATGGTGGTGGTGATCCGCCCGCCATGTCATACCGCCTGCATGCCATTTCCCCCCGTCATATTATGATGGCTGGGGGGTCCGCGGCGGACGGAAAGACCGTCCGCCGCTTTTCCGCTGGTCGACTCGTCGACCTGGCGGAAAACAGACATAATATGGTGGCGGTGTCTGCAAGACACCGCCGTCCATATTATGATGATCGCGGAGAGCAGCCTTTCCATGGCGGCGTTGCCGCCATGGAAAGGCATACGGTCTTTGCTGTTGGGGCCCGTAGCGGGCCCCCAGGATGTTGGGAGGGTGGGGGGTGCACATGGGGGTACCTATGGTACCCCCTGCATTGGCATGGACAAGGTGGCAGGCACCGCGCGGTGGCAGTAGTTACATATAGACCGTTAAATCAAAGGGTCCCATGTAACTGCGTCATAATAATTGTTTCAAAAAATTGCTGGTGTAATTCTTTGTTATTATCATTTTTGTCCTGCTTGAAAATTATTTGTGTTTTCTAAGTTGCACATTATTGGTGTTTGTATATCATTGTCTTTATTTTTTAATAATGAACACACTGTAAACGTATTGTATTTGTTGTGTGTTGGAAATGTATCCAACTCAGGCATAATCATGAAGTCTTTTGAAATGTGTTAAACAATTTTGAATGAAATGTGATGTTTACACTTAAGGCTATTGAACTGACAAGTCTTAGCTTTAGTCCGCCCAAAATAAAATAGCGGTACTAAAAATTGACAGCCAGGTCCCTCTTTTCTTTATATTACAACGTGCATTCCCAGCATTGTGGCAGGCGGTGCTGTGAACACCGCCCGCCACAATGTTGGGAATAGGGGATGCCACCGCGGCGGTGGCATCCTAATACTCACGACGGGACCGCCGCTCCTATGGCGGACGGTCTCATTCACCGTTACGGTGTCCGCCCGCCATCGTAATGACCCTCTTTATACTGACTGGAGTGGGAATAGTAAATTATATATCTTTAGTGTCCAGCACTTTCCCTCACTTAATACTGACTGGAGTGGGTATAGTAAATTATATATGTTTAGTGTCCAGCACATTCCCTGAATTATTACTGACTGGTGTGGAAAGAGAAAATTATATATCTCTAGTGTCCAGCACCTTCCCTGACTTAATACTGAGTGGAGTGGGAATAGTAAATTATATATCTTTAGTGTCCAGCACCTTCCCTGACCTAGGGCTATTACGATGGCGGTCGGATGACCGCCGCCCGGCCGGCGGTGGCAACCGCCGGACCTGCGGCGGAGATCCGCCGCGATCGCAAGCCAGAAAACCCCCGGTCAGATTAGGATGGCGGTGGTGACCGCGGCGGTGGGAAATTCCGACTGCCGCTTTTCTGCCGGTTGCCATCCACACTCCTGCCCTGTGGATGGAGAAGGACCGGGATAATGGTGGCGGTGCAGGGCAGGCTCCGCCGGCACGATTATGATGCCGGCGGTAGCCAGCCTTTCCTCAGCGGTCAGACTGCCATGGAAAGGCATGCGGTGATTGTATTCCGGGGGCCCGTTGCGGGCCCCAATGTTTTGTGGGGGTGTGGGTGCACTGGGGGATACCCATGGTCCCCCCTACATGTCCCTGTATTATGTGGCATGCACTGTGCAGTGCAGGGAAATGCAGGACATGCTCATTTGGACATCGCTGCGGTGCTACGGGCAGCAGCAACCGCTGCAATGTCAAGGCCCGCGATCCGACCGCCGCGGTCGGATTTCGAGCAAGGTACATCCTAATGCGACCAGCGGTTATGTCGCGGGCCTTGCGGGCGGTCTTTTCCCGTTACCATGGCGGTTGGGGAGGTTTTCCGACCGCCATCGTAATAGGCCCCTTAATACTGACTGGAGTGGGAATAGTAAATTATATATCTTTAGTGTCCAGCACCTTCCCTGATTTAATACTGACTGGAGTGGGAATAGTAAATTATATATCTTAAGTGTCCAGCATGTTCCCTGACTTTATACTGACTGGAGTGGGAATAGTAAATTATATATCTTTAGTGTCCAGCACCTTCCCTGATTTAATACTGACTGGAGTGGGAATAGTAAATTATATATCTTAAGTGTCCAGCATGTTCCCTGACTTTATACTGACTGGAGTGGGAATAGTAAATTATATATCTTTAGTGTCCAGCACCTTCCCTGACTTAATACTGACTGGAGTGGGAATAGTAATTTATATATCTTTAGTGTCCAGCACCTTCCTTGACTTAATACTGACTGGAGTGGGAATAGTAATTTATATATCTTTAGTGTCCAGCTCCTTCCCTGACTTAGGGGCCCATTACGTTGTCCGCCCGCCACCGTAACGGTGAATGGGACCGTCCACCATAGGAGTAGCGGTCCCGCCGTGAGTATTAGGATGCCACCGCCACGGTGGCGGTGGCATCCCCTATTCCCAACATTGTGGCGGGCGGTGTTCACAGCACCGCCCGCCACAATGCTGGGAAAGCACGTTGGGCATTCACATGCACAAGGTGACAGGCACCGCACATTGCCTGCCACCTTGTCCATGCCAATGCAGGGGGGTACCATAGGTACCCCCCATGTGCACCCCTCACCCCCCCAACATCCTGGGGGCCCGCTACGGGCCCCCAACAGCAAAGGCTGTATGCCTTTCCATGGCGGCAATGCCGCCATGGAAATGCTGCTCTCCGCATCATCATAATATGGACGGCGGTGTCTTGCAGACACCGCCACCATATTATTGCCCTTTTCCACCCGGTCCCCTGTTGGACCGGCGGAAAACCGGCGGACGGTCTTTCCGTCCGCGGGGCTCCCTCCCGCCATCATAATGTGGCAGGGGGAAATGGCATGCAGGCGGAGGGGAATGGCGGGCAGATCGCCACCGCCATACGGGCAGTGGCGATCCGCCCATCATCGTAATGACCCCCTTAGTTATAGTTTAGCGAGATGTCGATATTTTGTGTGTGAGGCCTAGTGTAGAAAGGGTAGGATATGTTTCTAAATGTGTGTTTATGGTACATAAAGTGTGTTTATATGTTGTTTATTATACTCTCTGGGGCCGATTCCGATCTCGGTCGGAGGCGCACCCAATACCATTCGGTCGGGAAAAAAGCCATGCGAAAGCCAGTTTCCCGACCGATCCGTACAGCACACCGAACGAGCAAGTACGATGCGCACAACAGCAAAAATTCCGGCCGAGCCGTACTCACCCAAACCAGGTCCTGTTCTCCGACCGAGGCGAATCCGGAAACGCCGAATCGAGTCGCACGGAAGGGAAAATGCAGCCCCGTCCGGCCGGACAAGTACGATGCGCTTCCCGTACGCGCCGAACCTGTCGCTACGCACGGCACGTCAAAGCATCCGGGAGAGGCGCACATAAGCTCCACACATCGCGAACGGGCGGGACAAGCAATTCCGCGACTTCGCGGAATTTCTACGTGCTCGCGGATATTTTTAACAATTTCGCAGAGATTTGCGTAACCCGACTACGCAAATTCCGCCCACCCCTAATGTTTTGATGTGTGTAACATGTCCTGATAGAGAACTACAGGGAATTTCGTTTTTACTATTGGAAGGCTATCTGTCCCTTGGGATAGAATGGGAGTTTATTTATAACATCTTATAAATATAAACTTTCCATTGGGACAAGATAGGAAGTTAAAGTTTAGTATGCCTGAACTCAGAATATAAAGATGCATCTTTTAGTAAGGACGATTTTTACATTTTGTGTATGAAAATACCACTTTTAGAAAGTAGGTATTTTCTTGCTTAGCCATCCTGTGTGCTTCTGCTTGTTTGTGGATTGACTGTCTGGCTTTGGAGTGACAGGGGCTGGGGATGTGTATTCACTGTAGACAGCCACTGGGAGTTGGGTTGAGGTGTGTCGTGCCTTTCCTGGATGAGTCAGGGCTTGGCTGAATAGACCTGGGCTGCATTTAAAGTAGGTGGGGGAGATTTCATTTCACCTGAATGGGCCTGGTCTGCCTTACACAATGCTGTCTCCACCTTCCTGCCAGGAAGCTGCACCAGAAGAGGACAGAACTGATTTGGACTGCGCACAGAGCCTCTCTGACCCCAGAAAACAAAGAGAAATGGACTATAAATGTTGGGGCCCAGACCCCTGAATTTTAGATTACTTCTGAAATTCAAGAGGAACCTCTGCCAACGAGAATAGCTGGGAAAGCTGAAGAAGAAGTACTGCCCCTTTGCTGTGTGTTGTTTGGGGTTGGCCTGCAGTGGCTGTTCTGCCAAGGATAGGACAAAGACGTTGCTGTGTGCTGTGTATTCTGCTTGAAGAAGATCTCCAAGGGCTTGAAGTAGAGCTTGCCTCCTGTTCTGAAGTCTCAGGGCCACAAAGACTTCACAACAAGCTTCCCTGAACTTCCTTGCTGGGCGTTTTGACCTGCCAAGTGGTGACTGTTGCTGAGTAGGCCTCTGAAAGTTGTTCCTGCTGTTGGGAGCTGGAAAAGAGATGCAACTACAAGAAGCGTGATGCATCCACACCTGTTTCTGATGCATCGCCGAAGAAACCGACGCAGAACCTGCCTGCGGCTGGAGAAATCTCTGCATGCCGAATCCTGTGCACCGATCTCCGAAGTCTGAGATCACTGCACCAATTCCGATGCAGGCCCTGCAGTGCGGCTGCAAGAACCAACGCATAATGGGACCACAGCTGGAGAGACCAATGCAGCGCCGTTGCAGCAGCCGCATCAAGAACGGACGCATACCCGATTGTCACGCATCGCACCGGGGTGCCAAGTCTACAAGAACGCTGGGGCTGCAGTAAGAAACCGATGCATCACCTCCCCTTCAGTAAGAAACCGATGCATCACCTCCCCTTCAGTAAGGAACCAACGCATCACCACCCCTGCGTGGAAAAGGCACTGAATCATGACCTTCCCTGGAGTAAGGAACCAACGCATCACCTTCCCTGGGCATAAGGAACCGGCGCATCACCTTCCCTGCGGCTGTTTTTGCTTGTCACTGTGACGCATCCGAGGTACTTTGTGTTGAAAGTGTCGCATCTATAGTTTGCTATGGACAGAACTGATTCTACCTTTTAAAAGGCATATTTTGTATTGTGGATTGGGATGGATTGGGATGAAAGATTAAATGGGGAACAGTGGTATAGTATCTCCGTCAACATTTCCCTGATGTTGTACTTTTGCAAGAGTATTTGTGAATATCTGCAGATGGGCAGACATATGCTTTTGGTGCATGCAGGATAAACAGGGGGGTAAGTTAGGCAGATTCAGACTCAGAATATCACTATGTTGCAGTACATGGATCATGGAAAAGAAAGACTTTCTTGCAGAGCAATATCTATGTGCCCCTGAGGTTATAGCAAGGTGTCCTTAATAAGAGGGGCCACTTCCTACTAAACCTGAGGACAGACCTAGACATAAAAGGGGAGACTATAAAGAGGGTATGTGCAGGAGTATGGACAAAACAATGGGGTGGGACTTGCAGCAGAGAGGGCCCACAGACCTGGAGCAATTCATGAGGGCCATGGGCTTGGTCGATGTGTGGAGGGCTAGACACCCTTCGGACCGACAGTACTCATTCCTGTCAGGTGGTAATTGGTCATAATATCAAAATTTAAATATCGACTGACAATAATATCGATTTTTTTTTATCGAGAATACCACTATATCGATGTATTTTATATCAATGACAAAAATATCGTTTAAAAAAAATATATATATATCGAAGTATGAAATATCGAGTCAAAAATATCGTTATAAGAAAATATCGTTTCATAGTGTTGTAAAAAATATCTAAAAAAATAATATAGAATGTATAAAATATCGTTTTTGAAAATGTTGAAATAGTATTTTTTAATATTAAAATGTTGTTTTTTTTGTATTAATAGTTGTAGTAAATTGTATTTAAATATTAATTGTAATATAAATTTTAGGAGCGGGATGTTGGGTTATTAGGGGATAAGGGTAAGGAGTGTTTTAAAAATATTAGTTTACATTTTTTTTTTATTTTAAAATTTATATTTGAAATGTTAAATGTTGTTTTAGGAGCAGGATGTTGGGTTATTAGGGGATAAGGGTGGGGAGTGTTTTAAAAATATTAGTTTAACATTTTTAATTAAAATTAAATTTGAAATTTGAAATGTTGTTTTAGGAGTGGGAAGTTGCGTTATTAGGGGATAAGGGTGGGGAGTGTTTTAAAAATATTTGTTTAAAATTAAAAATTAAAAGTAAAAATTAAATTTGAAATGTTGTTTTAGGAGTGGGATGTTGGGTTATTAGGGGATAAGGGTGGGGAGTGTTTTAAAATTATTAATTTGAAATTTGAAATATTTATTTAAATTTAGAATTGAAATTAGAAATTTTGTTTTAGGAGTTGGATGTTGAGTTATTAGGGGATAAGGGTGGGGAGTATTTTTAAAATAGAAAGAAATCTTTAAAAAAATTGGAAATTAAAATTTAAAATGTAGTAGGTGTGGATTGTTATTTTAATATGGGATAAGGGTGTGGTACTAGTTTTTTACGTTTAAATTTTTTTTAAAAATAAAATAATTAAAATTGTAAAAATTAAATAATAATTGTTTTTTGTAGTGGGATGTAGTGTTTTTGGACGATGTGGATGGGGAGTGTTTTAAAAAATATAAAATAAATTATAGAAATTAAAATTAAAAAATTAAGTACATTTTTTTTTAATTATTAACATTTGTATTTTTAGTGGTTAGTATTGCTAAATTTAATTTTTAATAAATGTATTACGGATTTTTTAATTAAATTAAATATTTTTGAAATTTGTAAACAAAAAACTTATTGAGAAAAATGTATTTATATTTATATTAAAGATTAGGATTTTTCTAAATAGTTTGTTATAAAAATGTTATAACAATTTTTTATTTTTTAAAATACTGTATTAATACTTTATATTTAGTCTATTTTTTAATTTTAATAATATGTAAAAGTATTAATTTTAAAATAATTTAGATTATATAAAGCTTAAAGTTAAACATGTTCCTTGAATTATTAATAATTGTAGTGGGAATATTGAATTAAATATCTTGTGTCCTTTGCCTTCCCTCATATAATAGAAAGTGGAGTGTGAATAGTTAATTATATAAGTTTATTGTCCATGACCTTCCCTGACTTAATAATAACAGGAGTGCGAATAGTTAATTATATAAGTTTATTGTCCAGCACCTTCCCTGAATTAATACTTACTGGAGTTGGATTAATAAATTATATATCTTTAGTGTCCAGCACCTTCCCTGACTTAGGGAGTCATTACGATGACGGGCGGATCGCCACTGCCCGTATGGTGGTGGTGATCCGCCCGCCATGTCATACCGCCTGCATGCCATTTCCCCCGTCATATTATGATGGCTGGGGGTCCGCGGCGGACGGAAAGACCGTCCGCCGCTTTCCGCTGGTCGACTCGTCGACCTGGCGGAAAACAGACATAATATGGTGGCGGTGTCTGCAAGACACTGCCGTCCATATTATGATGATCGCGGAGAGCAGCCTTTCCATGGCGGCGTTGCCGCCATGGAAAGGCATACGGTCTTTGCTGTTGGGGGCCCGTAGCGGGCCCCCAGGATGTTGGGAGGGTGGGGGGTGCACATGGGGGGTACCTATGGTACCCCCCTGCATTGGCATGGACAAGGTGGCAGGCACCGCGCGGTGGCAGTAGTTACATATAGACCGTTAAATCAAAGGGTCCCATGTAACTGCGTCATAATAATTGTTTCAAAAAATTGCTGGTGTAATTCTTTGTTATTATCATTTTTGTCCTGCTTGAAAATTATTTGTGTTTTCTAAGTTGCACATTATTGGTGTTTGTATATCATTGTCTTTATTTTTTAATAATGAACACACTGTAAACGTATTGTATTTGTTGTGTGTTGGAAATGTATCCAACTCAGGCATAATCATGAAGTCTTTTGAAATGTGTTAAACAATTTTGAATGAAATGTGATGTTTACACTTAAGGCTATTGAACTGACAAGTCTTAGCTTTAGTCCGCCCAAAATAAAATAGCGGTACTAAAAATTGACAGCCAGGTCCCTCTTTTCTTTATATTACAACGTGCATTCCCAGCATTGTGGCAGGCGGTGCTGTGAACACCGCCCGCCACAATGTTGGGAATAGGGGATGCCACCGCGGCGGTGGCATCCTAATACTCACGACGGGACCGCCGCTCCTATGGCGGACGGTCCCATTCACCGTTACGGTGTCCGCCCGCCATCGTAATGACCCTCTTTATACTGACTGGAGTGGGAATAGTAAATTATATATCTTTAGTGTCCAGCACTTTCCCTCACTTAATACTGACTGGAGTGGGTATAGTAAATTATATATGTTTAGTGTCCAGCACATTCCCTGAATTATTACTGACTGGTGTGGAAAGAGAAAATTATATATCTCTAGTGTCCAGCACCTTCCCTGACTTAATACTGAGTGGAGTGGGAATAGTAAATTATATATCTTTAGTGTCCAGCACCTTCCCTGACCTAGGGCTATTACGATGGCGGTCGGATGACCGCCGCCCGGCCGGCGGTGGCAACCGCCGGACCTGCGGCGGAGATCCGCCGCGATCGCAAGCCAGAAAACCGCCGGTCAGATTAGGATGGCGGTGGTGACCGCGGCGGTGGGAAATTCCGACTGCCGCTTTTCTGCCGGTTGCCATCCACACTCCTGCCCTGTGGATGGAGAAGGACCGGGATAATGGTGGCGGTGCAGGGCAGGCTCCGCCGGCACGATTATGATGCCGGCGGTAGCCAGCCTTTCCTCAGCGGTCAGACTGCCATGGAAAGGCATGCGGTGATTGTATTCCGGGGGCCCGTTGCGGGCCCCCAATGTTTTGTGGGGGTGTGGGTGCACTGGGGGGATACCCATGGTCCCCCCCTACATGTCCCTGTATTATGTGGCATGCACTGTGCAGTGCAGGGAAATGCAGGACATGCTCATTTGGACATCGCTGCGGTGCTACGGGCAGCAGCAACCGCTGCAATGTCAAGGCCCGCGATCCGACCGCCGCGGTCGGATTTCGAGCAAGGTACATCCTAATGCGACCAGCGGTTATGTCGCGGGCCTTGCGGGCGGTCTTTTCCCGTTACCATGGCGGTTGGGGAGGTTTTCCGACCGCCATCGTAATAGGCCCCTTAATACTGACTGGAGTGGGAATAGTAAATTATATATCTTTAGTGTCCAGCACCTTCCCTGATTTAATACTGACTGGAGTGGGAATAGTAAATTATATATCTTAAGTGTCCAGCATGTTCCCTGACTTTATACTGACTGGAGTGGGAATAGTAAATTATATATCTTTAGTGTCCAGCACCTTCCCTGATTTAATACTGACTGGAGTGGGAATAGTAAATTATATATCTTAAGTGTCCAGCATGTTCCCTGACTTTATACTGACTGGAGTGGGAATAGTAAATTATATATCTTTAGTGTCCAGCACCTTCCCTGACTTAATACTGACTGGAGTGGGAATAGTAATTTATATATCTTTAGTGTCCAGCACCTTCCTTGACTTAATACTGACTGGAGTGGGAATAGTAATTTATATATCTTTAGTGTCCAGCTCCTTCCCTGACTTAGGGGCCCATTACGTTGTCCGCCCGCCACCGTAACGGTGAATGGGACCGTCCGCCATAGGAGCAGCGGTCCCGCCGTGAGTATTAGGATGCCACCGCCACGGTGGCGGTGGCATCCCCTATTCCCAACATTGTGGCGGGCGGTGTTCACAGCACCGCCCGCCACAATGCTGGGAAAGCACGTTGGGCATTCACATGCACAAGGTGACAGGCACCGCACATTGCCTGCCACCTTGTCCATGCCAATGCAGGGGGGTACCATAGGTACCCCCCATGTGCACCCCTCACCCCCCCAACATCCTGGGGGCCCCCAACAGCAAAGGCTGTATGCCTTTCCATGGCGGCAATGCCGCCATGGAAATGCTGCTCTCCGCATCATCATAATATGGACGGCGGTGTCTTGCAGACACCGCCACCATATTATTGCCCTTTTCCACCCGGTCCCCTGTTGGACCGGCGGAAAACCGGCGGACGGTCTTTCCGTCCGCGGGGCTCCCTCCGCCATCATAATGTGGCAGGGGAAATGGCATGCAGGCGGAGGGAATGGCGGGCAGATCGCCACCGCCATACGGGCAGTGGCGATCCGCCCATCATCGTAATGACCCCTTAGTTATAGTTTAGCGAGATGTCGATATTTTGTGTGTGAGGCCTAGTGTAGAAAGGGTAGGATATGTTTCTAAATGTGTGTTTATGGTACATAAAGTGTGTTTATATGTTGTTTATTATACTCTCTGGGGCCGATTCCGATCTCGGTCGGAGGCGCACCCAATACCATTCGGTCGGGAAAAAGCCATGCGAAAGCCAGTTTCCCGACCGATCCGTACAGCACACCGAACGAGCAAGTACGATGCGCACAACAGCAAAAATTCCGGCCGAGCCGTACTCACCCAAACCAGGTCCTGTTCTCCGACCGAGGCGAATCCGGAAACGCCGAATCGAGTCGCACGGAAGGGAAAATGCAGCCCCGTCCGGCCGGACAAGTACGATGCGCTTCCCGTACGCGCCGAACCCGTCGCTACGCACGGCACGTCAAAGCATCCGGGAGAGGCGCACATAAGCTCCAAATCGCGCCACAACACGATCCACGGCTACGAGACGAACACGGCACCGACGAGGACGACGCGAAGCGACGAGGACGAAGCGGAGCGACGAGGACGACGCGAAGCAACGAGAAGGATGAACGACACGAACCAACCATGAATCCCTTCGTCCCGATCATACCAATATTCTACATCTACTACCGGAACAGGCACGGACGCGTACGGCGCAGAAGGTAAGTCAGACACCAACCACAAAACACATACAACACGTACACGACACATCACACACATACACGGGAATCTGAATATACTTACACCAGCAACAGCAGCACCATAGGGGCGGGATGCCCATCACCAATGCCACATATGCACACAGGGGCCTGAATGCGCACCACCACCCCAACCCAGGGGGGGCTGGATGCCTACCACTACTACCACCCTTAGCCAGGGGGGGCAGGATGCCCACCACTACTACTACCCTCACCCACGGGGGGCAGGATGCCTACCACTACTACCACCCTCACCCAGGGGGCAGGATGCCTACCACTACTACCACCCTCACCCAGGGGGGCAGGATGCCTACCACTACTACCACCCTTAGCCAGGGGGCAGGATGCCTACCACTACTACCACCCTTAGCCAGGGGGCTGGATGCCTACCACTACTACCACCCTCACCCACGGGGGCAGGATGCCTACCACTACTACCACCCTTAGCCAGGGGGCAGGATGCCCACCACTACTACCACCCTTAGCCAGGGGGCAGGATGCCCACCACTACTACCACCCTCACCCACGGGGGCAGGATGCCTACCACTACTACCACCCTTAGCCAGGGGGCTGGATGCCCACCACTACTACCACCCTCACCCACGGGGGGCAGGATGCCCACCACTACTACCACCCTCACCCACGGGGGCAGGATGCCTACCACTACTACCACCCTTAGCCAGGGGGCAGGATGCCCACCACTACTACCACCCTCACCCACGGGGGCAGGATGCCTACCACTACTACCACCCTCACCCAGGGGGCAGGATGCCCACCACTACTACCACCCTTAGCCATGGGGGCAGGATGCCCACCACTACTACCACCCTCACCCACGGGGGCAGGATGCCTACCACTACTACCACCCTCACCCAGGGGGCAGGATGCCTACCACTACTACCACCCTCACCCACGGGGGCAGGATGCCTACCACTACTACCACCCTTAGCCAGGGGGCAGGATGCCCACCACTACTACCACCCTTAGCCAGGGGGCAGGATGCCCACCACTACTACCACCCTCACCCACGGGGGCAGGATGCCTACCACTACTACCACCCTCACCCAGGGGGCAGGATGCCCACCACTACTACCACCCTTAGCCAGGGGGCAGGATGCCCACCACTACTACCACCCTCACCCACGGGGGCAGGATGCCTACCACTACTACCACCCTTAGCCAGGGGGCAGGATGCCCACCACTACTACCACCCTCACCCACGGTGGGCAGGATGCCCACCACTACTACCACCCTTAGCCAGGGGGCAGGATGCCTACCACTACTACCACCCTTAGCCAGGGGGCTGGATGCCTACCACTACTACCACCCTTAGCCAGGGGGCTGGATGCCTACCACTACTACCACCCTCACCCAGGGGGCAGGATGCCTACCACTACTACCACCCTTAGCCAGGGGGCAGGATGCCTACCACTACTACCACCCTTAGCCAGGGGGCAGGATGCCTACCACTACTACCACCCTTAGCCAGGGGGCAGGATGCCCACCACTACTACCACCCTCACCCAGGGGGGCAGGATGCCTACCACTACTACCACCCTCACCCAGGGGGCAGGATGCCTACCACTACTACCACCCTCAGCCAGGGGGCAGGATGCCTACCACTACTACCACCCTCAGCCAGGGGGCAGGATGCCTACCACTACTACCACCCTTAGCCAGGGGGCAGGATGCCCACCACTACTACCACCCTCACCCAGGGGGCAGGATGCCTACCACTACTACCACCCTTAGCCAGGGGGCAGGATGCCTACCACTACTACCACCCTTAGCCAGGGGGCAGGATGCCTACCACTACTACCACCCTTAGCCAGGGGGCAGGATGCCCACCACTACTACCACCCTTAGCCAGGGGGCAGGATGCCTACCACTACTACCACCCTCACCCACGGGGGCAGGATGCCCACCACTACTACCACCCTCACCCAGGGGGCAGGATGCCTACCACTACTACCACCCTCAGCCAGGGGGGCAGGATGCCTACCACTACTACCACCCCCACTCATAGGATGGACAATGCATGACACAACCAGCACACCACAACCTAGGGAATGCAAGATTAAGACATCCCCCCACCACCATGACAAGCGTGTGTAGGCTGTGTTAAATGCCTACAACACCGAACATGACTTTCAACATACAATGTGACCCCCTAGCACATGTGCCACACATATATGTGTGTGGCACCCACAATGCAAGCAGTCCATGACCATTGTGGCAATAGGGCCTAAACCCCCATCATCACAGTGACCAAAAGGTAAGTGTGGGGTCCATAGCTGAAGCACATTTTGAACATTGTGGCAATGGGGTCTACACCCTCATCATCACAGTGACCAAAAGGCAAGTATGGGGTCCATAGCTGAAGCACATTTTGACCATTGTGGCAATGGGGTCTAAACCCCCATCATCACAGTGACCAAAAGGCAAGTGTGGGGTCCATAGCTGAGTCACATTTTGACCATTGTGGCAATGGGGTCTAAACCCCCATCATCACAGTGACCAAAAGGCAAGTGTGGGGTCCATAGCTGAAGCACATTTTGACCATTGTGGCAATGGGGTCTACACCCTCATCATCACAGTGACCAAAAGGCAAGTATGGGGTCCATAGCTGAAGCACATTTTGACCATTGTGGCAATGGGGTCTAAACCCCCATCATCACAGTGACCAAAAGGCAAGTGTGGGGTCCATAGCTGAAGCACATTTTGACCATTGTGGCAATGGGGTCTAAACCCCCATCATCACAGTGACCAAAAGGCAAGTGTGGGGTCCATAGCTGAAGCACATTTTGACCATTGTGGCAATGGGGTCTACACCCTCATCATCACAGTGACCAAAAGGTAATTGTTGACAAAGAAAGAGCTGCAACTGCCAAACTGCATGGATCATTCCTGGTCACAGAACCAAAAACTCATCTGTGGCAAAGTAGTGTATGTGTCCCATTGCAACATAAATTGGGGGAGCCAAATACTGCAGTGCAAATGAAACATTCCTTTGGCCATGTGCAGACAAACAACACCCATGGGGGCTGAGACCGTCAACAGTCATCAATGACACAATGACAGAAGTGACCATCAGAATGCAGAACCACATATTTGCACCAATGGGCACACAAATGCAGATACCCTGTGGAGACAGCAGATGTGAGGTGAACAGATACCATACCATGGCAGCAATGGGACACACAAACCATGATCACTGTGCTGACCGATGACCTAGGAGTCCCAGGGACAGCAGGGGAAACACACCAAACAACATACAGCCAATGGCACACCCAAGATATGCCAATGCAGTGGTGCAGATGCACAAACACAAACAGGCAGACCAACACTGTCATCATACACAGCAGGTGAGGGGTGGGGGTGCCAGTGTCCCCAGGCAACAACACAACACATGAGGAGAGCTGAATACCAATCATACAGATGTGCATACACTGCCACACTAAGGTAACTCATGGATCCAAATCCCCTATGTGGGCAAGCAGGCATTGACAGGTGAGAGGGAGCACAAAACACACATGTCACACAGGCACGTAGGAACAACAACTGACACAGCAAGTCACAGACACACCACAGCACCACCCCAGGGCCCCCACAATGTGGTGACCCTGGGCTGAATAAAAATACCACTGTGATGACAAAGCTAAATGTCGCTCACACTGTGAACCACAGTCAGGTGTCCTGAGCAACAAACTACCATCACACCTACACAAGCACAAATCAATCAGCATGGCCAGTAAGCCAAGGCCAACATGGAGGCAGGGGCCTAGCCAGGCAACAACTCTCATCTGCACACACTCAAGACCACACCCCTCGACCTCCAACAATGTGCAGCAGTGAAGTACACATGCACTGGTGACATTGCACATGCACCCATGACTATTCCAGGGTGGTGGGTGGGAACCAAGGTGTAGAAACACATCACACATGGACACTCAACAAGACTCCTGAATGTCTGACACACTGCACACTACGCTGTACATGGACATGACGGCAATACCACACCGACCAATGGGATCCCAGCCACAGTCACACACCAATGAAGAAGCCAAGGTCACCCACAAAGAACACACATAGACAACAACCAACATTGCAGCCCGGACCCTGAGGAGTGCCAGCAGTCACACACACAACGTGTCACAATCACTGAAAGATAACACAAACTGGAAATCACATGACAGGGGCAAACAACAAGTGCCAAAGGGAAACCTGACTGTGACCCATCTGCGTCTGCACACAAACTCTGCCCTGACAGCAAACACACCTATGGGTGACACCCTGATGACCAGTAATGTGCCATGCACCCACATCACAGAGAACACAGGGAGAAGACTTTGGGGGAACATAGCTCAAGTCAGCAAGCATCACAAACAGGTACAACACTAGGGATCACAGCATGCGCAGATGAATGAAAGTGAACACACAGACATGCACATACAACACACACCTTGGGCGCAGGCAATGTCACACGTGTACACACTGCCATGAGGGGACTCCACTCCTGTGTGAGGAAAGCTGTGCCATATGTTGCCTCAGTAGGGCCCCATCATGTCAGCTGAGCACTTGGTCACACAATCAACAATTAGCACCAAATGAGGGCTCCCATCACATCAGCCTGGTCATGGATGTGCCAACGGAATCATCAGCACAGATCCAACACACTTGTATAGCAATGTTGCACTGACTACACGGATGAGTCCCTCCCCATTGATGCCCAAACCTGCATGTCCACTGGAGATGGCAACACGGTCAGGGAAGTAGACAAATGCAACGATGGCAGGCACAACAGATGTGCAGGGGTGGAAGCCACAGATATGAAATTGCCAATGTAAGTAGGAAACCCATTGCCAAATACTGAACACATGACACCCTCAGATGCTGCTATTGATGACATGGATACACCACATGATAGGACACATTCCCCCTGGACCACATGGGTTCCTGCACAGTAACACTTCATAATCATGATACCAGATATCACCATCACTGCAGCAAGGGCATGGTTAGCTGCACCAACAACATGTACATCTGAAGCATGAGCACTAGAGAAAAGAAAGTTGCTTTATTCAGCATATGTGTTGTTTGATAACGACGTCCAGAAGAAATTAGAGCAAAGGCCAATGGCCAGTCCATTGTCAAAGTTCAAACAGGGTGACACTGGCAGATGTCACCCTACGCATGCCTGCACAATACCAGGGACAATCCACTAGGAGGGGCAACCGGGGGGCAGGCCAGGCACCGCAGGGACAGGATCAGGGCTCACCAGGGGGAGTCAGGGAAGGGGTGGTGGGTGCTGGAGAGCCACTGACAACTGCAGTGGAGGTGTCTGACATGGTGTGTGCCGGCACAACTGGGGGCATGACACAGATGTCGTGGGTGCCGGCACAACTGCAGTGGACCCTGCAGATGGGGTGGACAGGTCCGCCACTGCAGTGCCCAAGTCAGACAGGGCGGTAGTGGACTCCACTGCAGTGCCTACCTCCAGGGGAGGAGAATGGGGAACAGGCAAGGTGGGTTGGACAGAGGGGGAGGACACCCTCACCACATCAGTGGCACAGACAAGCGCAGCGGGGGGTGTGGTGCTGGGAGAGCAAGTGGCAGGGGAGAAGGCCGGAGCATCTTGGGGATGGTATATCTGTGGGTGGGGGAACCTGGGGCAGGGTGTGGTGGGGGCACCTGTGCAGTGGGGGCCTGAGGGATGGAGGACGGAGACCTTGTGCCTGAGCTGCAGGGCGGTGGCGGGGTCTTGCTCTTACCACTCCGGGGGACTTGCGGGTGGGGGCCTCAGTCCGTCTGCGCCTGGGGGAGGGTGTCCGGGGGCGAGGGGCACTCTGCTCCGTGTGGGTGGGCTTCCTCTTCCCCCGGGATGCTGGAGCAGCTTCATCGGTGGGGAAGAGGCCGAGGTCACAGAGGAAGAGCTGCTGTGACTTTGGGGTTGCAGGTGAGGCAAGGGAGGGTGCTTTGGAGGGAGAGGGAACTGAGGACTGCGCAGTGCATGTGGATGCGTGTGTGTGTTCCAGGGCCCCATCCCCTGTGAGTCTGGCTTCAGTCCCCTGAATGTGCGTGCGTGTGCGTTTTGTCATTGGCGTGTGTGTCAGTGTGCTGGATGTGTGTGTGCTGGTGTGTGCCTGTGCCGGTGTGTGTGTGCCTGGGATGGGTAAGGTGCTGGGGAGTGTGGATGGAGCAGAGGCAGGAGGGGTGAGGGACCGTTTGAGGAGGGACACTGCTGCCGTCAGGGAGGAGTCCATGGACCTATTGCCCCTCTGTAGGTCAGACATGCCCGATGAGATGCCCTCCATGAACGACACCAGCTGAGTCAACAGCGCGGTGTGCGCATGGAGGACACTCAGCATGGCTGTCTGCCCTACATGGAGCTGGCGAAGGAGGTACACAGACTCCTCACTCAGGGCAGCAGGGGACACAGGGGCAGGGGGTGCGGTGCCTGGCCCAAAGGAGACACGCTCCCGGACATGGGAGCCTCCACGGACCTGGGGAATGGGAGCCGATGGGAGGGCGGTGGTGGTGCTGGTGGTGGCGGGGACAGCAACACTAGCTGGGGTGTGGTGGCTGCTGACACCCGCCTCCACAAGGGAGTCATCCTCCGAGTTGCTCTGGTCCTCAGCTGAGGTGGATGCTGCTGAGGACTCCTCGGTGTGGCTCCCTCGCCCTCCGTGCCACTGGGTCCCTCCGACCACTCCTCGGCTGCTGACCCAGTCTGGCTCTCCGGCTCCTCCTGGTCCGTGGAGCTGTCCCCTTCCGTGGCCGTGGATGTATCTGCAAACAATGGGGAAACAGACAGACATCAGTCACCTGCACATAACGCACACACCACTGTGAGCACAGCACATCACAGAGCAAGCCCTGGCATCATTAGTTGTACATTGCTAAAAGTGCACTAATTGAACAGGAGAAGTCAATTGTCAGTCTGATGCCAAGCATGGCACTCACATCCCACATGGCCTTGCACCCATCTGTCTGGTGTCTGTTGGATTGCAACACCCCAGTGTTGACACATGCACCAAGTACACAGTAGTTGGACAGTGCAGAGGACACGGTGTGGACACATCACAGCTCTTGCCACTGAGTCAGTACAGGTTTCCGGATGAAAGGGATGCCCAGAGTCAAATAGGAAATGCATGTGATGCATACCAGCGACAGACACCATGATGCACCCATGTCCTGATAGCCAGCGCCACTATGGTGTGCATGTAGCACATGTCACTCCCCTGCAGGCTCACCAATCAGTAGACACATGCCATGGCGGAGGCATGACTGCAAAGTCATACATCACTGGCTCAGTGATGTATGACTTTGCAGCCAGACAACAACACTCTGCACTGTGTCACAATAGTAGGTCATGGGGAATGCAAGTCCTGGAGCTGCACAAGTGCACATGTACATCCCCCCACAACACATCCTCTTAACCCTCATCTGTCCAGGTCATACCTATTGGACATATGGGAGACCTGTGACACTACCCTCTGAACCTGAGCCCCTCACACTCTGCTGTGCATGGGGAACAGCTGCCTGAACTTCACATTTACATGCCCCAGTCTGCATGGGCAGCTGATCAGACACCTATGTGTCACACAAGTATCGTCTCCTATGGTCACATCTCCAGTGGCATGCTGAGCCCCTACCAAGAAACTCCACAGCAGTCCTGGCGACTAATCCACAGCACACTGACACAGAGGCAGACACCTGAGGGGTCAAATCACTGTGCACAATGTGTCCGCTGATACACGGGAGTGGGAGTACAGAGTGTATTGTATGGCCTGGAGTAGGCATGACTGTCCAGCCCCACATGAATGAGGGATGAGCCCTGGACTGTAGGCAGCTGGCTAAGTATGTGTGACACACGTCATATACATACTCCTGGGGCCCAAACATTGTTCCCACCCGCAGCATGGGTGTGTGCCAGGTACCCCAGCCACATGTGGTGGATCAGCTCAGCAATTGGACCACAGATCAAAGTAACACGCTGAATACATGTCAGAATACAGGCATTGTGTAAGCAATGGACCCACCCATGATGCCCACCACAGAGTCAGGGAAACAGATGCTGTCTCCCACCTTGAGTCAAGCAAACTGCAAGGACACAGTCCTAAGTGACAGAATTCCCTGCATGTAAGGGCCACACCTGGGTATCAGATGAGGAGTGGGCAGTGCACAATAGAGGGACATGGCTCCTGGACAACATGACTGCTGTACTGTGGCAGTTTAACCAGGCCCGAGGAGGGCACATAGCATGTTAGACAGAGTACACAGTGCAGTCTTTGACTCACCCCCTCCTTGCTGCTCTCTGGCCTTCAGCTGCCCATCCAGGTCTGGAAAGACCACCGCCAGGATCCTGAGCATGTGGGGGTCAGGGTCCGTGTTCCGCCCCTCCTGCGAGGAGGCGACAGCTTCAGCTGGACCCGTGCAATCCTCCGGGTCCAGCCCCGAAGGTCCTGCCACCTCTTTTGGCAGTTGCGGATCCGGCGCTTGTAGACCCCCACGGACCGGACAGCCCGGACGATGTCCTTCCATATCTCATGCTTCCGATGGGCAGAAGCCTGTCAGGATGACAAAGTGATAAGGCCATTACTACACATGCAACATATCCGTGCATGACACAGTTGCATATACATGTCGCAATCACAGGGGCACATGGTGTACACAGGCAGTGCACGGCTGCCCATGGACAGTTTTCCAGAAGTCACTACATGGTATCATTGCATGGGGAGTAAAACCCTGTTCAGAAGCACTGTCACTGCACCATACCTGTCCAGTGCAAGTCACTACACACTATGGGGGGTGACAACTACTCAGTGAGCCTGCTAGCCAGTGGTGTGCTGACTCTCAGCCTTGCTAGTCAGACAAAATGCACATTCAGAAAGGCAGTGCACAGAACACTCACCTGCTCCCCTGGTGTCCCATACAGCTTGCTGTACTGTGGAAGTAGGCTGTCCAGCAGGGCCTGGTTCTCCTCAAGGCTGAAGGCTGGGGCTCTCTCCACAGTACGTGCCATTGCAGGGTCCAGAGGGGCAGAGACAGCAGCAGTGCAGTGGCAGATGTCGTCCTGGAGCATGTAGTGCAGGCAAGTGGGCTCTCAGGGGAACAGGCAGCAATATATATGTGCTGGAGAGGCAGATACTGTCCCTTGTGTCCAAAGTGATAGGTCCAAGTCGTTTGCATCTTCTGAATCTGGCCAATCCATGGAATAGCAGCACCAAAACACGCCCACAGCATCCTTCAAAACTTCAACTTCATGACATACATGATTTTGCAACATTGTTGTGGGTGACCAACTGATTTTCCAGCAACCGACTCGTTCGAAATTCGAAAACGCGTCCGTTGCCAGGCAAGCCCATTGTCAATGGGTGCGCACCGATCGGTCCATTGAGGTACAACGCGCACAGGGGTACAACGCGTACCCGCACACATTGAAAGCAATGGGCCGGCCGGAGGCACCGATCGGTCCATTGCAGTTCAACGCGCACAGGGGTACAACGCGTACCCGCACACATTGAAAGCAATGGGCCGGCCGGAGGCACCGATCGGTCCATTGCAGTTCAACGCGCACAGGGGTACAACGCGTACCGCGCACATTGAAAGCAATGGGCCGGCCGGAGGCACCGATCGGTCCATTGCAGTTCAACGCGCACAGGGGTACAACGCGTACCCGCACACATTGAAAGCAATGGGCCGGCCGGAGGCACCGATCGGTCCATTGCAGTTCAACGCGCACAGGGGTACAACGCGTACCCGCACACATTGAAAGCAATGGGCCGGCCGGAGGCACCGATCGGTCCATTGCTGTTCAACGCGCACAGGGGTACAACGCGTACCCGCACACATTGAAAGCAATGGGCCGGCCGGAGGCACCGATCGGTCCATTGCTGTTCAACGCGCACAGGGGTACAACGCGTACCCGCACACATTGAAAGCAATGGGCCGGCCGGAGGCACCGATCGGTCCATTGCAGTTCAACGCGCACAGGGGTACAACGCGTACCCGCACACATTGAAAGCAATGGGCCGGCCGGA
The DNA here is from genome assembly GCA_963921515.1 of Calotriton arnoldi. Classification (NCBI taxonomy): domain Eukaryota; kingdom Metazoa; phylum Chordata; class Amphibia; order Caudata; family Salamandridae; genus Calotriton; species Calotriton arnoldi. The sequence goes on from CAWUFW010002412.1 coordinate 247,721, forward strand.
GGCACCGATCGGTCCATTGCAGTTCAACGCGCACAGGGGTACAACGCGTACCCGCACACATTGAAAGCAATGGGCCGGCCGGAGGCACCGATCGGTCCATTGCAGTTCAACGCGCACAGGGGTACAACGCGTACCCGCACACATTGAAAGCAATGGGCCGGCCGGAGGCACCGATCGGTCCATTGCTGTTCAACGCGCACAGGGGTACAACGCGTACTCGCACACATTGAAAGCAATGGGCCGGCCGGAGGCACCGATCGGTCCATTGCAGTTCAACGCGCACAGGGGTACAACGCGTACCCGCACACATTGAAAGCAATGGGCCGGCCGGAGGCACCGATCGGTCCATTGCAGTTCAACGCGCACAGGGGTACAACGCGTACCCGCACACATTGAAAGCAATGGGCCGGCCGGAGGCACCGATCGGTCCATTGCTGTTCAACGCATCACTGTATATGTGACTGGCATAGGTCAGCATGCCTGTCTCAGATGGACATATGCCAGCCACAGATAGCTCCCAGGGAGTGAGGGGCACACCTACATCACGACAGCCTGTCCAAACCTTATCATAAGGCATGTAAGGCTGCATTTCCTATTGTGTGTATGTTGGTGTACATGTTGTCCTGTGGGTGTCACCTGTGGGCAGCCACCCCCAGGCTGTGCACGTGTTCATGGGGACAGGATCCTGGGTGTTACGTGTACGTGACCACTGTGATGTGCAACTGTTCATATCTGTGCATGTGTCATGGTCACATTTCACAGTGGTGTTTGTGTATGTCATGTCACATACCCCGTGAGTCCCATGTGGGACGGTATGTTTGAGCCAGGGTGTCCCAGTGGCACAATAGTGATGGCCCTCCACAGTCTTTGTGCATGTAGTGTTTACAATGTCTCTGATTTCATGTGCACAATGGGAGACAGTCTCCACATCCACGTTGTGTGTGCATGGACTCTGATGTTGTGCGTGTGTGTCACAGACGTCCATGGCTCTCCTGCCATGGCAAGTGTGGCCACTACCTGTGGGGGTCATGTTTGTTTTGCTGTGGTGTACACATGATACTCCAGGTGATGCCAGTGTCCATGTGGCATTACAGGGTCCCTGGGAATGTGCCTGTCGTTGAGCTGTGGTGCCTGGGGCACATCTGTCCTCACATGTCACTGGGGGGTGACTTTGACACAGCATCATGATATCCAATGGGCCAACCTGGGACAAATTGATGCCACCTGTAGGACCGTGTTGACAGATGTTGGCCATGTATGTACCATACATGTCGTTCCGGTACTGCACACTTCATGTAGTTGTGCCTCATGATGATGTATGTTGGGAACTTGAGTGTGTTCAATGCCGCATATGTGGGGTGACTGACGATCTTGCTTACTTCTCCTCTGCACTGCAGGGCTCCTGCTGTCCATCGGCCATTCCCAGACCTGGCAACGATGGTGGAACGGGACAGCATCCGACGGTACCGCTTCACCAGGCAGCTGATTGAGGATTTGGCAGTGCAGTTGTCCCCACATTTGCAGCCTGGCCGGCCGTATCCTACAGCGCTGACCCCCAAGGTGAAGGTGATGGCAGCCCTACACTTCTTTGCCACCGGTACCTTCCAACATACTGTGGCGTCTGCTGGTGGGATGTCACAGACCATGTTCAGCCGTGTGCTCCGCGATTTCTTGGCGGCAATGTTGCTCTTCCTGAACCGGTACATATATTTCCCTAGACTGCGACGACTCACTGACGTGAAGAGTGACTTTTATGCCCTGGGGAGGATGCCGCATGTCATTGGCTCCATTGATGGGACACATGTGGCTTTGGTACCACCACAGGCCCAGGAGCAGGCCTACAGGAACCGCAAGCACTACCACTCGGTCAATGCACTGGTGGTGTGTCTTGCAGACATGACCATCACACACGTGTGTGCCCGTTTCCCTGGTTCAGCACACGATGCCTTTGTGATGAGGAGTAGTCGCATCCCCAGGTTGATGGCACAGATGCAGAACCAGCGTGCCTGGCTTGTCGGTGTGTACTGACTTTGTGCCATTGTGTGTGATCTGATCTGTAGTATTCCGCCCACTTTTCCAAGTCAGCTGATGTGCACTTGTCTGTCCGTAGGTGACTCGGGATACCCCAACATGCCGTGGTTGCTGACACCCCTCAGGAACCCTGTGACACCTGCCCAGATGCGCTACAATGAGGCACATGGTCGGACCAGGAGAGTGATTGAGCGGACCTTTGGTCTCCTGAAGAGCCGCTTCCGCTGCCTGGACAAGACCGGAGGGTCCCTCCCATATGCCCCTGCGAAAGTGTGCAAGATTATCATCGTCTGCTGCATGCTCCACAACCTGGCAGTGCGGAAGGAGTTGCCTCTCATCCAGGATGACGATGACCAACATCCGCCACCTGTGGAGGATCCTGGCCTGGACCACGATGCCAGTGACGATGATGATGATGATGATGATGGTGATGGTGATGTCCGCACACAGCTCATCACCAACTTCTTTAGCTGAATGTGAGTATCCTGAGGTGTCATGTCAATGATGTGAGTTGGCATGATGTGTGGGTGGTGCTCTGGTGCTGTTGGAGTGTGTCCATGGGCTACTTGACAGGATGTGTGTTGCGATGTGTGGTGACAGGTGGGCTGTACTCCCCAACAGTGTTGACATGCTAACTTGGTTCTGGGTGGGTATCTTGTAACATGTATTGTGCATGAGTTTTGCTGATCTGTCCTGTACTGCATTGCTTTTGACTGTGTGTCATTTCTGTCCTTCACAGGGTACTTTCAGATTCGTTTGCTCAACTGTGTCCACCGACGACGTGATTGCACATCCAGGCTGGTAGCTGTTGTGTCCCTACAGGTGATGTGCGCCACACCCATGGACTTCCTTCCGTCTACAGTTGTTGACTGTGTGCCCGCTACCAGGTGGGGTTACCTTGCATCTGTAGTGGTTACGGCATGTTGCTACTGTGTAATAAACCTGTGCTTCACTTAGTGATGTGCGTTGTCTGTGGTCACACATTTGACTGCCATTTGCTTACTGCACCTGTGGGCTACTTGACTACAACTGGGAATGGGTGTGGTGTCTGTGCATTGCACCGTCTTCCCTGGCAACATCAGTGTAGGCAATGAGTCAGATGGCCTAGGTGTGTATGTGTTGTGTAGCCCTGGTGGTGTGTCTCCCTCATATGTGTCACGTTGCCTGTACTCACATGCCTGTGTTGTCCTTGCTGTTGCAGTTCGCATACACAGTGTAATTTTGCAGTTCATCATCCCCATAACAGCACCCACGTTGGAATCACGACAGAGGCAAGTATGGTGTATTAGTGTGTTTATTGTGATACATCTGTGTTAATAGTGCATAGGATGGATTGTGCTGTACATGAATCTTGCAATCCCAAGTTCCTAGGTGAATTGAAAGTCCAGGTAGACAGGATCCCCAGTATCGGGGCCACAGTTGTCTGACACATTGTTCCAACTTGTACTCCCCATGCAATGTGTGGGAGTAGTGTTGCCATCAACAGGGTGAACAGTCTGTGCACAAAGGCGAAAATCCAGAACAGGTTCAGGCTTCCTGGGAGTTGCGCTTGGCCATCAGCCTCTCACTTTCCCCTCCTCGGACGACCCCTCTTCTTGGGGGGGGCCCTCAAGTGCAGGCTGCTGCGGTGCAGGGGACTCTCCGCCAGAGTCCTCCTCCCTCCCTGTGGCAGTTGCAGTTTGTTCGGTACCAGATGTTGTTGGCACACAGGGAGGTGTGGACTGGTTGCTGTTCATCTGGCGGAGGCATTGTAAAATGTCCCTGTGCACCGCCGTCATCTCATGTAGTACATCCCACTTGGACTCCACGCGGGACATGTGGGAGTCCACACGTGACATGTGTGACTCCACGTGGGACATGTGGGAGTCCAAGCGGGCATGATGGGCAGCCTGCTGCTGTTTGATGTCTCTGAGGAGCCCCACTACCTGGCTGAGCTCTCCGGTGCTGGACTGGTACGCATCAGCTATGCGTACCAGTTGTGGGTCTTCATGCACACCAGCAACGTCTGCAAGCAGCGACCTCTGTCTCCCACCCCTCCCACCACCCCTGCTGACATGTGCAGTGTGTGCAGTTGCACGCACAGATAACCCTGGTCCACCTTGGGGGTGGTGGTGGTGGTGGTGTCCATGGCCCCAGGTTGGTCCAGGGTCACTGCGCTGGTGTTGTTCCTTATTCTGTCCATGTCGGCAGGGATGGTATTCGTGGTGACAGTCGTTGGAGGGGTGGGTGCAGGGGTGCAGCTGGTGGACCTGCTGGTGCTGCAGCTGGTGGTCCTGCTGGTGCAGCAAGTTGACTTGCACCGGATGTGCCAGGTTGTTCATCGTCCGAGGAGGACAGAGGCTGTACGACGCCAGTGAGCTCGGCATCCTCTTGAGCCTGGGACTGGGACTCCTCAGCGTCTGCTGCTGTGTCCCTATCATCACCTGTTTTTGGGAGACACAAACAATGTATTTCATGTTTCTGCAGGCATCAGTGGTTGACACACCTGACAGTTGTGACTGTGCCTCGGGGTGCGGGCCTGTACATTGTATTGTCCTAAGTCGTCACAGTCAGGGGTTGATATTGGTGTGGCACATTGTCCTGCATTATTTGGGCATTTCTATGTATTCTCTGGGGTGTGAACATGGTCTGCATTGATTGTGTTTGGTTGACAGCCAGACCTCCTTCCCACCCACCCACCCAGCCAGTCAGTTATCCCACCATGGAACGTGCTTGCATTGCAGGGAGTGTAAGTTGTCTCTCAGGATGTCAGTCAGTGGTGTCCTGCTGTTTGTTGGTGCACAGTTGCCAGCAGGGCCTTGTGCTCCCCACAGCAGTAGCCAGTGTCAGCCATCTTGTGAGTCCTTCTCCACTCCCTGTGATGTGAGCATGGTTCAGGGTGGTGTTGATGGGACAGTTGTGGGGGTGAGCTATGTCTGTGACTACGACTCCCATCATGCTATTGCCTCCACCCCCTTCCCAGCATGCCCATGCTTCCTTCCTTTTGACTCTGCTTCCCTGTGGGGTGGGCTGGCTGTGCTGACAGGATGGCTGGGAGTGTTGTCCTGGCAGTTGTTTGGCTAAGAGTCCCAAGAGTGTCCCTGTGCTTCACACAACATAACCCAGGGTGGTGGTGCTTTGTGGGATCTTGTGTTAGGATGGAGGGCATTGCATTCTACCAGGTGGGTACTGTGGAGTTTGTGTTGGGGGGGGTGAGGGGAGGTGCTGGTGACTATAGTCAGTGCTGCAAGTCCCCCTTCCCACCCAGCCAGCCAGCCAGATATCCCACCATGGAACGTGCTTGCATTGCAGGGAGTGGAAGTTGTCTCTCAGGATGTCAGTCAGTGGTGTCCTGCTGTTTGTTGGTGCACAGTTGGCAGCAGGGCCTTGTGCTCCCCACAGCAGTAGCCAGTGTCAGCCATCTTGTGAGTCCTTCTCCACTCCCTGTGATGTGAGCATGGTTCAGGGTGGTGTTGATGGGACAGTTGTGGGGGTGAGCAATGTCTGTGACTACGACTCCCATCATGCTATTGCCTCCACCCCCTTCCCAGCATGCCCATGCTTCCTTCCTTTTGACTCTGCTTCCCTGTGGGGTGGGCTGGCTGTGCTGACAGGATGGCTGGGAGTGTTGTCCTGGCAGTTGTTTGGCTAAGAGTCCCAAGAGTGTCCCTGTGCTTCACACAACATAACCCAGGGTGGTGGTGCTTTGTGGGATCTTGTGTTAGGATGGAGGGCATTGCATTCTACCAGGTGGGTACTGTGGAGTTTGTGTTGGGGGGGGTGAGGGGAGGTGCTGGTGACTATAGTCAGTGCTGCAAGTCCCCCTTCCCACCCAGCCAGCCAGCCAGATATCCCACCATGGAACGTGCTTGCATTGCAGGGAGTGTAAGTTGTCTCTCAGGATGTCAGTCAGTGGTGTCCTGCTGTTTGTTGGTGCACAGTTGCCAGCAGGGCCTTGTGCTCCCCACAGCAGTAGCCAGTGTCAGCCATCTTGTGAGTCCTTCTCCACTCCCTGTGATGTGAGCATGGTTCAGGGTGGTGTTGATGGGACAGTTGTGGGGGGGCAATATGTGTGACTGCGACTCCCATCATGCTATTGGCTACACTGACTTGGCCAGCATACACAGAATTCCTTCCTTTGAGTGGTCTTCACTGTGTGTTGGTGTTGTTGTGGTGGCTACATGTGTGGATGTGTTTGTTAGTTCTATTTGTGCCACTGCCTAGCTGTAGTTGTGGTTGTGTTTGTACATGTGTTGGCACGGTTGGATGTGACCTTTTTGATGGCATGTGTTGTGTTTCTCTGACTGACATACACATTTTGGGATGATTCTGTTCTGGTTGCTGTGTGATTGCTATGAGTGCATGGTTTGACTCTCCCCTTGACAGTGATGTGTGTGTGTTTTGTGGCAGTATATTGTGTACATTTGTTGTGTACTCACCAGGCTCTGGGATGTCCTCTAGTCCATATATGCTCACTGGCGGTAGGATGGCCCGCACCTTCTCCTCCCAGGGCCTGAGGTATATTGGCTTGGCAGGAGGGCCACTGCCGGTGTGTTGGCTGTTGATGTAGTCTTGCTTCAGCAGTTTCCGTACCCTCCTGCGCACGTCATACCACCTGTTCTGGATGTCGGTCTTTGTGCGCCGACATGGTGATTGGGCGTTCACCCTGTTGATGATCCTCTCCCACATCTTGGTTTTCTGTGACATGGGGGTCTGTTGGACCAATGTGCCAAACAGCTGTGGCTCTACCCTGAGGATCTCGTCTACCAGGACTTCCAATTCACAATCTAGGAACTTGTGATTCTTCTTGGGGGGCATGGTGATGGGTGGTGATGGTGAGTGATGTGTGTGTTGGTGTGCAGGTGAGGGTGTGTGAGTGTGTGTTTTGCTGGGTGTATGTGAGGTAGGTATTTGTTGGTGTGCTGATGGTGTGTGGCTTGTGTGAGGGATGAGCTGTGGGTGTGTGGTTGCTTTCTCTTGGGTGCTGGCAGTGGAATGGCATTTGCAAAGGCTCATGGTTGTGATTTGTGTCCTTTATATAGGTGGAGTTGTGGGTGTGTCTTTGTTCTCTGTCCCCACCCCCCCAGTATTTATTGGCTTGGTAATTGCTTGTTTGGCCTTTTTTTGGTTGATTTTTCCTTTGTGCTGTTTGTGTATGTTGGAAACGTTCTTGTGACCGAGTCGGACCCTGCATTGGTCTCGTACGGTGTTTTCCGTTTCGTTCACGCTGTGTTTGTGCAGTTTTGTATGCTGCGTACGCGTCGGTCGCGGTGTATTGTGTTGCTTCGGCTCGGTTTTGTATGCGTGTCGGTCGTACGGCTTGTCCTCCGTCCGACTCGGTCGTGTTTTTCGCGCCTTGCATCGTACTTTGCGGTTTGGAGTTGGCGGGTACGATTCGGTCGGATTTGTTCCGGGTGCGTGTCGGTCGGTTGGATTAGCGTGTTTTTCCGGCCGGATTGCTATTTTCCGAGCGGCTCGGTCGGTCGGCTTGGTTTCCTAACGTGTCGGTCGGATTTATCGCGGCTTGCATCGTACTTGGCGTGTCGGGCGCCACTGGTACGTGTCGGTCGGTAATTTTTCCGGCTCCGAGTCGGTCGGTGCTTTTTCCGGCCCGAATCGGATTCGACCCCTAAGTATTTTTTGTATAACATCCCAAACTTCTTTCCAAAATATTAAGATAAACGTACATTCAAAAAGCATATGTTTTAACGAGCCTGTGTGTGAGTTACAATGCCAACAATTCGAATTCGGAAGAAGCTTAGCTTGAAATAACTTTAAGCGGGTCCATAAGCAATTAAACAGAATATAAGAATGTGTTTGATAAAGTGATACAGGTAACCATCCGAAATTTTATTCAACCATATTTTTTTCCATGTATCATATGAAAAAGATATTGAAAGTTCATCATTCCAAAAAGTTGAAATCGTATCTATATTGTTACCTTGAAATGTATTCAGCTTCTTATACATTAATGAAACAGCATGAGACTCAAGAGGATACCGTTTGAATATAAATTATTAAATCTGATTTTATATTTGAAGGAATATTATTAGGAAAGGAATCTAGTATAGAATTACATAAAAGTTCATATTTAAGGAAATCAGAAGAAGGGAAGTGGAATTTTGCCTGTAATACATCAAACAATATAAAGGTATTATCATGGTAAATATCTTTTTGGTAAAAAATACCTGCGTTAATCCATGAATGCCAAAATTTAACAGATCGAGAAAGTTTTAGTCGTGGATTATACCATAATGAAATCTCTACAGTATTTGAAATAGTTGATTGAAAAAGTGAATCTAAATCATTTAATATTAACTTTGTGGATTTCAAAATAGTAGATTTTTTAAATAACATTGAATTGTTAGACATGGTTAGCAAAGTAGACAGTGGATACGGAGACACTAAATTCTTTTCTATAAGAAGCCATGTAGGAGGATTATTAAGGTGGGAGTGACTAAACCAAAGAGAGCTTTGCTTTAAGATAAACGCTTTATGATAGTTAAAAAATCTGGCATATCAAATCCTCCATTACATTCTGTCATTTTTAGTTTTTTATAGCCAATGCGAGGTGATTTATTATTCCAAAGAAACTTAGCAAGATGTTGATCAATAGTTTTATAAAATTTCATAGGAAATTGAAACGGAATCATAGCTAGAAAATAAAAAAATTTAGGAGCTACAGTCATTTTTATTGAGTCTACTTTCCCCCACCAGGAAAGGTGAAGTGGAGACCATTTAGATAATTTATCATTAATATAGTTTATAATAGACTCACAATTTAATGTAATTGTTTTTTTTATAGATGAAGAGAACAAAATGCCAAGGTATTTGAATTTATCTCTTTGCCAGACTATTTCTTTTATGGGTAACATATCTGGGGTACAATGAGGGTTTAAAGGGAAAAATTCAGTTTTATTAGTATTTAACGTGTAACCAGAAATTAAGAAATATGATGAGATAATATCTAATAAAGGAGGAAGTGAGGATTCAGGATTAGTAATAAACAAAAGTACATCATCTGCATATGCTAATGTTTTAATGGTGACCTCTTTAATATTAATACCAGCGATATCATTACATTTTCTAATGGAAATAAGTAAAGGTTCGATAACAAGAATAAATAATAGCGGGGACAATGGACAACCTTGTCTGGTACCTCTAAAAGAAAAAATTGATTCGAAATTTGACCATTAATAAATAAGCGAGCGGTAGGGCTAGAGTAGAGAGCAGATATCATACGAATAAACAAATCACCAAAATTAAATGCAGCTAAAGTATGAAATAAAAATTGCCAATGAACTTTATCAAAAGCTTTTTCAGCATCCAATGCAAGTACTCCAGACGGTAGGGACAGAGTAGATCCTTGCTCAATAGCATGTAACAAAACTCTTGTGTTATTAACAGAATATCTATTTTTCATGAAACCAGATTGGTCATGGATAAGGGAATCCAATACGGAGGTCAGTCTGGTTGCAAGAATTTTAGCATATAGTTTACAATCCTGATTTATTAAGGAAATAGGGCAATAATTTGATACAAGTGTCGGATCTTTGCTAGGTTTTGGTATAACTACAATCAAAGCTTCAGTAAAAGAACCTGAAGTTGAACCTGAAGCACTAAGAAAGGTAAAAAGTTTAAATAAATGAGGAATAAGTTGCAAATCAAATTCTTTATAAAATTCTGCTGGAATTCCATCTGGACCTGGGGATTTATTTTGTTTAAGAGATTTATTAGCCAATTGTATTTCTTCTTTAGTAATAGGCAAATCTAATTTATCTTTGGTCAACTGTGAAACTTTAGGTGATCCACAGGTAAATAAAAAACAATCAATCAGGGAAGGATCATCAAATTGAGGTTTATTATATAGATTAGAGTAGTAATTTAAAAATTCATTTATAATATCTTTATGTGACAATCCAATTTTTCCATTGGGACCATGTATTGAATTTATTTGAGTTTTTTCTTTTTTATTATGTAAATAGTTGGCCAAGAGTCGACCAGATCTGTTAGCATTAAAACAAAATTTGGCTTTAGAGTTAGAAAGTTGTATACCAGCTCTTTTACTTAAAATTGAATTAAATTCATAACACAATTTTTGTAATTTTATTTTAAATTGGGGATCATTAGAAGTAATAAAAAGTCTCTCAAATTTTGTAATTTGTTTGTTTGTCCAAATCTTTAATTTTGGAATTGAAAGTTTTGTTTTCAGGCGCCATAAGAGAAATGGAAGTCCCTCTAATATAAGTTTTAAAAGCATCCCATTGATTCACCATAGACGTAGAGCCTTCTGGGTTAAGCTGAAAGTAATCTTGAAGTGCATTTAAAATTTTTGGTTTATTATGTTCATTCAGAATAATGCTAGTGTTCATACGCCATCTGGATTGAGCTGTAAAATTTGAGCTAAGTTGTAAAACCATAGAACCATAGAGATCAAAGCATGATCAGATAGATATTACAGATATTAGGGGTAACAACTCAATTAATGAATTGCCGAGAAACTAATAGATAGTCTAATCTTGAAAAAGAATTATGAGGGTTTGAGAAAAAAGTGAACGATTTTTCAGTAGGATAATGTAATCGCCAAATATCCACCAACTTAGTTGTTTTAAAAAAAGATTTTAGAGTAAAAAATGCTCTAGGTGGACGAAATTTAGTGTGAGATGATCTATCTAATAAAGGGTCATGTACAAGGTTAAAATCTCCTCCAACTATAAGTGGGACATTACCCAACTTAAGAACTTCAGTAGTTAGAATAGACCAAAAATTAGAGTCATCAACTGTTAGTCCATATACATTCATTAAAAACATAACTGTATCTTGAATTTTAACTTTCGCTATAATATATCTACCTTCTGTGTCTGAAGATTTACTTAATATTTGACAATGCTATCTTTTTGCGAAAAGGATAGCAACACCATTTTTTTACCCATAGCGGGAGGAGAAATAAAATAATCAACCCACTTTTTCTTCATAAAAGCCAAAACTTTATCTTCAATATGTGTCTCTTGAATGAAGCAAATATCTGCTTTATGACTACCTAAATAATCTAAAAATTGTGTACGCTTCACGGGATGCCTTAGACCCTTAACATTCAATGAAACAATTTTAAAATTATTAATGCTAGCCATAGTAGGATAGGGAAAATACAAAGAAGAAGAGGAAATAAAGTTTGAAGCATAAAAGGAAAAGACGTAGCTCTAGAAAAGGACAGTAGGGAGAAAAGGAAAAGAAAGACACGTACGAAACATAGAGAACGACAACACAAAATAAATATAACAATGTTGAAACGCACACACGTTTTGCAAGCATGACCGAACAATTGGAGCCCAGTAAGGAATTAAACAATTAGGTTAGCCAGAAAAATTCATGCATTAATAATCAAGTAGCAGTCTTGTGTATCCATAGGAAGCTGGGAATGTTGATCCAAAAATATCTGCAGGTGTTTGGGGCGTTGAAAGGATTTTGAAAAACCCGTCTTACCAGATTCGCATTGTCGAAAGATCAAAAAGACTATATTTAAATCCGGGACTTCGTAACCGTGGACGAATGTCAGTGAATTCTTTGCGTGTCTTAAAGTTTCTTTAGCAAAATCCTGGTGAATAATTTTTTTTTTGCCGTTTACCATTAATGAAGGAATCTCTTGTGCCGTTTTTCGTATCAAGACTAAATGATGGTGACGTAAAACTTTAAAAATCATTTGTCGCTGTTTAGTATGATGTGGATTACAATGAGAAGGAATCCTGTGAGCTTTATCAATTTCAAATTTCTCAGGAAATTTTATACGCAAAAGACCAGGTATTAGGTGCTCCAAATATATCCTGCAGTCATTACCTTCTACATCTTCAGCTAAATTAAAAATACGCAGGATATATTGTCTGTTACGATTTTCCAAATCAAGAAGAAGGTTAGACATAGGAGATATCTTAGCCACAAGCGGTGAGAAAGAATCAATTTTGACCTTATTGTCTTGAATTTTAATTGCATTGTCAGATATTTTCATTGACATACTAGCTATGTCTTTTCGTAAGTTCTTAATTTCTGATGCAATAGTATCAGTGGTAGAGCAAATTGCCTGAATCTCACCAAATAGTAAAGACAAAGAAGGTTCAGTAGATTCCACCACTTTATATTTAACAGGAGGAGTAATATTTTGTTTCCTTTTATTATGTTGAACCTCCATATTTTTGGTCTCCATGTTTCTTAAAATAGATTACAGCAGCCAAAAAAGGAAACAAATATGCAGGGGAGAATCAATAATAAAGAAAATTCTTCAATAAGAGAGGTGCAGCAACTAAAACTGAATGTGGGAATGATCAGGCCGAAGCCTCGCCCTTTCCAGAGTATTACTCCGCCCCCCTGACTGAAATGCTGGGTTGTACCTGACTGAAGAGGTCGAGGTGGAACCAGGAAGCATGAAACACTGCTCCTAACGACCTGCGGGACCAGAAAAACTCCACCCCGGTAGGAAAAATGCTCCAGATGCTGCTGGTAACAATATTTTATTAAAAAAACTGGCTGTTAAATGTAGAAAAACCATCGTAGAAGGGCAGACGCGGTGAGAGCTCACCGGGGGTGGCCATCTGTTTCCCTCCAGAAACCCCATTTCTAACACTGTCCATTCTCAAGAAGACAGAACCCTTCTCTTGGCGTGTGGAGCTTAGTAGCCCAACCTAGAGGTTTGGCTATGTGGGGGCGACATGCCCACCAGGAATCTTATTTAGCAACTATTTCCCCTCTTTGTCCCAGACGCCAACTTGTCTAAAAGAGCATCCCCTGTTATGTGTGTCCATCCTTTGCCCTTCAAAGTCGACTTCCTTTTTGAAGCTCGCCTTTTGGGCTCACATCCTGTTTAGCCTTCCTGGCAGGGAGAGGTAAAACCTCTTACAATTTCAGGCCCTTTGTGTTCCTTCGTGACAGTAGCGGTCCGTGGTAGGAGTGCCGGCCGGGCGGTGACGTGGGGTGGGGGAGGGACAGGGTGGGGGGTAGTAAACCACGGATTACGGCCGAATACAGGTAAGTAAACATTTAAATAAATAAAACGAATTTCGTTGTGAGCGCTGCATCGCCAAATGCGATGCAGTGCGCGCAACGAAATTCGTTTTATTTATTTAAATGTTTCCTTACCTGTATTCGGCCGTAATCCGTGGTTTACTACCCCCCGCCCCACGTCACCGCCCGGCCGGCACTCCTACCACGGACCGCTACTGCTTCGTGAGAGTTGTTTACACCTTCCCCCAGGTGGGCAGAAGGTTGTCTCGTGGCCTTCAACCATAAACGGTCACTGGAAAACCTTATGCAACAAAGTGGCAACTTTCTAAAGTTACTATTTGTGCAAAACGTACATTAAATTTGACTTGAGTATTAAGTCGGGTTTAATGCAATGATTCTTTTGATACCTTGAAGTATCAACTTTAGCAGTTCAATTCAGAAGTTGGCACTGCTGAGATTTCGGTGTGTAACTCTATACTCATCAATGGGGCTACTAGCCTTTTTACAATAAAAACAACAATTTGGGGTTTTTGCAATCAGGACACGTAAAAACACATGTCCCACTTTTTATTACACAGTACTCTGCCTTAGAGCTCGAAAGGCCTGCCTTAAGGTGACTTATACATATTAAAAAGGAAGGTCTAGGCGTTGCCATTACTTTAAATGGCACAGTCGTCATAGGATGAGAGGCATGCTTTGCTTTGTCACCATAATCACTGCAGTCCACGAGGGACACTTTAACTTACAGGCCCTGGGTCCCTCTGGTACCATATACAAACTAAGGTAACATATTCCAACTGTGGGGGAACGAATCAGACACATTTAAAGGGTCAGAGCACTGACCTGATGCCTGTTTGGCAGGGCTCAATGCATTTTCAGAATTGAAAAAAAGAGTAGCATCAGTTCAAACTTAGGGGGTAATCATTCAAAAAGAGGCATTTCCTCTCAGGAAGAAAAATACATACTCTCTCTTACTCTTTTGCTCTTTGTGTTTAAATATAGGTCTTAAGAAAAAATCTAAGTGAGACACTCACAGCCTTTTTCCTTTAGAGAATTGGTAAAATGAATGGCAAATCTTTTGGATAAGAGCGGCATATTGTGGGCTTACCAAGAACATATAGGGTCTGAGAGCCCACCCATTGCTAACTATTGGTTGACTTTCCTGTTGCTTTCATTTGCCTGCTTCGTATTCGTGTCCCGGCTTGTCAATCTTGTGTTTGTCCCTCCCATGCAGCAATGCCTCTTTGCCATGAGTTTTGATTGGCTGGCTTCTACCCTTCCACTACTTGCTTTTTAAGCACTGCTTTTTAGGTCTTACCTACTAGACAGAGCTTGCACTGTATGTTGCAAGCCATGTTGTGGGCTTACCAAGGACATACAGGGACTCAGAGCCCACCCATTGCTAACTATTGATTGACTTTCCTGTTTCTTTCATTTGCCTGCTTTGTATTTGTGTCCCAGCTTGTCAACCATGTGTTTTTCCCTCCCATGGAGCATTGCCTCATTTGCCTGCTTCTTATTCATGTCCCAGCTTGCCAATCTTGTGTTTGATTATCCCATGGAGCACTGCCTCTTTGCAATCACTTTTCATTGCCTGCCATCGATGCTACTGCTGCTTGCTTTTCAAGCACTATTCTTTTCTTTCTGGTTGAGCATTTTTTCCAGCTGCCCCTCTCGTGTACTTCCCTCCCCATACACTTTTTGTTGCTCGCTATCATCTGTGTTCTTCATTCAGCCCCTTCCATGTTGCGCATGCCCTTGTGTACTTCCCCATTGCTTTGTCGCCCAAATGCTTCACACCTTCCTGCTCAAGATTGCTCTCTCAACCATTGCTTTCTTCCCCTACCATCTCTCTCGCCCATTGCTTCGCCTCCACACCCTCATATTCCTGTGTTGCCTGATCTCCCGGCTACTCCACTATGCTCTGTCCCCTGTTGCTTCTTCTTCTCCCACCCGTGCCCTCCATGTTGCTTCTTCATCCCCATCCCCCTGTTTTGCTTGTGCCCTCATGTTGCTTCTGTCCCGTGTTATTTCCATCCCCGTGTTGCTTCCGCCCCCCCATTGCTTCCCCTATCCACTTAAAAAAACAAAAACTTTTGTGTGTGGTTTTCCTTTTTAGGTACCTATCCAACTCAGATCAGTAACTAAACAGAAAAAAACCACCTGCTTCATTTTGTAGGTGCCACAATCCTGGTGCGCACACCTACAAAATCATGCAGGCAGACTCGTCAATTTCGTTTGTTTTCTTTAGCCATGCTGCACAACATCCCAAAGGCGTGACCTATAGGCTTTGCCAGTGGTTGTTATATATAATTGTATTATGAATTGTTGTGTCTCACAGCTTCCCCCAAAATTTCAGATAAGTTAACATTGTAGCCCAAGATATAGTCCATTTTCCTGCCAGCAACACACTTGACTCAAAGGAACTGCTTGCTTTCCATGTTTGAGAGTTAGCCTGGTGTGGTGCTCTGCTTTGAAAACAGGATGGAGAGGCGCACAGAGGCTCTACTCACTGTGGGGCATCTTGATTCTCAAAAGTAAGGAGCAGAGTGAAGAAGGAAACAAAGAGGTAGTTGAGTATTATCCCTAAACTGCACCACGTTTGGAGTTGGGAATGTGAAATCAAACTATTTTACAGTATTTCTGAAAAAAGATTGGGGTGAATTGTCTTGCATTTGTGAGTGAGATAAAGACAAGAAGTGTAGGGTGGTGAAAGACAGATGCATGAGGTGGAATCAAGACTGGGCAGTCTTGGTACTTAGCAACCCTGACATTCAGCAGCGCCAGGACCAGGTTCCAAGAAATTGCTTCGCTCAGGGCTCTTCTCTACTGAGGGTAGGACATGGAAGTCATTTAGGTCTCACCAGGGTTATCGGCTAAGATCCCTTGCTTGCCCGCTGTGACCCCTAGAACTGGGCTTGTGACCCCTACTTTTAGAAGAAAGTAACACACTCGCAAAACAATTATATATTCTTTCAAGTGGGGTGTATACCAGCAAAAAGGAATCTCTGTGTCTCCTGCTGCCCCATAGCATGTGAATGGAGCAAGAAAGACAGGAGACAGGTGGGGCAGGGGAGAGGGTAAAGAATTTGAGGGGAAATGAGGGGAAAAAAGGAAAGGAAAAGGAGGAGGACACTACAAAGACATATGAGAAATGGAGAGACAAAAATAGCGGCGTGTGAGAGAGACAGAGCAGGATTAAAGAAACATCAGAAAGAGGTGACAGGTGTGAGTGAGACAGGTGTGAAAGAAAGTGAGGAAAGTGAGAACAATAGATGAAAGACATACGTGACAAAGAGACAGCTGATAGAGAGAGGGTCAACTGGTTAGAGGGAATGACAGTATGAGAGGTGCGCTATAAATAGAAACATAAGAAAGAGATAGCTAAGAAAGAGATGGAGAGACAGGGGCGAGAAAGTAATAAAGGGACAGCTGGTGATAGGCAACTGAGAGGTAGGTGGAGGTAGGTGAGCCTTGTAAGAAAGATACAGCTCAGAGGTGGAGGGGTAAGACAAGTAATAAAGAGGCAGATGGTAGGGGGGACAGCTGAAAGATGTGAGAGGCTAGTGAGAAAGAGTCTGTTCAGAGAGAAGGAGAGGCAGAGAGTGAAGGGGCACTTGAGAGAGATAATAGAGACAGTGATGAGCGAGAGACAGCTCAGAGATAAGGGAAGACGGTGTGAGAGAGGTGCGATAATCAGACAGCTAACAGAATTGGGGAGGTGGACAGGTGAGAAAGTGACATCTGATATAAGGGAGACAATTGAGAGAGTGCTGATAAAGTGGCAGAAATTAATTGGAGACAAAGCAGTTACACAATGTAGAGAGAGAAACAGAGGGGAAGGTGTGGAATATGGAGATGATTATTTCCCTGTCTCTAAAGAGACAGGGAAATGAGTAAGAGAGGTGGGAGACAGGTGAAAAAGAGTCAGAATAGGTGAAAAAATCATAACCCCGGTGAAAAAAATCAGAATGAGGGCTATAAGGAGATCAGTGAGGAAGACATAGTTGGCAGGGGGAGACAGGAGGGGTGAGAAAGAGCCAGCAACAGATGAGAAAGACAGGTGAGCGAGAGGGAATAAAAAGACAGTTGAGAAACAGACAGCTGAGGGGAGGATGACAGAGGGTAAAAGGTCATTTGAGATCACGTCCTATGATGTGATTTGGTCAACTGACGTCCATTGGGTATTCAAATATTAGAGCAGCAAGGTGAAGTGGAAATATTAACAGTTTTGTATGTGAATCTACACCAACAAAACGTGAATTTTAAATCAAATGCTTACATATTGACTAATTAAATGCTCCATCTGATCTAGATTCACTGTTACTATTAACAAGCCACTAAATTCCATCTCCCTGGCATTAGCTCTAAAATCACAGTGCAAAACGGAAGCAAAATAAGACTGTGTACGAGCATCTCGAAGTTATGAAAAATAGAATTATATAGACTAAA
Organism: Calotriton arnoldi; assembly: GCA_963921515.1. NCBI lineage: Eukaryota > Metazoa > Chordata > Amphibia > Caudata > Salamandridae > Calotriton > Calotriton arnoldi. The sequence goes on from CAWUFW010002412.1 coordinate 265,175, forward strand.
ATCAGTTAATTGATACAGAAAATAAAGTCTAAATATTTAAGTTTTGAAGTACTGTTTTTCCCCGTTGTTTCTACGTGTGTACTTTTTGTTATTTTCACAAACAAAGCTGAATGTGTATGTAAATTGTCTGAAGATTGTTGTTCCGTATAGTTGGGTATTCGTTGGGGGAAAAGAAAACATGTTTGTTTGGCTTTTGGAAATGTGTTTAACCCTAGTTTTATATACTGTTTCAATCCAAACGTGGGGTTGGACTTGAACTGAAGACGGAGGGAGCCCTAAAAAGAGTCCTGAGATCCTATCAGTGTTCGGCTGGTGTTGGAACCTCGAATAATGACGTGACATGTCCCATAGGGTCTTATTCCATCTGTGCGGATTTCTGCATAATTCCGCCCAAGGGAAATGGAGCATTTTATGGGATGCCCACAGAAACACGTTTATAAATACTCCCAAACTTCCAAGGCGAATCATACGATGGAATGCCCACTAACCTTGCCTGGGATTTACTATGTGGATTTCTCTGAAAATTACGTATTTTCCACTCCAAACTAATGTTTACGGATGGAAATACCTTTGTGAATCGGCTTCTATGTCAAACAGCGTCAATGCCGGTGTAGTTTGAATTCTTCTAGTACAGCAGCATCTCATTAATTATAATATGAAATGTTTAGACTTTTTTTTTAATTAAATATTTTTATTATGTTTAGACATTTTTATGCTACTGTTAGTTACCCTTATTCTTGCTGCTCACCCTACACTGGGGCAGAAGTCTCGTGCAGTAGTCGCCGTCATTGCTAGCTCCTCCCACTGCTTCGCTGCTCATTAGCGGAAAGAGAGGGTACCAGTATACAGCTTTCTGTGTTCTCGTGATTCCTCCTCTGACGCACCTCTGGTTGTGGCCCTCAGATTACCCCCATGGCATCACGCTGCTGACCCCTGTGTCGGGATCTGAAAAGAAACAGGTTCTACACTTCTGTGCGCTGGGCTCCGAGGAGTTACAGAAGTTTGTGGAGGACCTGAAGGAGTCGATAACAGAAGTGACCGAGATGGAACAGATCCGCATTGAATGTAAGAGGATATAGCTGATATATTTTTCTGACTATATACATAGACTTGTATTTGTATGTGCTATTGTAGATCTAAATGTATGCATATACGTGTTTGTATGTCCTACACAACACAGGCTCGCTCTGCCTTATGGATGTATGCCACTGCCTTTTGTTTATTCTTTTTAGACTGAACATGTTTTTGAAGCCGGGTGGGTTACGGAGCCCACATAAAAACACATGTGTATTGTTGCTGTGTAAGAGGTTCATTGCTCTCCACTGTGCAGGACACTCTGAGCAATCTCGGAGCAATTTGCAGGACACTAGGACTGAAACATTTGAAGCATTTGTGCTTTTTTCAGTACTTAATTTGTACAAAAATAAGTGCCAGGGCTCTCAGCAGGTGGCCGCTGCAGCTTGCACCACCCATTGCTCCTGCTATGCTGCTAATGATAGTAACAACACAACTACTAACCATCACACTCCCACAAGTGTGACAATTCAGACTATTCCAGGCCCCCAAAGCTATAAGAATGGCTTGGGTGGCAGGTAATAATCAATTTTAATGTATATTGAATTAATAATTCATGTTTTTGTGGTCATCTCTAAATTAGCCAGATATGGCCACTTTGTGGCAGACTGTCACAACCGCTGGTGTCGACAAATAAGTGCCAGTACCGAGTTCGGGAAATCACCGTCTCAAATTAAGCACTGGCTTTTTTGTTAATTGGCAGTCACTAGCTGGTGAAGATTGTCAATCATAAGTATTAAAACTCAGTGTTTAAGTCAGGGTTCTAGGACTTGATGGAAGAAGGTAGCCTGGCTGCTCCCCCTCCTCATCGCTACACCAACAGGGTGAGAAATGTTGTTTATCAACTTTGAACCAATTGCTCATTAGTGTTAAATCTCATATTTGTACGCATACCTTAGGATCCGTGTCTTGTATTCGGGGGGAGGAGGGTAGGGGGACACACCTTCAATAGTTACTTTCAGTCGGGTAACATACCATAGCTAACTGGCTGGTCGGGTTAGGTCCTCTGTTGACTAGTTCCTTGGCAGCAGAGTATGGTTTTGTGGCAGGGCCTTGTCCTAGGGCTTTCCACAACATCAGAAACAGATACTGTCCGTTCGTGGGATTCTGTCTCTGTGGTTTCAGTAACCCAATGCCAGTGCTTAATGTGAGCCGGTGGTTTCCGGTGCTCGGAACCAGCACTTAATCATCAGCACTGGGGCCTGTGATAGTCTGCCACAAGGTGGCGATCTCTGGCTAATTTAGAGATGACCACAACAACAGTTAATTATCAACTCAACATACATTAAAAATTAATATTACCTGACACCCAAGCCATTCTTATAGCTTTGGGGGCTGAAATAGTCCGAATTGTCACACTTGTAGGAGTGTGAATGTTAGTACGTGTGTTGTTACTATCATTGGCAGGACTGCCAAGGGAATGAGTGGCACAAGGTGCAGTGCCCTCCTGACGAGAGCCCTGGCACTTATTTTTTTGCAAATTAAGCACTGCCCAATGCAAAGCATTACAGATAATAGTTGGGGTCACGCACAAGTCTTCGGTGCATGGTTGAGTCAACTCTCACTCTAAGCTACGTTGCAACACTTTGTCTGTGATTCAGGGCCTGCATAATACTATACGGAGACGGGACTCAGAAAGGCAGACTCCCGTCTGTGTCCGATTTAAGCAGTTTAGACTGATATGTCCTGCTTAGTCCTTCCTGCAGCCCTTGGAGCCACAACTCTTTCGGGTCTCTGCCTCCCTGAGGTCCAGCTTTCAAGAAGTGTGAGCCTTGGGGAAGGATAGGGGACACTGTTCTGCTCCCGCAAATAAAGTATAAACGCTCAAGTAAGCAAAAGTGTGTGCCTATATGAGTGTTAGTGTGTGCACTTGAGTTTGTGTGCACATAAATGTGTGAACATCAGTGTGTGTATGTGTATGCAACTATGCATGTGAGTGTAGTGCATGTGTGGTTATGCATGTGACTGAGGATCACAAGTGTATCCTCTTGAGTGTGGGTGCACGAGTGTGTGCGCATGTGAATGTGCAGGTGAACAAGTGTTCACATAACTGTGTGTGCACATGAGTGTCTCTTGGTGTAGGAATTTGTGTTTCACCTTGTAGTAACGTGTTCAAAGTTCGGTAAGTCTACTCAGCCTTTCACCTTTCTGAGGTTGATAAAATGAATACCATGAGCAGGGTAACTCTAAACGTATGTTACTCCATGCCAAAATATTCCAAGTGGTGAACATGCGCATTCACAAATACGTATGTTATGTGCGCATGTGTGTGTGTCTGTGTGTACACAAGTGTTATGTCTGTCTGTATGTGTGCACAAGTATCTGTGTCTGTGTGTGTCACAATGGCTGGTGCAGCACCCTGCATTTCAAATTGAGTACATTGGCAAAAGCATTCGTTTTCCAGTCACCCATAGCTAAATGGATGACTTCTGTGTGTATGTTAAATTTAGGGGTGCGTGCAATGCACATAATTTGCTTTTGCATAATGGCACGAAATTTCAGTGAAATTAAGCTAAATGTGAATCCATCATTTTGTGCTACATTTTAGTACGTAATGCATTCCTCATCAATTTTTTACACAAGTACACATTTGTGCTTTAAAAATTGTGCAAAAAAACGATTTGTGGACATTTCACCATGGGGCAAACACCGACACTCTCTACGCTGATGTTTGCCCCACGGTGATTGCCATGTCTGTTTTCCTGTTTTTTTTATTTTTTACAGAGGGTGGCTCCCCGTGTCCCTGATCCACTCCCCACTCTGCCATTGGGCAATTTGCCACCTCCAACCGCAATGCTGTTTAATTAGGCGCTGCAGGGCAGGTGGCAAAAGTTTCATCTGCAAAAGCGCAGCACAAAGTCCACATACCCTTCTCCCCCCACCCTAGAAAAAAGACTGGGCCCAGTGCTAGGGCTGCTCTCCCTGTCCTTCTTGTTCCACAATGCTGTGTTGAGGAGGGAGATCCGAGTTGACCAGCATTGTCCACCAACACCCACTGACATCCACCATTTCACTCTGACCCTTTCTTGGCCTGCTCTTCTACCAGCAAACTCTGCTCTTGGATGTGGACTGCCCATAGACGGCTTTTGTTCAGGCAAGAGAACAAATTATGTCTTCATCGTCTTGAAATATTCATTATCTTTTGCTTCTCTGCTTTTCGTTTCTTTTAAGAACGTAGTCTGATGATTGATATTAATTATTAGGTCGAGCCTATAGCAGCAGCGTGCATGCGCTGCTCGCTTTGCGAGGCATGCAGTATCCAGTATGGAGTGGAAGCTCCGTGGAAGCTCCGCCCACTCTCCGCCCATCTTTTTTATTGGCTTAGTTCCTAAATGCTGCCTTCTGATTGGTTTTAGGCTTGTTAGTCCCTCCTTATGACGGGCATGCCGTCATTTGTATCCTTCCATGGCTACTGGCCCCTTTACTTCGAGTGTTGCACAGTATGTTTTATTTATACTGTGTGCACTATTTTCTTCCCGTGCCTCCCCCTCCCGCAGTCCGTGCCTTCTCGGCCCTCCCTCCCCCTCCCGTTGTTCGTGCCTTCTCGCCCGCCCGCACTCCTGTTTACAATGTAATAGGTCTTGCGTAAATGCGAGTCCTATTGCATTGTAAATGCTTGTTTAGGACTTGTGCCCTGCTGAAACCCCGATCTATTTTAAGCCACAGTACGTTAGGAAGCCTAAGTTAGCTAGACAGTTTGAATTTCTCCGATGATAAGCGTACTTCGCATGTGTAATAGTAGGAGATGAGGACTCACAGCCAGAGCTGCTAAATTTGCAATGGGGAGACAGGGGGGTGGGGCAGGAGCGAGTCCTGGCGTGGGCTCAAAAGTCACGTGTGGTACTAGTTTTTGAACTTCATTTCCCATAGGCCTCCGGGTGTATTATTTCACTTGTTTTCATTGGCAAGGACGTTTCCGCGGTTATTGTGACGCAAAGGTTGGTCTGGTAGATAGAAGTGACAACACTGCTCATCAATCTACGAAGCCTTCCCGCTTGTCCGTTCGGGTGGTGGCATGGACGGGCCAATACCGCCCATAGTGCGGATAAACGTAACGGCCATCTTGAAACGGAGAGGTACAGCCCATGAAAACACAATAAATATTTCTACTTCACAATATGTGTACATCGATTCTATTTCATCATGTAATAGGAAGGTTTCGATTTTAAATATCTATATGCCTATTATTGACCTGTCAGTAAATGCCTTTTTTGTGTAGTTTGATGTTTTCTAGTTATTGCTTTTTGGCAATTCCCCTTTTATCCAAAGCACTCGCTTGCCAAGGTCTTCTTCTCCGCTTCATCCACACCGTTGTGACTGTTTGGAGAGCTACGGGCGGCTCCCTCCCGGAGTCTGTTTTCAGTGTCTATGACTGGGGGCGGGGCTTGCTGCTGTATGGCAGCCCCTGTGCTGGATTGCGAGGCTGCGGGATTGTCCGCAAGGAGAAGCCGTGGAGTGCTGCATCCGCTGTAAGGGGCCCTTGTTTCATCCCCCGTAATTATCATTCTCCCAACGCTCCACTCTGAATACAATTTATAGAAAGACGCCGCTTCGGGTTGCGTTGTGTATTGTGGTTTCCATTTCTGCCTTTACTGACAAAACAGTCTAAAACCGCGCAATAACACTCCGTACATTAGTTTTAATGAACAAGCCATGAGTGCGTGCACGTAATGGAACCTCTTGTTCTGTGCACACCAGTTCACATGGCAATCTGAGGGCCATGATCTAATATTCTAGGCGTGTAGGTTTGTGTTCTGCACTAGTCCTTCTAATATGTGTGCTAGACTATGTCGACCCTGCTCACGAGAGGCATAACATTCTATGCAGCGTGAGAATGTATTTCTGAAAGGAAAGGGACGCGCAGCTTCTCTCGCGCTGTCTTTCACTATCTGTCACTGGAAGCCGCATATCACGCTGTACAAAAAATGTCAACTTCGTTAATACTTATAAGGTCCCAAAGGCGAGACCGATTGCATTGCAAATGCTTGTTTTTAATTCTCCCTACACATGTTTTACACTGTCATTTAGTGAAGTCTGAGGGCCTTCACTATGCCAAACAATTGCATTATTTTTCCCCTATGTGACCAGAGCATTATTCCATAGTTTTTTTCTTTACTTTTTGCTTTACAATAACAGCTTCCCAGTCATAGGGTTATTTTGATTTATTCAGTTTTAGGAAGCTGGAAATTAGACAAAGGCTTTTTTGTTTATCTAGGACCTAAACTGGTGAATTTTGTCTGAAATTGACATTTTCACTTAAAATGTGAACCACCCCAAATGACCCAATAAAATCACTGCACAAAAATTAGAAAACCAATTCCATTAATGAAAAAATGAAATTAGTTAATAACCAAAAACGTATTGATTTATGAGAATCAATAATTATTGCAGCAGATAAACTAATTGATTCTCATTAAAAAAAATTCTATTTGTTAGATTTTTTTTTGTTTAAATCTCTTTAATTGAATTTTTATACACAACAAGAAAATTCAACACAGCAGATACGAGATAGTAAGCATTATAAGACAGTATAATAGCGAGCAGGTTACATCTTGCGCATCGACGGTGCAGAAGAGGCAGGTTACAAAGGTAAGCATACTGGGCCAGATAGCGAGATGTATTACAAGAGACCAGGTGTATAGGTCAACACAGTAAGTGGACTGAAAGTGGTTAGTGGGCGCCATAATAGTAGTGAGGGTGTCATATAGATACTTACGGCTGGACTAGCCGGGTTGTCATCTTTTCAGAGCAAGGGGGAACTCGTATCACAAGGTGGATGGAGAGGGAACAAGTATATCACTCAAGGAGCTCCGAAGAGGCAAGTGTGTTAGGCGTGTCAAGGTATCTTGTGGGGCGCCACTTATTGTCCCCGTTGTAGTCCCTCAGATTGCATGCAGGTCTGGGAGCCCGGGAGTATTACAGCTCCTCGCTAGGGTTTCGCCTTGGGGTAGCACATGTCGATGATTCCTGCCCCGTCTAAAGCCCTCGGCGCATATCAACATCTGTGGCGCCTGCAACTAGTGGTCATGGAAGACCTCAGATCTGCTGGTCTGCTGGAAGCAAGGGAAAGAAAGGGGAAAGTTAAAATAGTAAGGAAAGGAACCCTCCACCGGTCAGAGGCCAGGTGGGGGAAGGATAAGAGAAGAGAGCAAAGAGAGAAGAAGGGGAGCGAGTGTGTTATGGTGGCTCCTTGGACCGGAGGGGGCTTGGGTAGGGGGGGAGATGGGCGCTAGGGGTCCATGGCTGCGTCTTAATGAGTGCCCATAAGGATGCAGATACCTTCCCTCCTCAGCCTGTTTCGTCCTCATAGGTGTCCCCCGTGGGAGTAGGGGGTCGGCGAAGAGTTGAAGGGCTCTCAAGCGGGGAGGGACAGAACGAGTGTGCTCCAGCCGAGAGAGATGTGAGATCAAGGGTCGCCAAGTGCGCTCAAATTTAGCATCAGTGTGCGCCAATCTGTGGGAGAGAAGTTCCATCGCCATGACATGCCAGAGTCTCGTAAGCCAGACCAAGGGTGGGGGAGTGCAAGCTTTCTTCCAATGAAGCGCAATGACCTGCTTAGCAGCAGTAAGCATATGAAAAATCAAACGCCAGTCTGTGTGTGTCATTGCTTTAAGAGATGTTGGACAGAGTCCCAGAATGACTATCCCCGGGTCGCTTAGTATAGGGGAACCCCACCAACTCCTTAATGTGGCCCAGTACCTCTTTCCAAAAAGTAGTGATGAGTGGGCATGTCGCCAGATATGCAGGAAGGAGCCCTGGGCGCCTGACATCGCCAGCAAAGAGGGGCGAAGCCAGGGAACATCCTCTGGAGTCTAAGGGGAGTGTAATACCAGCGAGTCATAATTTTTTATGCTGACTCTTGCTGCGATATGCTTTTAAAAATGCGTGGGATATCTCGCCATAGCTGCTCCCATTGGGCAGGGAGAATATCACCCTCTATATCTAGCTGCCACTGGCGCTGATAGGTGTGTGGGGGCACTGTGTGTGAGTGTTGGAGTACTTTGTAAGTCCGGGAAATCAGTCCACGGGACCCATCAAAGGATCAGACCAGGGACTCGAACGGTGTAAGCTGGCGTGTGGTGCCCTCCGTGTAGGAGGGGGCACGAAGCCAGTGACGAATTTGGAAGTACTCCAGGCGCGTGGTTTTAGGGAGATTAAAGTCCTTCCTGCACTGGTTGAACGATTTAAAACTTCCTCTCTCAAACAGTTGTTCTATGATCCGACACTCACCGGTGGCCCATGACTGAAAGGATGATGGGTGTTGTGCCGGTGGAAAGTCCGAGTTAAGTGCTAACGGTGTATTAGGAGAAGGGAATGAGGTAAGTCCGCGGGGTACCGCAACTCTATCCCAAATTTCCAAAACCGTCTTTGTTGGAGTGGCAATATAGGCACTACGATGTCTAGCGCCTCGTTGAAGCTAGGCTAAGTCCCACAACGGGCGGCAGGCCACGGCCCTATCCATATGAAACCAGTGTTTTTCGCTTTCGCGAACCGCCCATTCCGATATGTAGCGTAGGTGCGACACCCAGTAATAGACAAGGAAGTCTGGGCAAGCCAAACATCCCCGGTCTCGCGGCAGCATTAAGACCCGGGTGGAGAAGCGCGGGCTACCCCCTCCCCAAATGAAGGCGATTACCTCCCGCTGGAGGCCCAGAATATCCCTATGGGAGATTGGTGTAGGCAGCGCCTGAAAAAGGTACAGGACTTTCGGTAGGATTGTCATTTTAATTGCATTAAGGCGGCCTAGCCAAGAGATGGGGAGTGATTTCCAGCGACGGAGTTCAGCTCTTATAGAAGCTCTACAGGCCGGCCAGTTCGCCTGTGTCCATGTGTCTAGCTTGGCTGTAACATTAACGCCGAGATAGCGGATTGAAAGCGGGGCCCACTGGAAGGGATTAACATCTCCCAGGTCGTCCAATTGTTGGGGGGGGAGGGTGAGATTGAGTGCCTGTGATTTGGGGGGATTGATCTTGAGGCCTGACACTAGTTCAAATTGGGAAAGAATGTCCAAAAGTGCGGGGAGGGAACTCGCAGGATCCGCAAGTGTCAGAAGGAGGTCATCAGCGAAGAGGGCAATCTTGTGTTCGGTCCCCCCCAATCGAAGGCCCCGGATGTTCTCTGATTGATGGATGGCTATTGCCAGGGGCTCCACAGCGAGAGCAAAAAGCAGAGGTGAGAGGGGGCACCCCTGGCGCGTGCCCCTGCGAATGGGGAAAGAGGGGGTAAGGAGACCATTGACACGGATTCGTGCTGAGGGCCCCGCATATGGGGCCATAACTCGTGCGATCATAATCGGCCCAAGACCTATACGATGGAGGACTGCGCGGAGAAAGGACCAGTCGACCCGGTCGAAGGCCTTCTCGGCATCGAGGGAGAGGAGGAAGGCTGGCATATTACGATGTTGAGCTTTCTGCACCAGATGGGCTACGCGGTGGATATTGTCAGCTCCCTGATGCTCCTGTATGAAGCCTACCTGGTCAGGCTCAATGAGGCCTGGGAGATGGGGAGCAATCCGCTGGGCGAGAATTTTGGTATATAATTTAGCGTCTACATTTAAGAGAGAGATTGGCCTGTATGAAGCACATATAGTGGTTTCCTTCCCTGGTTTGGGGATGAGTGCGATCTCTTCTTCGGCCATCGTCGGAGTGACAGACCCAGTCTCCAAAAAGGAATTAAAAAGACGCAGCAGAGGGGCCTGGAGTTCCGGAAGAAAGAGGCGGTAGAAGGCCAGCGTTAGGCCATCAGGGCCTGGTGATTTTCCCACCGGCATGCTTTTCAGTGCTTTTTCGAGTTCTGCTCCTGTGATGGGTTCCTCCAGCTGCTGAGTAAAAAAGGGGGTTAATGGTGTCCAGGTGCAGTATGCCAGAAAGGGGTCTATCTGATCCACACAGGTATCCCCCTGACTATACAGTTTGGAGAAGAACTCGCTAAATTCCAGTTGTTTGGCTTGTTCTGAAATGGCCCATTCCCCTCCCGGCATGGCAATCTTAGAAATGTGGCCACGGGATACCTGAAGTCAGAGGGGGTGCGCCAACATGGAGCCCACCCTGTTACCTCCTCCATAAAATTTCTGTTTTAGAGCCAAGAGGGAGTGTTCTGCTTTATTCACTCGGAGCGCTTTAAGCTGGCCCCGAAGTGAGGCCAGCCTCTTTCGCGTTAAGAGGGAGGGCACCCTATGGTCTTGTTGTTCCAAGGCTTTAATGTCACGGGTGAGGTTATCCTCCACTAAGCGGGATTCCCTTCTGCGGGCTATGGAGACGGAGGTGATAGTACCCCGGATCGTGGCCTTGAAGGCGTCCCACAAGACGTGTCCGTGAGTTTCCGGGAGGTCACTAGTAGTGAAATATGATTGTATGGCCTGTCGAAGTTCGGCCACGTCTACCTGGTCGCGAAGGACATGTGGGGGAAGGCGCCACCGAGGGGTGGAGCTCGGGTGTCTGCCCACATCAGACAGGGTAAGTTCCAAGTGGGAATGGTCTGAGATGGATATATCCGAAATCGCCGCAGAGTCCAAGGAGCGAATGAGAGATTGGGAAATAAAAAAATAATCAATACGGGAATAGGAACGATGGACATGGGAGTAGAAAGTGTAATCCTGCGTTCCCGGTTCCCGGTAGCGCCAAGCATCAATGAGGCCCAGAGCTTCTATGTCTCGTTTAAGCACTGCGGACATAGCACCTGCTCCCTGAAAAGAGGAGGTAGTGCGGTCCAGACTAGGGTCCCATACTAGATTAAGGTCGCCCCCAAAGATGATGGGGTTAGGTTCCCGAGAGAGTGAGTTCCGAAGTAGGTCGCGAAGAAAAGCATCCTGTGCTTGATTAGGTGCGTATACGTTAAACAAGGTAAGTGGTTTGCCCTGCATTAAGAGCGCAAGCTTAAGGAACCGGCCTTCCTTGACTCGTGTGGTGCGTGTGCTCCTTACTGGAAGGCCTGCTTTGAAAAGAACGGCTACCCCTGCTGTCTTGGTTTGTGCGGAGGCCCAGGATTGTATAGGGAATTTAGGGTGAGACATGCGAGAAGTGTCAGTGCGTAAAAGATGGGTTTCTTGGAGGAAGATAATGTCCGGATCTTGTAATAGAAGGTAGCGCCAAATTTGCCTCCTCTTGTTTGGGGCGTTTAGGCCTTTGACATTAAGGGATAAACATTTAAGATGTGTCATTGATCATTTCAGGTGGAGACATGTATTGGCTGAAGGATGGATCATCACATCTCTCTCCCGCTGGGCTCTGAGATCTAGGCGCAAGCGGCAATCGTGGTGGGGCGTAAGGGAAGCTTGCCCACCGGCCCCAACAGGGAATAGAGTAGATTTCCCCATTAGTCCCCAAAAGTTCCGGCCAAGGAGCTAGGACGTCGCGTCGAGTGCGGACTCTCTCCCCAAGAATCCAGATGGAGAAAAAGAGAAGACAAAAAAGGGGTGTAGGACAGAGGCAAACAGAAAGAAGAGAGATTATCAACCAATGAAAAGGCCAACTGGGCCATGAAGGACCATTCCAGTCCAGGAGCGGCCCAATGCTGGGAACCAGGGTGGCTCTGAGGAAGTCACTCCTCCTAGGGACTAAAAGAATGGTGGGGTGGGCCATGGGAGCATCAATAAGTAGTCATCATCCGCCCTCCAGTGATCGGCTCACTTTACTAGCAATGGGGAGGCACAGGGGCCTTCTCATGAGGGTTCTCTAATCCCATCAGCGTAATATGGAGTTAGGCTCTTGGGGTGTAAAAGAGATCGTGGGCTGATGGCCACAGAAAAGTGGAGAGGAAGTGTAGATATGTGCGGCGTTTGAGTGACGGAACAGATATGAGTCTCTTGATAGCGTGCATCCACGCGAACATGCAATGCATTTAAGTAGAGTGTCCCAACATTATTCGCTTAAAACATATCCGTGTAAGAGATCGGGACTAGTTCAGCAGGACGAAGAGAGAGTTTCCTCCCGTTACAATGCAAGCATATCTATCAAAGAGTCAGTCCCCAGCGCCCGAGCCAGGGGGGAGTGGGGGCCCGAACACAAGCCCCCCCCGCCGAGGATTGCGAGGCCTCCATTGTTTTCAAGCGATGGATGATGTCCTGTTTGGTTTGGAGAGCTGCCTCTTTGACTTTGGAGGATCTTGTGCGAGGGGTTCTCACCCTCGACCATTCGGGGCGGAGAGAAATCTGGGAGTCCGAGTCAGCAGGCGCGGGGGAGGAGGGCCGAGACCCGGGCGAGATGTGAAGCAATTGGGTGGCTTCCTTAAGGGATCTCAGGGATCTACGTTTCCCCTCCCAGTGGAAAATCAGAGCGAAGGGGTGACCCCATTGGTATTTGACATTGGATGCTTTTAGTTTGTCAATCACCGGTTTGAAGTCCTTGCGGCGGCGCAGAGTGAGGGGGGATAAATCCTGAAAAATGTGAATGTTGTGCCCTTCATATACCAGGTTTTCAGTAGCTCTGGATGCCCGGAGGATTGCCTCCTTCTCCGTAAAGAAGTGGACCCTGGTCAGGATGTCAGGGACCAGGTTGGTGTTCCCACGCGGCGGGGTAACTCGATGTGCACAGGCTAATGTAGGAGGAGAGGAGTCATCATCTCCCCTGACTGCGTGGAGGAGGTCTGCGACATAAGTCATTATGTCCTGCCCTTCCGCTCCCTGTGGCACACCCCTTATACGGAGGTTGTTCCGGCGGCTTCTATTTTCTAAATCCTCCTGCTTAATTTGAAGTTCTACATATGTTGCTCCTCAAGGGCTGAGACACGGCGCCAGAGCTCCTCCTGATCTTCCGTGCGCGAGTCGAGGGTGCCTTCCAGGTCATCTACTCTGGTGCCGATTTCGGTGACATCTTTCCGAATGTCTGTAAGGCAAGTTTTGACCTCCAGCTTGAGAGAGGAGATCTCAGATTTTATTTCTTGGAGGAAATTGGACATAAACGCCTGTGTGATGGGGCTACTGTCGGGCGCCCCCAACTTGGCAGCCATCGCGGGGTCTTCCTGTGAAGGCGCCGGGGTGTGCTTGTTCCACAAGTCTGCCACCGACGTATCCGTGGATGTGGATTGTGCTGCGGTTTTCCCCATTTTGGGTTTAGTCATAGCTCTGGTAAAGTGGGGTGTAATCCGTGTGAGTGTTCGTCTGCGTCCAACCGGGGGGCCTCCACTGCCGTCGATAGGTTGTTCTACCAGTGAAAAGGGCCCTTCCTTGGAGAAGACCAGAGGGGGTAGCACAGGGCACCAAGAGCAGCTCCCCCTGTCTCGCGGGTCAGGGTCCGAAACAGGTCAAAGCTCGTTTTCGTTCCCAAGCCCTTCAATATTCCAGGTCCAGATGGATGTGTAGGATCAGCAATTGCCCCCCCAGAGATCCAAGCCTCCCCACGCTCCAGACTCAGAGGGGCACGGTACAAGGTTCCGGGGGGATGGGGCACTGCAGGTGTCCGGGCCCTTCGTCACTCCAGGCCCAGGCAGCAGTGCTAGGTAACAAGAGAATTGTCAGATCCAGCGCCCAGGCCCTTCTTCACTCCAGGTTCCGGCAGCAGCGGGAAACAATGTAGGGTCAGTTAGATTGGGTGCCCGGGACCTTCTGCACTCCAGGCCCGGGCAATGGCTTCCAGCCGTTCTATGCGGTATTATAGCGCATTGGTTGTGGCCGCAGAGGAGGGCACCACCAGGCAGAAGCACGGCAGTACAGGGTCAAGTGTAGCACCAAGTGGCAACGGCGGGGGGCAAGTCCGGCAGTCTCACCAGGTATATCAGGAGTCGGCTTCGCTATGGTGTAGTGGCAGGCTGGGTGGTTAGGCTGTGGGGGGCCCTGGTAGCAGCGCGGAGCCCCGGGAGTCAAAGGGAGGGTATGTCTGGGCCTTTCGCCACGCCAGGTCCGGGCAAGGGCGCCGAGCACAGCAACAGAGGCCTTCCTCGCCCGCCTCCCAAGGGGAGCACGCCTCAACAGCCCACACGCAGCCCAGGCCCCACGTCACTGCAGGCCCAGACCGAGCGTGCAGGCCGTGCCCCAAGGTCACCGCTCCGCCGGCATGGAGGCCCCCCAATTGTGCAAGATTAGAGGTGAGGGGGCGGATGGTTCCGGGTCCGCTGCCGGCCCAGGGCTCAATCAGGGAGTGCGGGCCCAGCCCGGTCGCGCCAGAAGGTAGGCCGGTGTGACGCAGCGAGGCAGGGGTCACCGGCCCAGCTAGGCCTTAGCGTCAGTCAAATTGCCCCAAATGCTGTGATCTGGTCCCCCCCGCGTCGTCGCAACTGTTCAGGGGGGGGCGGCAAGTCTAAGGAGGCGCGGGGCTCGGGGAGGTCCAACTCCGCGTGCAGCACTAGATTACTGTCTCTCGCCCTCTGGGGCTGCTTCTCCACCCCCGGGGTCAGCGCCGATCTCCCCTTACCTCTGTGCCTCCCCCCCCACCCGATCCAGGGCGATCAGGGGTTGTCGCGGATCCCAGGCAGGCTCCCAGCACCGGGCACCGCGGAGACCTCCCCACAGGGCCGCCGCCAAGTCCGCAGGGCCGTCCGGAGTCTCCAGCCCAGCTCGCTGTCAGGAGCGGGAGCGGCGGGACAGCGAGATGCACTCCAGCAACACCCGCACTCTCGTCGCTCAGTGTAACGAAGGGCTCGGGCTCATCAGCAGTTGAAGATCGCTTCCACAGCCTCCGGCAAAATGGCGGGCGAGACCGCCTCAGCAGATCGGCTCCGTCGCCTCAGGGCTAACTCCAGTTGTAGGGCCCCCGTGTACCATCCGGAACCTGCAGTGGGCTATAAATCGTTGAGGAGGGGTCACAAGCGGTGCCCCCCGTGCGTTTGATTGCTGAAAAGAGCCCCTGGCCGACCCTGGAGGATGGAGCTCGAGCTGCGTGCGTCCTACTCCATCAAGGTCTTGGTCACGCCCCCCTTTGTTAGATTTTTTAAAGGGAAACAAAATAAATCTGACGAGAAAATTATTACATGGTATGTGGTTAGCAGGTAAAAAAAAAATCAAATATTTCTGATACGGATAACCTTTTAAGGCTACTCTTTAAAATACTGGTTCTGGTTAACCCTTCATTGCTTGACAGAGGTAATTCAAAAGATCCAAATGTCGTTTTACTATCCGTTTTGACATGTCCGCTCCCACAAATAATGAAGTTCCGGAAATACTGGTGCACAGACTGAGCAAGCTTACTAAGGAAAGGCTGTAGAAGGAAATGCATATAGATTTGCTTTAAATTTAGCTCACCTGGGAAACCAAATTACACTAGGCTGAAAATACACAACCAGGGAGTCCCAAGGCTAAATACGAACACTTTACCCGCCACCGACCTGAAACGCTTTAGCACAAGCATTGGCTATGCCCATAAGCCTGGCTTTAATGTGGCAATACATATAAGCACTGGCATTAATAATGCTGTTTAGACCCACTGCATGCCCAAATTTACTTTATCATTAATTCTTCCCTTTTCGCTTTGTCAGTGCTAGAAAAAGTAGCAAATAAGGATTGCTTTCAGTATAGAATTATTGTAAGATACAAAAATTCAATGTGACAAATAGTGCAGATATAAAACCGTCCTTCATATATTCTAGAGAAAGCACTTCTTGGAAGGCAGAACAATACGCCAATTTGCCAACAGCATGTGCTGAGAGGGCAATACTCCCTGAGGCAGACCCAAAGGCCACTTTATATATATTTTAAAGAATTGCAAACAATTGGCCTGATTCACAAAAGTAACTTATGTGTAGTAAAGTTATGAGTGCTGAATCGCTGCACTCGCGTAGGAGTCTCCGCATTTAGGGCAGAATCTCTGTGCTGTGCACTCTCTGCATTACACAATGTGGAGATTCCTCTGCGAGAGTGAAGATTCCGCACTCGTAACTTTACTACACCTAAGTTACCTTAGTGAATCGGGCCCCATATGTCTTCAGACAGCTGCTCTGTCAAGCCAGACGTAAAAGTGTACTACAGAAAACATCTTAGGTTTTTGATTTTTATTGAAGATGTTAGTGCATTAGGCTGCTCAGCTTCAAGCCACCTCAAATGGCTCTGAAAAATATGATGATGTTTTGTGGAAACTAAATGATGGAATTTCAAAGAATGTTGACCCCTTCCATTTCAGTTGCCCATTGGCCAACTCCTCTTTACCATATATGTCCTTCAGACTTTGGTCAAGTTGGCATTTGCTTTGAGCCAGTTCATACCTTGTGTTTCAAGAAATCCCTTCCACCACCTGATGTTTGCCCACACAATCTTCTTCTTCGCTGTCTGGATTCAGTAGCCACCTTGATAGCCTTATGCCTCTTGTCCCACCTTATCGCAACAATTCTTGAATGATGCCTAGGTCATTTTTCTGCTTGAGTAACTCACTATCGACTTTGAGACTCCAGTACACTATAGTCCCAGAGACAACTTTCTCTTTCTGGCAAAATTGACAGGGGAATAAACTGGCCTTTACATAACAGGCTCATTTCACACAATAAAACTTTCATCGAAAGGTCTAGCCTGTACCTCTAACACGTTATAGATACAGTGCGGACTGTCATCAGTAAAAGTCAATTAGCATCAGGGATGGATTAGAAGAGCTGCACTAATCATCTTTAAATTTCGGGTGGCCATCAACATCATATGATGTAAGAGGGTGTGACTCTATGGATGTTGAAAGCTTCCCTATCCTTGTGTGTCTTGTGTGTTATCAATAAACACTTTGGCTTGGAGAGCATTCTATATTGTACAAACAAGTACTTGCTAAATTGTGCGGTAGGCTTTGGTTCTTTCCTGTGATAACGCTGATTCTTATCTTATCTCTTTTAAGAATCTTCAGGTCGCCAGGATCTTTTTACCTGCTGAATAGTGTGAAGGGAAGAAAATCCTTTTCAGTTATACGGCAAAGTTTAGAATCCAGTTTACCTTAAAAGACCACTGACTCCGAACTCAATTTTGTGGGTTTATTACAGCCAAGAATAATTGCACGTGCAAGCACCTCAACACGAGGTTAAAGAAATAGATGGCCACTAATACAAATAGCATCCTACGCAGGAGTCTCATCCGACTCAGGATAAGAAGAATCGTTAACTCCAGAAGTATTAGACAAGCGATAACTGCTCCAATCTCTATATTATTCTTCATTACCTAAATAAGGAAAACCTATTAACTGTCCCTACTCTATCACTAAGGTGGCATACCTACTTAACGAATATCACAGGCAAGAGTAAGTAAAAGGTGTCAGCTGTGAAGACTCCCTAAGAAGTGCACTCACTCAGTACCTAAGCTCAGATTTAAGATGCTCCTTCACCAAATCCCTCTCTGTCCTCCTCTCTGGTCTCTCCTACCTCTTCTCTGCCCTCCACCCTCGGGGCACTATCCCTAATACAAAACCCATAACAATTGAACACGCCTTTTTGTCACGCCTCTTTGGCCAGGTCTTCTTTCTTGTACTTTTCCATTGAAACGGTTACTTCATCTTGGACGGTTGCGATGACCTTGAGTCCCAGGCACCTTCTCCGCTGAAAGTATCATCCCTAAATTCCGTTGCACTCCCATTTCCATGCCTCCCATCGCTCTAACTCGTGAAACAAAGAACCAGTCTTTAACTAACGAGGCATGTGTCCTTGCACCTGCAACAGAAGATACGCTCAACAGAAACTCTCTACTGTGCTAATTAAATCTACTGTCGGTGCCCAGAGAGCCTTTCCAAGAGAACCTTCTCTGTCTGCAAAATAAGCTAACATAAAAACAAACAGGCGAATATGCAGTCAGGCCTTTACACAATTTAAACACACAAATCTTAATCACTTCTATAAGCATTGGTTCATTACATTTCATATGCGAAAAGTGAACTACATGTGCAACTTAATATGGTACACGTTTAAACTATTGCAGCTCGATTACACATGGACTGATTCATCTATGCATTATTTTACACATGATTCAGTTAAGCATTACATTTGCATGATTAAAATAGCACAATTATGCTTCTTATTCACTCTAATAACTGCGGTTAATAACTACATTTTGCTGTCCATTCATAGATATATAGCTGGATATATGCGGGTGCGACCTATCAGTGATTATGATGCACCCCTACAAATTTCACAAGAACATGGCGCTCTATCACCTGTCTCCTGCTTTGTTTTATACAGTTGTCTTATCTGTGGGATTTCTTGGAACTCGCAGCTTTCTGAAGTTTTTGAAAACGTTTTTCACACCTATATAAATAATACCTAACTCTCTTCATTACTTTGGAAGGATTGACCACCCAGAAGCTTTCAAATAATTAAAAAAAAGTCCTCAGGTGTAGCCAGGTAACTGGAGATGTCGTTTCTTAGGATGTATGATGAAATATCGATCACAAAAATATTGGCCAAAAACTATAGAGGTCACAAATATGAATAGTAAGAACTTTAGAGATCAGAAATATAGAAGACTATTATATCGTCCGAAAATAGGAAAGTATATTGAATAGTAACTATAATGGATTATATTAACTTTAAGATCTATATTAACTTTGAAAATATTATTACATTTAAAAAATGCTTATACTATGAAAAATATATTAAAAATATAAGTAACATCCCTTTTTTACTTTAAAGTAATTACAAAAATAAAAAACATAATATTTAACAAATAAAATTCTAATTTAAATATAAAAACAAAAAAACTAAAAAATGAATCATAATAAAAAACACTGGATATTAAACAATTAAAATAATTTATAGAATAACACCATTAAAAAAATTAAAAAAATATAACTACAAAAATAAATGCTAATAAATGTACATTACACTAACTTAAAATGAAAACAAACAAATATATATTGGAGGAATATTAAAAATCATATAGAAAATTAGATTTGTTGAGGTATTATTTACTGTTCCTGCTCCAACCTGAGCAACAGTAGGGAAGATGCTGGACTTTAAAGGGGTCAGAGTTGCTATTCCCCGCCAGCGTAAGCAACATTAAAGAAAGTGCTGGACCTTTTAAGGGGTTATATTTACTATTCCCACTCCAAAGTAAGCAGCACTAAGGAAAATTTTGCACTCAGATTTACTATTACCACTCCAGCGTGAAATACTTTAACTTTCGAGGGATCAGATTAACTTTTTTCACTCTAGCTCAAGCAACAATAGAGAAAATGTTGGATTTTGAAGGGGTTAGATGTACCACTCCCACTCTGGGTGGTAATTCATTGGATAAAACTGTTGTACTCCTCTCCTACAGCCAGGGTCAAAACAGGCTGCCACATCTTGGAAGCATACAATATTGCCAGATTAAGCAGACGAGGATGCCCGCTCTCTCCCCTGTTGATTGTGTTAGGCATTGAACCCTTGGTAAATAAACTCTGAGTGTCTGGGAGAGACTGGGTAATATAGCTGGGGTGGCACTTACACGTTATTTCGCTCTATGCGGATGATATGTTATTATTTTTCCGCTCATCTCACATGGACCTCGCCCCCTTAGTAGCAATATTACATTCATTTCATGCCCTTTCGGGCCTCTGAGTTAACCCCACCAGAAATTCATATTCCCTCTTCATTACAGCAGACCCCTAACCCCGGCGACTTCGTGTTTGGAGCAGACAGATTACAATGGGCCCCAAACACCTTCAAATACCTTGCTATCAAAATATGATGATAGCAACCTAGGTGCTACCATACCCTCCATTAGATCCTCTCACGGAGTTTACAGTTTAGTTTGTATTTCATTATTTGTAACTGTAAGCAGACGTAATGCACATATCCGTACTATATGTCTTGGTATGCTATTTATGCAATGTATTCAACTGGAATAGATAAACAGCACCCATCATATTTATATAAAGCTATGAGCACAATGTGAAAATCAACAAAGTATGTTTTAAAAAATACATTGGGGCCTTAATCATAAACAGTAGAGGGGACCCTGTGCCCCATCACTGGTGTCCGTTTAGTGAGACACTCCACAGTTCTGGAGTCCAGGGACCAGTTAGCCATTATGGTTTCCTAGGGGACTGATGGAAATAAAGGTCCAGCCCCACTCCTGATCCCCAATAGTGACTTTTCTATATCTCTGAGAGAGAGAGAGAGAGAGAGAGAGAGGGGTGTGTGTGTGTGTGTGCATGTGTGTGCGTGTGTGTGTGTGTGTGTGACGTTTGTCTACGAACTGGAGATGTTAATGATATTACATTCTTTGCTTTCTCTCTCATTTTTTTTGTATTATCTTTCTGTTCATCAAATAATGATGGCTTTATTATGTTTCCCTCGTACATTGCCTTTTCTCCCTTGTTGGTTTCTCTCACCCTCTTTTGTTAAACTCTGCTACTCACCCTCCCCCTTGTAACACTCATTACCTACTCATATTTCACAGGGGAACAGGAGAAACCACCGGGTGAAAAGTCTCTGTTGCTGAAAGCAAATCCAGCTCGAGGCGAACCACAATCCAGGCAATGCTCTCCGACAGGTCAGTTGCCCCTCATGTGTCAATCTTAAAGTTTGCACTTGTACTGTATTAATGTTTCTATAGTGTATTCTGTACCGCTTGTGAGATCAAAAGCGCTTTCTGGATAGTTGAGTAGCTGCTCCATATGCATCATTTATGTAGCGCTTTATAGCCTTGACATTTACATAAAGAGACTAAACTTGAAGGACAAGTCTGTTAACTTCGGAATGGCTTATATTTTACTTTATTTTACATAGGGATTTTATTTTTAGGCCTGGTGTGAGCCAAAACCTTCCATTTTACTAAAATGAAACATATAATATACTTACGTAAGGGGGCTTTTAGCCACCTCTCTTTATCCATTGGTTTGTTGTTGTGTCATTCACATTTTGCTTCCACCCATTACCACATACAGCAACGGGTCAGCTTAATAAAGCCACTGGTTAACTTCACTGTGAGTGACTGCATTTTGCTCTTCCGCTAGGTGCACATCTGCACACAAGGTAGTTCCCTTAATTTCTTGCCTTTCTTATTTTTTTTTTATTCTTTCCTTCTTGCCTTCCTTTATACTTGATTTCATTCATTCTTGCTATCTTTCCTTCCTTTTTTCTTTCCTTCCCTCTTCCTTTCTTGTCTTCCTACTATCTTTGTTTGTTTGTTTGTCTCTTTGTTTCTTTCTTTTCTTTGTTTCTTTCGTTCTTTCTTTCTTTTTTCTAAATTGTTATTAAGGTTCATGCAAGGGATGGTAGATGTTTTTTGTGATGCAATAGGTGTCGCAACTACAATGTATGACTTCTTAAAATACTAATTTACTCTCACAGAGATAAGACACAGGATGGGTCTAGGAATGTGCCATCATCATGTTGACCTAGATTTTATATTCTTAAGTGTTGTGAAATTATGAGAGGTGGATATTGTTCTTTGCTTCTGCTGGACATGCAGTGCTATCCCATTCTGATTAGATGGCTTAGTGAGTTAAGTGCTCACTGCTGACATCTGCACCCCTTCATCTACACTTCTTGTCAGTCCTTGTGTACACATGGTGAGTCATCACTCTGAGACCCTATATTGCATAGATGAGAAAAAGGCTGCTTTCCCTTTACTGTGTGGATAGATTTTCTTCCATTTCGATACCGTGGAGCTTTACTCATAGGGCAGTACCTTTTACTCAGTCCATTCCTATTTTTCTATCCCCATGCAGAAACTTATGACCTACTTTCCTTGTGCATTATTTGTTGTGTACTGGTACAGCATATTTGCCTTTTGATTTCCTCTTTCACTGCCTTGTTTCAGCTAGCGAGTCTCTGTGTCTGGCCGCAGTCTGTCCTGCTTAGGTGATCTAGCTGGGATGGAATGGTTGATGCGGCGGTCCATACACTGAGAGTGCCTCACTTTAGTGGGCTTTGTCCCCGTGATCTCTATTTCTTGTAATTTGTGGGATCACCTGTGGGAGGCCTGGCATACATGGCAGGCCATCGTGTTTGGTCACCAGGCAAAATGTTTTTAAGTCCCAGCTGTAGCGGATACTTTCTCCTTGGTGGCGGAATGTGGTGTCATGTGGAATGGTCTGTTCCGCAAATCAATCAATCAATCAATCAATCAATCAATCAATCAGGGAATTGTAAGTGTGCTACTCACCTGAGAGGGTCTCAAGGCGCTGGTGGGGGGTCCGCAGTTCCGTTCAGTCGAAGAGCCAGGTCTTGAGAGCCTTCCTGAAGGTGTTCAGGGAGGGGGCGCGTCTGACGTTGATCGGGAGCTCGTTCCAGGTCTTGGCCGCGATGTAGGAGAAGGCTCTTCCTGCTGTTCTGGCTCTGTGGATGCGTGGGGTTTCGGCGAGGGCGAAGTTGGCGGATCGGAGGTTTCTTTTGGGTACGTGGAAGGTGATTCTCTCGTTGAGGTATTGGGGTCCGATGTTGTGGAGGCATTTGTAGGCGTGGGTGAGTATCTTGAAAGTGACTTTCTTCTCGACGGGGGGCCAGTGGAGATTCCGTAGGTGTTGGCTGATGTGCTCATATCGAGGGATGCCGAGGACAAGTCTGGCGGCGGTGTTCTGTATTGTCTGGAGCTCGCGGAGTAGAGACTTGTTGATGCCAGCGTAGACGGCGTTTCTGTAGTCAAGTCTGCTGGTTATAAGTGCGTGGGTTACTGCCTTCCTTGCCTCGGGGGGATCCATTTGAAAGTCTTACGGAGGATGCGGAGGGTGTTGAAGCAGATGGAAGCGACGGTGTTGACTTGTCGGTTCATAGAGAGGGAGGAGTCGAGTACGATGCTGAGGTTTCTGGCGTGGTCCGTGGGGGTCGGAGGGCTGCTGAGGGTGGTGGGCCATCAGGTTTTGTTCCATGCTGAGGGGGTGGTTCCGAGGACGAGGACTTCTGTCTTCTCTGAGTTGAGCTTCAGGCAGCTGTTGCTCATCCAGGATGCGACGTCCTGCATTCCTTCCTGGAAGTTGAGTCTGGTGGTGGTGGGGTCCTTGGTGAGGTAGAGGATGAGTTGGGTGTCGTCGGCTTAGGATACTATGTTGGATGACGCTGAAGAGTTCCTGGGAGTCGCTGGAGTTGGCGAGGATTTTGTTGTGGATGAAGGTTCTTTTGGTGGTTCTGATGCGTTGGTGGTATTCCGTCAGGGCGTTCTTGTAGGTGGTGTGGTTTTCAAGTGTCTTGCTGTTTCTCCAGTTCTTCTCGAGGTGTCTGCAGGTGCGTCTGGCTTCCTGGAGGTTGGTGGTGAACCAGGTGGCTTTCCTGGGGCGCTGTCTGTCGGAGTTGCGTAGCGGGCGAGCTTGTCTGCACAGTTGGAGATCCATGTGTGAAATTCCCTGGCTGCGAGGTTGGCGTCGGTTGCGGTGGTGTGGAGTTGCGCTGCTCCTCGGTGACTCTGCTCCAGTTCCTTTGCGGAGGGTGCGGAGCGGGTTTGGGTGGCTAGGGTTTGTTGATGAGGAAGTGTACGCAGTGGTGGTCGGTCCATGGGGGTTGCATGGTTTGGCTGAAGTGGATGTTGTTTCCTCCTGCGAAGATGGGGTCGAGGGTGTGTCCTGCTTGTGGGTCGGCGTGGTGATGAGTTGTTTCAGTCCGATGTTGGCAAGGTTGTCCGGGAGGGTGGTGAAGTTGGGGTCGCTGAGGTTGTCGAGGTGGAAGTTCAGGTCTCCGATGAGTCCATGGAGGCGATGGCGTGGGGTGCGATGAGGTCGGTGATGGTGTCGGCGAAGAGGGCCCAGGGCCCGGGTGGTCTGTAGGCAAGGGTGCCGCGGAGTGTGGAGTTGGGGCTGGTCTGGATCTGGAAGTGCAGGTATTTGGCGGCGGGGAAGGTGTCGCTACAGGTGGAGAGGTGGAGGGAGTTTTTGTGCGCGATGGCAAGTCCTCCTCCTGTGTGGTTGGGGCGGTCCTTCCTCTGGATCTTGTATCCGTCCGCGGTGGCGATAGCGATGTCAGGGGCGGAGGAGGCATTGGTCCAGGTTTCTGTACAGAAGGCGACGTCGGGTGAGATGGTGTCCAGGATGTTCCAGATCTCTACGGCGTGTCTGTGCATGGAGCCCACGTTGAGAAGGATGCATCTTAGGGCGTCAGCGGCGTCGGCGGTGTTGGCAGCGGGGGCGGTGGTGAAGGTCTGGTGGCAGTGGCGGCAGGAGAACTGGCCGTGGGTCGTGTTCGGCGTGGACTGCTGGCAGTTGTTTCTTCCGGGGTTAAGTGCGAGGAGGGCGGCTGAGTTGTAGCGGTGGATGGTCGGAGATTCTGGGTCCCTGGCGCTGGTCGCGGTCGGGTCGCGGACGGGCGCAGATGGGCTTGCCTTTGGCACGCCAGCGGTGCACCCGCTGCGTAGTAGCCGCCATTAAATAGGGGAGGGGGAGGGAAGCGGAGCTGGGAGGCGGGAGCGGGAACGGCAGGGGGAGGGGCCGCGGGGGCAGCAGCAGCGGGAACGGGACGGAGGACGAGAAAAACGCAGGCCACGGGCACAACCCCGAGAGAAGGGGCAAAACGAAAACAATAAACACACTTTGAGCAGCAGGGAGGCAAAACGAAAAACAGTCACACATCAGCACAATTTGAAATTAAAAAGCACAATTAACGGATTGACAACTTACAAGAATGCCCAAGAATGCACTGGCAGAGGTCAGGGGCACAGCACGATGGCAGATAGCGGGCCTCGAACACCTGCAGGCGAGGTGTAGGCGGCAGTGGCAGACCAGCAGAGCTGCAGGGGTAGAGAGAAGGAGCCCTGGCCAGGAGGTCGGAGGTCCTGCTCAGGCACACCTTGCAGCGGCCACTATTAAATAAGGGAGGGGGGAGGGAAGCGGAGCTGGGAGGCAGGAACGGCAGGGGGGGAGGGGCCGCGGGGGCAGCAGCGGCGGGAACGGGACGAAGGACAAGAAAAATGCAGGGCACAGAATCTTGTGTAGCTTGTGTGGGGTTCAGGTGCTTTACTGGATTAATGGCTGCAATAATCACTCCATTCCCCATCCCTCACTACCTCACGTTCTTTGGGACTGCTCTTGTGGAAGAACAGACGTGATGCTTCCTGGCTTTGTAATCTTGTTGTCTCTTGAGTCGGGTGACTTGTCTGTTTGGCAGGCAATGTGCTTTTTATGGTGCCTGCTGTAGCAGGACATACCTGTGGTCTGTGTTTGCATGTTCCGGAGACGCCTCTCAGCCTTTCCTCCATCTCGGGTCTCCCCATTCCTTCTGCGCCAGTCCCTATGGTCCAGTGGACTTCGTCAAGCTTTGCTTGGTGCATTTGGACTAGCCTAGTGATTTACTGGTGTCTACTACCAAGTGCTCAACTTGTTCTATGGTGGCTTTATGTGTGTTTTTTTGTTTTTCTTTCAACAATTTTATTAGCATTTACCAAAGTCACATGAGGATCATATCAGGAGTTATACAATTCAAATTGTTGCAGCAGTGTATTCAGTAAATCACACTTACATTGTTGGAGCATGTTACAGGTTCTAGACGCAATTAACGTTTTGCTATTTATATAAACCTAAACAATTAACGTATCCCCCATTCCCCCCAGGGTCGTGTTAGTCGTGCCATGCCAGTACCGGGTTCTAAAAGTCCGATCGCTATCTATATGGTCTATGTATCTGCACCGTTCTTAGGTGCTGGGGGTCTTCTGGGTGTCGCTACTGTCTCTGTCCCATCCTGGTCTACCTGTGTCCCCTCTGTTCCCTCCAGAGGTAGGTCGCCCTTCTGTGTGACGTCTATTATCATGGTGTCCCATGCCCTCGTATCTTCTTCTAGTTTATCATCCCTTCTGACTCTTTTCATTCGGATTAGCTCCGCTGTGGACCATTCACGCATATCTTTAACCCAGCTCTCTACTGTGGGGGGGGGGGTCCGAACTCATCCATCTAATTGCTATTCGCCGTTTGGCTAGCACTAGCCCCAGCTGGAGGAATTTCCTGGTAAGTGTTTTAGCTTTGGGTTTGGGAGAAGTCCCAATATTACCTCCTTGACAGTGTGTGGTATCGTACAGCCCGTGGCATTCTGTAAGCAGTTTATCACTTTCCCCCAGTAAGGTGCCAGCTCCGGGCAGTCCCATATCATGTGCAGAAAGTGGGCGTCTGAATATCTACATTTATGTGTGTTTATAGCAGCATATGCTTTGTGCTCATCATGGAGGTCTTCCAGCTCTACCAGTCATGGCTAAGGATTGGTGTCTTGTATCTGTATTTAGTGGATTCCTGTTCTTCGTGATATTGTTCACCATTTGGCAGTATTCACACATCGTTATTGCTTTTTCTTTTTTTGCTTTTACTTTGCAATATTGTTAACACACATTTGCTGAACAGCTGGCGCATTTGCTCTGTTTCCACCCCCACCCTGAAGAGATGACCTATGGGTTCGCTGTGGCCAAGTCTTTTTTGGTCCTTGTCTTACAGAGGGTTTCTGTCTCTCACTTGCTCGGTTTGGGGATCTAGTCCCACTAGCTTTTTGGTCCTGCTGCCCTGTATGTCTTGCCCTGCTAGGCTGAACACTTGTGTGCTTCTGGACCTTTTTCTGGGCTGCTCATGTACTGGTGCTTGGTGCTTGTTTTTGTCTGCACATGGCGTGGTTCTGGCAGGCATTGGGGTTAACACCATTCTCACTTTACTGCATTAACTACATTTTAAGTGAGACTGGTAACATCTGTAGTTCACATAAGATTTTCTACTATAGTATCGAAGTTTAATTATCGACCTACATATATACTGACATATCATGAAGGTAGGCTGATATGGAGTAAAGAATAGTACGTCTACACTTACATACGTCCCTGAGCCCCACTCTTTTTAATTCTTACATGGCTCCGCTGGCGGATATTGTGCTTTCTTTTGGGGTTCACATAGTTACCTATGCTGATGACACTCAATTGATGGTGGCACTGAATCATCCCGACCAGGTGGCCATGGGCCTTCGCCCCTGCCTTGAGGAAGTCGCCAAGTGGATGAACCTGTCGCATTTGAAATTGAATGGCGACAAGACTGAGCTTATGGTTCTTGGAGATCCTATCTGCTTTAAAGCAAGCACTATGTGGCCTGTCTGTATGGGCCCGGCCCCTGTTCCAAAGACAGAGATAAAGAGTCTGGGTGTATGGCTGGACCAGGACCTCAGTTTTAAAGTTCAGGCCAGGAAGGTTGCAGCCTCTTGCTACGGCATCCTCAGGATGCTCCGTAAAGTGCTCCCCCTTCTTCCCTTCCTGGCTAGAAAACTGATGATACAGGCACTCATTTTGTCTCGGATTGACTATGGCAATGCCTTATATTTAGGCGCGCCAAGCTCTGCAATCGTAAAACTTCAGATAGTGCAGAATTGTGCTGCAAGAATGCTCATGGGGATCCCGTGTCGTCACTCTGCGAGGCCCGCCTTGTGGTCCCTCCACTGGCTTCCTATTCAGGACAGAATCCGCTTCAACGCCCTGTGCATCGCTCACAGGTCGCTTGGAGGGAATGGTCCTCCAATTAATCTCTCCTTGGTCCGGCCCTACCGGGCTAATAGGCAACTGCGTTCTGATGAGCTTTTTCTAGCAGTTGTTCCCAGGATCAAAAAGGCCAGAAGTGGCGGCGGCTTTTTTCTTATAATGCCGCCAGACTGTGGAACTCACTCCCTCTGCCCTTGCAGAAGGAACACAACCATTTGGCCTTCCGCAAACAGCTAAA
The DNA here is from genome assembly GCA_963921515.1 of Calotriton arnoldi. Classification (NCBI taxonomy): domain Eukaryota; kingdom Metazoa; phylum Chordata; class Amphibia; order Caudata; family Salamandridae; genus Calotriton; species Calotriton arnoldi. Next base: position 292,720 of record CAWUFW010002412.1, read on the forward strand.
GACGTGGCTTTTCCCCTAGGTGCTCCCTTCTGCCTCTATGAACTGCCTCAGCGCTGGGATGCCTCCGGGTAGCTACGCGCTTTAGAAGTGCTGTTTCATTCATTCATTCATTCATGTATGCTTAAATTGACAATATTTGGTAGTCAGTGAAGTGAATTCCGTATATGTGTAATTCGATATTGTGACACACAACTTACCGAAGATGGCATTGACTGTTATTTGCTTGTCTCTGAGATTTGTTGTTTCTGCCTGTGCCTGCAGGGCATTCCATCAGTAGTGCAGCAGGTGTAGTGGCACTGGGGTCCAAGGATGTGAGAAGCCCTATAGCCCACTATCATATCTGCCTTTTGGCTACTCAGTGGTGTGTGGGGGCTATCTTTCTTACCTCCATTAGTGCCCATAGCACCCTTTTTATGCCACTGATTTGCATGCTCTCATCTGCTGCCAGGTGTTGGGCAAGGTAAGGCCCTGGTTTACATAACATAACATGTTCACTCCTAGTGGCATCTCGGTACTGAATACATATGTTTATTGTTACTCAACTCATTGTTACTCATCCTATTGACTTGAAAAAGGATGAAAAGACGGGATACAAAACTGTCACCATGAGGTCAATCCTATATCTCCAGAGTCGATGCATCATTTTGCTAAGCCTCCAGGAATGTTTGTTCTTGGACAACTTTGCTACTTGCTCCGGTGTTCTCTTGGCTCTCAGTTAATGACTTTATCTGTCTTTGGCCACTTATTTAGTATTTATGTCAGCAGCTCTTTTGGGCTTCTCTGGCTGCTGGAGTCCCTCTCTCTGTTGCACTGTTCCTTGGTTGCAGTGCTGCCAGACCAGAGCCCTGATATGGTTCTGATGAGGTTGCATCCATTTTTCATGGTCTTGGTTGAGTTCTGGCTCTTCTATTGTGACAGATGCCTGCTTTTTTATTTTTAATTGCTGTTTGTTATCCTTGGGATGTGTCATCTTATGTTAGGGCTTTTGTAGTGTATTTTTGTTGGTTCTTGGACGTATTTTCTTTGCCACAGCCTTATACAACTCTTGTAGGCTTCATAGCCTGGCTCTTCAATTTGCTAGTTTGGGCTAAGCCATCACTGTCCCGAGAGAGAGTTCAATGCTTCTAGGATGTGGGTTCCTACCAAGCCTTTCAGGGGCCCTAGATTGTTTAAATGGTGACTCTGATTTCTTATCCTAAGGTCACTTCATGCAGCTTTCTTGGTGTTTTCTCTCACGCCCTATTAGTCCTGCTGGTTGGCACTATACTGCTCTTTGGCTACTCCCTCTTTGTCCTGCTTTGGCCTGTTTTGACACTGTGCCTCTTAACCACGTAGGCCTAGTAGTGGCTATTCCACTTCTGTGCTACCCTGGTACGCCCTTTGTTGGTTTGTTCTGGCTGCTTTAATGAGGTTATTATTTAGCTCTACATTCCCTTTTGCCTTTTTGTTCTTGTGAGATGGGTTTTTTGAGTGGTCTGCCACCCTCTGTCTGGTGTGACTCTTTCCTTATTTTGTTGGGGTTTCAGGTTCTCAAGGACTTTTCTTGAGGAGCCAGCCATCTCTTCTGAGGGCTAGCTCTTTTTGTGGCCATCTCATTAACTTTCCTATAGGGTCTGCGGAGATTTTGCTCTCTGTTCCATTCCTGAATTCCAATGGATGGGTTGTTCTCATCCTGATCTGGGGTTTGTCCCTTGATCCTTATCACCTCCTTTGTCCTCACCACTTTTCTTTCTTGACCTGGTGATGTTCATACATATTCCACCATCTGGGTCCTGGTGTGTCGTTGCATGACCTTTTCAGGCCTCTTCTTGAGGTTTTTCTCACATGTTTTTCAGACAGATGTACTGAGGTCCCAGACACCTGAAGTTAAATTGCCAGTTAAAGGACTAAGACAAAGACGACAGATAAGAGTTAAATGTGTTGTTTACTTACTCTGAGTCTTCATCTTCCATGTGACAAGCTTTTTTTTACCACACTCCCTCCCTGGGCACTCCTCTGTTGTACTTCACCCAGACTCCCAGTGTTCTATGTGGATCTATGTTGGCTAGTTCTTGGTATTGCCAGGTGTGACTTGGGACGAGGTGCTATTTGATAGATGGAGGGGGTAGGTTTATTGAAAGGGAAGAAAGGTTATGTAGTGAACCAAAAACAGCCTTCTTTCAATTATAGAACACAGCAAAATCTATAGTTATGTTATGTTAGATGATTTATACAGCGCATGGATGCCCCAGCGACTGGGAGTCCCTGCGCTAAAAAATCCAGGAACTAGCATTGCAGGATGGAAAGCATAGGGGCATTGAGATTAGTTTGGGAAAAGCTGGTTTTTATGGCCTTTCTATAGGCCAGATGGTTATCGATACTTCTGATGGACACAGGTAGGGAGTTCCAGAGTGTTGCTGCCAATGCTTTGAAAGAGCGACCCCCAGCTCTTTTCAGTGAGAGGACACACCTCATGTACATAAGAACTGTGATGAGTAAGATGTTAATGCAAAGTAATGAAGATTACCTTAAAGTAATCAGGGTAAATACCATGGGACTATGAAAGAATGGACACATTTCAAGAAATCCAAACCAAAAATGTGGGTTTTGTTAATTTATTTTAGTATTTTGTATTCTGTCTCTGTTTAATTTTGCATCATGCATTGAATTCTTTTCCTCTTGGTCGAATTGAGTTTGCTTTGAGAGCTCAGTTCTGTTCTATAAGGCTTTGTCATCTTTTCAATCAGACCTGATGGCGGGTGTCCTTTGTACCTGCCCCTCACCTGATGAAGTTTGGGGTTATACATCACTTGGTTCTGCACTGCATCTTTCTGTTTCTCATTCATTTTTCTATGCTTCCCTCTCAACTCACCTGACTTTGGCGGGTGACAAACACCCTAGGGCTGAGGTGGGGAGCGTTAGAATACTTCTCTTCTCCACTTGCCTGGGTGGCCTTGCTTCTTTGTACTGTATAGTCATTCTGCTTTCTTAATGTAAATATATGATCATGCTCCTAGCTTCCTCTCATCCTTTGGGTCATGCTTGGAACCTCTGCTCTGGTACTTGGCTCCATTGTGATTTTTCTCCGCTCTCATTGTGGCCAATCCCACTTAAGCTCATCTTGTCTGTTCACTTCTAACTCTGGAATACTTTCTGCTTCGTCTCCCATCTCCTCCGCGTGTCCTGACTACTCCGCCTCTCTCAGTGCATTTAGGTCCTATCCCCCTCTTCTTCCCAGCCAGGACCATTCTTCTCAACTCACTTTTCAAGGGGGGTCCTACACCGAATTCACCCACCAAACTCTGTTACTCACCACCATGCTGTTGGGTGATACAGGCTCTGGGCTGCAGTGTCAGATAATGAACAGCAACAGATGTAACTATTTCGAAGTTTATTGTGCTCAATTTGCCAACCTTCGAGAAGGCTGAGTGGGCTTTGGCAGGACTTAAAGTTTTGAGTAGGAGTCGGCGAAATATTCTATTCAGCCCGCGTAATTGGCAGGATTTGGGTGACTAGTTACGGCAAAATTCTGCCAATCGTCACGTGGCATAATTTTGTCTAGCACGCGGCTCCAGGACGGTAAGTTGGTGAGCTCGAGCGAGATTCTGCCTTCCCTAGTGCACTTTCCAGTTGCTAGGAGAACATCTGGTGCAATGTCTGTTAATATACAATGGAACCAGACACCAGGCCCAGTGTGTGTCAAGAGTGTGGGCACTGGTTTGGGATAGAGCTAAAACGGACCCACATATTGCTGAAAACCCACTGGCAAAGGACCAGAGGACAAAAAAAGACATCTCACACCATACTAATACTTTAAGGCCTATGCTCCTTATAAACTGTAGGTCACTACCCAAACACTGTGAGGAAGTATTTGCATTGCTAGAGGACCAACAACCAGCTACCCTCTTCCGCACGGAAACATGGCTCCATGCTAATAGTGGGCCAGATCTTGCAATCGCCTTGTCTCCAGGCTACGCAATTGCAGGAATGACCTAGCTGACAGGAAAGGGGGAGGTGTAGCCATCATTTTTAGGAATGATTTGGAATGCATAGCTGCAACGAATCCTGTGACAGGATGCAAGAGCTTGTTGTTTTCTATCAAGCTCACGCATTCCTTCACATTCTCAGGACTGCTTCTCTACAGGCCCCTGGGACTGGCGGCAGATTTTCTGCAGCATATCCCAGACATCATTGCATCTTACAGCCTTCAAACCGCAAACGTCACTATCTTAGGAGATCTAAATATATATCTAGATGATACTACTTGCTGCCAGGTACAAAACCTTATAAATGACCTGCCTACAATTCAGCTTGAACAACTAGTCAGGCTTCCGACGCATTGTAAGGGGCATATACTGGACCCCATTTTTTCTAATCTGCTGAATACAATCAAGAGCAACCCACGACCGGTGCTCTGGTCAGACCACTTTCTGATCGCATTTGGGATCAACATGATGGATAGGATTAATTCCAACGTGCCTTGTCATAAACTGACCAGGCAATGGTAAAAAATCAACACCCTCCAATGGATAAAATCGCTTCAAGACTCAGGACATTCACAAGAAGAGGAGATCAACGCTGCTTACAAAACATTTGAAGACTGGGTCGAATCATCTTTGGATATTCAGATTCTGAGGAAAATGCTTAAGTCTTATGACATGAAGTCAAAGATTATGGTTCACTCCCGAAATTAGAGAATTAAAGAAACTTTGTAAAAGGGAAGAAAGGAACTGGAGGCGGAATTTTGATGTTGAAAAAAAGGAAATCTATAAAAAGCAGTAAAAAATTATTAATATGCTATCAGGAAAGCCAGGCTAACAGACATTGCTGATAGAATTACATAGTCCCAGCAGGCTCCCAGGGAACTCCATAGTATAGTAAAAGCCTTTTTAAAACCCAAAGTCACATGGAGAGCCCCTCCTACCAAAGAACTTTGTGAAGAGCTTGCCCACTATTTTGTTAGCAAAATTAGTCGCATATACGATTCCCTGGGAAACGCCTCGACTCAGCAACCAAATCAAAACGCTAAAGAAGATCATAACATAACCAGTCTAGACACTCCAATGCTGTGTATTTTCCCTCAATCAGAAAACAATGTATTTGAGGAAATAGCAAAGACAGTAAAATCAGGATCCCCCTTTGATCTGTCTCCTATTGACATTCTGCTGAAAGGAGGCAATATTATTCTGTCAGCCTTGACCAATTTATACAGTCTTTCTTTGAAAAAAGGTCAAGTCCCTGACCGCTGGAAACATGCAGTCGTTAATCCAATACTGAAGAAGCCCTCCTTAGATTCCGACAAAACAGAAAACTATAGACCATAATCTCTGCTTCCTGGTATAAGCAAGATATTAGAAAAGGAATTCAGTAGGCAGCTGACCAATGTCCTGGAAACTAATAAGCTACTACACCCAACTCAAACAGGATTCAGACCGGGATAGGGCACCAAGACTGCTCTCCTGGTAGCCACCGAAGATCTCAGAAGAATAATGGATCCAGCGGGTTCAGCCGCGCTCATTCTTCTGTATTTGAGCGCGGCTTTCGACACTGTCTCCCACCCAATCTTGCAAAAAAGGCTAGAAGCACTGGGAATTAAGGACAAAGCATTGAGCTGGTTGACTTCCTTTTAGAAAACAGAAGTTTCCAGCTTAAGGAGGAACCTTGCTTGTAAGAAGTACATCAACTTAAATGCGGAGTGCCTCAGGACTCATCTTTGAGCCCTACACTCTTAAATATGTATATGCGTCCTTTAGCGGATATTTTTTGCTTAACAGGCTTTACGATGGTCTCATATGCAGACAACACACAGATTGTCATCTCCCTAGGCCTCTAACATTAAGCAAACCGAGGCCAAACTGATGGAATGCATGAAGCAGGTACATGCATGGATGTATAATAGCCGCCTCAAACTAAATGGCGACAAAACAGAGGTCCTGCTGGTCGGAATTAATCCCTCTCCTTGGGGCAACCTTTCCTGGCCCGCCTGTCTGGGCAATCGCCCTCTTCCAATAGAGGAAGTAAAGAGCCTGGGAGTACTTCTTGATAAGAGCCTCACCTTGGTGGCTCAGGTCAAGAAAGTGGCGGGCTCATGCTTTGGTCTTCTAAGACAATTGTTACAGTTAAATGAAAGATAAGTAGTCCGGAGATGTAGTTCAGGATCACAGCTTTATTCTTCAGATAGGATCCATATTAAGTCTCATGCTAGGCCTCATACAATGCCCCACCAGGAGCAGCCTCCTGCCGCTCAGCCCTTCCACACCAACTGATTCCTTCTTCCACTCAAACACTCTCAACATTCTGATGACATCACATAGACTGAGCAGCAAGGCAAAGGGCAACAATAAAGAGGATGCATTAATCACTTGCTAGATTACAACACATCCCCCCCTCATTAAAATTGTAAAAATACCAGCATGCAAGATCATAGTACATACATGCAAGATCATAATACCAGCATGCAAGATGAAAGTACATACATGCAAGATCATAATACCAGCATGCAAGATCATAGTACATACATGCAAGATCATAGTACATACATGCAAGATCATAGTACATACATGCAAGATCATAGTACATACATGCAATTTGACTAACAATAAATAAATGTGCGGAGGTGGACATACACACATACGAATAGTCAAGAGCTTCAAGAATAACATCAAACTTAAAAACATCGTCAAACACCACATCCCCATCCCATCTAGAAAAGACGAGAGAAACACAAAGCGTTGTATTCTTCAAATCACATGCCTAAACTCCAAGGCGTAACACTCTAAGGGTAATTTTACAACCCCTAAACACAGGGTACTACATAAACCCCAACCAAAAACAACGGTAAATCCAGAGAAGCTTCGGAGTCTTCTCATATTCCCAAACAGTGAGAAACCATATACTCTCATATCAACCACAGGGGTAAAGACACAAATTGCCTACAGGGTGATGAACCTATGTCAACCCACAACCAAGAACAGCGGCAGGACTAGGGACAACCCTCTACTGCACACCCTCGCAGGACTAGGGACATCACAGAACTCCCCCTACTGCACACACACAACTGCGTTGCGTACACTTGCAGGACAAATTGCTTACAGGGTGACGAACCTATGTCAACCCACAACCAAGAACAGCGGCAGGACTAGGGACACCACAGAACTCCCCTACTGCACACACACAACTGCGCTGCATACACTTGCGGGACACATTGCCTACAGGGTGACGAACCTGTGTCAACCCACAACCAAGAACAGCGGCAGGACTAGGGACACGGACACCACAGGACTCCCCCTACTGCACACACACAACAATAATCAGGGCTACAACAACAATCAGGGCTACAACATCAGGTACCAGTGAAAGGTACAATAATCACATAAGACACACATGAAATAAAACCAAAAGAAAGTCTAATACTCCGGTGAGTGATCTCTCACCCGAGGTCCTCACCAAAAGTTCCACATAACTGTCCACATCCTAAGCGGTGTAGCACAGCGACTCCATCTTGGTTAGCGCTGCTAGGCCTTCAACTAGCTGATGTGCCAAAATGTCGAACGAGGTTTACAATCGCTAGCGTTCCCATTAACTAAGAATTTTTTTTTTTTTCAATTAACTTTATTGTACCGTGGTTGGCAGAAAACCCTCGTAAACAGTGCAGGAAACATCATACAGGGTCCAACTAAAAGATGGCGGCACGTCTGTGACGCCGAGCCGGATGGCTCACGGCACGTCCTTACAGCAGAGCGTCCTTGGCAGCACAGGAGATTGGAACCGAAGGTGCCACGGACGAGAATCGCGTCAACATGGGTTGCACGCGCGCACAAGCTCGCTCTTGGTAACTGCCACAAGCAATCCAAACGATGCGGTAAGGGGCACTTATTTTCGACAATATTTGTCCGGGGCTAAATTTGACAGTCCGGTGATATCGGGGCCAAGTGCAAATCAACTAAACACCAACCCAGTTAACTCCGGGGCTCGACATATGCCCCCGATCACCACACCATGCAGGGGATAGGTCTAAGCAACAGATGCCACAGACACAGAGGGTTCAGAGACATCACCATCCACCGTATTATCAAAACAGCAACAGTTCAGGAAGGATGTCAGTTTCCTCAGCATATTTCATAACCTTGTAAATTGTGTTTAAATTTAGGCGGGCAGCAGGAACAAACACAAGTCCAAAAGTACAGTACACTCTAGTACAGGCAACACAATGCAGGTTACAGTAGGTTACAGCAGGCCAATGTAGGGAAAAATGAAGCAAAATTCTTCCAAGGCAGCAGGCAGGCAAACAGAAACTGGCAGGCTTAAGTTGTGGGCGACCGATGACAGGGTCACTGGTGGGGCATTAGGGGTGCAGGGGTGCCAGGTTTCTTCAAATCCACGGGTTGTAATTTCACTTACTTGAAGTTCCTATAGTTTCTTCAGTTTTAAAAATCCATTTTCCATTGAAATAGCACGCAGGTTCTTTAAAATCGTCGCCAGTGTTACAGTTAAATGAAAGATAAGTAGTCCGGAGATGTAGTTCAGGATCACAGCTTTATTCTTCAGATAGGATCCATATTAAGTCTCATGCTAGGCCTCATACAATGCCCCACCAGGAGCAGCCTCCTGCCGCTCAGCCCTTCCACACCAACTGATTCCTTCTTCCACTCAAACACTCTCAACATTCTGATGACATCACATAGACTGAGCAGCAAGGCAAAGGGCAACAATAAAGAGGATGCATTAATCACTTGCTAGATTACAACAACAATCAAATGGCTTCCCATCGACACACTTAGAATTGTAATACAAGGACTCATCCTATCACATTTAGACTATGGCAACTCCCTTTATCTAGAGAATCCTAGGTATGTCACCAAAAAACTGCAGACCATACAGAATGCCGCAGCTAGAGTCCTGTTAAATATCCCTAAATCCCAGTCAGCAAAACCGGCACTGGCTAGCCTTCATTGGCTGCCAGTGAGGAAGAGAATTGAGTTTAAGACTCTTTGTATGGTACATAAATCAAAGCATGCTCAGAGACCACATACTCTGAAGCAATTCATTATTCTTCACTATGAAGTATGGAACCTACGATCAAACAAACAATTTCTTCTAACAGTACTGAGAATAAAAAGGGCGAGAGGTGGTAGGCGTCTTCGCCTATCTGGCACCCAGGCTCTGGAACTCACTTCCGCTCTATCTAAGAGCCAATGATAATCTGCTCAGATTTAGGAAGCAATTAAAAACGAATCTGTTCTCTTGATTTACTGGGTCATCTGTTAAACTTCCTGTCAGCGCTTGGAAGCTCGTGCTTGGGTAGCCATGCGCTTTATAAGACTCAAAATAAATAAATAAATATTTTTAACGTGGGCGGTCACGACCATTTGGTGTCAGAAAGCTGACACCAAAGTAGAAAATCTACTTGTGTGGCAACAAAATCAACTCAATTAGCTGCGGCAACTGGTGCACTGCGTGGTGCCGTTCCCGATGATTTTTCAGCGCGGAACACACTCCCGGCGCTAAATCGCAGCATGAGCAGTGAGAGGTGCTTATTTCCTCCCGCTGGCAGAACTCTGCGGAATATCTCAGAGTTTATATGTAACTCCAAAGAATTCCATGGAGTCAAATTCCGCAAGTTCTGCCTATGCCTGTTTGTGACCTGCAGATAAACACTTTGTTTAACTCTTTGGAGCTGGTCCTCCAGCACTCTGATTATAGTTTCACAGCTGGGGCATGAGTGAAGCATGACAGAGCCCATATATAAAATGAACACTACTGTGCAAAATATAACACACTTGAATCAAGGTTTATCCAGTGTGTTCTAAACATATAGATTCAAATATAGGGCTGACAAGTAAAATAATGCCATACTTTATTAAAAAAAAGTCATACTTCGTTTAAAAAAAAGTTTGATTTATACTTTGAAGATAAGTAGTGCTTTCCCAGTCCTCCTTTTAAGAACTTACAATCGACAACTCTTGAGAAGTTGTGCGCTCAAAGCTGTATATTTGAGAGCTGCATTAGGCAGAATTGTCACATGCGCACTCATCCAACTGTCCAAGAGATAGCCTTCCTCTATTGCTTTGTTATGAAGAAAAATGGTGTAGAAATATAGAATCTGGAGCAAATTCCTTCTTGCACCTGACTCAGTATCACACCCAGGGTGCGAGTTGTGCCTCCCATAAGGTTTTTGAGCTAATCAGCTGAAACAATTGGACACATGAGGTATTTGCAAACATACAATGGGCTATACCATTAATGTGTTATTCCCAATTCTAGCATGTGTAAAGCAGAGTAAAGCATAGTAAATAGCAAACTCAATCCAGTTAGTATTTACTGGGTGCACAGTTTTCAGCAAAAGGCTGCACAATTAGGTTCCCTCCAGAAATCAGGGCCTAAACGTAGGGTTGGAGTTGTAGAAAAATCCAGGTATAGTTCCAATTAAATGCTGTCACCCCTAGAGGCATTACCAAGTAAGGTAACATTAATTGCCAAGCACTCCTCTTGTTCAGTAATCTCATCACCCAGCACTAAGGATACCTCCTGGATCACAGTCATTAATTGACATTCACCTGACATCACATTCATTCTAGTTTTCGTCCTTTTCACTATCACACGAGGACAGATTTTAATAATATGCTTGAAACACCTTGTTAATTTCAGTCAGCTTCACCAACATGTCCCTCATGTCATTAACTATTACATGGATGTTAGATGGCCCTCTGTCTCTATTAACATTTCAGACCATTGTGCGACCAGGTTTATCCACATACAGATATTGAATAGCATTTTCTAGCTTATATTGATACTTCCTTATGACATCAACGGTGTGTATGTATTTATCACCTTTCAAAGATCCCATGTTGTGCCAACCTCAATTGCTGAATTTCTTACCCTTATCTATTTGGGTCCTTGTCAGTGATTGCAATATACCACTTTGGTAATCATGCCCAACCATTCAAAGGTTTCCCACATTTAGAAAGAAATGCCCATAGATCAACAACTAACTTAATTATAGAAGGTCCACATTTTCTCTCTGAAATCTGTATCTCCTAACGCCTGAGGTTATTGGATTATTAACCCCAGTCCCATAGCAATAGAGAGGTGTCTGATGGCCAGGGATGTTGGTATATTTCAGAAAGTGGATTATCTTTCCCTATAATCCACTTTCTGAAATATACCAACATCCCTGGCCGTGGTCAATATTATATCATTTGATGTAAACTTTAGCTTCTTGGAGAGTGTCTCCAATAGGTCTCTATTCCACACAAATACCATACAGATTCATGGCATCCTATTCTATACAATTTCTGAGATTTAACCTTCACCAACAGAGTTTTCTATTTATTAGCAGTTTCTGATGGATAACCTAAAATTTATGAAGCATAGTCATGGGTGCTGTGATCCTATTCCATGATGAGATCCTTCCACTGAAGAAGGGTTGTGTTTAAAGCAATGATGATAATGTGCAAAATCATATACAAGAAAGGACCCGGAAGTCCTAGTTACCACTTTTGTCTGGTATATTTCTCTGTGGTCCCAACACTCCTTTAATCGCTATCTTCTGGTGGCACCTATAGCAAATTCAATAGCCTATGAAGACAGGCCATTTTGCAGAGCTGCATCAAAACTCTGGTATACCATGGTATACCATGCTGGTCAACTAGCACACCGAACTAATGTCAGAAAATTGTTGAAAAACCTGTCTTTTTAACAGGTAGTTATAGTTCTATTATCATCTTAGTTTATGTTTCCAAAGTGCCAAGTACATGCATTCCAAAATAAATAATACCGAACATAATTCACTCTAGGACATATAGCAAGAAAGCTTAATGTATTAATGCCTATTTTTAAGGAATATTTAGCATTTTTGTTTTTTAAGCTACCTCGCTAAAATGACTACTGTGTGTTTGGTTACAGTGACAGCTGTTATAAACAATCATTGGTCTTTATGAAAAAACGTGTTTCTATGTCTTGCATAGTCATGTATTTTTATTTCTGCGAATAACTGATGTGTGTTTTCTTTCCTTTTAAGCTAAAAGAGACTTTGGGGAGAAAAGTTCAGAGAACACAGTGGAGGTAAGTGTGACTCAGTAGCCAAGGTAAGTAGACAATGTAGTGACATTCCATCCCATGCTCCATCGTCTCTTGAGCTGTTGCCTAAATTCAGACTATGCATATGTCCTGGGTCAAAATGATCTGTCACATTAGTGCCCCCTCTTTTTTTAGGATTAAAGCTTAATTCTTCCTAGCAGCCTAATTCTTCCTAGCTCAATGCAATGTTCTAAAATATATATCAACTTTCTAAATATTTTCGTGAACGTACATTTCATTAAAATAGGAGTGCGGTTGCTTGGCCTTTTAATAGTTAAACAAACTGAATTACATTTTGATAAAGGACATATACTTAATATTCAAAGAATTATAATTGTAACTTTGCTCTTTCTAATTTTCTTTTACTCCTTCAAAATATCCATTCAGGTACCTCTAAGTAAAAAAGGAGTTCCTTGTTACAAATTATGATAGTATGATATATTCAAATTAATTGGTCAAATTCTATAAAAATATACATCAGTGAAAGAACTTGCCTTTGCTTCCTTCCTGAGTTATTAGGTGTAGCATCTTTGCTGAGGGATGGAATGTGGACATAACCGAGAATCTTCATGGACTGGATGTGAAATTGGGACTGTATTGTTAAAGGAAGAATAGGCTTTAGCAAGGTGATTTTAAAAGAAAAATGAGTTAGGTCTGTTGTCAAATTTCATTTTTGGTTAAAGGCACTATGATAACTAGTAAATAAACAAACACTTAATGGTTGGATGTTTAGCTCAGAGAGCCAGGAGGGCTTCATCCATGCCAGATGTACAGCTAACCACTGACTATAGAAATTGGTTGCATTTTGATTATTTGGTTGAACATGTACCTTATGTGGATATCCTGAAAATCTGACATGTCTCCAAAGCTCATGGCCTTCAATAGGTAATCTCTTGCTTATACTGTAACTGCTATTTTGTAAGGACCAGGCCTTGTATTGTACATTAATGCTTTTCTTAGTCACAGTATTTGGTGTATAAATGGTCGATGCCATCCTTGTCAAATGAAAGGTCTATGGATTTCAGACTGTTTTCTTACCCCATTTCTTTCTTGCTCTAAGAAGACACATGTTGTTTGGTTGTGAGACTATAAAGTGTCTCTGTGACCGCTAAGCAGTTTAATATATCTTCTATTCTGCTCAAGGTGTGTTTCATTGGTGGCAAGCTGAGGAGTTTGAAAAAGTAACAGTTTTTACTGTTATTTGGTTTCTAACAACTAAATCACAGATGTTGCCCTTGGAGGGCTACACTTAGTGAAAAGAGATAGTATTCATCCTTCTCTCAGTTATGTTATTTGAAAGAACCTCCACCAGAAAGAGAGTGTTTCAACAAAATTACTGATTATCAGAGTATTGAAAAATATATCTATTTAAAACACACACATATTAAAGTAGATATTGAAAGAAATCATGAACAGTTCAATAAATGCACCATTGTAGACAATTAAAAATTGGCAAAGTACCATGTGGAAAGAATAAAACATTGGCGCAATGTGAACAATGAACAAGTAAAGAGAAAATGTATTGTGTAAATATAAAACACAGGACTAAGCCCAGAGAGATTAATTATTCGAAAACAGACAAACATTAGGCCCATTACGCATGAACATATATTCGATATTGGAGACATGCTAAGATAAGAAAAAGTATGGAGAGAATAATTCATTAGGGAAGGAAACATAAGCAATGAAGAAGACAAGAGTAAATATTTATTGGGGCAAATGTAAATATTGAGCAAAGTATGGTGAATACCCTTAATTGAATGAATGTGAACGTTTTTTGGTGGTAAGAAATACTAGTTTATTAGAGTAATATAATTTGATGGAGTAGCGAAGATATTTAACCCTGCATAGGGAGAAAACAATATTGGAGAAACATGAATACTAAAATAAGTATGGTGATAATAATTTATTGTAGGTAAAAAAACAATGAAGGAACCATGTAGAGTGTTATATTGAAGAAATGTGAACATTAAACGCAGTACAGAATGAATAATTTATTGAGCAATGTAAACATTAGTGAAAAAGAATATTCAAAATAATTGTAAATCAAAAACATATAATCACTGATTGAACAGTGTTGGAAGAGAATATTATTTAGTGAAGATAAACATGTCATCAAAGTATGGAGCCAGTAATCAATTGTAGAAATGCGATCACTGAGCACATTGTTATGAGAATAATTATAGAAACAAATCATGACAAAAGTAGGGAAGAAATATTGAAAACAAGTGAATAAGTTAATCAAAGAACAAAGGGACACCTAGTTGTAATAGAGCAAATAGTAGTTAAGCAACCATTTCAAAGATTCATTAATTGGAGGGATGGAAGCATGGAACAAATTTGAAAAGAATATTTAATTAGAGAATTGTACACATTGACAAAAGTATGGAGATACTATGGGGAGAACTACTAACTGGAGAAATGCACATATTTAAATGTAATTGTAGAAGGATGTCCAGTGGGCAATTTAAAGGACAAATACAAAATATATCAATGTAAACACTGAACATATTATGATGATAATTCTTTGGAGACATTATGGTAATAATCAAGGTTTGGAGAAGACACATGTATTATAACAACTAAAAAAGTGAACATTTGGAAACATGTTAGTATTCAGCAATGCATAGAAAGGATATGGTATTGTTGGAGTTTAATATTTAGCAAAGCATTGGGGTGGATATTTTACACAGCTGCTTGCATAGAATTTCATTGCCCAGCCACCATAAAAGCAGATCTTTTCAGCAGCAGTGAAAGCTAAGCCTATTCCATCCACTTTTAAAACATAATATGTGGCTTTAGTCTGCATGTGTTTTTTCTCTTTTGAGATGTGACACATGATATTCTAATATGTCACCTACTGCAGCATTGAGGTATTAATACATAAGGTAGTGATGCCTGATGGAGCAGTTCCATCTCTTAACCATCGGTCCCTTACAATGCCATTTTGGCTAATTAATAAATATGACTTTTTATACCTGTCTTTCATACTCACACCTGATAAGCTCTAACACACACATGTATGAAAACGCAAACATGCACACACATACATGCATTCACATAGCAACACACACACACAAAAGCAAGTTTCCACCATTTGTATTTTCACAGCTTTGCTCTACTAACTAAAGTCAGAATTTTTTAAAAGCTGCTACATCATTTCTCATCTGTCTCACATTTGTCTCACATTGAATATCAATCTCGTGAAATACAGTGGTATCCAGCAATATTGATACTTAGAATATACAGATGAGTAAAAAAGCTTACAGTGTGTTTAATGCTGTCCTACCCTATGCAATTCTGTCACAAAAATTAGACATCCTACACCAACATTTTTTCAACATCATTTCCTATGTTATGATGTAGTATAAGATATATTTTTCTACACTGGACCATTCTTTCCACAATGTAACGTATCATATCTGACTTATCTTGCGCTACACCATTATATGTATTGCCTTATTAAGTTTGAATGGTAAAGTTTTCATTTGCCATTGCTGCAGTGTTCTTGCTTTCGCCAAGGTGACACAGACAAATCTGCCACATCTAGTACAGCCCACCACAGTGGTGGAGGTTTTCCCTTTAAAGTAGCCGTATGTGACACTTGAGGAGCCATATTGGTAGAGAAGCACTATGGTGGAATATCAACTGATGTCAAGCAATAATGAACAACTATCTGTTTGTAGATGTGGGTAATAGAAAGGTTCATCATCAGTGTTCACATAGTACATCTCCCTAACATGTTGTGATGTTTTGTTTGCCAACATACAAACAGCATTATACTTATCATTTAGTGGACATCTGCCACCGTTGCATGGTGGGAACAACACCAAGCCACTCTAGATTGTTTCAGCTAAACCATTACCTTTGCAAAGTACTGCGGAGTCTAGTGAGCTCCCTGGAGCACGAAGGCTGCAATGTGTTTCACTCTAGAGAGGGCAAATATTTCTCAGATGGAGTGGATGTTACATTTGCTTTCTGGTATTTATCTTTCACTACCCTCCATTTAATCAGGTCCTAAGCTTTCAGAGGGTTTCATATCCTTTAGCATGAAATAGAATATATGGCCGAATGAAAAAAGATTGTACCATTGTCTGAAGCAATGCAAAGTATCACCATCATTGGTGCAGTCAGGTCCACTGTATCCTTACATACTTACCTAAATGGTGACATATTCAAAACAGTCTGTCATATCATCGAACACAGATTCATTCTGTCAGTAAAATATTTTCACGTCTCCACCTTGACATTCTTTGTGATAATGTATTTCCTTTGCTACATTATGATATACTAATCTACATAAGGAGAAACACTCATTACATTATTCAGTATAATGCATGAGAAAATAATCCATATCATGTTTTCAATTTTTGGCTTTTATAAAATATTGTTATTGGTGGCTTCTGCCATTTGCTATCCTGATTTTAATACTATCATTACAACACTCCATATCCTTTCTGAAAGAATGTTATGTGTGTCCTATTTAAATGTCATATTCTTTCCTATTGTGTACTGTAATGCTATATAATTATCAAGAGAATACAATCTGATCCTGTAACATTTTTTCATATAGGTGCCCATGCTATATGCTATAATATGATACAAAACATGTAAAATTGCCTACATGAGTCCATACTCTTGCCATATTTTGGCATTGTGTCTGAAACAGAATGGGATATACTTCCCTAACAAAAATCTCATTATCAGAATATGTAGTTTCTACTTCTGCCTTGTACTTCTGAGAGCTATTCGGTCAATAGCTAACTGAATTGGTAGTGATGGCACATCTCCTGATTTCCTTTTGAAAGACAATGCTGTAGGATACTTTTAAAACCCAAGATTGTTGTATGACAAACAGCTTCCTACAACATGGCAAATGTATTTTCTCACCTGACATACTGTTTGCTACACTGTAATAGGTATATGTTAATATTTTAACTCAGTGTGACAAAACCCTTCACAGATAGTGCCATGCCACTTGCTCCTCTTATTAATAAATGAACTAATATATTTATGTATTTATCTATTTATTTTTGTGGTTTGTTGAGTACTGGCTTGTGCTTCTGTCATATTGTTTCCAACTGCATTCCATATTGTCAACTATGACATGTAATTTAAGTTCCTTCAATGTGACACATTATTATACATCATTTCATGACATAACGTGTCGTATTCACTTACGCTGCATAGTCAAATATTTTCCTCTCTACTTCACATCATTTTCCTAAATATAACAGATGCAGTCATACATTATAACATCTTCTTTTCTACACTCTAACATCCAATTTCATGTCATACGAAATTATTTCCTACAATATATCTTAACCTATCTACATAAAACACATCTTTTACTACAATAAGACATACTTAGTGTGCATGCTTTGCGGAAGTTTGATGTAGTATTTCCTTTAATATGCCATAATCTTTTCTAGAGGACAATCCTTCCTTTTCATTAGCCATATACTTTGCTACAGTACGACATATAATTTCCAAAATGTGTTTTTTGTTGTCATTTGATTACAATTTCCTAAAATATTACGCAGATATCTTACAATGACATACTATTTCCCAAAATATGACAAATATTTCTAGAAATATGATATTGTATTTTTCTCATTCCTGTGGGACATCATCTTCGACTGCATGACAAACTAGTTCCTACATTTCTACGTTATGGCATGTCATTTCTTAAAATATGCCCAATTATATCGCAATTTGACATTTAACTTATCATTGATTTTCCTAAAATGATACATCTTGTTTAGTGCATTAAAATATACTCCTCCCTACAACATGCAATGTAATTTTTACAATGTTGCATAATATTTTCTACAATATGACATATAAATGTTTACATGATGACCAACTGTTTTCATGAATATTTCATATGATTTCCTCTAATATGGTATTCTGTTTTCCAAAACATCCAAAGTAGTTTCCTAAAATAAGAGATAAATTCCCCATGCACTTTTCTAGAGCTTGGTGTATCATTTCCCCAAGAAATAGGATTTTCTTTGCTACATTATCATATGAATTAAAATATGACAACATATTTATTTTTGTATGGCATACCATTTTCAGAATGACAAGTAATGTACTACTGTGCCCCAGAGCCCTTACTACATTATAACACTGCATTTAACACAGCATAGCTCGTACTTACTTACAACATTTCAGTATGCTACAGTATGCTGCATAATTTCCTAGAATGACACACCATTCGATACAATAATATAACATATACCTCAGTGACACAGCCATACCCATATTGAGGCACATCATATTCTTTAGGGCAACATAGATGTTCCTGCAGTATGTCTTATTATTTTCTTGTAATGTTAAGTTCAATTACCCATTAAAATGTTAGGTAATATTGGCACAACTATGCAAGCCATTAGATAAATGTCTGATGTTAGCTTCTTAGAAAGTTAATCCGGAAATATCACTGAATGCCACTGTATTTTCAAAACACATTTACCTGAGTGGGGAAAATCACCATCCAAGGACGCTCCACCACAGTCCAGTACCTCTCATCGACCATCTGAAGGAAAGCGGGACGCTCCAGCAACCTTGATTTAGTTGCTGTCATGATCACAGCAAGAATCCTGATGTAAGAGTGCCCCCGAGAAGTGCATGCAGTGAATGAAAAAATACATTAGTGTAACCTCACACACTGTCTGCACATTCTCTCTGGAAGGAGAAATGGCACAGATCCCTTCTAGCTGCCGCAGAAAACACCTGGAGCTGGATGTTTCACCGCTCTTAGTTCTTCCTGTTTGATTGGCGGTCGTGGGCAGACTTTACTGGATGGAGAATGAGCATCCCTGGTCGGTGGCATTCCCTAGCCAGGTATGTGACCTCATACATTTAAAGGTGTGAGTGGCTTTCCATACTTTAGCACTGATGGCAGTCAGTATGTAAGTCAGTAAGCACTATGTTTAACCCTGGCCTTTGCTATCACGTTTTGCAGTTTGACACCCAGAGGGCAAAGCTTCTTCAACTGATACGCCAAGATTTGCAACAAGCCTTGACAAGAGCGCAGCATGGGGACACAGGAGTGGACCCCAGGCTTCCTGACTCCCTACGTCTGAGCCGCGCTGGTTACCGGGACAGTGGAGGGAGCTGCTGGGAAATCCTGAACCTGGACACAGTGAGGCAATTACAAATGCATGTGGTCCAACCTAATATTGGGCGCATAGGGCTGATTACCAATTTGGGGATTTGATGAAACGTTTTCTCTTGCAGTTTGACGGCTGCGCCCTCCAGCTGCTGAAGCAGGAGGTGAAGGGGGTGATGCATGCCGATTGCGGGGGACGCCAGTGGCGCCGTAAGAGATGCTCTCCCTGCCCCCATCAGCACTCCACTTTGATTCACCCAGATCCACAACACCAGATGTGAAATATTGTTTGTTTGATCACTGGATGTGTTGTCCACAAAACCAATAAAATATATTTAGAAATAGATTAAGTAGTGGCACTTGTAATTTCTTTATTTGTGAAGTAGTGCTCTAGTGCTGCATGGAAGCTGTGTACATGAGATGCATGTTTCACAAATATACTTCACTAAGAAATGTTGATAGTGCCAGCTTGTTGATGGAATTACTGGGTCCTTAGGTCAGAGAAAAACTGAACTTGCTTTCATTCACTGCCACACATACAAGCTCACCGTTCTCCAGGACCACATCTCGTGTTTCAGTAGTCACAGCCATTATTTCATTGTGATTAGCTAATGTAAACATGTAGAATCTAGGTATGCATGTTGAGCTGATCGGATATCCCTGAAGAACCCTTCACTGCTATTATAGTCTACTAAAGTTAAATAACTTTGGGCATAATCAGGCTATACTATGTGACCTTTTTAGTGAGTTACTTATTTTTATTTCTGCCTCCAATACACCACTAGAACCTAATTTACCATTGCATTGCAGCTAGTACAGGGACAGGTTTCAATGCAACAGATCTTCTTGTCAGTCTCCTCAATTGGCTATATAGTAGTTGTGTGAGAGACAACTGAGGCAGCAGTGAAACATCTGTTGGAATCAAAAGTCACTTAGGAGAGCTAAACACTTAGATATGGTTGTATATCCCTATATCGTGACTGAAATATTGACTTAGAAAAATATCACATCTACTATATCGACTACCACTATATTGTCAAGCTAATATGTAGTGGTAAGAACACATTTACTCACATTGCCTTTATAGTAATGATATAAATATATAGTGGATGGAATACTTTTGCAGGTCAATATTTCATCCATGATGTAGTGTTATATTACTCCTAGGGTCAGAAAAAACATGGGTCTTGGAGAGCCCCTGAAGTTGATGAGGGATGAGCTATTTCTGAGCCAGAGTGAAAGATTGCTGTAGAAGAAGAGGATATCTGACTGCTCTTTCAATATATTTGTTTAAGCCTTGTGTTTTCAAATTGCAAACTTCAATGGGAATATTTCTGAGCATTAATGATGATCATCACATGGAGATAGAGTAGGTAGTTGAGTGATCAGCTCCTGGGTGACAGGAACTTAGCTAGGGAGCCTAACTGGAAAATGACAGTTTTCAGGCATTTTTGAAATTTTATGAGATCTGCTTTTCTGAAAAAGAGTTGTGTTATAGTGGGTGAAGCCTTCTAAATAGAGATTTCTACTCCCAGAACTTTGCCCTGTATATGCAACAAGCATATGAAAAATCAGCTTTTGGTATTTGTCAATATGTTGTTGATCAACTAATAGTATAATATAAACTTTGATAGACAGTATGGCAGTCAGCTGTGCAAGGACATGTGACCAAGACAATGAGTTTCGAATTTGTCCCTTTAAAAAACTGCAAGTCAGTGCACTGTCAGTATGCTTGGAGGAATATGGTATTTCAAGTCAAAGATGCAACTGATCGCATGATTTTTTGGCTTGTTGGCCACCATAAATGTTGCTGTGGTAATCGATATGAGAGGTGATCCCAGCAACTAGATAGGCTCTTATGACTCAGTTGAGTTATGGGATGAGGAAGAGGGAACTCATACATTGCAAACATTGTGAGAGTCCAGATAAAGCCCAAGAGGTGTGAGTGGGGGGCGGGGGGGCTGGGGATGGTGGGAAATTCCTTTCCTCCATTGAAGTATGAAGGCCAAATCTGTTCTGATGCATCCATCATCGACATTGAGTCAGGAAGTCCATGGCCTACTGGCTGTCTTCTGCATGCTTAATTTTTCTGAAGTGAATCTTTCTCTTTTCAGTGTACATTTGAAAGAACAGATTATAGCTGGCAGGAAGATGTAGAAGAGTAATCATATAGGCATTAATAGGGCCTGTCAATTGATTAATTATGCAGATTTTGGTGGAGATGTAGAGGGAGGGCCACTTTAACTTTATGTGTCATGTAAGATAGGAAATAGTAACCCAATAGTATTTGTCAGTTCCATTCAATGAGGAGAACCAGTGAGTAATACGTTGCATTTTTTAGACAATGATATTGGATCCTGCTGAGAGATCAAAGAATATTAGAATAAAGGATTTGGCCTGCACCAAGATTCTTCCTTTTTAAAATGGGTGAATAGGTGGAGGGGATTGGAGGATAAATCATGCCTGCAAAACGTGTAAGAAAGGATTTTCTTTGACGGGCATGATGAGGTATTTGCCTTTTAGGCAGAGGAGAGTGATAGCAATTCTGGGTTTCATAGGGAGAGAGGCTCTCTATTTTCTAGCCCTGCATGGGTTTTTTACTCGAGCTGGTATCCTGGTTAGCCAGCATAAATGCTGTAGGCTTAGGTTGGTTTGGAGCTTACTAAGGAGCCTCCAAAACGATATGTTTATTGGAGGCATTTAATAGTTGTCCTATTTGAAAGAGTGATCTTTTGTTAGCAACACTTATGTGGAGTTTTTTCGAGACAGCAATGAGAAGCAAGGACTCAGTGGGTGAGGAGAAATGGAGAGTGGCCATTGAACATAAACGTGTGGGGTAGTGGATTCCATATGTTTTGGTGTTATTAGAGTTTGGACTGCTTCTACCCATTTTCTCAATGGTTTTCATTCTTTTGATGGCATGTGAAATTTGATCCTGTGGGCTGGCGAACTTTGGGTGTATTTTCGTGTCTTACGTGTAAGATTGGCAGATGAGTTCAAGTTTCCTAGAAATATATGAGGAGAGTATATAATTGTTGAAGATCTTGTGGGATGGAAAGAATTTTTTGTGGATACTACAAGAAACACAGATGGGCTGTAAAATGAAAGGTTCAAATTTTATTTGTTCTCTGTTCATAAAAGAGAAGTGAAACCCTTGACTTGCTTATGTGTACACTCTAGTGTGATATTGCGCTCTTTCAATAAATTCATGGTATGAAATTCCAGCAAAAGTTATAAAAAAGTCATAAAGAATGAACTGTTAGAGGGCTTGCAGCTCATTGATGTCAGGCCATTTCCAAGGCTGTTACTGTCATATCTGTGGTGTTATGTTTGGTGTTTACATCTGTTTAGCACTGTATGAGGTGTGTGTAAGGTGAGACATTAGAAACTACTATAATAGGACGACTACTAATTTCTTCAATTGTGTTTGAAATCCAAGGAGCACAAAAATTGGGCGGCAGCTTCTGAAACTTTTAGTATTATGAGATTTGAAGACCTACTTCTTCAATGTACTGTGCACTATACAATTGAGATGTGAGTTGTTAATTATAAAAGTGATTAAGGTATCCAAAATGCTGATGCTGTGGTGGTAAAAATGAGCACTCCTGCTGCTTATGAAGCTGTGTGCTTGCAAAAGAGAGCCTCAGATTGAGAGGATGAACTGTAATGAGTTGGAATGTGGCTGGGATGGGAAAATATTTGGGAAGTGAGTATGTAGAACAGATTCAGAATTTGCAAGGCAAGTTCATTTGCAGCACTAAGGATGTTTTTCTGTGAAGGAGTTGTTGAGTATATTTCATAGATTTGCTGAGCGGTGGACGGGATTTTCCATGCAAGAAGATAGAAGATAGTATTACACACTTACTGGGGTTGTTCAAGGCCATGCTAATTTTAGAGACGGAATTGTAACTTTTGGACCTGAGTGTGGTTTTACTGTATGTAATTTTAGTGACATTGTCGAAGATGAGTTTGTCCACGAATATGTGGTCAGAAGGTGGTCAGGCGAGTCCATCCAGTATCAGGAGTTCCCTGCCATGAGAATGCTGCAAAGGAGAGCTCAACACGTTAATAAAAGAAATCATGAAGGTGCAGATATAATCAGAGTGGTTTAACACAGGCTTGTTTAAATAGTACAGGAGGTGGACTTTAAAATATTGTTGAATAGAGTCGGCTTTGTCGGACAGGAGAGAATGGTGCTAGTGGACTCCTTGGTAAATCATGAAGTTTCCTCCACAGAATGTGGGTAGGTGGGAAATTGTGAAGAACTAGGTGATGAAAGATGGGGTTGCCATAGGTAAATAATCATGTTTTCCAGTTATTGTCCACATTTTATGGTTTATATCTCTTTATTGATTAATCATCAACAGAAAAAAAGGAGAAGGCAGCAAGCAATGATACATCAACAAGTACGCCCCTGCTGTCAGGGCCTTGTATATTTTAGGGTGTCAACAAACAGCCCAACTCCCACCCCCATCCATGGACCTGGTGACTGCTGTATATATTAAAAGTAAATTAAAAAGGAAAAGAAAAAAGAGAAATGGAAGAGGGAAGAGGGGAGATCCCAACCCAACTTATGTCCTGAGTGTCCCACTTCGAGATCGCTATGAAGAGGCTACGAGGGGCCCCGGGACTCAGTCAGTCTCAAGAGTCGCAGATATTTAGGACAAGTAAGCTCCCTGAATTCCAATGTTAGCAGGGTCAGGAATAGCCCCCATATTTCAGCGAAGGATGCGCTCTGATTGGACAAGGAAAGAGTGATTCGTTCCATACCTAGTAAATGCCATAACTGGTGCAGCCATCCTAAGTTTGTGGGTAGTAGCTCTGAGCCCCTGTGGGATAAGATGTTCTGTAAAGCCGCCCCTAAGTCCAGGCCAATCTGTCTGCATCGCTTTGACCTGAGGGGGGGAAGTGAGAGGGTTAGGGAGTCCAAGTATAATATATGCTGGGAATCTGGGGAGGTCAGTGTCAAAGTGTGTATCTATATCTGCAAGTACCTGCTCCCAGTATTGCTGTTATTTCGGGCAGTCCCATAGGATGTGCAACAACGTGGCAGTTTGCCCGCTTTGGCGCCAACACTCTGGTGATTTGGATGAGTTATAGTTGTGTAATCTATGGGGCGTGTAGTACGAATAGGTAACAATTTTGGTGGTGGTTTCGATGTTGGCCATGTTGTGAACCGGGTGGCGTGCCTGGTAGTGAATGTCGCCCCACTCTTTTAACGTTAGTTCTCCCATCGGAGCTAACTCTTAGGCTTAGGGGACCTATTAGTCGATACAGTTCTGAGATCATGCGCTAGTCCGATGTCTTGGCTAGAAGCCACCGCTCAAAGGGAGTGAGGTGCCGCTCTGCTCCAGTTCGAACAGAGTGGTGCATTACCCAGTGACGGATCTGCATGTAGTACCATCGCTCCGATTCTGGGAGCGCAAAGTCCGTGCATAAGGCCTCAAAGGGGAGGGGGCCATCCCCATCAAATAGGTGGCCCACTGATTTTCAGCCTGTCTGGTTCCATATCAGGAATGCCGGACACCGGTAGCCCGGGGCGAAGTCCGGATTCCTGACTATGGGCGTAAGATGTGAGGGGAAAGACGTCAGGTCCCTCTGTGTCACTAGGCCATCCCACACCGTCAGAGATGTCCTGGTTATAAGGGAGAGGTAAAGGGATTTGGGTCGAGCCTGTCTAGGAAGAAAAGGGATACCCCATAGAGCCTGTCCAGCTAGCGCTCTGTCCATAAATAACTAGCACTTTTCAGATTCTGGTCAGGACCATTCGACAAAAACCCTGAGCTGAGTGGCTTGGTAATAGCGCTGAAGATCCGGGATGCCTAAGCCCCCTTCCATGGGGAGTTTGTAGCTAAGGTCTCAATGAAGGCAGGGGTGATTGTCCGCCCACATGAATTTGTTTATCTCCTGTTGGAGGAGGTGTAGAGTGCTGGGATGGGGCGGGACCGGGAGTCCCTGAAGGAGGAACAAAATCTTGGGGAGGGTCGTCATTTTAATTGCAGAAATGCGCCCTAACCAGGATAAAGAGTAGGAGCGCCAGCGGTGAAGATCCGACTTGATCTGTTGGGTCCGGGTCTGATAATTAAGGGTTACTGCTTCAGCTATGGTATGAGAAAGGAGGATACCTAAGTATGGGATGGATTTCGGGGCCCATTGTAGAGGGAGTATACGGGGTAGAGCCTCAAGTGTGTGTGGGAGAAGGGCCCGGTCAGGGGCTTGCGATTTTTGGATGTTTGTCTTAAATCCAGATGCTAAGCCGAATGCTTCTAAATCGGCAATCATCGTGGGTAAAGAGGTCAGAGGCTCTTCCAAGGATACTATGACATCATCCGCGTACAAGCTTATAAGGTGCCTTTCTGCTCGGAATTGGATACCTTTTATCTGTTGATTGGTACGGGCTTTGTGGGCCATAGGCCAAATGGGCTGGAAGAGCATCCATTGACCCGGGCCAATGCTGTGGGCTGGGTATAGCTGCTAAGGATCCATTTTTTAAAACGATCTCCTATGCCGAAATGAGCCAGTGGACTCTATCGAATGCCTTCTCGGCATCGATCGATAAGAGCATCCTCTCTTGTGCATACCTCTTTGATTTATCAATTAAATGTAGGACACGTCTGGTGTTATCGCTGCATTGCCGTTGTGGCACAAAACCAGCCTGATCCGGGTCTATAAATCCCGGAAGTACTGGATTCAGCCTGGCAGCAAGGATGCCCATAAAACATTTTAGGTCCGTGTTTAAGAGGGAGATGGGGCGGTAGGAAGAGCACTGGCTTTCCCGGTTTAGGAATTACCACTCTCGCCGCCTAAAGCATAAGGAGGGGAAGAGAGACCGTGTTGCCAACTGCATTGAAAAGTCTGGTGAGGAGTGGTGCTATGCTTTGAAAAAAAACCTTATAGAAAGAAGCCGCAAACCCATCTGGGCCCAGTGACTTAGATAGCTTTTGGCGAGAGACAATGGAAATAACTTCCTCAGTGCGAACTCGTCGGTCCAGTTTGGAGGCCTAGTCGGGTGTCAGGGAGCAGACGTTGGCCTCTTTTAAGCACATTGGACCTGCATCTTGGGGGAGGACCTGTGCCGAGTAGAGGGTCTGATAGTAATCCCGCAAGGTGTCTAGAATGCGCGCGTAGGTAGCCAATTCCTGGCCCTCTGCATCTTTGATTCTCTGGACTCCTGATTCTTGTCGCTGAATGCGGAGTCTGTTGGCTTAAAGTCGGCCTGCCTGGTCACCCCCATGTAAAAGCGATGTTGAAGTGCTGCATACTCTGCTCTATCAATATCATGGCCGAACAACTGAGCACAGGCGGCCTCCACTTGTCTCCAGGCCCTGGGGGTTCCCATTCTATTATGTATGCGTTCAAGTTCCAAAACTTAACAAGACAGTGTCTCCCTCTTATCCCAGCAGAGCTTATTATCTGCGGCTGCTATCGCTATAAACTCCCCTCTCACTACCGCTTTTAAGGCATCCCACAGGGTAGAGACTGAGACCTCTGGAGTGTTGTTAAGCATCAGGTAGTCCTCAGTTGTCTTAGTGATTTGCGCAACCACTTCTTGGCGCTGAAGCAAGGCGTCTCTGATGCACCAGGTTTTGGAGTGTGAGCTAGTTATCAGGATTGTGAGAGTCACTGTCACTGGGGAGTGGTCGGTTAGGGAGCGGGGCTCAATTTCCATAGATTGGACGAAAGCAGTGACTACCAAATTGCCTAAAAAGTTGCCTAGCCTGGCATAGGTCTTGTGGGCGTGTGAGTAGAAGGTAAAGTCTCGGGATTGCGAATGGGACAGTCTCTATAAGTCCATCAAGCCCCTGTCATTCTACAAATTCAGGCCCGCTAGGGAGATAGCCCCGGTCTGTCCGTGGTGCTGTGTTGATCTGTCTAGTTCATTATTGAACACAAGGTTAAGATATCCCCCCAGCAGCAACCATCTATCTTGTGTGCCCATAATCTCTGTTACCGCTTTGTGGAGAAATGGTTCCTGCCCTTCATTAGGGGAGTATATGGTACCGACTGTGATGCTGCAGGATCCCAGGGTAAGGGAGTATGCTAAGAGTCTACCCTTAATCTCTGCCTGTTTAGGACCCACTTTCCCCTTGAATGTCTGGGAGATCAGTATCGCTACTCCAGCCGTCTTGCATGGGAGGGATGAGAAAAATTGATGCGGAAAGGCCTTGGAAGGGAGTCTGTGTTGATCTTTAGGGAGGAGATGTGTCTCCTGCAGCAAGCATATGTAGGCTCCCAAATTTTCTCTGTAGGAGAGGATTGAGCTCCGTTTCAGTGAGTGATTAAGGCCTTTAACATTAAGGGAGACAATCCGTAATGTGTCTGTCATGGTGGTTTATGATGTGGTAATGTGCTTGGCATGTCCATGAGATGGCTTGCCCCGCCCCCACCACGTCCGTACGCAAGAGTGAGTGGGTCAGACACAAAAGAGTAGGGATTGGAAGATTATGCATGATCGGTCACCAGGTCCAACTTAAACCCCAAAGAAGCCAAGTGGCCCCATAAAACATTAACAATATGTCCTTAGAAAAGGAGATATTGTGCAGGATGTAGAGCTCACTAGGATATTAGGTAGAGAGGGGGGTATTGGTGGCCTTGCTCCCGGCACCCTGCCCGGCCCCCTGCCAGTGCAAAATAGGGAAAATGCAGTAAGGCATGTGTAGGAATTTGCATCATGTTGTCGTTGGCCCAGCTGGTTCATCAGCAAGGATAACAAGGACCACCTGTCACTCTCTAGCAATGGTTTCTGGGTCTGGGCGACGTCCAGACCGGGAGGTCCGACCGCCACCGCGGCTTGAGGGCTCCTCGCTCTCATGAACGCCCCCCCCCCCAGGATTGCCCAGGCAGGGGGTCCTTCAGATCAAGGAGGCGGCGCGCCTCTTCCACGGAACAGAGCTAGTGCCGTTTCCCATCCAAATGAAAAACAATTCTAAAGGGATGCCCCCATGAGGAGGGCACCCCTTTTCCCAGAGGCATGAGGCCCTTTCTCCCAGAGACACGAGGTGACAGGTCAGAAGGCCCTACGTTTTTGCAAAGTGGACCCGGCCAGGTACAGGACTGGAGAGTGTCCTTGAAACTGGATGGGGTGCCTCTCTCTGGCGTGCTGCAGAATTTGCTACTTCAGGGTTAAATAATGGCCGCAGGTCAAGATATCCGGGGGTGGACCCGCCTGGGATCCCCTGGGACCCACTCTTTGGGCGTGATCAATCTTTTTTTTTTGGAAATCTTTTTTATTAACACAGCTCATGAGACCATACATCATATAATTGCAGCAACAGTTCATCATCACACCGAATACATATACCAGCAGGGATAGAAGCATGGGGGATCCACACTGGAGAATGCCAATGACACTCCCTCTCACCCATCTCCGGTTTCCCCAGGATTCCTATACCTCTTCCAGGGCGCCCAGACTTTTCCCCATTTTTTAGCGCTCCCCCTGCTCTTGTACACAGTTTCTTCGGCCCTTTGGCACCAGTCCAGGTCTTGCTTCCAGTCTTCCAATTGCGGGGGTGCCTGCACCCCCCAACACCGGGCAATGTTGCGTTTTGCCACCCCAGCCTCTTGATGGCACCCCCTCATGCAGAGCCCCGACTGAATTCTACCCCATTTGTGAAGGAGCGTGCGGGGATAGTATGTGCGGTGTAAGATTTTTAACTGCACCAGCCGAAATCTGGCTCGTATTGCTATCTCTCTGGGGCTCTGTATCGCATCTTGCCAACTTTCATCATCGATACTGCCCAGGTCGATAGCCCACGCTGCTCTGAGAGAGACCAATGGGTCCGGACTATTATTGAGCAGCTTTCGGTAGATCGTGGATGTGGGCTTTCCCGCAATAGGGTCTAGCAGTAGCCGGTCCTCCAGTGGGGAGTACTCCGGTATGGACGCGCCCCTCTGCACATGTACCCTAAGGGCGTGTACTAATCTGGTGTAGTGGTATCGTTGTGACGGGTGCATGTCATATTCTTTCCGCATGTACTCGAACGAGCGGGGGGAATCACCCTTCCAGACGTCTCCCAAATACTCAATGCCTATTAACCGCCACCCCTTGAATCCCGTCAGAGCGGTCACCTCTCGAAGCTGGTCCCCCATCCACAGCGGGGTCTTACCGGTCAATTTACTCTCCCACCCAAGGAGTCTATTGGCATCCTTCCAGCATTGCACCACCCCCTAGTATGCTCCGGCCAACCCAGCAATGGCTTCTTGGCGTAGAGAAGGGACTCACAATTTCCTCCCTTCATGACCATCCTGTCCACCCGGTATGCCGGCTCGTTACAATCTGTGTATACCCAGTCGTTTACGACCTGCAGCTGCGACGCCCAGTAGTATAGCTTGATGTCCGGGATCGCCAGGCCGCCATCGAATACCCCCCTGTGGAGTTTGTGTAGTGTAATCCGTGGGGACCCTCCATCCCATAGCAGAGTACGGACTGCCTGTGCGATCCGTTTAAAAGAGTGTGGGGGAACCGGATACGGCGTGTTTTGTAGGATGTAGAGTAGTCTCTGCAGAGTGAGCATTTTGAATAGGGCCGCCCTGCCCATAAGCGAGAGCGGGAAGGAGCGCCAGTGGCTCACGTCTGTACCCAGGCGAGACAGTTGAGGCTCAAGGTTCTTAGTCAGGAACTCGTTCCTGTTCCGAGTAACATAGATTCCCAAGTATTTAAACCCTTCGGTAACTACCGGAGCAGCACAGCAAGATGGGATTCGCGGGGGAGGGCCCGAGAGTGGAAAAACCACCGACTTCGACCAATTTATAGTATAGCCGGAGTAGCTACCGAACAATTTGAAGATATGCAACACACGGGCCAACGAGTGATACGGCCGAGTCAAGTACAGTACAATATCATCTGCGTATAGAGATACACGCTCCTCCCAGCCCCCGGTGTTGCAATGCCCCAAATCATGGGGTCCCTCCTTATCCAGTGCGCCAGGGGCTCCAGCGCAAGGGCAAACAGGAGGGGGGACAGGGGGCAGCCTTGTCTGGTGCCCCTCCGCAGAGGAAAGGATCTGGACACCGCCCCATTGACTCGTACTCGGGCCGCTGGTAGCACATATAGCAGCTTCACCCAACTGCAGAAGATCGGCCCGCACCCCAGCCGCTGCAGAACCATAAATAGGTAGGGCCATTCGATGCTATCAAAGGCCATGGAGGTGTCCAAGGCCATCGCCGCCGTCTGGGTAGATCCCACAGCTTCTGTCATATGGAGCACCCCGTAGAGCCTCCGTAGGTTATGGCGGGTGCTCCTCCGGGGCATAAACCCGGATTGATCTATATGCGCCAGTTCCGTTATGACTGACATCAACCGTTCCGCCAGGACCTTGGCGAGGACCTTCGCCTCTGCGTTTATTAATGATATCGGACGGTATGAGTCGCATCGGTCTGGTGGCTTTCCTGCTTTATGAATTGTCACTATCGTGGCTTCTCTCTGGTCCGGGGGGAGCCTCAGTAAACATCCGCAGCAGGGGAGCTAGTACCACCGCTGCCTGTCGTTTATAAATCTCGACCGGGAGCCTGTAAGGCCCGGCCGCCTTGCCGGACTGTAGGGAGCTCAGGGCTATTCGTAGCTCCTCGTCTGTGAGGTCAGCCTCGAGCCTTTCTCGTGCCTCCGAGGACAGCGTGGACAGCGCGAAGTCACGCAAAAATTCCTCGCAGTCCGATTCGGTCCTCGTGCAAACCGGTGAGTATACCTGCTCAAAATGGGCTGCAAAAGCTTCAGCTATTTCCCCACTGGTGGAACACAGGTTCCCTGACTTATCACGCACCCCTGACACCCAGGAACGCTCTCTGTCACGGCGCTCCAACCTCGCTAATAGCTTCAGCCCCATATCCCCAACATCATATAGCCGATGCTGTGTGGCCAGTGCATAGGCTCGCGCCTCTCCCTCCGCCAGTGCCCTAAGGTCCTTTTGCTTCAGTGCCAAGTTATGCCTTAGTTCCACTGACGCCGTCAATGCGGGATCTCGTTGCAGAGTCTCTGGCGTAATCAATCTTGATCTCTGTACTTGGAGGGGCCTCTAGGATGGACCTAAACAAATCTGTCACAAATGCAGTGATGTCCTTTCCCTCCTCCCAGGTCGCAACACCCCGAATGCGAATGTTGTTGCCCCGGGACCAGTTCTCTAAATCCTCAGTGTGGGCTTGAAGATCTAGTTGTTGGTCCCTGAGGCGGAGGATCTCCTGTTGAAGCTGTTCAATTTCTTCATTGCGTCCTTGTTCACGGTTTTCCAGCATGGAAACGCGTTCACCTAGCTCGTCAGCTTCTCGGCGGACCTCTATAAGTTCTCCTGCCAGTTCGTTTTTAATGGACTGAAGGTCCTCATGCAGAGAGGCAAACAGCGCCTCTAGGTAGAGGTGGGTGACGGGCCCCTCCGTATGCATAGAGCCTGTGGGCTCCTCCCTGGGCCCAGATACCCTTGCATCACCCACCAGGGTCCCCGATTGGCTGAGGAGCATGTCCTTGACGTTCCTAGCCCTCTTGACCTTTACCCGAGGCCATGGTGATAGGTGCAGGTAGGCCTCACCTCGCAGTTGCAAGTCAGGGATCCACCCCTTGGGCAGGAGCAGCAGTGAGGTGTCTCCTAATAAGAGATCCCTGCACTTAAAAATCAGGACCCAGCAGCAATAAGGCTCCTTTTGGCAGGGCAGTCCGGCAGGAGGGGGCATCCTAGCTAGCTGTAGTGCAGTACAAGATGATGGGCACCGTGGTGACCGTCAGGTGAGGAGGTCTACAGGAGCGCGTATTCTTGTGATGTTGGCTGGGCCCTTGGGCCACGACCCTCTCTCTCCTCCTGGGCAAGCCAGGCGCCCACTCAGACCTTGTGGCGATGTGAGGGCTGGAACCCCCCAGCTAACAGTTCGGTTTTGGCTCTTTGTATGGGGGGGCTCCATTACTGTTCTAGATGGGGGCAGAGCATTGCCAGAGGCGGGGGGCTGCTCATCGGTATGGCCAGTCAACAGTCCCACCCCCCTCACTTTCAGTGCAGCAGTTGTCTGACGCTGGAAAGGGGGGTCCGTCACCCCATCAAGATTTGCGGCGGGGGGCACACTGCCGCAGTCTGCGTCTCCCTCTATGGGCACTGTCCAGGCCAGGAGCGAAGAATAGCGGGTCTCCTGGGTTCACACCCCGGATCTCTCAGGGCACAGTCGCAAGCAGCCGCTGCCCTACCGTCCCGGTTGGAATCCATGCAGTGCTGCAGTATTGCTGGGGCAGTGCTGCAGCGCTTCGCAGAACCTCTGGCATGCACTGTGGAGCACCAGTAGCCCGGGGCAGGGTATCCAGCCTCATCCTTCTCCCCTGCTGAGGCCCAGCGGGAACGCTGCCACTCTGTCACGAGGTGGACGGAAGGCTAGGGGTGCCAATCTAGTCCAGGCGAGGCGATCCCTCGTCGATCCACCCCGGGAAACCACAGATCAAGGGCGTCCCGTAGGAGGCGTCCACGCCCGGCCTCGTCAGTTTGCTCCGGGATGCCCTTGATCATAAACCCGCCACTCCGGGGAGATCTCTGATATAGCCCAGGTGCCGGACCAGTGCAGATGGGTGATCCGTCTATTCCGGCGCAGGCCCCGCTGAGCGCTGTCCCGGGCAGCCCAGTGTTTGTTTGTAGGCCTTTATTTGCAAGGACTTTCCTTCTTTGCTTCGAAATTCTGTCATGATTCCATCTTTCCAGTCGAAGTTTCTCCCATGATAATTTAGAATTCCTGTAAAGCTCACACTGAATTTGAAGTTATCCCTGCATTAAAGCTAGAAACTCTGGCTAAGGAATAGAGTATATGTTGATGAATGATGTTAACAGCCATATCTACAGCTGTTTACAAATCAGTAGACTAGTTGACTGCACAATGTCTATGGAAGATTAATACATACACTGTGAATGAGGTAGAAGGCTTTCCCTCCAGCTTGGTCCTACATATCTTGGGAATGAACAAAGGAAATGCCAGGGAGGAATGGAGAGCCAGTGAATGTGGATAGCTTGAGTACCAAAGCAAATTCTTATGAGTCAGTCCATGCCATCTACTTGCCTGGCAATGTGGTCTCAGTACGGAAACCCCAGACGGAACCTAATGGCCAAGGTTTGCATTATTTGATGTTAGGCCACAGAGAGTTCGACAGAGCCTACAGTGAAGGCATATTATGTTTTCAGAGAGATATTCTTTGACCTATTATGTTTTGAGGTGTTAAAACCCACCTCCTAAACCATCACACTGATGCTGACTTGAATGGTAAAGTTCAACCTCATGGGGCCATTGATATGGCAAAAAATCATCATAAATACGAAACATCAACACAAACATAAAAACAACTGATCACCACATTATAATTCTGCAAATATCATATTTTATTGCAGTAGTTTCTTGCAATATTTTACCTATTTCTTGCAACACTGACACATAGCTCACCTTTTTCCAGCTTCACCCCCCACTAGCATGGATGTCCTCTTCTTAACTCCCAGGATTATATTTACTTGTTTAACTGTACGGCATGGGTTCTTGAGGGTGCTGAGATGGTGACAGTGTTCAACTGCAACTACATAATGCTCTAGAGATGGCTGCTGTGCACTAGCCACTCATATTAGATATCTTTCCGCCAGCATTGCGCAGTGTTACCAAATTAACTTTCCACGGAGTAATCCTATTGCCGTAGCCAGTCAGAGGGCAGTAACACATACCTAACAAAGGCGAACTGAGTTTACTGGAAGCAGCATTCAAAAAAAGCCACGTTTGAAGTTTTCTGCAAATAAGAAAATGGCTTGTGTTCTTTTGCAGCTCTTTTGATAGTAAGCACACAGACCAAAAAAAAGTGTGGGAGCAGAAAGGCTAAGGATCAATGTGCTGTTGTATGCAAAGAAATCCTTCTAGAGAGAAAGGTGACACATAGACTACAGCTTAACAACAACTGTTTTAGGCACTGGCTGTAAATGTGCGAAGTGGAGGTGCTGAGGCATGGAAGAAAATCTGAGTAGCATTATTTCTGCAACAGGTTGAGTGAATTGCAGCCTAGAAAGTAGAAACTTGGGGAGACCTATTTATAAGGAGTTGCTGTAGCTGAGGCGAGACATACTTGAAACCTGGTCAACTATTTCTGACAGTCTCTAGGAGGAAGTGGAATGATCTTGTGGAATAATTTACTTGAAGCAGGAAGAATAACTTTGTTCATGTGGATCAAGAAGAAGATGTGGCTGTAAAATATCACCCCAGATTCCTTGTGGAGGGGACAGGAGTAGGAGTATCTAGCTCTGAAGGCCTCCAATTTGAGGTTCACAGATCTGTGGGACCTCCTAAAATAAAATCCTAAACCTGGAGTTTCTCCCCATTGAGGTTCAGCAAGTTATTTTTCTATACAAAGGGCACTTGCTGATATACATGAATGAAAATTGACAATTTGAAGACCCAGGTCATCGTTAAATGAAATTATGATGTGGGTTTCATCTACATATTACATCATGGAGCGCCCAAAGTACTGGTTAAATTGAAAAGAGTGAGGCTCAAAGAAGATACATGAACGAACCCACACTGAATAGATTTGAAGAAGACTGAAAGGGAAAAAGATGTGTGGTTTTCTTCCTATCTTGAAGAAAAGATTTGAACAATTTAAGAACATTATCAGCAGTTCCAACCTTGTGAAGTTGATTACTAAGCATGGAATGGTACCACATGTCCAATGCAGTGCTGAGCTCGAGTGGGATCATGGCTGCTCTTCCACTGTGATCTAAGCTGGATCATAGATCTTCGGAAACCAAAATAAGGGCAGATTCTGTCAAATTAAAAGGAATGAAGCGAATCTGACAGCTACCATAATATTTTGTGTTTTTATAAAGAACCAAGTTTGCCTGTTAATTTCGCATTTAAGTACCTTAGCAAGAAAAGGTAGAAGATAAATGGGCCTAAAACTGATGAGAATAAACATATCTCCTGAAGATGTTTTAGCAGCTGTAAATATTATGCTATCTTCCAAGCCTGTGGGACAGTAGCTTTGGGAAGTGACAGATTGCTCAAGTTTAGGATAACTGGGCTGATGGTATCCACAACTTTCTACATAATGAAAGTTAGGCTGGCGTCAAGGAGGGGGGTCCAGATTTCACTTATGTATCCAACTATATGATGAGGCAAAGAGTGAATGGCTTAAAATTAGATAGTGCTGGTTTGAGGATTTTAGGGCATGAAAGGGACTAGAAGTTGACATTGTTAGTAAAAGTCAGTACGTTTTTATGATTCTCACCTAACCCTGGGACTCAACTGGTGGTAGCTGAACTCGGACCAACACTCAGAGCCAACGCCAGAAATCTCTGAATAATCTTCTACAGCAAACTGGACATGGCCACAAAATTCAACACCATCACTGCATCCTGCCTCCACACCCTGAAGATGCTGAGAAATTCTTTAATTGGCTCCCAAGCAACACTTGAAAAACTGTCACTCATCCGAGTTACCAGCAAGTTGGACTATGGAAACACCCACTATGCCGAAATCACCTAGCAACTCACTAGAAGACTACAAACCATCCAGAAGTCGGCAGTCAAACTCACCCTCAACCTCCCACACAGACTTCACATCACACCACACCTTAAGAAACTACAGACTCCTGATACACAAACATGCTCAATTCTAACTCCTCACACACACATTCATGGCACTACACAACTCAGGCCCCACCTACTAGAACAGTCACATCTCCTTCCACCAACCACCCAGACTCCCTTGATTTTCTGCTGTTTAAGCATCCATATAAAATGCAATTTAAGCATACATTTAAATCCAATATAAGCATACATATAAAATTCATTTTAAGCATACATATACAATGTATAAATGTAATCAGTCAGTCAGTCAGTCAGAAAACTTTATTCGGCAGACAAGAGCCAAAAAAGTAAACATAGTCAAGAAAAAAGGACACAAATACAGAATTGACACATCAATACATAAAAACATTGAGTCACTAGATTAAAATACCAATACAAAACAAGTTAAAAAAATCTCATTTAGCCATTTCATCATTCATGTAGAAATCATGGAATAGTGCAAACAGTGTAAAGTGCAAAAAGTGCTAAGTAAAAGTCCACAGTTGATAAAGGGAATTTCAAAGGGGTACTTTAAAATAAATGGCAAGTTTATTCTGGTGGCGGCAACTTTTTCCTGTGTCTAACGGCCGCTGTTAAGAAACTAGCCACACCCAGCGATACCACAGGGGAGGGTAACATCTGGAGATAGACCAAGGCCGGTCTTACTTGAACAAACCGCCGTTCTCTAAGGAGCGGTAAAATATATTTTTTACGCTGATAAGCATAAAAGGAACAGAAAAACAAAAAGTGTAGTGTATCCTGATCCGAGAAATTATCGCAGGGACAGGGTCTGAGTGAGCCGGGTTTAGAATAACCTTGAGGAAATGCCAAGAGCCAAGGAACCAAGTTAAATCTAAATCTAGTCAAAACGAAGCGGTGGTATGCTTTGCTGACATAAGATAAATATGGCTGCATTTGCGAGCCCAGGGACAATAAGATAAATCTTCTCACTGAGGGTTTACTTAGTTCCGTCTCCTCCCTCATACTCTGCCGCTTATCCAAGAACTGCTTTTTCACTTCTTTAATTGCAGTCTTGGTCAGGACACCTGGGCTCGAGAACAAATCAGGACGACCTATCCATCTAGTCTGTTCCATTACATATTTCAGCCATGGGATGGATAACACCCCCTCCAGTAACATACAGTCCGCAATTATAAGTTGATTAAGATTAGGGGCCGGATTTGCCCATACTCTAAGCCAACGTAACAATGGGAGCAACCGCGATCTGGTCTGATATATAACCCGTTCCCAGTTCTTCATGTAAATTAAAAACAGGGGTTGCGGTAGGGACTGCCAGAAGTTTACGCATAAAGTTGTTCTCAGTCACCTGGATCCCCTTAACATCCTTGTATCCCCAAATGTCACACCCATATGTGGCCATCGGAACACATTTTGCATTATAGACTTTTAACAATGCAGGTAGTGGCTTTGCCCCCAGTCTTTTAGCAAAATTTAGAGTGGCACCTGCTCCTCGGGCTAATGTGTTTTTTTTAAATAAAAGTTGCGGGCACCAAGATCCTCGCTCATCAAAAACCACACCTAGGTACGGAAACGTAGGCACTTTAGTTAATTCTGCCCCCTTACAGTAAAATTTAGTCTTGGCCACCCTTCCCAGCCCTATGGTCATGGTATGAGATTTCTTAAAATTTGTGGTTAGGTCAAGTGACTCCATAAAATTAGTAAAACAATTTAAAAGACGTTGAAGGCCCAATGCGGTTCTTGCCATAAAATGTAATCAATGCACACATCTAAAAGGTAATTTTAGCAGACATATAAAATGTAAATCATAAGGAAATCAGAAATGCCAGACATAAAGCATAAACATTAAAGAGTGAGGGGAAAAAAGGCTGATCCCTGATAACCCTGTAATGTATAATTGTAGAGAGGACTCAAAGGTAGTTAGTGCAATTAGAGATGCACCTTCTGACTATTAGAAGATTTCTTTCCCCCGTAAAGTAACTCCAAACAATCGCTGACGCAGTAGGTAATGATTTTCTAATGTCAATTTAGCTTTACTATTATAATAAACTGGAATTTGACATTTGCATTGTAGTAATAAATGTGTAAATATGTGTTTATTTGCACAGCTACTGTAAACAATGTGTTGCTGGACCACATATTAGTTCTGTATACTGTGCTCTGGCAGTGAAAATAAATGTTTACGGGAAAGCACAGAAATAGTCATAAAACAAATACACATGAGAAATGTTAGGCATAGGGGAGGCGCATTATGATCCGTGGCCCCTCCACACTCAACAATCTGTACATTTGTGTATATACTTCCAGATCAATCTCCATGTCTGCTAGATTGAGGAATTTAATCCCTGTGTGTGCCTTTAAAATCAAAGAACAGATGATTTGGTAATGTAATGTATGCCATTTGATAATGGCTGCCACAATACAGTGTTGTAGACCTTTCACCACTAGTCTTGGACTCGGATTGGATGTCACATGTTCTGGTACTTGAAACGCATAGGGGGGTTTTGTTTCTCTACCACTTGATGCATTTGGTGGCTAAATAGATGAATTAAAACATGTCTTTAATTGCATAACTGACAGAGTGCGCGTCATCCTTGTGCGGACGTGAAGGAGGAGTGCTTGTCAAATTCATGTGGGCTGCCTCGCCCAGACGTACACCACTGGCACTTGAACTTTAGGGCAAGAGGCCCTTGTTGTTCTGTGTGTATATATATATATATATATATATATATATATATATATATACCAAAACCTGTTAATGGCGTATAAAACAGGCTCCGATACAGCACAGGATACAGTTCTAGACCACTCAATTTTTGTTCCAGTAAATCAGCAAAATCAGTAATATATGTAATACTTGCTCAGAGTGTTGTAAACTAACAAGACAGACTAATAGATAGACTAAATCAATTATAACTCGGCCTTGTACCATGCACAGTGTTCTTATAAAAAATTGTCATTTGAGATGGCATGAGTGTTATTATGAATGCTATGATCTAAGATGCTATAAGTGATGTAATCTGAAAGGGTATAAGCAGTGCATGGTGAAGGCAAGAGCTATAGTTAATTTCTGTCTGTCTAGCGAGTTTTTAACACTCTGAACAAAGGTGCACAAGTTATAAAATGTTTTGGGTATGGCGGACGTTATAGCTTTGAGTTATAACTAAAACATTTAAATTTCTAAGGTTTGTGTAGTTTAAGTTGTTTTTGTATAAAAATAATAAATTAAGTTTTCCTAACTATAACTTATCTTTAACCTTCAGTTTTTTCTTTGAATTTCTATGTTTTTTTTGTTAGAGAAAAGTGGTTTGTAATCATATATTGTTGTTTATTTTGGTATTAATTCTTTCATATAGAATTTTACTCTATATTTGAATATTCCTGCTCTACTTTCTTGATACTTTCTCGTGAATTGGCGTAGAATGGAGTAGCATGGCATACAGTGGAGTGGTGTACAGTGGAGTAGAGTAGAGCAGCGGCGGCCGACACAGGTAAACGTGGTGAAGCGGTGGGGTGAAGGCAGGGTGGGTTGGGAGCGGGGGGAAGTCGACAGACGATGGAATAGGTATAATTAAATAAATAAATAACACCTATTCCGTCGTCTGTTGGCTTCCCCCTCTGCTGCGCCTTGCCCCGCCCTACCGCATTTACCTGTGCCAGCCGCCGCTGGAGTACAGTGGCATACAGTGGGGTGGAGTAGAGTGGCTTGGCATATAGTACAGTGGCATGCAGTAGAATGACGTAGAGTGCAGTGGCATAGAGTACAGTGGTTCAGAGTAGAGTCTAGTGGGGTACAGTGCAGTAGCATAGAGTAGAGTGGTGCAGATTAGAATGGATTGGCTTATCGTGTATTGGGGTAGAGTGCAGTGCAGTAAAGTGGTGCAGACTAGAGTAGAATAGCGTAGAGTGCAGTGGCATAGAGGACAGCGGTGTACAGTGCAGTGGCATAGAGTACAGTGGCATAGAGCGCAGTGGGCTAGAGTAGAGCAAAGTACAGTAGAGTGGCATAGAGTGCAGTGGTGTACAGTACAGTGCAATGGTGTGGAGTGTAGTGGTGTACAGTAAAGTGGTGCAGAGCACAGTAGAGTAGTGTAAATTGCACTATCGTAGAGTGATGCAGACTAAAGTAGAGTGGCGCACAATGCAGTGGCGTACAGTACAGTGGCATATAGTGGTGTGCAATGGCATAGAGTGGAGCGGAGTAGCGTACAGTGGAGTCAAGTAGAGTGGCTTGGAGTTGTGTTGACTACAGTGCCATAGAGTAGAGTGGTGTAGAGTAGAGTGGGTTATTGTAAAGTGGGGTAGAGTACAGTGGCGTAGATTAGAGTGGCATAGAGTAGAGTGGCGTAGAGTGAAGTGGGGTTGATTGAAGTGGGGTAGAACAAAATGGGACAGAGTAGAGTGGCGTAGAGTAGAGTTGGGTACCAGAGAGTGGCTTAGAGTGAAGTGGGGTAGAATAAAGTGGCATAGAGTAGAGTGGCATAGAGTAGTGTGGGATAGATTAGAGTGGGGTAGAGTAGAGTGACATACATTAGAGTGGCATAATGTAGAGTCACGTAGAGTCCAGTGGGGTTGATTGCAGTGGTAGTAGAATGTAGTGGGGGTGAAGTAGAATTACAAAGAGTAGAACTGGGTGCAATAGAGTAGCATAGAGTGAAGTAGGGTAATGTGAAGTCCTCACTCACGCCTACAAAGCTCTACACAATGAAGGACCTGCATACCTGAACCACTCTCTCGCATTCCACGAACCCACCAGACAACTTCGCACCGCCCAACTCAGCCCTAGCATCCATCCCTAGGATCCACAAGACCAGAACCGGAGGAAGTTCGTTCTCCTACCTCGTCTCCAAGACCTGGAACACCCTGCCCCGCCACCTCAGGCAATCCATGCCGCTGACCCAATTCAAGAAGGACCTCAAGACCAGGCTCTTCAAATGATCCTCCACCCAGTGCGACCAGCGGCCCCCTAACCCCAGCACCTTGAGACCCTCATGGGTAAGTAGCCACGCTATACAAGCTCCTGATTGATTGATTGGTAGAGTGAAGTGGCGTAGAGTAGAATGGCATAGAGTAGAGTGACGTACTGTAGATTGATATACAATGAAGTGGGGTAGAGTAAAGTGGGATAGAGTGGAGTGGAGGACAATGAAGAGGGGTACAATAGAGTGGCGTTGAGTAGAGTGGCATGGAGTGAAGTTGGGTAGAGTGAAGTGGGGTAGAGTAGAGTGGTGTAGGTTTGAGTGGCGTAGAGTGCAGTGGTGCAGAGTACAGTGCAGTGGTGTAGAGTAGAGTAGAGTGGTGTAGAGTGGAGTGGAGAGAAGTACAGTGGCTTGGAGTGGCATAGAGTAGAGTGGCATACAGTAGAGTGCAGTAGAGTAGAGAGGCATACAGTGAAGTGGGGTAGAGTGAAGTGGGGTACAGTAGAGTGGCGTAGAGTGAAGTAGGGTAGGGTGAAGTGGGTATAGTGAAGTGGGGTACAGTTGAGTGGCGTAGAGTGAAGTAGGGTAGAGTGAAGTGGGTATAGTGAAGTGGGGTAGAAAACAGTGGAGTGTAGTACAGTGGCAAAGAGGGCAGTGGCACAGAGTGGACTATAGTACAGCGGAGTAGATTGCCATAGAATGAAGTAAAGTACAGTGTCTTGGAATGGCGTGCCGTAGAATGACAGTGGCGTAGAGCGAAGGGGGGTTGACTGAAGTTGGGTAGAATGGAGTGGGGTAGAGTGGAGTTGGGTACAATCGAGTAGCATAGAGTGAAGTGGGGTACTGTGAAGTGGGGTACAGTGAAGTGGGGTTCATTAAAGTGAGGTAGAGCAGAGTGGCGTACAATGAAGTGGAGGACCGTGAAGTGGAGGACCGTGAAGTGAGGTAGAGTAGAGTGGCGTAGAGCATAGTGATATAGAGTGAAATAGGGTAGAGTAGACTGGCATAAAGTAGAGTGACGTAGAGTAGAGTGGTGCAAAGTGCAGTGGTGCAGAGTAGAGTGCAGTGGTGTAGAGTGACATAGAGCGGACTAGAGTAGAGTGGAGTAGAGTGCCGTAGAGTGGTGTACACTACAGTGAAGTGGGATAGAGTAAAGTGGTTTAAAGTGAAGTGGGGTACCATAGAGTGGTGTAGAGTAACATGGGGTAGAATGAAGTGGAGTAGAGTGAAGTGGGGTAGAGTGGTGTGGGATTGAGTAGAGTGGTGTAAAGTAGAGTGGCGTAGACCTGAATGGCAAACAGTATAGTAACATAGAGTACAGTGGAATACAGTGCAGTGGTGTAGAGTGACATAGAGTAGAGTGACATAGAGTGGAGTATAGTATAGTGACTTGGAGTGGCGTAGAGTAAAGTGGCGTAGAGTAGAGTGGCATGAAGTGGCCTATAGTACAGTGGCGTATGGTAGAGTGGCATTATGTAGAGTGGGGTAGGGTGGTATAGAGGGGAACTCTCGAGTGGCATGGTATACAGTGCAGTGACACAGAATAGAGTAGTGCAAAGTAGAGTAGAGTGGCATAAAGTGAAATGGCCTAGAATAGATTGCAATGGCGTAGAGTGTACTGGAATAGAGTGCAGTGTTATAGAGTTTCATGGTGCAGAGTACAGTGGCCCAGAGTGCAGTGTCATAAAGTGCAGTAGTGCAGAGTGGACTGGCGCAGACTGCAGGAGCGTAGAGTGCAGTTAATGCTCGGATATGAATTTACCTTGAAAAACACAAGAGGGATTTGACAAAACAGGAACACGGTTTAATTAAACGCTGCAGCCGAGAGAGCATCAACAAAGTTGTGTCTGAAGACAGTCTCAATGTACAGAAGTGTGGCCGGTAATATATACAGTTCTTGAGGTACAATAAAACAATTTCACATTCTTGTAAAGCATGTAGATCCTGGACTAGTCATGAACCAAAAATACAATCATCTGATAAGGGACACACAGGCAGCTCTCAACCTCGAGGAGAGCTAGTGTGGGCTAATGTGGCCCAGTGTGTGTCTGTCCAAATATTCGCATGGGGAGCGTATGATCACTGCGTGTGCTGTGTATTCTGTGTTCTGATTGGCTGACTAAACGTGGCATCTGACTTTGTGGTATTTAGGGAACACGTGCCTTTGGCCAAACATGTTTTGTTGGGGCCAATCTCCTCTGACCTCTTTCTGGTGTGTAACCCCATCTGTTACCTATCAATCGGTAGACTTGGGTCACAGGGCCTGTCTGACCACGTATCTCTGACTCGGGTATGATGGGGAGGTCATCTGGTTGAATTCGACAGCAATGATACAAGTTTGTTATTTCATGTACATATAACATGGCGGTCATTGATATATTTATCGACATTCTCATTATTATGCTTACATTTGTCATAGCGTATATCAACATCGTTTTTACTGGTTTTGATGTCGGCATGCATGTATCATGGCGTACATTGACATCGTATTCACCGATATTAACATTCCCCCCATAGTTGAATTTTCAACTACCTCATTTTTCTCATATGTCATGACAGTCACATTATTTGAGGCTGTGTGTGTTTCTGTATCTTTTCTCTAGCTATATGCATATTACCTAATTTGAAAACTGTGTTTTTACATTGGGAAACCTCAATTTGTAGGAAACCACACAACAGAAATACAAAAATGATACTGGAAGCAATGACGTGAACAGTTTGGACATCCATGGGGGCGGGTGGGCGGTTAAAAATTCTATGAAACCAGTTCTGCTCAGGGGCACCTCCCTCCTTCATGTCAGCTTGTAGAAGATGCAGTGCTTGGATGGCAAGAGCGAGAGTTCTGTTTTCGAGATCAGTTCCAGGAATAAACATACAACAGGAGGCACCAATCTTGGCACACACCCCACACTCCATCGTGGTCATCAAGTCGAACACATACGGATGTTGCATCACAATGAGGTGGATGGCTCTTAGTTCTTCCTTTATAGCGTTCAGACCGAGCTCAGTGTCTTCGATCATCTTCAGCATTTTCCACCTGGTTATCTGTAACGAGGGGGCGTTCACCTTTGTTTGCAAGGTGAAGAAGGTTATGGACCCTCCTGCGTTTACTTGAGTTTCAGAAAACAGTCTAAATTCTTCCACAATGTACTTGTACTGAGCCCAGACAAAATAATCAGCAGTTCTACTTCTTTGAGCCTGATACAACAGAGTTGTTTTCTTCTGTAGTGGATGTTGGGACATCTCAGACTGGTCTCCTCCAGGGATGACCGGGGTTGGGGTGTGTATATTCACACCGTTGCACAGGCCCCGCCATCCAAGGACGAGCTGGGTGTAGGCAAGCTCGCCACACTGCCAGTACATATCC
The DNA here is from genome assembly GCA_963921515.1 of Calotriton arnoldi. Classification (NCBI taxonomy): domain Eukaryota; kingdom Metazoa; phylum Chordata; class Amphibia; order Caudata; family Salamandridae; genus Calotriton; species Calotriton arnoldi. The sequence goes on from CAWUFW010002412.1 coordinate 336,712, forward strand.
ATCAACGTGGAGGTGCCCCATTGTAGGTCTGGTATATACGGTATTGCTGCACAGTTCTCATTTGAACCAAGCAGTATGGTCCTTTGCCTCTGAAACACAAAGAATACAGTGTACGTTTCCGTGCAATTAGGGGTTGCCCCTTCCCTTACAACCATGTGTACCGAATAATCTCGGTAATCCAGATTTGCTGGCATGGGCTGTCTGTAGTGGCATATGAGCCCCTCCCATGGGACTCATTTACCCTAGCATCATCAAGGTGAATGGCCCTGCACTAGAATTCTGTATCAGGGGTCAATGTTTCATTAAAAAAAGGCAGCCCAAATATGTTAAGGGCTGCCCTGGGACCACAGACGGAGGTGGGAGCAGGCGTATTTGTGCACTGGTGCAGTGGTCTTTCTACCTCCAAGAACTTCTTTTCTACGAAGTCTTGGGGCCAAACAATGTTCTCCCCTAAGTGCTCCTTCTGCGCATCCTGTCTAGCTTGGTTTGAATGTCGCTAGGTTTGGTAAAAAGGTATAGTGCTGTGGGGTTGGTCTCATACTGGGTGATGTTTACTACTGCTCTATAGAGTTCTACCCTATTGGGTTGTATTTTGGCCCTAATCCAACATAGGTACAGGTGGACAAGACATTATGCTTTCTCAGGGACTATCTTTTGGGATAAGTAAAGCCTGTCTGCACCTACGACATGGGGTATCAGTGAACATATGTAACAGGACCTGTTCGTGCCCACGGGGGCATATGCTGATACCATGAGTTGTGTAGAAGTGTGCTGGGTAGTGCGTGAGGAATGCCTTCGTTTGGTTCAGCATAAGTGTAAGCGAGGTGGGAGAGGTCCCTATGCAAGTGTTGCATAATTGCGAGGTAGGTTCCATGAAACTAGGCAGATTTCTGGCTCCGGAGGGGTGTGAGAGCACCCATGCTAAACAGAGGATGCACAAGAATACAAAAATATGTAACTTGGGAAACAATCGTAGGTCTTGGGATGGTGTTCAGGGGAGATGTCTGTCGTCTTGGTGCCCAGGGGTGTCTTGTCTTGGTGCAGTGCAAAAAAGAGTCTTTTTTATCAAAAAATGTCCATAAAGTCAACTTGCAGTCTGTGTTCTTGAGCGGTTGGCCTTGTTGAAGCCCTTTTGGGAGCTTCATTTGAAAGTGCGACGGGCTGCTGTAACGATGGTGCATGTACAGCTCGATTTCAGACCTGTTGACTAAGAGCTGTGGGTTGTAGGGTAGCTTTAAAAAAAAAAACACATAGTTAGACAGTTTTCAGAATATTCCTGTGCCTTCTTTTTAGGGGTACACTCTATAGCATCACTGTGCGTGAAACTTTCTAGTGGGTTACTGAAAGGAGGTGGTGGCACTTTTCAGGGAATTGTGAGCTTAAGTTGTTTTTGCGTAATTTTGTGAGAACTGAGGTCCCCCCTCTCCTCGTTATGGCAGGGCGAGTACTTATCTCTGTGGACTGCTTCCATTAAATGTATGTGTGTGTGTGTGTAGTTTTATCAGTGCGGGGGGGTCCTTTTGACCTGCATGTGCTGGGTGCAATATGAGATGAAGTGGATACTTAATCATTTTTAGGGGTTTTGTGGGTGATGGCGATGTTTCCGTTGCCACGTGCACGCCCCTCTGGTCTCTGCATATGGCGTGTAATGAGGTTCTCCCTAATTTGGGGTTTTTGGGCTTCTTTGTGTGGGTTCCGTTGAGCATTTACCTATGGTTTTTTGCGATGCTGCTTCTAACATAGTATACTGGAGGAAGTCGGAGAGTTGTTTGTGTCCCCTGTGTGGCTCTGCAGGGGAGTGACTGGGATTGGGCTTGTTTGCTGTGTCTTTGAATAGAGTTGGGTGTGTGGTTGGGCCTTGTCGTGATCGTCCCGATGTGGGTAATGCTAATGGATTTTCCCTGTGTGCCATGTGGTTGCTTGCTTCGGAGTTTTGAGGACAACCTTGTCCTTGGTGTGTGGGAAACCTGGCTCCTGACACTGCAGCGTTTACCTCGTTTTGGAACTGTAAGGGGGCCTCCATTTGGTGGAAGCCGTGGGGCTGGTGAGACTTAAATAGCTCACCCAAGGCTGGACTTAGTTGGCTGCACCTGGGTGCCGGTTTTTATGCACCAGTTGGGGTCGCTCTGTTCACTCGTCAGACTGTCTTCCTCCTGGGGGAGTGGCCAGCCAACCCTGCCCTTGGGGATCAACAGTGGATGGAGGCATAGGCCCCTGTGGGCACCTGGATGGCGAACTCTAGCGTGAATTCCCAATTGATATAGTAGTACGGCCCTAAAGCTTGGTTGCGAATGTAGGTAAGGAAATGTATATGGAAGCGGTGTAAAGGTGATACGTCATGTTGGGGGGTGGTTTTAGACTTACTGCGTGTTTGTATTCTACGATCGTGCAAGGGCATTGCCACCCCAGACAGTCGCCCCTCCCTGCCGTGGATGTGGCCCCGGTCCTTGCTGGGCTGGGATTGCCATGTGCTCGGCCAACCACCCAGCCCTCCTGCGGCGGGTGGTTGTTGCTTGATTTCCTTGAGGCTAATTGTACGATGCGTTTGCGTTGCTCTGGGGTTGGCTTTGGGGATGTGTATTCTGTAAGGGCTGTCCTGGGACTATTCCTTTCTGCTCGTGATATATGTTTAGGCGGCATGGGTCAGCCATGTGTCCCATTCTGTGGCAATAGTAGCACTCTATGAGGCCTGGCTGTAGCTAGCTTCCTGACTTCTACCGCTAGGACTGGGTGGATACCCACTGGGGTCTGGAGGCAGATCTCCCTTCAAGACTGGTGCCATTTGTAAGTTCATGGCCAACACGCCCCCCTCAATGGCGGTCTTTTTCAATTTTTGTTGGACCAATTTGGTGGTGTCTTGGGCTTGCTCCAGCTTTTCCCTGTCCTTCTCCTATCTTTTCCGGTAATAATGTAATATGGGGACCTGTATTTCTCGCCAAGTTTGGGGCTCCCCAGGCTTCATGCTTTCTACCATCAATCCTCGTACCTCTGGGTGGTCAGGGAATATCTCCCTCAGGGCCGTCCATATCTGGTGGCTAAATAAGTTGAATGCGGCCCATCATGCTCGGTGTTGATCAGCGTGACTACAGGATGCACGCTCGGGAAAACTCCATGTCGCTCTTTTCTCTGATGAGGCTGACTTTTGATATCCCCTATAGCTAAGCTGATTCCCACTGTGTTTTTCTCAAAACATGAGATCCATTTTCCTGCCCCAATCATCAATGGGGGCAGTTTTTTCCTGAGCCATTCTTTGTCCATCTGATGCAACCTTCTGTAGCAGCGGACATATTTTGGTGTGGAGCGGCTCCATTGGTTTCTTCCCAACATAGCGCTCCCATCTTCTCAGACATTCCTGCATGTACGGGAAGTTCTATCGCGTATCTCTCGCTCAGTGCCGAATGCAGTCTTCTGCGATGGCCACATCTTCTGGTTCGATAGATCCCTCCTCCGGCCAAGGTCTATCATGCTGGCCCTTCCTTTTGGTCCTTTGGTCGCGCGAAGGCCTCACCTTCTTCTCTGGACACTATCTCTCTAGGGGTCAGTTTGTCTGACTAGTGTGTTCGGATGTCCATATCTTCGCTCTCCTTGTGCGTGCTTATAGGTAGCCATCTACTTCTCCTATGTCTTAATTGTGTTTCAGTTAGGCTATCCTGATTTCTCATTTCTTTGTCTGCCCCTCTCCTGCGTCGACGACCAGGTGGAGTGTGGATTTCTGTTAGAGCCCTCTCTTCTCAGTCTTCCCCAGGCTCATCCTCATGTGGAGCCTAGGACCTAGCTCTGGCTTCCTCTGGGGAGGGTGCATTGTTCTCTGTTCCCATTGGGCTCCCCAGGCAAGAGCTCTTTCTCTCTCTATTCTCAACTTGCGTCTCTCTTCTAACTCCCACCTGGGCTACCTTCTTCAGTCAGTGCTGCGTGCTGTTCTTCTTGGTAGTGTTTTGACCACAAGCTCACTCCCTGATGCTTCTTCCGCAGCCTGAGAATACCCTGGGGGAGCATATCCTACATCTCCCCCCTCAGTGTCGGACCTCACCTCAGAGGGATGGGACCACTATCTTCCCCTCCACTGGTGGCATCCTCCTCCAGAACTGCTATGAGCCTCCCTCTGACTCTAGAGCATTCTGAGGGGTGGGTAGGAGCATGCTCCTCATTCTGCTGGGCTGCGACCAATGGATGGGACGTTGAACTTCGGGGGAGCCTGGCACCGGACTGGGAGGGGCCTGACTTTGCCTGGGCTGCTTGGTGTGGGGGTCTCCCTAACCTAGGTCTGGTGTCTTGCTGCCCGGTGGGGGGCCCACCCGCCCTCTCAACCAGTGGATTGGTGTAACCCAGTGCATGGGTGGCTGGGATGGCAGGCAGCAGAAAGAGCACTTCCCTGCGAGTGTATGGTGTGGGAGGTGCGGTCGTCTCGTTTGCGGGCTCGAGGATAGCCTCTTTTGACCTGCGTATCTGGTCTGTATGTGTATTTTTGTGTGCTCTATTACTTTGGTATTGAATGTTCCCCCCTCAGGCCAGAGAAATGCATATGCCTTGGTATGGGCATGCCAATCACAGGAGTGTTTCTCTATTTTCCGAGACTTTGTGAAGAACCTAGCTTGCATGTGGTCTAGTGGTGTCTCCTGATGGATTTAGGAGACTTGTTAAGGAGTTTATGAACTTTTGACTTTCTCGAGTTTTAAATAATTACAAATTCTACTCTGATTGTGGGGAAACTGTGTACACAGGGTTGTACCGGCAACAATCTGCTGGTTATGAGCTCTATTTTCGGAAAAAGTATGCATCACAAAAACACTTAACACTTGACAAAGACAATGCAATGAAATAGTAACAACCTGTAAGAAAGCGCAATGGTTAGTTCAGAACATTATGAGTTGATTTGTAGCAGCAAAATAGCAAATATGGAATTCTGATTTATGGAAAAAAATTGGTATTATTTCATAAACGCATAAACTGACTAACAGGACATAACATTTAAACATAAAATACAATTGCGAAATCTAACAGCACCACAACATCAACACTGCATAAATGGGAAAACCTTGAAAAAACAAGAAGAGAAAAAATTGACAGAAAAAATGATTATTTTGTCCAAAAATCTTAGCTTTCTCCTAGCGCCTACTTCGCGAGGAGAGGGGATACTCTGTGTGGTACACAGAGCTAAGTGAGCCGGATAGTCTGTCAGTATCAGCTCAGGGACAAAAAGAGAAACAATTTGCATGGAGAAAAAGGAACAACCTGACAATTATCCGCCCTCCCTGGCCAAACTCAAGCTACACCTTATTCACCAAGGTCGGAATTTTTCCCTAATGTCTAAATTACACCCTATATCACACCCAGGGGTCATGCGTACCATCTGTGTAACGCTCACCAGTCCAAGTGAAAAATCCACCTCGTCACTTCTTTCAGACACTGCCAGTGTTAAGAAACAGACATATCTTAAAAAAACTCCTTTAACTAAAAAATAAGATCCAGGTGGTGACCCTATATCACACCTATGGCCTATGCATACCATCTGTGTAATGCTCAGCGGTCCAAGCGAAATAAATAAGACCATCTGTGTAACGCTCAGCGGCCCAAGCGAGAATAAATAAGTGACCCTATATTACACCCAGGGCCTATGCGTACCATCTGTGTAATGCTCAGTGGTCCAAGCGAACTAAAGTACAAACTACCTTCACCTTTTCTAGTGTGCTGACTAGAGAAAAAGTGATTTACGCGCTTGTCCTAGTTTGCCACTCCCCACATGCTGGGACAACGGATCATATGTAGTCTCTAGTGCTCGTGTAGCTAGTGTGGGACAGTGTGTATTTGTCCAGATGTCCGGCATGGGGTGCGTGTGATCACTGTGTGTGTTCTGCATGCTGTGTTCTGATTAGCTGAGTGTTCCTAACTATATGTGGCATCTGATTTTGTGGTATTTTGGGAATGTGCGCCTTTGGCCAACCGTGTTTTATTGGGGCCAATCTCCTCAGACCTGTTTGTGGTGTAACTGCCTATCTGTGGGATCGATCAGAGTTTTCCCTGTTTCCGCGTTTGTCTTCGCTCTAAGAGTAACCTCACCTGTGACCTATCAATCGGTATGCTTTGGTTTGAGTCGCAGGGCCTGTCTAACCACGTTATCTCTGACTCTGGGTTGATGGGGAGGTCATCTCGAGTTAATTCAACAGTAATGATACAAGTTGGTTATTATGTGTACATATAACATGGCGGTCATTGCTATCATATTTATTGACATTCTCATTATTATGCGTACATTTGTCATAGCGTACATCAACATCGTTTTTACTGGTATTGACATTGTTATGCGTGCATATATCATGGCGTACTTTGACATTGCATTCACCGATATTAACACAGTGGTGTAGGCTGCAGTGGTACAGAGTTGAGTAAAGTGGCGTAGAGTGCAGTGGTGCAGAATAGAGGTGCAGTGGTGTAGGCAGCAGGGGTGTAGAGTGCAGTGGCGTAGAGTGGAGTGACACAGAGTGCAGTAGCGTAGAGTGCAGTGATGGACAGTACAATGGTGCAGAGTGGAGTGGTGCAGAGGGCAGTGACATAGAGTGAAGTGGTGCAAAGTACGGTGGCATAGAGTGCAGTGGAGTACAGTGTAGTGGCGTAGAGTGCATTGGCATAGATTGCAGTGGCATACAGTGCTGTGTCATACAGTCCAGTGGTGTAGAATGCAGTGGCATAGAGTGTACTGGTGTACAGTGCACTGGTGCGAAGTGCGTGGTATATGTAATATGTCATGCACTGCTAATTACCCCACATATTACATCACTCATGACATGAGCTATAACATCATTGATAACATGACTGCAACATCTGAAGTGACATAATTGATGACAAGACTATGCATGGTGGGGGTATGAGTAATAATTACTTTAGGGCACAAGTTATAGTTACTTGAGATAACTATGACTGGTGAATTTCAGTGGTTTTGTTAATTCAAAACAGTACGTTTTAACCTACATTTTCACCTAACTATAACGTCAATGTCACCGTTGGTTGTTTCAGTGAATATACATATTTATAAACACACACCCTCCCTGCTACAACACAATACAGCCTCTTCTTTACACACAGAGCAGGCACAAGACACAACATGCCTCTCTTTAGCCATTAAAAGAAGTAAACCTCTGCGCCCAGAGAGAACAAATGACAGCAAAGCCCCTTCAGGGCAGACAGACAGCTCTAATAACTTATAGCGCATCAGGGTACACAGTGTAACAGCAGTCAATCTTCTGCATGTTGACATATTATCCATCAATATCTTTCAATCCACTGCAGAACATCCAGTCCCACGCAGTGCATATTAACGCTGACCCTCATAGCAGAGGCTGCTGCTCAACCCACTGAACAGGGCATTCCATTCTACATAGTTCCTGGGTACATTGCGACTGTGATACATTACTGGATAGTACCAAACCCATGCAATTCAGGCTATTTTTCAAATCACAGGGAAATCGCAAATTATAACACTCAGATCTCATACTGCAGACTCTACCTCTCAACCCTTACAGTGCACACTGTGTCTCTCAGCCATCATACTGCAAACTGTATCTCTGAGCACTCATACAGCAAACTTATCTCTCAGCCCTCATACAGCAAACTGTATCCCTCCATCCTCATACAGCAAACTGTATTACTCAGCCCTCATACTAAACATTGCATCACTCAACCCTCTTACTACAAGCTGTATTATTCAGCCCTCATTCTCCAAACTGTATCCCCTATTGTCATACTACAAATGTATCTCTCAGCCATTATACTGCAAACTGCAAACTGCATCACTCAACCCTCTTACTACAAACTATATTACTCAGCCCTTATACTCCAAACTGTATCCCTGTTGTCATACTACAAACTGTATTACTCAGCCCTCATTCTGCAAACTGTACTCCGCCCTCATACTGCAAACTGCATTACTCTGCCCTCATACTTTAAACTGTCTCACTAAGCCCTCATACTTCAAACGGTATTACTCAGCCTTCATACTGCAAACTATATTACTCAGCCCTCATACTGCAAACTGTATCTATCATCCTTTAATTAGCATAGGGAATCTCCTAGCCTACACAGTGCCGATTGTGCTTGAACATTCAGTCCACATCTCAGTTTCAAGGAAAAAAAGTGTATTATTAAAGTATACCTTACTCTTCCTCACACAACTGTAGGGCCTGCAAAATGCTGTGTACGTCATCAGTATACGCCTTGAGACCCTCCCGGGTGAGTAGCGCGCTCTATAAATGCCGTGATTGATTGATTGATTGATATATTCCAGGTTTGTGCCACAGAGCTGGTACCAGCTTCAACCAGTTACAACAACATAGTTATTTATTCATGCATTTTTATATAGTGCGGACAAAACATAAAGATGTTAGAGTGCTTTACAATAAAACATGTTTCATTACAAGTGATTAAAGTTACAAAGTGTGGGTTAGTAGCATAAGGACCGTTGCTAGTCATGATCATTACATAGGCACAGACTTACAGACAGCTGTTACAGGAAGTGAGCAGTATAGGTAGTAGCAGCAAGGTTAGATCAAGTGAGATGGAGGGAGTGCAATTAATCTTATGCTTGGGGGGAATACATTATCATAAGAGAAGTTGGCTAAGGGGACAGCTGACCAAAATGTCTTTCAGATTCATTTTGAAGATCAGCAATGAGGTGTTGGTGCAAAGTTTCGGGGGTGAGGAGTTCCATATGCTGGTTGCCCTACCCAAAAAGGTTGTGCTACGAGTCATCGCTTTTTAAAGGTCGGAGGCACTGACAACACGGCTTCAGCCTTTCGCAATGGTCTGTTGTTTCCCGACAGCTTGAGTTTGTTAACTAGATAGTGAGAAGTGGATGATTGTAAGGCCTTTTTGGTGATTCAAGCAGTCTTATATATCTCCCTGGCTTCTATGGGGAGCCAGCGAAGAGTGACAAGGAGAGTTGGAATATGGTAATATTTTTCACCCCATAGATGAAACGAGCTTGAGTTTGTTAACTAGATAGTGAGAGGTGGATGATTGTAAGGCCTTTTTGGTGATTCAGGCAGTCTTATATATCTCCCTGGCTTCTATGGGGAGCCAGCGAAGAGTGACAAGGAGAGGTGGAATATGGTAATATTTTTCACCCCATAGATGAAACGAGCCGCTGAATGTGGAACTGATTTCAAAGGGGTGAGGTGGGTCTTGGGGAGACCTTTCAAAAGAAAGTTACAATAGTTGATTCTGGAGAGAACCATTGATTGAACAAGAGATTTCAGATCTTGCTCAGTGGCGTAACGAAACTTGAGGGGCCCCCCTGCAGGGTATGTAGAGGGGCCCCCTCCGGACTCGATCTGGAGCTCTCCCTCCGAAGTGCTGTGCTGAGGGGGTCCCCTGGAGCTTGGGGGCCCCCCTGCAGCTGCGTGGGCCTGTGTTACGCCCCTGATCTTGCTGAAGAATGTAGCAGCAGATTCTTCAAAGAAGATTACGTTGATATTGTGTTCCTGGCCATGGAGCTGGTTTGGGTTTGAAAATTGAGACTTTTATCCAGAGTGACTGCAAGAGATCTGGCATTGTCAACGATGATGGGTTTGCTGTTAAGGATGTTGAGTGTATCTATCTAAGTTTGAATAGGTGGTGGTGAATTCAAAGAGGAAATGAGGAGGAATTTAGTTTTGGAAGGGTTCAGTTTTAGATTATGAGAAGTCATCCAATCTTGAGCAGGGTGTTGAGTCGTGGCAAGATGGGAGATGTGATTTGTGGAGGAGACTGTTATGTTGAGTTGGTTGTCATCTTCATAATGATAATAGAGGATCCCAGCCTTTCTTAGTAGGACTCCCAGAGGTTCAATATAGAGGTTGAACAGGGTTGGAGTAAGGATTGAACCCTGTGGGGCTCCTTGATCAACAACCTTCGGTAAAGAGAGACAATCAATTGTGATCCTCTGTGACCTACGCATGAGGAAGGGTTGAATCCATTTTTGGACCATGTCATCAACGCCCATCTGATTTTTTAGTGTGTCAAGAAGCATACAGTGATTTACTGTATCAAAAGCTGCAGACAGGTCGAGAAGGATCAGGAGAAAGGAGCTGTCAGAGCCTAGTACTGGAGAAGCATCTTCGACTACCTGAAACAGTACCATTTTGGTGTTGCACCCTTGATTAAAGCCAGATTGGAATTCGCCCAGAAGGTTGTTGTCTTTGATGTGTTGTGTGAGCAGCTCCACTACACATCTTTCAATAATTTTACAAGAGAAGGAAGGTGGTAGATAGAAATTAAAGATGTTGAGGTCATTCGCATCTGTGGAGAGTTTTTTGAGGAGTGGGGTGACTTGACCAGTTTTGAGGCAGTCATGGAGTCTTCCTTGCCTGAGAGAGAGATTCACTAGTTTTGTCCAGTAAGGGAGCATGTGTGTGTAAATGTCTGTGGTAATGTTACTCAGACTAGCGTCCACAAAGTGATTTGAGGGTTTGGTTTTCATGATGTTTTTAAGTTAGTCTTCCTCCCTGATTATGTTAAAGGTTTTCCTGGTGTTCTTGGCTTTGTAAACCGTGGGATGTTCATCTTGGCATAGGAGTAATTTCACTTTGGAGTCAAACGATTGTACAAACTCTTTGGCTTTTTGGAAGGGTCATCAAATTTGAAGCAAGTGGGCAAGGAAGAGCTGTTCGCTGTTTTGATCACATCAAAAAGTTGTTTAGGCTGTTTCTCATCTGAGTCAAGGAGGGATCTAAAGTGATTTGATTTCTCATTAAATATATACCTTTGGTATAGTGATAATGCATAACGGAGGCATTTTAGATTAGTGACGATTGTACAAACTCTTTGGCTTTTTTGGAAGGGTCATCAAATTTGAAGCAAGTGTGCAAGGAAGAGCTGTTCGCTGTTTTGTCGCAAAACTAGGAAGTCACTCGTTTTGGTGGGCCCCTGGTCACAGAGTAAGAGAGATGTAATAAGAAAGGAATAAGAAAGTGCTTGGACCAATCTACCAGTATAGGTTCATCGACTGAGAACTGGTCATCTTTGGATATTATTGGATCAAGTATAGAGCTTTTCATTTGCATTGGTTTAAGATTGTCTTGTGTCAGATCATTTGCGGAGAGAAAGGTGGCAAGCTGATTGACTATAGAATCTTCTATGGTTGTCACCTGGTGGGTGATAGATGACATTGAGTCTGAAAGGGGAGTTATGTAGCACTCGTAGTTCCAAGGTTAGATGTGGGAGTGTGGAAAAAGGGCCACTAGGTAACTCGTTGCATTGAAGGGAGTCTCTGAAGAACACTTCCCCCGACTCTCCCTACTCTGTGGTTACTGATGATGGAGTAGTTCGGAGGAAGAAGAAGGTTGAATTTGGCATGGGATGTGCCATTGAGCCAGATTTCTGTGAGAATTAGTAGTCCTCGGTTATAGTCTGTAATAGTGTATGAAATTTCATGCTTGTGTTTCAGTGCTGAGCTGCAATTATGAAGCATGCACTGTAAAGCCAATCTAAATGATTTGGCGTAAGGGCTTGCCCAGGGTTTTGGTTGCAAGAGGAAGTATGTTTTTGATGGCCAGTGCTTGCTTTGGGAAAGATTGCTGTTTGGACCTAGTCAGGGAAATAATTGGTATTCGGTGAGTTGTCTGGAGTAGTGGCAGTAAGGGAGGGTTGATATCAAAGTGTTGTAGCTTGAGATATGTTTGCAATATTGGCTTGAGAGAGATTGGGGTGAATATCCTGGGGCGAGGAAGGCGACTGCTCCTTGGTATTGGGTGTACGAGATAGTGTGACTTCTGCTGGGGGAGTACAGAGTCAAATACAGAAGATAGCCTAGAGCAGGATTCTCCAATGGATAGCTTGTGAGCTACTAGTAGCTTTCCAACTGACTGTAAGTAGTTCTCCTGTGTGAATCCCAGCCTAGTAAATAAGAAGCTTCTGTTTGGTTGAATTAATATATCTGTAGAAAACTGAATGTGTGTTAGAGATGAAAATTTATTTCTTTTCAGAACTCTTATACTGAAAAAATAGCAGAATTTCCAAAATATATTGAAAGCTGATATTTAAGTGAAACATTATGTGGCATTAGTTAGACGTATTACCAATATCATTGCCTTGGTGCCAGAGGCATTACAGCTATGGCTGTAATGTATTACCCATGTATAGCATTCGAAATTGACAAAGCCTTTTTTACACTACTGCTGGAATCTCTGTCTGATCCACCAAGATTATTACTGCTGGTAATCTTGCATATGGTGGCCACTAATCTAATACTGTCTGCTGTGGTAATTAATACAACACTAATAATATTAGTAGCTGGTGATGATTTTCATTGTACATATGTAACTCTTACCATAGACAATGTTGGAGACCCCTGGCCGGGAGCTTAAGTGGGGTATAATGACATCAAGTCGGGTGAGGGTTGAATTGAGGTTATCAAGTTTGTGTTCTAGGTCTGCAGAGAAAAGGAGTGTGGTGGGATGTGATAATCATTTAGAGTTGTTGTCGGAGGATAGTTGTCATGGGTGGCATTCCTTGGTGAGGTGGTATGTTATGTGTTGTAGGAGCTGTGCAGCATTACGTGAGAGCTGTCAGTGAGGTGTGAGGGAAAAAGTGTGAGGGGGTGAAGTATGTTGGGTGTGTGAGGTGTTTGTGAAGCGAGGTCCTGGCAATGTAGGGTGTGAATGGTGCTTCAGGTGAGTGGGGACCGGGGGGTGGGAGGAGGTTATGGTTTTCTGGGAGGGTAGTCAATATGTAAGGACTTCTTCTTGTAGATTGAGGAGGGGAGGAATGTGGGAAAGTATCAGATCGTAGGGTGGTATGTATTGTGACAGGTAAGGTATGTCAGTCATGTGTTGGTGAGTGGCAGGTATTGTTGATCAGGTTGTGATAGATGTGGAGAGTACTTCTTGTGCAGTATAATGAGTGGGGGTGGGGTGGTGGTTGTTGTGGTAAAGAGTGAGACCATGAGTTTGTGAGTATTGTGAGAGGAGTGGTTGGTTGGCCATGCAAGTAAGAATCAGCAGGGTGTATGGGAGGCGGAGTTGTTCTGGAGGGCTCCCATAGTGTGGGGGGATGCTCCATGTGTGTGAGGTGGGGGTGAAGGTAGGGCTAGGTAGGAGAGTGACAGAATGTGGTCATGGTAAGGATAGGACAGTGTGTGTACAGGATGTACAGGATGGGTGGGCTGAGGAGGTTGCAGTCCAGGGTGGGAGGGCAGTCTCAGAGATGTCCCAGGATGCTGCTTGTGGTGGGATACCAGTGCAGGCTCATAGAAGTGGTAGGCTGAAAGACAGTGCACTTTTGGGGAAATAGTGGGTATAGTGATTATAAGGGTAAAAAGGAGTGTTTGGGATGGTGATTGAGTAATATATGTGGTATCAGTCGGCATGTTAGGAGGAGAGGCAGGTTGGCCTTGTGCTCAGGCATTTAGCAGGCAAGGCAATAAGGTGTCGAACAAGGACAGGCAGTAGTCATTGAAGTGAGCTTCCTGTGTCGGGGCTATGGTATTGATCAGCAAACAGGGTGTCTGTCAATCCTTCCAGGGTATTGTGTTTGAACTTCTGAATGGATGCTTTCGAGAGATTCGGAGGGTATATACTCTTATATGGGTTGACTCCTGCTTTCTCCAGCTTAGCTGTCATTACTGATTGATTGTGGGCTTGTGAGATGAATGTAAGAAGGGAAAGTGACTTGAGGGCCTGCAATAATACAAGGATTCAAATTCTCATTATCCGGGTATTTGCTTCCAGACTCAGGATGGTCAGTTTAAGTGTGACTCGAACCCTTGGTTAGCTATCTTAGGAAGGAAAAAGTTAGGTTTTAGGTCTGTTTTGATGGAGGGTGTGCTAATCTTCGGAGAGTTGTGAGTTTGGCTGGTTTAGTTGAGAAAAAGGTTTGACTAAGGCTTTCTTTGATAGCGGGTTGTTTTACCATTGGGCTTGACTTGGTAGGGGTTTGGCTTGTTTTGTACTTATTTGGTAGGGGGTTGTTTTTGTTTCGAATCCCCTTACTATTCTCCAGCCCATTGTTTTTCTCGATGTCCTGGACTGCAAGGATAGCCAATATAATGGTTGTTTATTAAGTCCTCTTTCTACCACTATGTTCAGATACCCTGTGAAAAAAATGGGATGGGCACTGTAGCAAGAGCCTGGTGAGTCCTCTTTCTATGTTTGCTGCCTATATCACTATGTCCTCCACTGTGTTGCCTGGACCTCCACAATGGCCAGCCTCTGGGAGATGATTAGTGAGTTGTGCTTTTATGCCTATTTCAGGATGCCCTGTGTTGCCTGGACCTTGGAAATTGGCCGCCCTTTGGATGGTATGGGGGAAGAGAATTCGTGCTCACAGAGCAATATCTTCTTCCCCTCCTGGATCTTCTTTCAATGAAAGCACAGCTGTTCATCAAAGTGAAACTTCACAGGACGCTCAGGCATAACCTACATTTGATGCAGACATGTAGAAATATTTCTTTATAATTTTATTCTAATAACAGTGGGTAATTGGTAGTTACATGCAACATCATAAGCTAGCAGGATATTTCATCAGCCCGCCAACTGGCCCCAAGTGTATTTACATACACATTCACAAACACACACACGCACACATACACACACAAGTATATACACATACGCATTCACACTGGATCTGCCAGGGAAATAATATCTTTTGTCAGTATTGTGAGACTAATTACTGTAGTTGGTAAGGAATAATGACCACCATGATTTATGAGGATAAAATATCACCTGCCATACATTATATAAGGGATAAGTATCCCCTGCCATACATTATAAGGATATTGCAAGTCACCGAGGAGTTCCATAGCCATATAGAGGAACTAGGCCGAAGGGCAAGTTCCTTTATAAAGTTATGGAACTTTGAAGTGAATTACAATATCCTTATCATATACGCCATGGGGTACTTTATTCTTTATAGTAAATGGTCACACCATCACGTTTCCCACAAACCACTTAAAACCTTGGTGCGTAGAGCTTTTTCATATGAAAGAGCAAGCATGTTTCAAACATGAATAAAAATAAAACCTCTATTGCTAAATTAAAAACATCCAAAACCTGTTAGATATTTGTTGTAAACAGATATAAGAAACAGTTCAATACAAGTTAAAAAAAAAAGCTGCAGTAGCTCGGAATGTGTAGAAACATGCAGAAAGATTCTCGCTTTTCTCTGAGGATTGCAAAAAATAAACTTATTCGTTCTGCTTGTCTTTGTAAGCTGTTAAAATAGAGCAGAAAAAGCAAGGTTCTGTTTGTTGCTTTAAACAGCTACTTTCGTTATGCTCCATTATCTGATCTGCCGTTCACCTCGGTTGTTGACTCTGTCAGCAGCCATTGTGACATCAGAGCTCTAATGTAATAACTTTTAATAGGCGAGTTCTGACTTCTTATCATTATAATCGGCGACTTGATGTGTCACAAGTCGCCGATCATAAAGAAATTAGTGACTGCCGTTTATACCTGATTTACAGAATCCCACGTATTATAAAACTATTGCAACTCATCTTGGTGTTCTGTGACACAATAAAGGAACTTACCTTTTGGACTTGTTTCTCTACATATGAATAATGCACTGTAGAAGGCTCAAATCCTCTGTGTAGCTTGCCATGAAGGGTTCTTATTTGTAGCTTCCCATGTAGCTTGCCTATATATAACAATCAGTATGGACCCTGGCAGAAGTCATATAATGTAATACCGTTTAATCTAATGAAGGCATAATGTTCTAATTAAAACAGAATGTGAAAAATAAAAAAATTAGATGTTTATGCCTCTGCTTGACTCACAACAGTTGAGCATACTTGTGCTATCTAATAGTGTTTGCTTATATTTTTGCAGAATTCACGCCTTGAAATTGAACCATTTCTTCACAAGATGATAATTTAAATATGTCAAACTATCATTCAGCCATCCTTGAATGTACACCGAAGAACAAACACTGAAACAGACTTCTAAAATATGTTCTGCTGTGCCAAAGGATGCCACTTTAGGAAGAAGAACCTGAGCGTCCTAGACTGAGAGTCTTCCCTAATTGTCACCCTTACTTTCACAGTCCTTTGCATCTTACCTTGCACTTGCTAATTGTACCAGCTAAATATTGTTTTTGTTAGGCCTGGTGCTCAGTTCCATCAAAAGCTACACCTACAAACTTTATGGAAGCAAGAGATTTCATATCAGCCTAAGAATCCCCAAAATGTTCCATTTGGTGTTGACACTATTAACGTCTTCCCCTAAAAATACAAAAAAGACATAGGGGCATATTCTCAAGGAGCCATCGCCGAGTTAACGGCACTTTATCGCAGCCAAAGTTGCGATAAATTTATCACCCCATTCACAAGCAGGTGTAAACAGCCCATAACAGCAGTTTACCCGCGATAGCAGCCGCAAAAAACATCGCCACAGATGACCCCGCAACTATCGCTAATGAGATGCAGAGTAGGCGTTCCCGTGCAAAAAGCCACGAAAACACCACTCCGCAACATTCTCAATGACCAGCCAGATCGGCGAAAAGACCACGAAACAGGCGATAATGCGCATTAGCAGCAGGAAACGAACACCTGCTCTGACCTGGTGTAAAGTCGGACGGCAGCCTGCACCACAAAAGGGAGCCCAGCCCACAGCCACACCTGAAGAACAACAGATGCCATGGAGCCACTCACCATGCACCCCGGAGCCCCGAGAGGGCAACAACACCCACCGCCACCACCCCTCCCATCCCCCCGGACACCCACCGCCCCCCCGGACCAACACTGAGGCAGCGCAGACAAAGACAGCGACCCTCCGAAAATGCACCAACCTCACAGACCCAACACCGGAGAATGTCATTGCCCACTATATGCCCAAAGGGACAACCCTCCTCCGCATCCTGACCACCATAGCCCACAGGCTGACGGTACCAACACAGCGGACAACCAACATCCCACCGCAGACAAAGCTGCTGGCCGTGCTGCACGTGTTGGCCTCTGGTACCCTCCAACCAACCTCCGCCTGAGACGGAGGAGTCACACAGCCTGGCCAATCCAAGTCCCCCACAACGGTCATGGATGACACCATCAGCTTGGTACCCCACTATCTATACCTCACACACACTGCGCAGGAACAGCCTGAGACCAAGCAAGGCGTGTACGCCACAGCTGGCTTTCCGCACGTGTCAGGGGGCAATTGACGGCACACATGTCCTACTAGTGGCCCCTGGCGACACTGCACACAATAAGCGCAACAGAAAGCGCACGTATCCCACCAATGTGCAGGCAATAGTGGACCACCGTGGAATCTCCGCCAACGACGTCGCCAACCACCCAGGCAGTGTGCATGATACCTGCACCTCCCGACATTCCATCATCAACCTGCGCACCCAGGCCTCAATGCCCACCTTCCGACACCGGCGTGTGTCGATGAGGGCCCACCACGTGCCGGTGCAATCTCCAAGCCTGAGGCCTGCGACCTTGGCAGCCTCGTCAGACCATCACGGCCTCCGCAACACAGGGCCGCAGTACTCCTTCCACGTTGATGTACTCCACCGGCATGAACAGCGGACAAGTAGGTCACACATTTGGAACTGAGTCTTGATTACACCATGGCAGAGCACATAAATCATGGCTGAGTGTATGTCACTATACACCCTTCGATGTGGTGCCAACAGGTCTTAGTGTTACATCACAGCCGCAAGATTCTGTGGGCCCACGCGGACTACTGTTCTCGGCCTACGCTGCGCTCGAGTAGGTCACAGAATTGGAACTGAACATCGATTATTCAAAGGCAGAGTACGAATCATTGCACGCAAGGAGAGGCATAAGAGGATGACGCGTTGCATTTGGGAGGAAAAAGGGATCATCATTACGGAGGTGATCGAACACTACCGACAACTGCCCTGATGTCACTAACTCTGTGCATCGCGAGCCTACGATACGTGGCTGTGGCCCACTGCTGACCGCTGCCTTCGGCCTACACTGCGGTCCAGTAGGTCACAGAGTCTTGATTCGTCAATGCCGGAGTTCATATCAGTGTACTGTCATCATCGCAGACTGCATCCCCTCTCAGCCCCGGTGCCACTAAGTCTGTTCCCCGACATTCATGGACACTCTCTGGTCGTACATTGGTGGCGTTTGAGTCTATGGACTAGGGGGTAGTTTTCATCCTTATGCAGCTGATACCGAATTGGTGGTGGCAACGAGGCAGTCGCTTTCCACTCCTCCATTTGCTGCTTCCGGATAGCTTCTGCCCTCTGCATCATGCCCTGGAGGACACCTTCCACTGTCCCCCGCAACCCTCTGCAACATTCACCTTCGACATCGACGAGGACCCGCTCAGTCTGCGTGGCCCTACCTAAGTGGACCGCAAGTCACCGTCCCATGGCAGTGTGCCTGTGCCTGCCGCTGTGCACCTGGGGCCACTAACTCTGTGCAGCTCAAGTCAGGGACCCGGTCTGAATGAATATTGGATGACCTCTGTGACGGTGGTCTTGGGGTCATCGACGCCATGTGCATGTGGCCCTGCGCTGTCCGCTGCCTCCGGCCTCAACTGTGGACCACCAGGGCTCACACATCAAATCGAGTCCTGACTGGCCCGGACGTCGCATCACCGCAGGAGGCACACGCCACCATCGCCAGGGCCAACTCCAACCACCATCTGCCAGAGTCGAAACAGTGGTACTGGCAGACTAACGGAGTTGCTCAGACCTGTCGTGGATGCCATCTTCTGCCTGATCCCCTGCTCAGCACTCCAGGTGCCACTGACTCAGTGCACCGCAACCAATGGACCGTTACTGATTGAGTTTTGTGCTGTGGAGATGTTGCGCAGCAATGTCACCTCAGGCAGTGTGGGAGACCTGGGACGTTGATGAGGAAGTTGATGCAGGTCTAACACACCCCACTGCATCAGGAATATCCCGAATGGACACATCCTAGTCATTTTCATCACATGAGCGCGCTCAGCTCTAGTGCCCGAACCTCAGTGCACTGCAACTCACGGACACTTCTGTTTGTATGTTGGGTGACCTCTGTACCTGCTCCGGCACCCTCCATGTTGCTCAGCAGTTGACTCTGTTATGCAGGTGTTTTCTGTTTCCATTGCACTGGTGTCCACTGTTCAAGTTGTTGCCATCACCAAGCACTCCGTGCGGGCTGGCTTATGCTCACCCCACACACATCCAGCACAGGCGTCACTGTACATGTGGCCCTGCCAATAAAGGGGCCGGGCGCACGTGCCCGTAGCCAGTTCAACATAATATCTGCGTGTGTCTCTATGGCAGTGTGGATCTCCTTTGTGGGGTGTAGGTGGTCCCTGAAGGGTAATTGACACCCACGTATGTGATCTAGTTCACCTTCCATGGGTTCGGACCACACCTGCACCTGTTCGGCCACCTCCTTTTGGCGTTCTGACACCTGGCATTGGGGTGCCATGTGTGGGTCGGTGAAGTGTTGTGGGCCAGCCGTGCTTGCGGGTGCTTCATGCTGTGTGGTCTGTTGCAGGGGCTGGGTTCTCCTCTAAGTGGCTTGTCTGCCCTGGTCCTGGTGGTGGGTTGCGTGAGATGTCCATGGGCTGTTGTAGGGCGTCGGTGTCGAAGGTGTGGTGGTCGTCTCCGGCATCACTGATGGGTTGTCTGGTCTGACCTGCTGGAGGTGTTGTTTGTCCCTCTGCAATGTGAAGGGGAGATGCATGTTGACATTGTGTTGACATTTATGTTGGCGCATTGTTCTTGTAGACATGCAGACTATGTGACAATGTACATTGTGACTGTTTGGGCGGTGCTGGCAATTTGAGGGGGGACAGTGGACATTTGGACTACATGACTGTTGTGAGGTTGTACCCGTACATATGCATTTCACAGTTCCCTGCTCTGTCAAATGTGATTGGCCTGTTTCTGCGCATGGGCGGACCCAGTTGTGTCCCCTGTTCTGCAGTGTCGCTGTTGCACATTGTGCCACATTGTCATGGGATGTGCTGTGATTGCAATGTGTGTGTGCTGCAGTGTGCCACGGGGATGGGGGACATGACCCTGGGTTATTGTGGGTGTGCAGTGTGCTACACATCGTTGTGCATGTGTGCCATTGTGCCCATCTCCCCCCGTCCCCCCAGGACCTGTTCGTTACTCACCCTGTTGTTGTTGTGTCAGGTCCTCTCGAGCTGTGTCCCACTCCACACTGATGACTGGCCTCCATTTCCTCCAGCTCCTCCTGTGGCGCAGGACTCCCACCTCCTGTCGCCGTTGCTGCCTTCCTGTTGGCAGCGGCTTTGGGCCTGGTTTAGGCTTTCACGTCATGCCAGCGCCCCTTGGCCTCCTCGGCACTCCGGCTGCATTCAAGGTAGTCTGAATGTGGGTCAGTTGCTGGTAGTGTTCTGTCACATCCGTGATGCTGGTCTTGTTTTCCTACGGACTGCACCCCGTCTTCCTCTCCCTCTTCTCCTTGGCCTTCCCCGACCCCGTTGGTCCTTGCTGGTGGTCTGTGGGGCTTGTGGGGTTCGCGTTGGCCTCTGCGCTGGGTCAGGGTGCATCCATGTTGCTTCGCACTTTGGATTGTTTCTGGTGTGTTGTTTTTGTTGCTTCTATGGTGCATTTTCCCGCCACACGCGTGGGATTTGCAGGCATGCCGCTGGTTTTCGCTGCTTTTTGTATCGCGCTCGGCCTTATCGTAGCTTATTTTGCGTTCGTGTTTCGCATTTTTGCGGCGTGGCGTTGATTAATATGCGGTCAGTTGACACGTTATCTGGAGACTATCGCATGGTACCGCCGTGTTGTGAATACTTGGTTAACACGGCGTAAATTTCCCGCGATAGACTGCGATGTTGAAGGTTGCGTTAAGTCACTTTTGCGATGGTTATCACACGTTCTTGAGAATATGCCCCATACTGTGAAAGGTGCCTCCCAATTTACAAAAGACGGCTGTGGAAAAAGCTGCCATTTCTGATAGCTGTGCCAAAAATGCGTTTACTAAGAGTGCCCACCTCTCCGTGTCAACCATCAAAAAGACCCATCCATCAATGAAAACTCAACAAATGAAAGAGGCACTTTTGATCAATATCTAGTCCTCCGACCAAATATTGCTTTTGCTGACAGTTTCTTGGCAAATAGCTTGATGTTCCTTGTATTTCACTTGACTGAATTCTCTAACAGGTTCCAATGTTCATTAAAACAATTCTTTATTCGTTCATCCAACAAATTCCAAAATACAACCAACACGTTTAGTTCCGTAGATAGGACTTTCTTCAGGAATGTTCAATCAGAAAATGATCCATGTTGAAAAACACTACTTCTGTGAAAAGCTTGAAAGCGCCTCTCTCACTTGTTAAGTTTTCATACTGAGAAAGATGCTAGGCAACTTAAGTAAATCAAACAGGCCTTGCTTACTAACATGTGACGAGGTTACAAATGTTAGTACGGTCACTGGTCTTCCTCATTTCCCTGATCGGTTGTGACCTAAAATGAATTAGAAAACATGGTGAGAATCTACATTTTGGGCCTTATTACGAGTATGGCGGTCCACGGGACTGATGTACTGGTGGTGGCGGTCCAACCACCGCCACACTGGCAGTCTGCCCACTGTATTATGAGTGTGGCAGTCAGACCGCCACAAGACCACCGATTCTGCCGGGATCAAGGAGCCCGCTGTGCCGGCAGTCTGCAAATGGACAGGAATATGCTGGTGGTGCCGCAGAGGCACTGTCGAGCAGTGGGCCCACCATGAAGAGGGTGCCAGACATGGAAGTAAGATGGCCCAAACAGGGCCCCTGGCTGTTTCTGGGCCTGGGGGTGCATGCAGTGGGGGACATGTTGTGCCCTACTGGAATTGCACCCTCCTGTTCAGGAACATGCTGCAGGCGCTGTCACGGCGGCGGTCTGCTGGCAAGGCTCTCCTAAGAGCCTAACAGCCCACCACCGTGACACCGCCACAGCACCCTCCACCTGCCATGGATTGCACTCATAATCCGGTGGTTGGGCTCACTATGGGCTTGGCAGTCCTCCTATCGGTGCGGTGGTGGCGGGCCAACAGGAGGACCGCCAAACTCGTAATAAGGCCCTTAGTGTACTTTTAAAACTCATTGTGTATGTTTCCATTTGTTTACGGACCCACTTATGCCTTCCTAGCATAGTTCACAATTGTTATTCTCCAGAGTCACGCTAAGTGTGTGTGGAGCCTTCTGTAATCCTGAAGCTATTATAGGGTCTGTCTGATAAGAACAGGCATAAAAATGGGCTAACTAGATGTGCCTGAGAGCCCTTGTCTACAGTCGGAGTCTATCTTCCTATTTTATAGAGTGTTCTAGTAGACAGATGTATACACATGATCTAGAGCAAACAAAGGGGCATATTTACAAGCCCCTATCGCCAACTTAACGTGGCTTAATACTGCCTTGTAAATAAGGCACCCTTTCACGCTGTACTTAGCGTGAAAGGGGAGGGCAATGGGTGTTGCGGTGGGCGATCCACCGCAGCACCCATTGATTTTGACGCTGCCCCCTATTTACAAGGGTGGCGTAAATAGGAGGCAGCACCAAAATTAAGCCCAGAAAAAACCTGGTCTTAAACAGGCGAAATGAGGAGGAATTATTTATTTCTCCTTGTTATTACTGTTTCCATGTGTGCTGCGTTGTGCAGCACACTCAGAAACAACCAATTGCCATTGATTGTTTATGTGCAGGAAGGTGAGCCTTTATATTTCCAGGGCAGCTATTATCATCACCATCTTTTTCCAATATAGAATTTCTCTGCAACATCCCACTCCCATAGCATGGTGCCAGGCAATGAGTTATTTCTTAAAGGGAGAGATGAATGCCAACTTAAGGATTTATCTGATCAAAAGAAAAGCATTTAGTTGTCTTGACCCAATCACCAACAATAAAGATTCCATGATGTATATTTACTTCATGATGTCTGTTTGGGGTTTTAATAATTATTGTGACATAGTTCCCTTAATAGCCCCTTTAAGAGGTAAACATGTATAGTATTTCCTCTATAAGAATTAATGCCTCTTTTTGACCTGGGACATGATGACATCTATATTTAAACTCACAGTATCACCAAAATAAAGTTACCTGATATCTTGGCCAATATAGAATGTAGATTGACTTGGACACTCTTTTCACCTATATTTGTGCTTTTCTGAGGGTAATCATATGTTTTATACATTCCTGAGCAATTCAATTGTTCATCCAATGCACCTGTGCAAATCTCACCCTTCTCTTCTGCATAGAACAGTGGGTGCTCACAATAGCTTGTTCCCTTCAAAATATGAACATATATAACAAGCACACAAATAGGTTTAGCTTCGAATGAAAATTATTTGAAGTACTGCCCACCTTTATTTCCTAATAAATGTACTACCAGTAAAAAGGCAGCCCAAAGGTGGGATAAAATTAGACAAACAATGCAAATTTATTTTGTGATGATGTTTTGGTGGTACTGTGACTTATAACAGAAGTAAGTCTATTGTGTTCTGTATTGTAACTGTGCTGTTGGTGCCTTGTGTGCATGTGTATACTGACGGGTGGGTGAAGCCTGTGCCCCCAAGCAAGGGTCAGGCTGCAATTTGTATAATGGAGGTGGGGTGTTGTTAGGTGTAAAGGGCATCCAGCCATAGGAGATGGGCAAAAAGTCTTGTAACATTTAATGCTTCTTTGACTGTTTCTAAACTAGGTGTCAATTCACAACAGGCTTCAAACGTACCAGCACAACTCCGTCCTGGACCCAGTGAGTGGGACGCAGCACGGCACGCATCCTAACATGCAGCAGGAGATGCTTCAGGTTACCTTGACGCCATCACAGCCCACCCCAGAGACACTTGTACAGTGCCAGCAGATTGTCAAAGTCATTGTACTGGACAACCCAAGCTTTTCCCGTGCCTTGCCGGGCCTCAACCAGACTCTCACCCGCTATGTATCTGAATCCTGCAGCTCCACCCCCCTACGCAACCTGAATAGTGGGCTACAGGGGACACCAGTGAAACTCATCCACCAGCCCCCCTTGCCGCCACCACCACCACCCTACAACCACCCCCACCAGTATTGCCCCCCTAGCTCCTTGCTCAGCAGGCGTCGGTATTCCAGCGGCTCTCGCAGTTTGGTGTAGCTGCTACAGGCCCAGCTAATGCTAGCACAGACTTTATCTTGTTTGACATTTGCACAGACTCCCTAGAGTTCCTAGCACTAACACAAATGTCCTTTTTATCTTACCACGTCTTTATGGTAACACTTAGTTTGTAAATACTTTTTTTGTAGAGAGATATAACCTTTTTTTCCTCTCCCTTTTTGAAAGAGAATTTTAAATACAGGGCATATTTGTAGACACTGCGAGTTATCCACTGCTTTACCCACTCTTCTCCAAACATTTTCACCCCTCACTTTGTATTTTGTTTACCCACCTTACTGCTGATGCTTTGAGAGCAGTCCAACTTCTTTTGTTTCTCTTCTGTCCAGAGCGAAGCTGACATGATCGACATGGCTTGTTTTGAAACTTTCCTTGTTGTTGCATAATCTTTTCCATGGGAGAGCACTGTTGGTGTCCTGTGTGAATTGACTGCCTCATTTCTTGTTACACCAGTACTGTGGAGCACCACGGTGCAGATTCTTCCTCATGTTGGAAAGTGGAGACCAGGGTTGAATTCAGAGTGGAGGCTATTCAGCTTTCTTGGAACCCTAAAGACCAGCAAGTCGTTCAAAGGGACAGAGGCTTTGCAAGCTTCTGTACTACAGAGTCCTTCGACGATGGCAGAAGCTGTGAATCCAGAAACAATAAACTAATTGAAACATTGATTGGGACACACACAGAGAAAGAAGCAATAGTAAGAAGAAAGGACTTTTAATTGGTGCCCATATGGTCATGGGCCATAAGAAAGACTGGTTGGGATTGGAGGTCCTTCTCTTCTGTTGAATTGTATGTTTCTATGTTTCTCTAATAGAATCCACCACTGTCTGTCAAGTCAAACATACAATGTAGTAAGAAGACATTCACTGCATCACATGTAAATATGAAGCATGTTTAACAAAGAAAGCACCACACTATTCTCTGGACCCTAGATAAAATGCAGGAGCCATTTTTAAAGAAACGTTTGCCAGGGTATTTGTTTTTATTTTTGACCTTTAAACAATTGTGTTATTTCGAAATGTTGTTTGATTACCAGCCATTTAATCAATTATTATCAGTCCATCGTGACTTGAGATCAGTTGGGCAGAGATTCACCAGTTTCTGGACCTTCCACCCTAGGTTTCAACCTCTGTTTTCTCACAGCTCTTGATGGAAATGGTTCAGTTTATATTCTACTGATACTTCAACTTAGTGCCCTGAAATAAAATCTGTGTGCAATCTACAGTCACAGGTTCAAATTCCAGCAGAGGTAAGCAGACTGTCAATGTGAGGCAGGCTGGGAAAATTGTTAGCATTGATTTGAGATAATTTGACTTTATTATTACTTGCCGCATGTCCATATTCAGTGCTGTGATACTAAGTACTTTATAAATGGTCTAACAATATTATATAGACAGGTTGAAGCTCAGAATTTAAATATAGTCATTCTGAGCCAATGTTTTTTCTTTTTCAGAAATGTTTATGTTTGTCGTCTCATTTGATTTGTATCATAAAATAATGACCTACTAGTTGGGCTAATTTTGCTACTAACAAGGAATATTCAATACCTCAGACACAGTATCACCTTAACTTCTCAAGATCTCTTAATTACATCATAATACTTAAAGACATAAAGAGAACCGACTACATATTGGTTATACCTTATGAAGGCTGAGATTTCATATTCTAATGGGGTACTGCTAACGTTTGTATTTATCTATTGCAGATTAAGGGTCTGATTTAGAGCTTGACGGAAGGGTTTCTTCATAACAAACATAACGGATATCCCATCCACCTTATACCAAGTGCACTATAACCTATAGCACTTATAATAAGGCAGACAGGATATCCGTTGTGTTTGCGACAACATATCCATCCGCCAAACTCTAAATCAGGCCCTCATTTTCTATTGTGAGCATCATCTTCTTCTTTACTCCCACTAGAAGCAAATTGTACAATATAAGAAATCCAGAGGAAATGAAGAAAAAGTACAAGTCAGATCATTTCTGGGGAAGCTGTGATTCTAAATTGCCAAATGCCGTTACAACACTTTTGCAAATAGCTAGGTCTCTTTCCATGTTACTCCTCTTACTTTGATATTGTGGGAGAATCTTCAACCAAGCTCTAGAGCATACAGTCATCCTCTAGTCACATGCAGTTGAGTCTCAAGCCGATCAGCACATTCTGAAACCTATGATACCTATGAAAGAAGAATTAAGGGAGCTCTACCTAGAGAGGTCCTAATTATCTGACAATCCATCAATCATGCTAGAAAAATCAGCATTTTAATAAAATAAAGCAAATATAGCTCGTAAAGCTTGTAAATTTACAATTTAGCAGAAATGTGTGTACAATCATCAAGTGTATTCTATTGAGCATAGATTCTTTGCTATGACTGACTCAGAAAGGGTACCACATGAAGATACCATTCGTTGTGATTGTGCATGAAACTGAATAAACGCCACATGAAGACGTATCAGTATTACCGGGAACTGTTTCACACACCTGCCCAGGAAGTGAATGATAACCTGCAAATGGAGGGTCCTGGATAGATATCAGCAGCTAAGATGTCTCAGTATTCATAAAATTAGCTGGCCTGGCAGTCTACCTTTGTGAACTGTTAGCACACTGTGGGCCAGAATCGATTTGCAAAAAAGCTATCACAAATTGCGCACCAACTTTTGTGAATTGATTCTGATTTTGCTAACTGACCTTTGTACGAATAGGTCAGATTCCAAAACTCCCATTCAGAGTGGGTCGCAATCTGAGCTACCTCATGCATATTAATCGCCTGCTAGGTTCAGCAATCCACCATATTTGTAATCAACTTCAAATAAAGTAAACTATTTGTTTTTAAAATGCAGGCCGTTTTCCTTAAAGGAAATGGGGTTGTCCTTAAGAAGATAAAATTTACTTTTTTTTAAAGTTTGAGAGTTGGCAGTGATCCTGTGGACAACTGCCTTACACCCCAATACACATTTGTATCATTCATTTCAAATGAATTACCACCTCCTTTGAGGTGTTTGGAACTTTTTAATGGTTTGTCACTGGAACTGAGGTCGCAAACCACTGATACATTCGATCCCGAATTTCAATTTGGAAGGGACACCCTAAACACGCCCCTTCCAAATTGCAATGTAGTATCCATTTCTAAACCCATTTTTGCAATTTCGTAAACCTTTAATGAATTGCAGAATGCCTTTCAGGGAATACCAAAAAGCCATTTTGCTGTCGTAAAACTCTAATTTTGTGAAGTGCAAGGTTTTTCACTGCAATTTTTAATATGGACCTTGTGATGCTATGAGATGCCATCTTCAACTTGGCTTGAGAATTGTAGTTTTGTAAGGAGGGCATCATAGGTGCAGGGACTCTATATACTTAATCTGTTTGGAGACTAGAAAATGTCATATTTTGAGGTTACTAGTAAATAAAGCCATGTGCTGCGCACATTTAGAAAGAAGGAAGGAAGAGTGAAAATCCTGGCTGGAGAAAAATACAAGAGTCTGCCCCCTCAGCTGCAGGAAATGTTCTATCAAATTACCAGTCTAAAAGCAGATTAGATCATGTTGTAAAGGGAAGCATTCACTTATCTTTGAGTTGGAGCTGCAAAGAAGGAGAAGTAACATGGGATGGCATTTTATACTGCAGATGAATACCACTAGACTGCAACTTCCACCAAAGTCTTTGAACTGTGTTTAAGCTACTTGTTATGTAATATAGTTGAATATTTGTTCTAGTTTCTTGTTGTACTTTGTATTAACATATATTGATTCATTTTTAATTTTTGTATACCAAACACTATTGGGAGTAGTGAAGAATGAAATACACATAATAGGAAGCCTCTGACCTAAAATCAATCTGAAAGTTGCTGAGGCAGAATCATATCTCAAGTCATAAATGCAGATCAAAGAAAGATGATTTTTAACATAGTGAAGATGTTAATTGTAGATGATGCCGGGGATTCTGCAATCAATTTGGAGGATAAGACTTGTGCATAGAATATTTTTAGAAAAATAGCTGAATGTTTGTCCTTCTGGTCCAAAACTATGTTCTTTTTATTGATTTGTTGAATGATGATGCCATTGGTTGTTCCAAATATATCAGCACTGCATTGTAATCCATGTTCTTACTCCACCTAGTGACACACATAAAACACAGTCATATATGCACTTCCTGACATGTCCAAGAAGAACAAAACATAGGTTAAGCCAGATGCACAGTTGGGAAACAAAGCACTTTCTATACATACCTAACTTAGCTCTAAGCAGTCATGGACATTACATGGACATGCCTACTCATTTGAAGCACATGAGTGTTCCCAAGCACTTGTCCAATTTTTTTCATGCCATGATGGCACCGTTCAATTAGCACTTTTTTTAGGCAACATTACAGAGCATCTCTGGACTTGCAGTTTCATTGTAAAAGTATGGGTCTACATGTCCTAGCATGCACAGACAAAGCAGGACTGGTTGAAAGTCACCTTCATGGCATGAGCTAAGTTCACAGCTGGGCTAGTAACTCAAAGAAGTAATTGCATTTCTTTGAAAATCAGAACATCAAAAACTTCCTCTCATTTTCTTGAGTTAGTTGAGCCAACATGCCACTATTAGCACGTTTTCATTGCATTTTTCAGATCCATAAAATGGCTGCCTTTTATTGCCTCTTCCCTATGCTCATGGGTAGTGTTGTGTTTTCTTTAATCAAGATTCTGTATGCTGCTTACTGCAATGCAACATCAGAGCAATATGGAATCTCTTTTTATGTATGTGGTGGGCACGTAACCGCTGTCTGCCAATCACGCACAACGCTCACGGAAACACTTCCTGTTTGTTCCACTTCCACGGCTCAGCCCGCTGGTATTTTCTACCATTTATACAGGAGCACGTGCATCTACCCTCATCTTCCTGTCATGGATCACTGTAAATAACACCCTAAAGCTTCAAAGAGATCCAAAAATAGGATAAAATGTTTAAAATTCAACTATCCAAGTAGTCATCTTCTCTCTCAGTGTTTTGTCACACTGTCAAGGGCTCTGTAGTTCTACATCAGAATGAGATAATATATATTTTTAGAAAATTCTTCCATGAAGGCAGAAGGGGATATTTTACTTAGTTGAAGGCATCTTTTCCTCACTTAAGAAGATCAAATTATAAATGTGTGCATAGAAGAGGCTTAACCGACTTGTAAACTACACCTAATTTCCTATACCTGTGGAACTGGCAAGATGCACTACTTTCTGCTATGTTTTAAACAGTCATCTTTACATAGTCCCCTGATCGTTGCTTTTTGGTTTTAACCCCAAAAGTTGCTTGAGAGCCTTGTGGGAACAGCTCTTTAGATTTTCGGAAAGCCACACTTTTGAAGGCTTTTCTGTATGTTCGATGGTGGGCCTGCAGGCTCCATTAAACAGGTTGAACTCTATCGCCCCCCCCCCCCTTCAACAGGTGTCAGCATTTTGCTTAGGTGCAAATGACTCAACTTCCATGCTACGGCCAATTACATCTTAGACTGTAGAGGAAATGTGTTTCCCATTGTCAGGTGCAAAGGGGCAGTCAAGGTTTCCACATGAATGGTTGAGGGCGACTATAATACATCACATGGTTTGGTTTTCAGGAAGGCCTCGTCTGACTGGAGCCGGAATGGCAGGAGTTCTCAAGTACAGTACTTCCTGAAAGTATTACTAGCGATCACTTTTGAAAAAATGATTCTAGTTCCGGTAATGTGAGGGCAAGGACATTTGAGCAATGGGGATCTGAGACAAGACCTGCAGCACTTCTTCACCTGGTGGCAGAGTAGTACACTGCCAAGGGGAAGAGAGCCTACCCATGACTGCTTATTTACATCTTTCACAAAGGTTTTGCTACCTAGAAAATAAACATAGGTTTCTACATGGGATCCCTTAAATGCATATATACACGTACCGTAGCCAATTGTCTCCTTGTTTACAAAATGAACGTGCCTTTAAAAAGGTTCATAGTGATTGGCTGGCATCCTACTTTATGCAGTCACTGCCAACTCTGCAGTTTTAGAAGCTGTTCTAGTGAGGTAATTCTATCTAACTCTTCTATGTCATCATTGTGTCCATTCAATATGGACAGTTTTTTGGGGTGTCCATCTTGGAAAAGAGGCCAACAGTCAAAGTCTGAACGGACATACATTCTGAACTGCCCTGCACCAGTTCAATTGGTTCTTACTCCAAACCCTCACAGCACAGGAACTCTTGCACTAGCTCTTCTTCTGTGGTCCTTGATCGTCTCATAATTGGAGAAATCAGATTCTGTTCTCCTGATCTAAGACAAGACATTCTAAATATCCAGATCCAAGCAAAGTTGTTCTCAAGTTCTAGAGCGCTCATGAAACTCCAGCAGAAGCAACAGTTTTGAGTATGCAGATCACCAGGGAAAATCATGCTTCGAAACAGGCTTTTCAACCTTAATATTTGGTATTGCTACCAGTCTAGAATGAGAGGCATTCATTGCCTGAGCAGTAAAAGAGACATATTGCAACTATGGGCTTCTCTTTTTGTTGAAAATGTGCCAGTTTTCTCATTGGTTTAGCAAATGGGTATCATTCTGAAAGGTGGTTTGGGGAACCTTATTGCTTCCATCTAGGAATACGTAGAAAGGATCCACCCTTTCTGAGGTCAGGCGTTATTAGCATTCGTAATCCCAACTTTATGAATCCCCCTAAAATTTTTAAGATGAGTTATTTTTCTTTATAAAATATTGCAGTACAGACAGCTCTATGCTGGGCTCTCACCCACAGTTATGTGGCATGCTTCATCATCGAGTAAGCTCCTAACCATGGACATTAGTCCATGGTGAACTCTTGCTGTTTCTTGAAGCAAGTGAGTGTAGTATTTGTGTTGACCATACTATTAGGAGCACAAACTGTTAAATTTGTGTAATGAGATTTTTTTTTATTGGATGATATTTCCCCGTCGCCAGGTTAAAAGGTGTGCTGGACCTAAAGTAGGTTGTTAGGATCATGCTTAGTCGTTGTTATAAAGTCAACATGTTTCTGCCCTATCTGTAGCCAGAAATCATATGAGGCCTTCATCAAGACTAGGTGGACCCCTACATCATAGAAACTATCGTTCTTATAAAGTCACTGTCCTTCTGTTCACTGCACCTTTGGTAGGCAGAGCTCTGTTGCAAGCCAGATAGGTTTGCACTTTAGAAATGCTGGAACACACATACATAAATACATACAGCATACCAGATTGGTTATATGCTCTGTCAAGTGACTGTTTAACGACAAGACATCAACATTGCATAGTTGAAAACTGGCAAACATAATGAAAATATTTTCCCTACAAAAAGCAATGAAGTTATATTTATCTTAATAGGCTTTCTCCCTTTTATTACTCTTAAACGGCCTCAAACATACCTGGCGCACAGCAAATGTATGCTTGTCCTGTGTTATAGTTAGGTTTCATGTGTCAGAGAAAGATGGGACTAGGTATTTTGTTAATGGCCAACGGGATATATGACACACTTTACTTGCTACAACCCAAGGTGCCTGACAGGAAACAATATCATTCACCCATTAACAATGGCTCCACCTTTTCCTACATTCCAAACATGGAAGGATGAGGTCACCTTAAATTTGCACCTCCGTGGATCAGGGTAAAGGCTGATTCCCTGACTGCCACCCTTAAAATTTCAAGCATTTCCATAGAAAAACCACATAGCCAAACTCCACCCCACCCCTCACCCCATCCCTCAACTTACACTCATTCCACCACGAGTGCGGATGGGGGCACAGGAAGTGTTTCATAAGCTTTACAATGTTTATTATAATTAATGCTGCTTTTTGATTTGTTGATGATGTTAACACGTGTGATAAAAAGATGTAACATAGATTTTAAACAGATATGTAAGTATATGTCTTGCTCTCTTACATGCCTTGGCTTCCCTACAATGCCATTTATTTGTTGGGGGAGGGGGCGGCACTAAATCTGATTGTAATGTTTGATTGATGCTGAGGATAGGTGAAATGTGTTCTTCAAAAATCAGAAAAAAGAGTAGCTTCCTACAATCGGTGTGGTCAGCTACTACTAAGTTGCCTGCCATATTTTTAAAAACAAAATTAATATGGAGTATTTTCTTTGTTCCATAGAGCTCTAGAAATTATATTGAAATATGTCACAACTGCTAGTAGCCTTTGTTTTCTTTTTTGAGTAAACCTGGGGTTGACCAAGTGCACAACTGTATTCCTTTACGGTGACATACAGCTCAGTCTGTATAATTTACAGATAAATTGTGTGCAAACAAGAAGAAAGAAAACTCTGGTGAGACTCTGCCACGCCAACATAGCCTTCAATGAAAAATTATTTTCTGAAACTTGGCCAGAAGTGCAAGAAGAAGAAGAAAATGGCTGCTGACTCAGCTGGAGAAATAGGAAGTGACCTCTGATTCAGGTTGCAGAAAAGGAAGAAGGAAATAGGGCGCCATAGCTACGTATTGGAGAGAGAGAGAGAGAGAGAGAGAGAGAGAGAGTGTTTGTGTGTGTGTGTGTGTGTGTGTTTAACACACACAGGTCTTTGTAGTGTTGGTAAGCTCTGACAGAACCAGACAAGCACTATCTTTGTGTGGATCAGTGTGCTATGAGAACCGGCCCCTCTGGTGTTTTTAGGTACTTTTGAGCAAGTGCAATAAAAAAGTAAAAGTGAAGTTATATTTGCTTTGGGCTGCTTCATAACCTACCCCAGTATAAATGTGCGAGTGGAGTTAGAATAATATATACATACTCTGTTACTGTCAGTGGCTGGTCCTCGTAGGTGTGTGTGTGTAAGGGGAAAAGCCCAGTTTTGTTCTGTGTGCATTGGAAGTCAGATCACATTGCCTTTGAGTCTGTGTTTTTCACAGGGCCTGCTTTATCTCTGTGGTAGTTGTACTGGCACTGTGTGTACTGGAAGGACTGCTATCTTTTTATAAGTGTAACAATACTCGTAAATCTCTTTGTGAATAGCAAACAATTTTAAACTTACACTGTAGTGTAAGTTTACCTTTTTGAATCAGGCCCTTTGGTTGTATCATTGACAACTCTCTTCATTTGCTAGCCTACATTGGGGCTCAACGTTAGAGCACACAGTTTCTCTCTGGCTGGCCATCACCATGGGAAACATTATCCATCTGAACCATCCCGTTGCATGTGGTGCTGTGGGACAGATGTCTCACCTTTTGGGCCTGCACATATCAGGGGCGCAATGCAGGGCCCTGCAACCCATGCGCCGTAGGAGGCCCCCATTTCTTTAGGCACCCCCACCCCTCATGGGGGCCCCATTCAGCCCAAGGCCAATGAATGCCTGTAAAATATGTGGTACTCAGGGGTCCCTCATCACATTCTCCAGGGGTGCCCCATCATTTTGTGTTATGCCACTGGTGCATATGGAGGGTGTTTTTTTTGTTTACTGTACCCCAGTTCCTGCTATGTGAGCAACAGGGATCTCTGTCTCAGGTGGCACTAGGATGTGATTGCCCGGCTCCATGTGGATTACGCAATCATGGAGGGAGCGTATCATGCCGCACTGAACCTTGACCATGGCCTACCTGCCCCAAAAGCAGGAAGACTAGTGTTCCGACCAAGCCTTCTACCCATAATCTATGTTGTTACACTGTAGCTAGTCTGTCAGAGTCATTTGAGTGCACAGTGCTGATGGATGCTTTTGCTTACTGCACTGCCTGTGCTGTTTGTGACAGGTATTTAGTGTCAGGAAGCAGCCCCAAAAGGACAATGCTATCACAGAGGATCCACACAATGCCAATCTTTACTCCACAGTAAGTG
This sequence comes from Calotriton arnoldi, assembly GCA_963921515.1. Classification (NCBI taxonomy): domain Eukaryota; kingdom Metazoa; phylum Chordata; class Amphibia; order Caudata; family Salamandridae; genus Calotriton; species Calotriton arnoldi. The sequence continues at coordinate 370,516 of CAWUFW010002412.1, forward strand.
TCACAAGCTGAATAAATACAAAGGCCAGTGCAGCAAGGCTACGCCTATGCACTTTGAAATGTTAGCATGCTTGCTTAATTAAACCAGAATAAAATAGGCATTTTCTTTAAGTCTCCCTTTCTCTCACGCAGGGGCAGAACTGGCCAGACTGCTTGGGGTGGCTCACAAAAAAAGAAAGTAAACACACTTGATATTTTCAATTCTAGACAGTGTGGGAGCTGTCCTGAAAGGTTAATGAGGGAGTCCCTTTAAAGGTGGGGGCTGTGGGCCAGAACCCACTATGTCTGTGCTATAAAACATCTCTGCAGGGTCCCTTGTTCTGCAGGATCGGACAGGGGCAGTAAACAAGCCCGGGCACCAAAATAAGAGTGGCCTCCATTAGTGAATGAGAAAGCTAAAAAAGTGGCCCACATATACAAATCTGGTCAGTCTTGTAAAGACACACTGTATAGGTGTTTTGCAAGAGTTTGAGAGATTGCATGCTTTTGTACTTGTTGCAAGCAATGTTTGTGGTCATATCACGGAAATCAACAGTAAACACCAGCACACCAGAACTAAACTAATCCCCCAGACCTAAAACAGGCCCACAAGCAGCCAGAAAAGCAGCCCACATTCCTACCTGTCAGTTCAGCCTTTCTGGCACTGCCATATTGCCCTATAGGCCAGTCTGACCCTCCTGTTCTGATGTCCAGACTGTGATGGGTTTGTGTTCAGATAAGCATTTGCCTTTCCTAAATGTCCTCTCTGCCATGCTTGTGAAATGAAAGCCAATGAACTGAGGCAGAAGAAGAACCCAGGCTTGGTCTTCATAAGTGCATCTAATAAAATAATATGCACCCAAGGTGCCAGTGTATAGTGGGAAGAGTCATTTCTCCTACTCTGAATGTGTTCCTTTTGGGACATTTTCATGATAGATATGTTAGTGGGAGGTCCGCTATCAAACACAGGTATTACCTAGAAGTTAACCTTTCATCCTAAAGGGGAAAGCAACCTGTGGAATGTGATAATCTGGCACAGAGAGCCAAACAGACACAGGTAGAGTGAAAGTAGCTGATACCTGCTGTGAGAAATTGGGGGACTCATTTATGTGTTTTTGCGTAGGGCAGCGCAGCTGGCCTTCCTGCTGCGCTGCCCTATGACAAAAGAAAAGGGCAGAAATGCGCTGTATCTATGAGATATGGCACATTCCTGTCCTTTTCTCCTGCGCCGGCGCACAATGGGATGCCTTGCGCCAACGCAGGCCCCTTTGCACCATGGTGCAAGGGTGCCTGCATTAAGGGGATGATTGTTTTTGTGCAGGAAGGGAAATCTTCCTGCACAAAAACAATCACAAGAGGGTTTTTCCTTTTTCTATGTGTGCTGCAGAATGCAGCACACATAGAAAAAGGAAAAATGAGGAGAAATAAGATATTTCTCCTCGTTGTGCCTCCCTTATGCCTCCCCTTGGGAGGCGTAGGTTTTTGGCGCTGCCTCAGGTTTACGATTTCTCGTAAATCTGGGGCAGTGTAAAAATGCCATGGATGTTGCTGGGAACGCCCCCAGCAACACCCATTGCACACCCCTTTAACGCAGAAAACTGCGTTAAAGGGGACAATATTTACGAGGCAGGATTAAGCCAAAAAAAAGTGGCTTAGTGCTGCCTCCTAAATATGGAAGAGGCTCCTGCGCCGTAGACCGTCACAAAAAGTGATGAGGCCCTGGGTTTCTGGTTGAAGAGAGTGAAACCCTACTCAAGAAGGAACCACAATCCTTGTCAGGTTGAGACCAAGGAAACTCCAAAAAAACCTGTGCTCAACCCTCTGATAGCTTGGTACAGAGCAGTCAGGCTTAACTTAGAGCAATGTGTAAAGTATTTGTGCAACACTTCAAACAGTAAACCAGTGAAAACACCACACAAAAAGATACCACACCATTTTAGACTAATAGAGCAAACTTTAATAAATAAATCAAGATCAAAATGAGAAACATGCAATCAGTAGAACCAGAGATATGCAATTTTAAAGATTTAAGTGATAAAGTGCCACTTGCAGCTTTCTGGTCATGAAAGACCGTGAGAAAGTTAAACGTTCAGGACGACCATGATGGAGCACGGGTGGGACACAGGGACCAGGTTAGTCCTGCTAAAAAGTTACCTTCTCAGTCCAGTGCAAAGAGTCCCATTCACAGTAGAGGGGGCCGTGACATCATAGACGGTCGTTGTTGTAGCGTGAATAGCAGGCCGGGTATGCAAGATGGTTGTCGCAGTAGTGCAAAGATACTGTTGTCGTCGCAGGCGGTCGGGCCAGAGCTTTGCGATGGTGCTCCCCATGAGTGATTGATTCTGTAGCACGAAGGGTCAGGTTGATGGAACTTTGCCTTGGTGGGCAGTGCGAGCGATAAGGTTTTGGCACCAACCGCCATTATCGGTCGCATTTTCAATATCGTGATTTAAAAATCCGACTTTACCGTAAGATAGGATTTTTCATTACAATTCCAAAGATACCAACCATGAACTGGTTACCTGATTCATTTTGGAATTTACAGCTTATTAAATGTAATAAGGTGACTCAAATGTTATTTATTTATAAGTTTTATATAGCGCTTGCTAGACCCGAAGGTATCAGAGCGCTTTACCAAATCGTGACCAGAAAATACAGTAAAAACAGACCTGAGAACACAAACGAGGCGAGAATTCAAAATAGAAATAGTAAACATCCAAGAAATAAAAGCAGTACCAAAAACAAGAGAAGCAATTCGAGAGGATTTAATAGGCAGCATAAAACAGATAAACAGCCTATGGTCGTCGGGACTAGATCTGTACACGCGGTAATTAATCCAGGTCAATAATCTAGGAGTTAAAGTATTTGTTGAGGAGGAGTTGTTTCAGGTTTCTTTTGAAGTTAGGGAAGGAGGGGTTGCATCGAAGGTCACAAGGTAAAGAGTTCTAAATGCTCTGAGCATTTCCGGAAAAAGAACGAGACTTGGTTGTTGATTTTTTTAGATTTGGAGGTATGAGTAACAGAGCGTTAGAGCTTCTCAAAGATCTGGTAGACCTTGCTTTCATTAGCTTGTTTTCAACGTAGTTGGGAGTGTGTGAGTGAAGTGCTTTGTGACTGATGCAGGCAGACTTGTAAGTACATCTTCCTTCGATGGGAAGCCAGTTTAGGCTCTTGAGGGCAGGAGTGATGTGTTCAAAATGTTTGACAAATGAAATGAGCCGGGCTGCCAAGTTAAGAACTGATCTAAGGGGTGCGAGGTGAGATTTCCGCATCCCCGTGAGAATGGCATTACCAAAGACTAGTGTGGTAAGGACCAAGGATTGCACCACAGTCTTGAAATCATCGGCGGGAATGAAAGGTTTAATTTTCTTAATGTTTTTTAGAGAGTACAGCGCTCCTTTTGCTGAATTTTTGATGTGTTCTTTCATTGACAGGTTTTTGCCCAGGAAGAAGCCCAGGGACTTTGCGGAGTTGGATATAGTGAGAGAGCAATTTAAGGTGTTCAGGTTGTTGAGTCATTCATGGATTGGAAGGTGGTTGCATTTGGTGGAGAATAGAATTACTTCAGTTTTGATGGGGTTTAGCTTCAGGTGATTAGAGCAAAACAGGATTGTAACTCGATCAGTGTGGCGTTAAGATGCCGAATGTCACTGGGTGATTTGATTTTGTTGTAAAGTTGCGTGTCATCAGCATATAGGTGATATTTGATCCCTGCCTGCTTCAAGATGACCGTCAGGGGTTTCATGAAGAGATTGAAAAGGGAGGGGGATAGAATGGAGCCCTGCGGCACTCCTAGATTGACCCGTGTGGGTGTAGATAGACATGAGTTCATTTTGATTTGTTGCGACCGGTGTTGTAGGTAAGATGTGAACCATTTTAAGACGGTGCCATTGATGCCAAAGCGAGACCTCAGAGATTAAAGTAGGGCTGGGTGATCAACAGTATCGAACGCCGCCGATAGTTCAAGAAGGATAAGTAGGCAAGCGTCTTCCTCGTCTAGGGATCTGTGAATGTCATCAGATATATTGAGCATGGCCGTTTTAGTACTGCAGCCTTTTCTGAAACCGTATTGGAAAGTGTCTAGAAGGGTGAACTTTCGTATATGAAGATTAAGTTGCTGTAAGACACATTTCTCCAACGCCTTGGCTAGGATTGGGTGGTTTGAGATAGGTCTGAGGTTGTTGAGATCGTTAGGGTCAGCCCTGGGATTTTTGGGAATGGGTGTGATTTGTCCTCGTTGGAGAGAGATCGGAACACAGCCCGTGGTGAGAGATGTGTTGATGATTAGAGTCCAAAACGGGGCAATGATGTGGTTGAGGTTTTTCACCACTGTGGATGGGAGGGGGTCATTTGTGTGGACCGAAGGCTTTAGATTCCTGATTATATTGAAGACTTCCTTTTCCGACAGGGGATTGAAGTCAGACCAGTTGGCATTGTTTTTCAGTTTGGAGTGATTAAGGTATCCGTTAGTACCTTTAGGGGTCGTTTGGTCAGCAATGGGAACAGAAAGAGGGGCTGTTGTGAGGGGAGGTGGGTCGTAGAGGAGGTAAGGACGGAGGACAGAGAGGATTGCTCAATTTTGGCGACTTTGTCAGAGAAAAAGCAAGCAATTTCTTCACATCGTTCATTTGTGGCGGTTAAAGTAAGAGGGGGGTCAGACGTGGTTTGTCTTTTCACGATGTTAGAGTTCCCTGGGTCTATTTTTTGCACAATCCAGTTGGTCACGGAAGAGGGAGGCTTTTTCTTTAAAGATGTGTTTTTTGTAAGATAGCCTTGTAGTTCTAAGTAGAGCTAGGTGAGTAGTCGAGGGGTTTTGTCTCCAAGACCTTTCTGCTTGTCTGAGTTTTCTTCTTTCATTGTTGAGGTCTGGATTAAACCATGATTTTCATTTAGTAGCTCTCAGTTGTTTTAGTTTGGGCGGTGCCACTTGATCGAGAACAACCGAGATCGATGAGTCGTAGTGTGAAGTAAGCGCTTCAGCTGTGTACGAGGGGGGGGGAAGCTGTAGTTGTTCAAGAATCTTGGATTCAAGTTCAAGAATTGGGACAAGTTTGATCTTTATGGTTAATTGCTTGGGTTTTTTAGTAACATCAGGGAGGGGTCTGAATGTGGTATTGGTATTGAAAAGAATTAGATGGTGGTCTGACCAATCGATAGGAGATATGGAGCTGATGGAGATCAGGTAATTTTTAGCGATAATCGCATCCAGGGTGGAGCCTTTAATGTGTGTTGGTTCATTTCAGAGTTGATTTAGGTTATTAAGATCCAGAAGGTTCGTAAGTAGTCGCACTGAAGTGTCTTCTGCGTTGTTCCAATGAATGTTGAAATCGCCCAGGTACACATCCTTCGTGTCAGTTAAGGCGAACCGAGTAATAAGGTCAGAGAACTCTTCTGCGAAGAGGGCTCGGTCACCAGGAGGATGGTAGATGGTGTGGAATTTGACAGGATGCGAGCCTTTGGTTAAATGTTCCACCCCAAGGGATTCAAAGGTCGAGTATTTTGCCTTATTTAACATGGAGAGTTGGATTTCTATTTTGTGAATAATAGCCAGACCTCCCCCAGCCCTTTTAGGTCTGTCCTGTCTGATGAGAGTAAACCCGGGAGGGGTAAGCAGGTCGAGAATAGGGGTGGCGTGTTCATTTAGCCAGGATTCAGTGAGGATAGAATCAGCGATATCAGTAGCGTGTTTGGCTACAGTTGAGGAGCATGCAAGAGAGAGGGCTGGACTTTTCCCTGGAGGCTGGAATATTTTGAATGGTGGTGAGTTGAGCTTGTGGTCTGGGTTCGTTGCTGGTTGAGGGGATTCTATTAGTGCTCACAATTACTGGGATAGTGAGGGGGGGTTGAGGATACCTTGTCTGTGGTTTAGTAAGGTAGGATTTGCTGAGAGCAGCGGCTTCAAGATCAGATAGAGTGCGGAGAGCATGGTGGGATCTGTGGGACGACGGCCTAAAGGAGTGAAGAGCCAGGGGGAGTGTTTAGAGGCTTTGGTAGGGGAGCCAGTGTGAGGAGGTAATTTATAACTCTCTGGGGTGTGGTTTCTGGATAGCTTAGCCTGTTTAGAGATGTCACGTCTAAGGTGACCTATGTCATTAGCCACGGAGTCAAGTTTCTGTTCCATACGGGACAAGATCTGTGAGAGTGTGTTATTGACGCTTCCAGCAATGTGTGCAGGAGGCTGTGAGACAAGACCTCGGGGGCTAGAGCAGAGCATGTTTGGATATGGGAGAGCTCCTGACTATGGGGACTATGCTTGAGGACAGCCTGAGTGGGGTGCAAAGGGACAAAGATAGAATCTGGGGTTGCGTCTGCAGAGGGTTCAGGAGAGGTTGGTCTAGCGATGAGGCCCGAGCAACTAGGTTTACTGAGTTCAACGTTGCGATTTGCTACCGGGAGATTGCTGGTTGGGGTGGACAAAGGTGAGGACCCTCCACTGAGCGTTTTTGTGCCGAGTGTGTTTATGGGGGAAGTAAGGTTGCTAGTTGGATCCGTGGGTGGCTTCGGGCTGGATGGTGAATTTGAAGAGGGAAGAAGGCGGGTCGGTTCAGGTGAGCTTTGTCAGGGGTCGGGGGATAGAGGCAAAAGGAACAGATCACCCTGAGGAGTGAGAGGTTTGAAAAATGACCGAAAGTGTTGATCGAATAGGGAGAGGTTAGGGTCGGTCGCTTGTATAAGAATGATTCCCTGTCTTAAAGGTAGGCCTTGCAATATTGAAAAACACATTTAATCGTTTTTCATTACCAGGATATGTAAAACCGAAAAGTACATGTGCAACTTTTGAAATACACTGCACCCTACCCTCTGGGCTGTCCAGGGCTTACCTTAGGGGTGACATAAATCTATTATAAATGAAGGTTTGGGCCTTGAAAAAGGTTTCCTTTGCCAGTTCGAAATAGCAGTTTAAAATTGCACGCACAGGCTGCAATTGCAGGCCTGAGACATGTTTAATGGGTTACTTAAGTGGGTGCACAATCAGTGCTGCAGGCCCACTAGTAGCATTTAATTTACAGGCCCTGGGCATGTGTAGTGCCACTTTACTAGGGACTTACAAGTAAATTAAATATGTTAAATGAACATAAGCCAATTCTACCATGTTTAAGATATTTAAGAAGGTAGCAAAAGCAAATTAGTACTGGTTAGCAGTGGCAAAGTGCCAGCCTCCTAAAAGTCAACAAAAACAGATTTAGAAAACAGGAGGGTGAAGGCAAAACATTTGGGGATGACCCTGCAGAAAGGGCCAAGTCCAGCACTCACACGCTCCCTCAGCAGCTAAATAACACTTGATTTGAAAACTAAAGAATTGGAATAGCCAATGCATCTGGTTCGAATTTTGAGTTATACACTAGACCAGCGGTTCTTAACCTTTTGACTTCTGAGGATCCTGCATCGAATTGTTTCTGGAATCCGGGGACTCCCACTGAGTTGTTATTGGAAGCCGCGGCCCCTTAGCCTAAGCAATTCTTTGATTTGAACCCTGAAACAATGGACAAAAATACAAAAACAAGTATACACCAAATGCTCAAATATTGAAATATTTTGTTTAATTCACAATCAAAAATAGAAAAAGTTTGCAAATTTTCAATTTTGCTTTATTTATATATGCTTTATTAATTTTAATACTATTTAATTTTGTAAAACAGTTGTGGACCATGTGAGCAGGCCATGCGGACACCAGGGGTCCTCGGACCACAGGTTAAGAACCACTGTGCTAGACTTATAGCCACTGGATGGGAATTTGTATTTCAGCAGCTGTCCAATAGCAGGAGCCGGGGAGCTCACAGTAACCATTAGGTGAATAACCCTTTGACATCCCTAGCAATTCATTTGTTTCTCCGCCAAATAAACCAATGTCTTCTGCAGTGAATAACAAAGTACAAAATGCTTTGCTTTAGTTATATAATGCATGTTTGAAATGAAGAATTGAATCTGACAAAAGTGTGATTATTGAATGTACTCTATGGATGCAAAATATTGGCGCATTGCACTGGACCCACTTCCAAGGAGGTGGAATGATACACCAAATAGCATGAGATGAGACATGTATTCACCTCTGGGATGACCTAAGATGTGACTGATACTGTTTCACAGCAATCGCAAAAGGAGGCTAACCGAAATAAGCCTACTGTTGAAAGGAGTTGACCAAAACCTACGCTATGTGTATTGTAAATAATAGATCTGGCAAACCACTATGTTGTAGCTAGTGGGGACTGTAGTATTGAAAATCGAAAGTCGCAAGATACCTTAATATCGTGGACAAAATTTCGAGGGACAAAATATTGTAAGGAAAGTGCATATAGAAAGGTGTAGATTGATCGTTATTAACTCCACAGCTATGTCCCTCGGAGATATATATGCCATCATGGTACGTATATGTGGAGTTTTTTTTTTTTAAATGATTTTTATTGATTTTCCGCAACATAATATTATTAGCATCTGCATTACAACATATTACAATATTGCCAGTACAATCATAGTGGCTTGAATGGCTTGGGCGGGATGTCCCGAGGATTTCAGCCACTGTACGTATATGTGGAGTTAGGTATAGAAAATCTATGCATACTTACCTTTTGATATTTTGTCCAAGATACTAAGGTGCCACGATGTTTCCCACTCAATATTAAAGGTGCATTTTCTGGTGGAGAAACAACAGCAATTCATTTTGTGCGTGCACTTGAAAGCCTGCAGGAGCTGGGTGGCACAGTCCCCGGTCCGGCACTGCTTTGCAGTGCTACGTGTGTGTGTGAGAGAGAGAAAGAGAGAGAGAGAGAGAGAGAGAGAGAGAAGAAAGAGCAGTTAGAGCTTTATCGTTTCTCTGTGTGTGAAGGAAGCTTGCCTTGCTATGGACAATTTTGTAACCTTTATGCTTTTAAGGGACGCGTGCAGATCTTCTAGTTGTGTTGTATTTGACCTATATGTGTAAGGACGCGTGTACCCCTGTTGCTGTAGCTCTTCTGTGTCACAGATGAGTGGGCAGCCTTGCTGCCTGTATGTTGGTGTACAGAAAAGGTAATCTTATTAGGTGCACACAACATTGCTACTGTTTGTACAGTCAGTGGTGGTTACATGACAATTGGTAACAGTCAAGTGCGGAACAATCTCAGAGCTTTGCCCCAGATCTGTACGCTGCCTGGAGTGTGTTTGCATGTCTGTGTGTGTGTGGTCGTTTGTGCATGTGTTCGCTTGTTCTGTGTTTGTGGAAGAAGCATGGCCTAATGTTGTCTGATCAGCACCTGTTCTCTGTGTGAAAGAAGCTTGCACTGCCTCTATTGAATGTGCTGTCCCTGTCTTTATCTACATGAAAGTTCATTTTGTTTCAACCCTCACTGTCTGCTGTCAAATGCGTGTGTGTGTGTGTGTGTATGTTTGTGTGTATGTATGTGTGTCCTACTCCACAGGCATGTAAAGAAGTGTGCCCTACTGTAGCTGCTGTTCTGTGTGGCACATATTCTCTGTGTGAGGGAAGCTTCCATTATATTGCTGCTTCCTGTCCTGTAGTTGTTCTGTGTGTTTGAGAGACTCTTGTACTTCTGAAGGTGTCTGTTACCTGCCTTTAAATGTAAGGGATCTTTTAGTGTGTGTGTGTGTTTGTTATTTCCCATACTGGGCACGTTGCGTGTGTGTGTGCGCGTCTTTAAGGAAGTGTGCATTGCACTGCTTTAGAAAACATGCACCGCTGCTGCTATATTTATCCGTGTGCCGAGGGCTGCCTTTCCTTTTTCTGCCTCACACTAGCTGTGCTGTGTGTGAAAGAGACTTGCACCTTCTCTGTCTATGGGATATTGTGGTTCTGTTGGCGTGCTGCATTTGTTTAGTGTATGAGAAAGCCTGCACTGCTGCAGCCAATGCTGTGCCAGTTTCATGTATCAGAGAGTCTTGAGAAATCCAAGGCAACTGGCCTTTTCACTCTCCGTTTAATGTAGTAGAATTTTGTGATGGCAGATATGGGACCGCAAGCCGCCATTTTCTTACTGCAGATACTTGATACAACCCAATGATTCCGTGTGAGTTTATTTTGATCCCCTTGTCTCAGATGTAATTATACACCTACACTCTCTCTGCGGAGTCCTGAGATGTGCGATTCGCACCTTCCCACAACGCCTCTCCCTCTCCAGAACCTCGGGATGAGAACAGCGCAGGAGGCGAGAGGTAAAGAGAGATCTCATGAAGAAGCCAAGTCGTGGCAAACAACAGGGAATTACATTCAGCAAATCTTGTATTCCCTGGAGGCTGTCGGGGGCTGTCTAGGCTGTGTGCTGTTATCATGTATAATTATTTGGCTGATGTCATATGTTAATTCTTCATCATTGCACCTGGTTTCGTTTAATATGCACGGGGAATACAGCACAATTTCAGAAAATATTATTTTTTCACCCTTAAGCCCCATTGTGGGAACCGACCTCGTGGCTGTGTATGAAAGTTGACAAGTTAGTATCTTTCTAGGGTTTTCAGTTTTGTAAAACCTTGGGGGTCTCACAATAATTGGTCTAGTAACCCAGATTCATACGTAAAAAGGTCACCAATTGTTTTATGAATGAAATCTGCCGGCTAACGACTGGAGGTACCTGTTTCAGGACAATATTTCGCTTTTTGAATTTTGCCGCCCAGAAATGAGGAAACCATGCAGTTTTACCAGGTTATCCTCAGACGGTATTTGAGAATAGCGAGAAAGTACTGCACCTGGTGAATTCTACACCCATTTGTATTAGTGTATATTGGATGTGTTATAACCTCCCAAAATAACAGCGCACTGCAAATTAGGTCACGTGAAGACAACTATTCTGAAATTACTTAGACCCTGTAAGAAATTGGGTTGTTGGTTGAGTGGTGTGTTAACCTTCCTTAAGCAACAGCCACAATCCCTGTCAGGCTAAACCACAAAAGTCATTAAATTGACCATAACCCTCTGGTAGCTTGGCACAAACGCAGTCAGGCTTAACTTAGAGGCAAGGTGTAAAGTATTTATGCAGCACACAACAGTAATAAAGTGAAAATACAACACAAGAAAATTCCCACACCAATTTAGAAAAATTAAGTAATTTTTAATTAGTTATTTAACATTAAAACCACAAAAATCTAATCAGTAGAACTGGAGTTTTGAATTGTTAAATTTAAGGTAAAACTAGTGCCTAAAAGGTCAAAGCTCCAACCGCGAACATCTAGTCGCGCGAGACCAGGTCAAAGTTGAAAACTATGGCCTACCGCGGTTGAGCACTAGTCCGATACAAAAAGTGGATTGGGCCCCATTGGCGCTTACCTTCGGACTTTGAAGAAATTTGAAGAAAATTCTGTGAGGTAGAAGCTCAGTGGGGCAAGGCTGCAGGCGGTGTCTGAGGAGGAGGTGTCGTCATCGGGGACTGCTGGACGAAGCCGCTGTGATGATTTCTACATTCTGACTCAGTCTCTTTTTTGGAAATTGAAAATCTCCAACACGTCGAGGCAGGAGGCTGTAGCCGCTGAGAGTTCTATGAGGCCGGATACCCCTTTTGTGAAGGACTGCTCAACAGGATTTGCTGCTCCGGAGAAGAACGTTATGGGAGCTGCCACAAATTCAGGCTGACCGGTGATGCACTTTGGGCGGATAGATGAGCAGGATGGTCCCGGTCTTCTCTCGGGCAACTCCAGCCCAGTACGACTTAATTTTGGGACAGGCCCAGAGGATTCGAAAGAAGGTACCCACCTCTGCGCATCCCCTGAACCACTTGTCTGTGTCGCAGCAGCCCATACGATGCTGAAGTGTCCTTGGGACATATGATCTACGCAGGATCCGAAGTTGAATCAGTCTGAACCGTGCCCGTATGGCAATCTCCCTAGGACTCTTCTATGGCTTCCACCCAATCGTCGTCTTCCAGAAGTCCTACGTCTGTTTCCCACGCTTCCTTCAGGGGGCCCATAGGATCAGGGGAGTTATACATAATCTTTCGATATGTAAGGAAGACAGCCTTTTCAATCAATGAGTTGAGTAAGAGTCTGTCCTCTAGCAGGGAATATTCAGGTATTTGTTCTCTGTCCGATATATAGCATCGGAGGGCATGTCTCAACTGCAGGTAACGGAACCGCTCCCCATCTGTCATCTGATATTCCGTCTGTAGATCTCCGAAAGTGACCATAGTCCTGTTGCGCCACACATCTCCTGGGTGGTCTATCCCAATGAGACCCCACCTACGAAAACCTTGCAGGCACCCAACTTCACCCAGCAGGTCACATTCCCAAAGCGTGGTCGCTTCCGTTAGTTTAGTTTCCCACCCCAGTAGTTTTGTAGCCTTTCTCCATGCCTGTGCCACCGCCCGCATATGTACCAGACGAGATCTCTCACATCTGTTATGATACAGCACAGTCGGGTAGCTGCCGTTTCCCATTGCGTGGCGGTCCACCCGGCAAGTGGGCTCGGTCTTTGGTGCTAAGACCCAATCATCGACACTAATAAGCTAGGATGCCAAGTAATATTTCTTGACATCAGGTCCCGCTAGGCTGCCCTCATATACCCCATGCTGTAGCTTGCGTAACGTTATTCGCGGCCTGAGACCCCCCATAGCAGGCTAAGCTGCTCCACCTTGATCGCCAGGAAGAAGGCCTCAGGGATCCGATATGGGGTGTTTTGGAGTGCGTATAGCAGGTGGGGGAGAGCCATCATTTTGAACAAGACCGCTCTGTCCCTAAGGGAGATCAGAAGGTGATGCCAGTGGGCCATGTCTCGTCACAACTTCTCCAGTTGGGAGTGTAAATTCCAAGCCATGAAGTCTTCCTCTGACTTGGTGATCCAAATACTTAGGTACCTGAACTCCTCTCGTCGGACCAGGGCTGCACAGGCAGACGTGAGGGGTGGGATCTTGCCCATCAAAGGGAAAACTAAGGACTTGTCTCAGTTAATCTGGTAGCCTGAATAGCTGCCAAAAAGTTGGAAAATGTGGATGAGTCTGTGGAAAGTTTGACTGGGCTTGTATGCGTAAAGCAGAATGTCATCCGCCTATAGGGAGATATGCTCCTCCCAGCCACCCCTCACATCAATACCTCGGATGGGCGGATCCCCATGAACCCACACCGCAAGTGGCTCAAGCGCCAACAAGAAAAGCAAGGGGGAGAGTGGGCACCCCTGCCGAACGCCCCTTTGTAGTGGGAATGGTCTAGCTTTCATCCCGTTCATGCAGACCCTCGTGAGCGGGTCATGATATAGAAGTTTAACCCAGGCACAGAACTTTAGTCCGAAGCCCAGTCTGGACAGAACCGCAAAGAAGTATGGCCATTCGATGCCATTGAACGCCATTCGCGCATCTAGTGACAACAACGCGGCAGCCTCAGCTGGCCGGGTCGCTGTCATATGCATGGCTCCATATAGATGGTGAAGAGTCAGCCTAGTACTCTTATGAGTATCCTATCAGGATGGTCTATTTTGGGCATTACTGGGCCCAGCCGGTTGGCTAATACCTTTGCCAGGACTTTGGCCTCAAAATTGAGTAAGGAGATGGGCCTATAGGAACTACATAGCTCCGGAGGTCTTCCTTTCTTTGGAATGACTACAATGGTAGCCAGTCTCAAATCCTCTGGCAGTCGTCCATCCTCCTGTGTGGTATGGAACATATTAAGCATTGGCTGGGCCACTCCCTCTGCTACACACTTATAAAGTTCCGCAGGGAGGCCGTTCGGGCCTGCTGTTCCAGATTGTAAATCCCGAATGGCCCCTACAATCTCTTCCTTCATCAGGTTCCGATCGATTGCCTCTCCATCCTCCGCCGAGAGCATTGGCAGGGGAATATCCTTGAGTAGTTCAGCGCTATCATCTTCCGATCTGCAAGAGACTGGTTGATATAATATTTCATAGTAGGCTCCGAAAGCCTCCGCTATTTCTGCTCCGGAACTCCTTGGAGGGCCGCCAGGAACTCGAAGCTCCGATACCCAATTCCGGCTCCTATCTCTCCTCTCTAGCCATGCTATTAATTTGTTGGCTTTGTTGCCCAGATTGTATTGTCGCCTCTGCGGGGCTACCGCATCTGCACGAGCCACGTTTTCTTCCATGTCTCTGAGCTCTCCCTGTCTGAGACACAGCCTATGCCTCAGTCATCCCCTCCCGCCCCAGTCGTATCTCAATGTCAGTTATTTCTTGTGCCAGTTTATTGCACCGAGAGCGCCCCCTCTCCCTCTTACCCCTAACCACCGCCTGCACATAGCCTCGGGCCACAACTTTGTATGCTTCCCATAGGGTGCTGTGGGAGTCTACCGAGTACTGTTTTGTTCACTCCCTGAAGTACCTCGACCGGAGAGTGATCTGATATGCCTCTCACCTTGTGTCGTGCCCCGCGTATACGGTCTGTGTAAAATGTAATCGAGATGAGAGCCACTACTGTGCGCCGCCGAGATGTGTGTGAACTATCTAGCGGTCAAATTGTGCATCCTCCATAGGTCTGTGAGCCCCATTGCCTCTGCAAAAGCACGCAGTGTGTGCGGCCCTGTTGCCCGAGGGGTCGGCACAGCCCTGTCTTGTTCTAATGACATTGTGGCGTTCATATCACCTCCTAGTCTGAGGATGCCTGGAGGCATGTCTAATATTAGTTTGCTGAGTTCTGGGAGAGTCTCCGCATGGAGCCACGGTGGTATGTAAGTGGAGCATATGTTGAGAGACCGGCCCTCCTATGTCCCTGTCAACGCCACATACCTGCCCGATGGGTCCTGCCACGTGCGTCGCGGCAGAAAGGGTACTGTATTTTTAATTAGGAATGTAACCCCTCTGGAACATGATGTGAACCCCGCATGAGCCAAGAGGGTGTATCCAAACTGATTGAGTGCTAGGTAGTGATTGCCCCTCAAGTGTGTCTCCTGTAAAAGAACTAGGTCAGGGGATTGTCTGTGCAAGTATTGTAAGACCATTGTACGTTTAATTTTATCTCCTAGGCCATTGACATTCCACATCATGACCTTCATTGCTGGTGTGTGTTGTGGTGCCATGTCTGTACTGGGGTAGATCGCGACCTTCCCTTCTCCCTCCCCTTCTCCCTCTCCGCCACCCCCCCCTCTCCACCCTGCAACTATATGGCCGAATATCGCATACTTCATGAAGTGGTGTTTCTGAAACTAAACCAAAATAAATGTGGAACATGCATAACACAAAAACGCAGAAACAATTACCCGTATAGAACACACCCCTCCCTGCTACCCTGCCCTGTAGGTTTAAAACTACCCACATCCCCAATTTTCAGAGCGCCTGTCGCCCAATTAAAACAGTCACTATATGTTGAGGCAGCTGGCGCTGCTTCGTATAGACCAGTGACAGCCCTCCCGCCTTCCCTGTTACTCTAATGTTCAATGTGTGTGTCTTAACAAGAACCCCAACACTTACAAGACCTTCAAATGTAGAGAAGTCCCTGATTCAGTCCTCTGTTCACCGCACCCAGGACTCATCCAAGGACTGACGCTCAGCGCAATCTGTTTCTTGTCAGCCATCCTCTGCAAGCGGGGCTGCCCCCAACACGCTCACCGAGTTGGGCTCGTAGGGCAATTCTCTGGGGAGAGTCTTTCACCTGAAGCGTCATCCTGTGCCCCATGGGGGCGGCATCGCTCTGGCCCCCATGTTGTCGTCAGTCTCGCTCCTACCGTCACTGTTGCTTGTTCACTTGTCCGCCCTCAAGCCAGTCCCACACATCCTTAGGCGCTGTGAAGTACCATGACTTGCCATTGTCTAGCCAAAATTTTCTACATTCCAAGTTTTGGATTTTGGCTATCTGGGTAACTTTAACACCACAGCCAAGGGTCCAGGACTAGAGGATACCTCTTGGGGGGTTAGGACTCCCTCAGGCTGGGTTCCGGTGCGTGCTTAAGACGGTTGGAGCCTTTTCTGTTCCTGAGGGTCCGATCAGCAGGCAAGACAACTCGCCTTTGGAGTCACTCTGGTAGTTCTGGGTTCAGCCGTAGAACAGGGCTCAAGCAACAGGGCAGGCCTCTCAAAGGTCAAGGCAGGCTCCAGGCAACAAAGCAGTCCTTCCACGTGTAGCAAAGCAATCTTGTGGAGTACACAGCAGGCCACATCAGCAGGCAGTCTTCTGAGAGTCCTTCTGCAGGTCAGAAAGTGAACTGAAGAGGGGTCTGAGGGTCCTATTTTTATACCTTGTGCCTCCTTTGAAGTAGGAGAAGTTTCTAGAGAATTCCCTTTGAAGTGATTGAAGTTTCCTGCTTCCCCTACCCTGGCTCCAAGCTGTCTGCATGAACAATGCAAGGGTGACAAGTCCTTTGTGTGAAGGCAGGGTTCAGTCTATTCAGTTGCAAGGTGGGCTGTGCCCAGCTCAGCCCCCTTCCTGCCAGTTAAAGACACATGCAGGCACACCTGATCCCTCTATTGTGTGGCTGTCTGGAAGGAACAAAGTCCAACTGCCAACTACACCAGTTATGTTACCCAGGAACAGGCTGCAGACACCAGATAGAGGAGGAACATACCAACTTTCTAAAAGTCTCATTTTCAAAATTATAACTTAATATCAGACTATATCAATACATTTATTTTTATTTACAGTTTCTTAGACACCAAACATGATCCTGTTCCCAATCAAATGTTAGCACTTATTAAATGTAACAAGGCAATCCAATGTTATCCTATGTGAGAGGTAGACTTCACAGTCGTAACAAACAAATTTAGGAGTTTTTCACTACCAGGACATGTAAACCTTAAAAGTACATGTTTTATTTACAATGCACCCTGCGCTCTGGGTTACGTAGAGTCTACCTTAGGGAGTTGGTGGCTTAGCAAGGGGATTATAATGTCAAGCAGAATTGGCAGTTTAAAACTGTATTCAGGCAGCAATGGCAGACTTAGGATAGTTTTTAAGGTGCTGCTTAAGTGGGTGGCACAATATGTGCTGCAGGCCTACTAGTAGCATTTCATTTACAGGCCCTAGGTATACGGTATACCATTTTACTAGGAACTTAGAAGTAGATAAGTATGCAAATTAGGTGTGCGCCATTTTTAAAGCAGAGGGGACAAGCAGTGGTAAAGTGTACAGAGTCCCGAAGCCCAAAAAAATGGATTCAGAAAAATAGGAGGGTGAAGACGAACAGTCGTCGAGTCAAAGATCATTATGATAATTTAATTTTCACCATGCAAGGCTTACAGAAAATACACTTAGGGCCTCATTACGACGGTACAACATGCTGTCGGACCGCCAAAGCTGTGGTGTGACCGCCCTCCTGATTAGGAGTTAAATCCTGGTCTGACAGGTGGTCCTGCAGCGGTCTGATGGCAGCAGTCTGCTCGGCTGATAGAAGAGCTTATCATGTGGACCGCCGCAGTCAAAGCGCCGACTGCACCTTCCTGCAGGGTATGGCATGTATACCACATCATTCAGGAAGGGGGGTTGCAAATCCATGGGAGCACTGCATGTGCCCCCCCCGCATGCACCCCCAGGCCCAAATCCAGTAGGGGTTCCTGTTAGGGCCCCCTTTGTTACCATTCCGCCACCCTTTTCATGGCGGATTCACGGCCGTGGAAAGGGTGGTGAAATGGCAACTCGGAATATGCTTGACGGTGCCGGCTGCGGCACCCCCAGCATATTCCTGCCGGTGAAAGATCGTCGGCCCAGCGAAATCCTTGATTCCAGCAGTGCTGGCGGTCTTACGGTGGTCTGACCACAGCAGTTGCAATACTGAGGGCAGTACTGCAGTGTGGCGGTCGTTGGACCACCACTACAGGTATGGCAGTCCTATTGACCGCCGTACTCGTAATCAGGCCCTAAATCTGATCCTATCACAGTGTAGATAAGCAAAGCTTCTTTATTACCCAGATTAATAGAATCAACTTCTCATCAAAGAAATGTCCACACTGTTGTGCCGCCTACAAAACCTTTTGCTTATAACCAAAGGAGTAAGATCAGAAGAGAGTTCAGAGTGTACACAACTGAACAGGGTGTCAGAATGCAATAACCTTGTGCTCGGAATCCAACTGGAGTGATACCTCTAGCAATGACCACACACATACAGGAAAATGAGGGCCAGTGGTAGAAACTGGCAAAGCGGGAATAGGGGGAAAAAATAGAGAAAAAAAGAAAACAGAGACATGTACTCCACCACTCTGACTCATCATTTCTTCTGGTCAAGATGTCTGAAGGATGTAGGTTCTCTAAAGTTAAAGAAATATATTGAGTAACTTGTCATTAAGGGCTTCTGCAATTAAATAATATTATTTACCATTATATACAGGTAAGGAAAAAAAGACCACACTTAAGAAAACACTAAGAGCCCAAGAGGAGTACAAGGTGAGCAGCAGAGAGAAAAAAGTTGTACATAAACAATCATACTCAAGGCAGTGGAAATCGGAATGCAAGCATGGATCTAACAAGACGGATGGACAAAACTAGAGACCAAATAGAACAGGACAAAGACAAGTAATCTAAGAACTGGAGCTAGCATACATGAGCAAAGTAGTAAGGTAAAACTGAAGTCTGAACAAGGCAGAAAGCAAGACCAGACAGACCTGGAAACGATACCTCAAGACAAGCTCAAGGATACTAGAACATTTTAAAAAACAATTTATGTAGAAGCTGAAGGCTAAAATTGAGATATGCTCAGGGGGGCTAGAAACTGTAACAAGCAAAAGACTGGAACTGTAAAGTAAACTATAGAGTGCAAGATGTGAAACACACACAATGGCCAGATAACAAGAAGGAAAACAAAGTGACATGAGAGCAAATACAGAGCTAAGGACAGAAGCAAAAGGAATACGTAAATGGGCAACATGATCAGAAACTGTGAAGCAAAACATGAAGCAAAGGGAAACAGGAACATGAACCGAAGGAACAGTCAAACAAATAAGGGAGCAGCTCAGGAGCTGCACATGGTTACAGGTTAGAGAGAGATGGCAGAGAGAAGCAAATGCAATGTAAAGCTCAAAGAAATCTGCAGCAAGCTGCACTGATACAGTAGCAAGATAGTAGCAAGGCAGCAAACAAGAAACACAGGGTTTGGTACAAAGAGATTCACCAGAAAATGCATTAACAAGGAGCTTCAAGCCCTAGCAGGTTATAAGCAGTTCCTGGCAGCAGTATGCTGAGGGCTTGGGTAACATGACAGGGCTCCTCAAGACTAGTCACAAGTGTAGGTCATTTTTTTGCTCTCTCACAGATCCTGAGAAGAGAATCCAGTACTGCCAAATAGCAGGACTAATACGAGGGAAAGCACCGACTCATGGTTGGGATTGGTGTTACATGGGATTTGTATTCCATTGAAGCAAGTGTAGAGTTTCCAACAAGCCCAAGGTTGAAATGGCATGCAGGCAGAAGTGATACATGGGTTTTGGTTGAGTTCTGATGGTGATCTCCAAGGGTACAGTACCTCCCAGTAGCAGGGAGATGGAACAGTAACATCTAGATCCTCAACTTGAGCCAAATTATTGTTTGAGATGAAAAGGAGTATGTCCTACTGGGATTATACCTGGCTCATGTAAGGTTATGATGTTCATGCAGAACTGTTGGGAACTTGAGGTAATCGCTCCAGACAACACTCTTCAAGAGATCAACAATGACTTTGAATTCTCTTCATTGCTTGATCATTTTAGTAGAATAGTCATTAAAGAGTCTGAATGTATGTTCCTTCCACTTCACTACCCCTTCTGAGCGATATGCTTTCATTGTGACATGACATTCATATGATCCAGGCAGTCATTGTTCAGGGAATAATAAATTCATGGCAGGACCTGCTCATTTATTATTCACTGCTCCAGCAAAGAGCACCCCATAATGCCCCAGAGTTTTTTTTCAAATTATTTTTTTTCCTAGTCGTGCCCCTATAAGAGGCAGGGGCACCACCAACTATTTTTTTAAATGTTTCGGGGGCTGCAGGGAGTGCAGCAGCACCTCAGCAATATTAAAACATACAGTAAGTCTCCTGGGTCATTGAATCCATGATCCCATGAGAGCTTGCTGTATTTATTTAAAGCTTTGCACGCTGGAGCTGTATGCTCTTCAGCTGGAATGTGGTAACCTCTACTGGTTGGTTCTATGGCTGCACCTTTAGCTATTCCCAAACTGAAGTTATACATTATAAGGTTTTACAATGTATCCCAGTGCTTTTCCATTGGCGATTCAGCCTTGCCACAGTGAAAAAATATTTTGAAGATTTTTCACTACCAGGACATGTAAAACTTGAGTACACATGTCTTACTCTCACATCTTACTTTTTAAATACCATGCACCCGGCCCTGTTGACACTTAGGACCTACCTTAGGGGTGACATAAGAATTCAAAAGGAATGTTTAGGGCTTGCAAAGCATTTATTTTGCCAGACCAAATTTGCAGTTTTTAAAACTGCACACTTAGGCTGCAGGGGCAGGCCTAAAGGCATGCTTTCCAATGTCACTTTAGTGGTGGCATAATAGGGGCTACAGTCCACTAGTGACTTTTAACTTACAGGCACATGGTACACAGACACCATTTACAAGGGACTTATTGGTAAGACAAAAATCTGCCATTCAGCGATTAGCCAATTCTACATGTTTTTAGGGATCAGAGCACTTACACCAGTGCTTGAAAAGTCCATACACCCGCAGCATCAGTTGAAAAATTGGAGGGGGACATGCATAAAAATGATCTTTCCTTACAGATAGCATGTAAATTACATAATCCCTGGAGAAAATTCTAATGGTGCATTTTTAAAGTTACATGGTGCACCGTTTACAAATCATTAAAGCTTTGAGTGGAAGAAGTACTCCATGTTAAACACGGTAATGGCTGAGCACTCCTAATGTGGGTTGCAGAGGTATGTTTGAAAGTAGGTTTGGCCTAAAGCCAAAGTTTGTTCTAAAAATTCTGTGAGAAAGGCTAAAGCTGCTGTTGACAGTTGTAAGAAATTGGGTTACTGCTTTAGGGCGGTGAAACACAGAGCAGTCAGGCTTAACTTAGATGCAATGTGTAAAATATTTATGTAGCACTTCAAACATTAAATACAGTGAAAATACAACACAAGAAAAATCCCACACCAATTTAGAAAAATAGAGTTCATTTTAATAAATAAATCAAGATCAAAAATCCAATCAGTAGAACCGGAGATATGCAATTTTAACGATTTAAGTGAAAGTAGGGCCAAAAAGCACAAAGCACCAACTGTGGTTATCTGGTTGCGGTGGACTGGGTCAAAGTCCCAAGTTCAGGCAGACTGTGATTGTGCAAGGGCCTGCTACAGCTAACCACTTAGGGTCCGCTGAACACAGTACCTTAATCCTGGTTGCAAAGAGATGCGGAATCCCACTTCTAGGATGCATCGCCCAACAGAGGCGATGCAAGGTCCAGGTGAGGAGATGCGTCCCGCAGCAGTGGTTCCGATGGGCTGCATTGGGTGAGGCGATGTCCTTGCGTGGAAATGAGCCACGCAGCGGTGGCCCACTTCCAAGGGTCCAAGACTGGGGTGGCACAACTTGGGAGGGCAGGACTCACAGATGGTAGTCCAGATGCTAGGCTCAAGGTTGTTGGAAACCTGCTATGTCCCTGAGGCATCACACCAGGAGGCCAGCCAACTAGCCCTTGCAGTCACTATGGGGTGCTAGGTTCAGAGATTCAGGTCAAGTCCTTCTCCCCCAGGAAATGCAGGGGAGCAGTCCTTCAGAGCAGCAGTCCAGCAGAGTGGCATTCCTTTCAGCAGCACAGTAGCCCTTCCTGGCAGAGTCCACAGATCCAGACGTGCACTGAAGAGTTGGGGTCTGAGGTCCAATATTTATACCTGGTGACCACTTTGAAGTGGAAGACGCTTCTAGATGTTTCCACCCTTCTGAGGTGTCAGGCATCCCTTTCGTCACTGCCCTGAGCCCAGCTTGTCTGGGGTCACAAAGGCCTAGTGATAGACTCCTTTGTGAGAGTACTCAGGCAGAGCCTTTGTGATGTGCAAGTGTGGTAGGTGACAGCTCCTCCCCCGTTAACGCAGAGTGGCCGAACCTTCCAACACCTATCATCCCTTTATCTCACTGTCTGAAAGTAATATACAAAGGTCAATTGCCAGCTACTCCCAGTCGTGTGACTCAGGAAAAGGCTGCAGGCTCTAAATATGTAGGACAAGAAACTGCCAACTTTCTAAAAGTGGCATTTTCAGAATAATGATTAAAAATCTGACTTTAAGAGGGCTTTTAATTACAATTCTTTAGACACCAAACTCAACCTGTCTAACTATCCCAATTGGAAGATAAATCTTATGAAACGTAATAAAGTAACTCCAATCTTTAAGAGCTTTTCACTATCAGGACATATAAAATTGAAAAGTACATGTCCAATTTTTTGGATATACTGCACCCTGCCCTCTGGGCTATTCGGTGTCTGCCCTAGGGGTGACATATGTATTAAAAAGGAAGGTTTGGGCCTGGCAAAAGGTTTGTCTTGCCAAGTCGAAAGGGCAGTTTAAATACTGCACACACAGGCTGCATAGGCAAGCCTGAGGCATGCTTAAAGGACTACTTAAGTGGGTGGCACAATCAGTGCTGCAGTCCCACTAGTAGTGTTTTATTTATAGGCCTTGGGAACAAGCAGTACCACTTTACTGGAGACTTACAAGTAAATTAAATATGCCAATTGGGTGTAAGTCAATTCTATCATGTTTTAAGGAGAGAGCACAAGTACTTTAGCACTGGTTAGCAATGGTAAGTGTTCAGAGCCCTAAAGCCAGTAAAAAACAAAGTCAGCAAAACAGGAGGATTGAAGGCAAAAACGAAGGGGAGAACCACGCCAAGGATGCCAGGTCTCACAACAATACATTAACCACCAGTGGATATCATGGCACATGCGCATGTTGAATAGTTGTAATACAGTGATATGGACAAATTCTATAAGCTGTGCTTGTGTATTTCCAGAACTTCATAAAGATTTTGAGGCATTCAGATTATTGAATAAGGTAGAATGTAGGGGTGTCCCACTTAGAGGTGATTTAACTCATACTGTTGTTGTAAGCATGGCTCTAAGGTTGTATGCCATTATGCCCATCTCAGCAATGTAGTGCATTTTACTAAACTACAGATCTTCGTCCATAAGGCGTGACAGAAGGGCTATTTATGGTGGCAGATGTATACCTGTCAACCTCTTGAGTTGCAGGTTATATGAAGACTTTAAAAGGGCAATCCCATTAAAGTGAATAGAAAATTGTTTACAGATGTAGAGTGTCAAATTACTTCAAGACCACTAACCATTTAGGATGGTGTCACAATGATTATGTGATGCCATCAATGAGGCAATGATTGATGTTATTTGAGCTGCCATCAGTAATGCTAACAATGATGTCATTTAAAATGTGATGAGTAATGTAATATATGAGGTCATAAGCTGTCTGGAATGAACAACGAAGTACACAGCCAAGCAAAACCTCCATTCTCTAAGCTGTAGGAAAAGGAGGTGACTAAAGTAAATGAAATCCCAAAAAGAACAACATAATGTACAAAAGGTGATATTTTTTTGTTCCAAATATTTTATTAAAATGTTTAGAAAATAAAGAAAACATTGAATATATTAACACATTACATATATCAGAGGCCTAACATGGTACAAAAGATTTAGACACAATGACTGATATCGATAGTAGGTGTCCTGGTGTATAGGCAGGGGACTGACCAGAAGATGCCAGAGGGCATGTATCGGGGAACATAACATAGAAATGTCATACCGTCATAATAATTTAAGTACATATTAAACTTTGTGTGTAGTAATGAGAGATTGTGCAAAGGCCTAATGGCTAAAATAGTCAGATCATGAATACAGAAGAGAAGTCTTGTCAAATGGAGACAGCAATGGAAGATTGTTGGGCCAACAGTGTGAGGTCTACAGAACAATAGGAAATAAGATAGAAAATAGGTCAAAGGGAGGTGAGGGGGAGGGGAGGGAGAAAGGAGATGGGTGTACGCCATTAGGGGATAACTACTATGTCGGGAGTGAGTAAGAAAGCTTACGCTTAGTGGAGACAAACGGTGAGAAAGAGGCCGCTAGGTTTTGGACCTAAAGCTGTTAAGATTGTGCCAAATCGACTGTGAAAGAAAGCAGTCCCAGAAGAGAGTTTTACATTTTTATGTGGGTTTCTGAGGTAAGCCCACCATGTGTGAAAGGAAACTTTATTTAGCACTTTCCATTCTAATAAGGTGACTTTAATGGCCACCATCAACAAAAGGTCCAATAGCACCAGATCTTTGTCAGGTAAGTCCAGAGAGGGGACTAGTGCATGTAGGCCCAAAATAATAAGAGATAAGGTTAAAGGAAAGCTCATATTGAAAACAGTGGTGAGCCACTCGTGAACCTCAGCCAAATAAGTAGATAGGTGGTTACATGTGAGAAACATATGGTCAGGATTACAGGTAACTTCTTTGCAGGACCAACAAAGATCAGGCTCAACCAAATTCAACTTAAACAGTTTAGATGGTGTCCAATATAAGAAGTGCACAGTATAGAACCATGTCTGAGACAGAGAAGGAATAATTTTATTTCGGAGGAGCTTGTTAGAGATTTGTGGCCAGCTGGAGTCCAGAATGGGAGGTCTGAAGGTACTTTGACCATCGTTTCTGAATGGGCGAGGAAGATGTGACTAGTGCGCTATGTAATCATTTGTATATTTTTGACTCTCAGGGGCAGATTTACAAGCCCCATGCGCCACATTTACGCCGCCGTTGCATCACTTCTGTGACGCAGCGGCGGCGTAAACCATGCGCCACGTTGCGCCTTATTTACAACGTGACGCATATAGGGAGATGCGTCACGTTGTAAAGCCCTGCGCCACATGAAACCTGCGTTAGGTTTCATGTGGGCGTTCCGGCGCAGGGTGGGCGTTCCGTCGCAGGAACGCCTCGTAAAAGTGACGCAGTGAAATCTACAAGATTCCACTGAGTCACTTTTACGTCCATGCTACGTCAAAACCCTGCGCCTGCATGAAGCAGGCGTAAGGAGTGATGCAGCATGTTATGCATAGGGCGCCCCTGAGCATTGCTGGAGCCGCGTTGCGCTTGCGACACGACTCCAGCAATGCGCCGCCCTTACGCCACAGGAGGCGACACGCATCGCCCTATCCTTGTCCCACGGTGCGCCGCATTGTAAATGCGACGCATTCGTGGTGGCGCAGGGAGGGAATTGCGTGTCGCATCTTTTCTGGCGCATCCCTGCTGATTTGCAGAGATGCGCCAGAACTCGTAAATCTGCCCCTCAGTGTCCATCTCTACTCGCATGCTGCATAAATTGAGATAGACCTGAAGGAGGCAGTGTATCTAATTTCGAGAGTTTTGCATTGATTTATAAAACGCTTTAGAAATCCATTTTGATTAAGGAGTATTTCCCTCGAAGTGAGGCAAAAGTAAGAGGGAGGCCCTCTGCCACGTCAATGCCTTTTGACGCAAAGACAGGGCCAACTTCAGCTGAGATTATTGTTACTGTTTTAGGATTATTCCGTGGGCCGAAGATTTATATAAAGTGGGGAACAGAAATGTATCCACCATCTTGAGGGCATGAATAGTATCAAGAAAGATACGGGTGGAGTGGAGTAACACCACAGTAGGCATTGTTAACACCGCAGGTAGTAGTATGGTGAGATAAGGTATCTTTCCACCATGTTCCAAGGGACATCTATAGTGGAGTGAGTGTCAAACCAGCACGCACCATGTGCAGCGAGAAAGGCTGTTTGATAGCTGTATTAGTTAGGAAGATCACA
The DNA here is from genome assembly GCA_963921515.1 of Calotriton arnoldi. Lineage (NCBI taxonomy): Eukaryota > Metazoa > Chordata > Amphibia > Caudata > Salamandridae > Calotriton > Calotriton arnoldi. The sequence continues at coordinate 396,120 of CAWUFW010002412.1, forward strand.
CCCTCCCATCCAACATGGCAGTCTGAGACTCTTAAGGCTCATTCTGGGTTTTTGTTTGGCCCAAAGGAAGTTCAAAGATAGCTTGTCAACTGTATTGAAGAAACTCAGGGATAAACCCACAGGAAGCATCATGGACAAAAAATTCACAAGAGGCATAATCATCATTTTCAAAGATTTAAATCTCCCCCACCACTAAATAAATTGGGGGAACTATGGGCATAAAAGATCCTTGATCTTGTTTAAGGTCTTCTGCTCATTGGCAGAGATTGACTCTGAAAGATTACTGGATAACCAAATGGCAAGATATTTTATCATTTTTCGTTGCCAATGAAGACCTGGCTATCCAATACAAGAGGAGTGACAGTGGACATTGAGCGGCATAACCACTGTCTTGTCTCTGTTTAAGGTGTAGCCTGAAAATTCCGCAAAAGATTGAATCAGAAATATAACTTTGGGGATCATCGTGTCAGGGTTTTCTGAAAAGATAGGTATAACTTCTGCATATGCGAATGTTTGGAGTGTAAGCAATCCAAAACTGACACCTGTGGTATCCGGAGTCTCATTAAACAACACCAACAGAGGGTCTATAGTCAGAAGTAACAGAAGGGGGATAGGGACAGTTGCGGCCGGCATGGCTCGTGGGTGACGAGGTGGGCATGGGGGAGGGGTCACGCGGGGGTGAGCAATATAAAAAAAAAACAACTTACCTTGCCGCCGGGCCCTGCGTCTCTGCTCCTGCACACCTCGTCGAAACTCAAGGAACAGGAAGCACAGCCAGGCCCCACTGACCAATCACAATGCTGCACTGCAGCGTTGTGATTGGTAAGCACCCAGGCTCCCCTGACCAACCACAACGGTGCAATGCAGCGTTGGGATTGGTCTGAGCGTCCTGGTTTGACGCTTAGCCAGGGAATGGGGAGCTGGGTATGTTCTCTACGCAGGCTGTAATGCAGACTGCATGAAGAACAAGGAAAGTGTGCATGACTGTTTTGGGTGGCCCGAGATGGCCAGCCAAATAGTCATGTGCAGTTAGGAGTGGGAAAACCACTCATCTCCTTCCCTGCTCTGAGCGCAGAGCAGCAACGCCCACCCGCAAAGCAGCACAAGCATAAAATGATAATAACTCTATGTTATTACTTTGCACTGCTTAAAAGCAGTGGGGCGACGCTCCTCCTCCACAGCGGAGGAGCCGCCACTGGATAGGCAACAATCTTGATGAGTGCCCTGATGTAGATAGAAGGGGGTTAAGAGTGTGCCAATGATTCTTATTCTAGATATGGGTGCAGCGTATAGAGGCATAACCATCGAAGAGAAGTAGTCACCCAAATTATAACTTTTCAAGGACACTTCAAGAAAAGGCCAACAAACTTTATCAAAAGCCTTTTCATCATCCAACGCAATAGCTATAGTGGCCGGAGATAGAGGAAGGGCAGCTTTCTCGATTATATGGCAAAAAAATGGTGCTGTTGCAAGACATTCTGCCCTTAACAAACCCAGACTGTCATTGATGAATCAGTTTAGGAATCAGAGATTCTAGTCGCTTAGCTAGGATTTTCGTGTAGATGTTTGCCTCCAAATTCAGAAGGGATACGGGTCTGTAATTCTTTTTTTTTTTAAAACAGTTTTTATTTTTATTTAGAATAACGGAAAAACATAAAATAACAAAACAATAGTCAGCAGGTACATTTCTCATGTCTCCCACGAATGTGGAGTAGTTAGAAAATAGAGTTGGTGGGAATACAGAATGTATAACATTACTTTCCTCTATTTCTAGGTCTCTCGCACTGTTCTCACTCTCACAATGGTTGTCCGCACCCCCCTCAATATACTCATGGCCCGGGGCACTGGGCTCCATTCTCAGAGAATCCCGTGGAATCAATTGTGTATTGTCTGCGTCCCCATCCTCCATCTCCAAACCATAATATCTCAGCCAAGGTTGCCAGATCTCCCGAAATTTATTGGGACACCCTCTTGCCTGGTATACTACCCTTTCCGCCCCCATGTACATATCCATACCGGTCCTCCACTCTTTCATAGTAGGTGGGTCAGCTCTTCCCCAATGCCTGGCAATGTCACGTTTCACTACTATTAATCCTAGGTTACTCAGCAAGAGGTTGTATCTGGGCAAATCGACATCTGTGTGTACGCCAAGCAGGACATATTTGGGGTCCATCGGGATTTGTGTCTTGAGTATATTATTTAGTTCTTGCACTATGCGTGTCCAGTATCTATGTATTATTTGGCAATCCCATAAAGTATGAATATAGGAGCCCCTCTCTGTTTTGCACCGTAAGCACTCTGGCGTCTCGGCTCTGCCCATTGCGTGAAGTCTCGCCCTGTCATAGTACACTCTATGTAGTATCTTGAACTGGATCAGTCTTAGCCTAAGTTTTATTGCCACTTCTCTAGGGTGCATTAGGGCCGTTTCCCAGTCTATGTCCTCTAGATTGCCTGTTGTAGCCTCCCATTTACTTCTAAGTGCTAGTAGATTGTCGGGCATATTATTTATTAAAGTCTTATATGTCCACAAGACTGCCTTTTCAATTATCTCCTCCTGAAGGAGACTTCCTTCTAGTGGAGCATATTCAGGGAGATCGGCGGTGTCAGGTGTCTGCGCTCTCCAGGCATGTCGGAGCTGAATATATTTTGTAGTGTTGTCTATTGATAGGTTGTATTCATCTCGTAGTTGTGCAAAAGTTATCAGATCTCCGTGTCTAATAATGTCTCCCAGATTAGTTATCCCGATGGTGTCCCATCCTTTAAACCCCCGTAGTTTTGCTATCTCCTGTAACCGCTTGCCCTCCCACAAGGGGGTAGCCCTTGTCAATCTTTTGTCCCATTTCATTTGACGTTCTGCTTCTTTCCAGGCTTCTATTACTCTCTGCGTAGCCGGTAGTAGGCCCAGTATTCCACAACCCCGTATACATAATATAGGTAAGAGTGTTTGTGAAATTGGAGTCTCTGTAAGGCATATGTGGTGTGATCTCTGGGCATATGTCCCCATTCGTTGAGTACTATGAGGTGGGCAGCTCGGTAATATGCCCGGATGTCCGGTAACGCTATTCCCCCATTGTATTGACTACATTGTAATGTTTGTAGTGCTACTCGAGGGTGTCCTCCGTCCCACAATAACGTGCAGACTTGGTCATTTATTGCTCGAAAAATTGCCTCCGGAATCTTGTGGTGCGTGTTTTGAAGAATATATAAAAGCTTTGGCAGTGTAATCATTTTGTACATGGCAGCCCTTCCAAGTAGTATCAATGGGAGGCGCCGCCCTCTAGCAACGTCCTCCCAGAATTCTACCAGGACACGTTGGATATTATGGGTGAGGCAATCCGTGTCGTTAGTGGCGATGAACAGACCCAGGTATTTGAAGCCATCAGCTGCAATAGGCAGACGCAGTGGTATAAATTGTGTGTTGGCAGGGCCGCCAAGAGGATATATGCTGGATTTCCCCCAGTTAATTTTATATCCAGCTCGCTTGCCATATTCTGTGACTAATTCAAACACTACGGGAAGTGTTGTATCCGGACTGGCAATATACAGTAGGATATCATCTGCATAGAGGGAGATTCGTTCCTCCCTCAGCTGTCCCTCATCGTCCTGGAATCCCTTCAGTGCTGGGTGCGCTCTAATTAGGCATGCCAATAGTTCAAGAACCAGTGCAAAGAGCAGAGGGGACCGTGGGCAACCCTGTCTGGTTCCTCGCTGGATGGGGAAGAGCGCTGATTTAACTCCATTAACCTTAACTCTAGCACTAGGGTTCGCATACAATAGATCTAGACCGAAAGTTACTCCCAAGCCCAACTTTTGTAAGCACTTGTCTCATGAAAGGCCAATGGACTGTATCAAACGCCTTTTCTGCTTCGAGTGATAGGAGTGCCCAGGGCCTGTCTCCCCTTTTAGCCGTGTCCATCCAGTTAGCCAGTATACGTAGGTTAAGACGTGTGGAGCGTTTAGGCATAAAGCCCGACTGATCCTTGTGAATCAGCGATGTAATAATCGTCAGCAGTCGTGTGGCAAGTATAGAAGCTAAGATCTTGGTCTCGATATTTAGGAGCGAGATTGGGGGCCTTGCCAGGTTTTGGTATAATCACCACTGTGGCTTGGCAAAGATCCGGGGATAATGTTCCCGCCTCCCTAGCTGCCAGAAACATCCAATCAATCAATCAATTAATTCTTTATTCGGATACGAAAATATCCATAAAAGTACAAGATAAAACCAGCACAATGCATACATAATTAATGATTAAAAATCAATAAGTGCAATAGACATGTTATTATGTGTACACGGGATTATATACATAGTACAAAAATAAATTTCAACAAAGCAGACATAAGCCTACAATTAATTATTAATTCAGAGGAAATGTAAAATATAATATTTAAAATGTAACAAGCATAAAATATTAAAAAGCGGACACTTTGACACGTAAAAAGACAATAAAATTAATAAGATATGCGGCCCGCATATTAATTGAGTCAAATGCCTGGCATACAGCAAAAACTGTCTATACTGTGTTCATAGAAGCACGAGAACGAACAGCCAATTTCAAGAACGTACTGACACGAAAAATTAAATTTTCCCCATTGAGCATAACAATCTCCCTATATGCTTCCCTAAAATCAGTAATATCATGAGCCTTAAAAAAGGGGATCAACAACTGCTTACTATATATTTTATAGAAATCACAGAAGAAGAAAAAGTGTAACATAGATTGGCTGCCATGATTTCCACAAGGGCAATGCATTTGCTCGAGATTGATATTAAAACCTAGGGGAAAACAAAGTAAATATTTTAAAGTACCAGCCCTAAGACGAAAGAGCAGGCTTCGTTCCCAGCGATTAGTCACCTTTAAGAGATAACTAGCTGGGAATTTTGTGGGGGGGCCAACTGCATCTACCATAGTTATATACCGGGCAACTGAGGGTTTCAAAATTTCTAGCTCATACCTCAGGTTGGCGTAGTAAGCATACAGGGCCCCCTGGATAATCTTTTTGTTAGTGCCTGCCATGTTTCCTGGGTCTGTAAAAATGTGTGGCAGATTTACAATGCTCAGGCTAGCCTTAACGGCTGCCAACCAAGGTATATCTCCGCCCTTATTACACTTAAGACAGTCAACTATAATGTCTCTAGTCAATGTGGCTGCTGGATTTTGCCACACTTTCATCCAGAAGATCACTGGGCGGGTCTTAATGTAATCCTCAATAAATGGTAATTTTAACTCACGATGGCAAACAAAAGAGGAAGAACTGATCGGTGCCCCCAAAACTCTCAGACAGAATCTATTTTCTTCTACCTGGATATTATTACAATTTGCATAGCCCCAAATTTCCACTCCATATGTTGCGGTCGGTAGGCACTGAGTTTTATATATTTTCAAAAGGGGTAGCACTACCTCAGTTCTTCTTGGTTGAGGGAGAGACAGAATCGAGTTGATGGCTTTTATAAATTTGCTCCTGCTGTGTGCCAAATGGGCAACCCAGGAACCATTATCTGTGTATACCACGCCCAAGTATGGAAAAGTGCGTGTGCATAATAGTTTTTCGAAGCCAGAATTAAATACATTTACAGAATATTTTTTGGGGCCGCAACTCATTAAAAATGATTTTTTAAAATTTGTGCAAAGGTCCAGCTTATTCATAAAATCCACAAAACCCCCAACTAAAGTGCGCAGTACATTGGGAGTGCGGCCCATTAGGACCGCATCATCTGCGTACAGTAAGGCGGGAAGCATTTTACCATTAATCATAGGGACATCCTTGGTCAATTTGGACAGATCGTTATTCAGCTCGTTGATGTACAAGATGAAGAGCAGAGGGGCCAGCACGCATCCCTGCCTGACCCCTCTGCCGATCACGATATTCCCCGATACTGCCCCGTCCCTGCTAATCCTCACCCTAGCTCCCAAGTCCTTGTGTAAATAGGCCAAAAAATATACTAAAGCCTCGTCCAGCCCATAATTTAAAAGACATTGCCAAAGACGCGATCTATTTACAAAATCGAATGCTGAGGTAAGATCCATAAAGGCCAGGTAGATTGGGGACTGACGAGCTATAGATGCCTTAACAGATTTAAGTTAAGGCATTGCTCTACAGTACCCAATCTACTTCTGAAACCCAACTGACATTTATCTTAAATAAAACCCGCCCAAGTATCTTCAGTGTGTTGTCAATCAAAGAGATCGGTCTGTAGCAACTAGGGTTAGACCTATCTCCCTTTTTAAAAATTGGGACTATAGTGCTCATTGACCAGGTGCTGGGGATATGAGAATATGTTAGATTGTTAAAAACATTCTTAATATGTATGGGGCCAAAAAATTATTATTCCGTTTGAAAAATTCCCCAGGTAGCCCATTGGGACCCGGGGTTTTTCCTGATTTCTGTTTGGCTATGGCGGCCTGTACCTCTTCCAAAGTGAACTCTGCGTCTAGTGCGTCCGTATCCTCCCGGCACAGAGTGGGCATTTCAATTTCGCTAAGGTAGCTGCTGATATCGTCCTCATCAACCCTTACCTTCGCCTTATAGAGATTGGTGTAATATCGCTCAAATGCTCCCGCTATATCTACTGCAGTGGTGTGGTGTGTACCTGCGTCAGCTATCTGGCTAACCCAGTTTGCCTCTCGCTCCTTTCGGCTTAGCCAAGCTAGGAGTTTCCCTGCTCGGTCGCCTAATTCATAAAGTTTATGCTGTGTTGCCTGTATCTGTGTCTGAACCTCCCTATCAACCAGCGCGCGAAGTTGCCTACGTGTGATCTCCAACTGCCTAAGCGAGGTTGCCTCATTGTCAGGGGTAATATTGTGTTCTAGGTCAAGGAGTTGGCCTTTCAGGGTTTCTATCTGGAGAACTTCTGCTCTGTGTTTCCTCGCTATTGTGTCCTGTAGCCTACCTCGAAGGACTGCCTTGTAGGCCTCCCAGAGGATGACCTTGAACGATACTGAGCCATCATTCTCTTGAAAAAACAGTTCAGTTTCTCGTTTAATAACCTCCATCACTGCTTTGTCTCTCAGCTCCCATGCACTCAACCGCCATTCTGAACGTGTTCCACGTACAGTCCCTCCCACTTTTAACCTCAGTGGTGAGTGATCGGAAATTCCTCTAGCTAGGCACTCTACTTCATCTATTATCTGTATATCCCGCTGGAGCAAATACATAGTAAAGTCTAGAAAAGGTCCTGTGCGCCCCCGAGAAATAGGAGTAAGTACGTTCTAGGGGATGATGCAGGCGCCATAAGTCTGTTAGACCCATTGACCCCACAAATTCAGCCAGCAAGGTAGGGACACGGGTCCCCGTGGTCATTTTGGACCGATCCTGGCTCGGGTCTATCACATCATTAAAATCGCCTCCGATAACATGAGTCGGGGTCTCTGAGTCCAGCAATATCTTAGCAACTGCACCTAGCGTTTGGGATTGCAATCGTGGCGGGGCGTATACACTGACCAGGGTGATCTCCCTCCGTCCCCACGTGCCTTGGACAGCTGCATAAGTACCGTTGAGATCTATCCAGGATGTAATTATGCGGAACGGCACGGTTTTCCTAACTAGGATAGCCACCCCACGTGCCCCAGCCGAAAATCCGGCATGTGCCAGTGTGACATATGTCCCCCTACCTATGAACGCACACTGTGTTCCACGGAGATGGGTTTCCTGTAGAAGGAACACATCGGGCCTAACTCTCTTGATATACTGATTAACTAAACCTCACTAAATTTTGCTGCCTAACCCATTGACATTCCATGTCATAACTGTATAAGGTGAGTCAGCCATTGTGTGTATGCTTGGTGTTGGCACCATAGGAGTCGACCTTGTTCCCCCCCCACTCCCATCCCACCTTTTCCTAGCCCCTGATCCTGAGATAGCCTGCTGCTGTCTAACTTGAAAACAGGTCTAATCTTTAAACAAACAATATCCATCTCCCTAACCCTGAACCCCCACCCCACTTTCTCCCGCACTGTACGCCCATCCCCTGAAGTGTCAACGTGACAACGCTGCGTATGTGTCAATCGAGAAGTCTGTCGATCCCGCCCTCCACCTCCCCCCCAACTCTAGATAACAATCAAACCACAAAAGGATATACGGACATAGAAAGAAATGTGTCCGGTCTTTCTAGACCTAGGCCCGTCTGGGGGGTAGGCCCTCTGTGTCAGCAGTCCCTCGCCAGACTGTTCCTGTCGCACGCCCATAGCTCAGTTCTTTTCGCCGTCTTCATCTTGTTGCACTTGGAGATCATTGTCCATTCCCTGAATCTCGACTCCTGACTCCTCCACATTGTTGATGGCCTTGAGTAACGGGTGGTCACTGTCTGTATCAACCTGGGAATCTTTATCAGATTGAACCGTCTGTGCGCTGTCTCCCTGATTCGAGTCCCCATCCGTTTCTCGGGTCTGTCGCGGCCCGTCTTCCGAAGTCGCCCTTCTCCTCCTGTATGGGGTAGTCGGCAGCGCGGCTCCCACTGGCTTCTTAAGTTTCCCTGTCAGTCGCCTTCTCAATTTGATCCTCTGTGGTCTGGGTTCCCATCTGGGAAGAGTCTCTCTGGGCCGCACTTCCGTTCCACTCGTATCTGGGCGCAGTCTAGGTCTTTCTTCGATCCATGACCAAGCTTCTTCGGGTGTTTGGAAGAAGTGAGCAGACCCCTGGAAGATTACCTTTAACTTAGCTGGAAAGAGGAGCATGTATTGGCTCAGAGTTTGCTTTTCACCGAGTCGAAGGTACGCCGCATTTTCTGCACTTCCCTTGAATAGTCAGGGAAAATCATGACATTGGCGTTGGCCAGTTTGAGTTCACCTACTCTCCTTGCCTCTCTAAGGATCATATCACGATCTTGGTAATTCAAGAACCTTGCTATTAACGGGTGGGGTGGAGCCCCCGGGGGAGGCCTCGCATTTGGCATCCTGTGAGCCCGTTCGATGATAAAGCAGGTGGAAAACTGTGCTCCCGGAAGAACGTTCCGCAGCCAAGTCGCCAGAAAGGTGATCGGGTCAGATCCTTCCTGTCCCACTGGCATCCCAATGAATCGGAGGCTATTTCTTCTGGCTCTGTTTTCGGCGTCATCCACCCTCCAGGCCATTTCTCGAATGTCGGTTTGTAGTTCTTTAATATCTTTTTAGAACTTATGCGTCGTGTCCTCCACTTCCGAGATGCGTGTTTCCGCCTGTGTCACTCAGTCTGTGATATTGCGGACATCCTGCCGCAGGAGAGTCACTTCCGATCTAATCTCAGCCATCTTGCCCTCAATGGCCTCCTCGAGGCATGGATCGCTTGAAGGATAGCTGCGTTGTCTGGTGGATCTACAGCCTCCTTCCCCTGCTCGGTTTGCGGCGGAAGTGCCTTCGTATATTTGTCCATTTTGCCTTGTTTCTGTGTCTTGGGTTCTTTGTCTCTCGCCATCATGAGAGCTGGATGTAGTGGGCTTATGTTTCTGGGGCGTACTGGGCCTACCCCAACCCCCACTTGGTCTACTGCCCCCACCAGTGGGCTGCTAACTCAGAATCGAGCGTCCGTGTTTCCCTGCTGCCACCCCCTAATTCACTAGAGCAGAACTATTCGGGAGGACCCGTGTGCTTTTCCATTCAGCACCAGATAGGCCGCGACATGCTCCGCAGATCCCGGTATCCAGTTCAACACTCGGGCAGTACCACCCCATCCCTTTGTATGTGTCGCCACTTAAATCGCACGGGGACTATATTTCCTGTCGGTCATCCCCTGAGCCTTTGAACATGTCTCGTCCAGGCCCCCACTCAGGAATGTTGCCATGGGGTCACCTCCGGGTGGTCTGACTGTAGGTCTTGTCTTAGTGACAGCTCATGCTCCTCAGTTGATGCGCAGGCGCCCCCCCCAAGTCACGCCAGCATTGTAGGTTTTGTGGTGAAAACCCACTGCTCTTTAGCAGGTAAGGTCCACTGGTGTGGGCGTCCACGGGCGCTGTTCCGTCTGCCTAATCTCTTTTTTTCTCTCCTCTTGGCAGACAGCTAGGGCAGTAATGGGGTCCCCTCCTGGGTCTTGCGCAGCCACCCATAAAACATTCAATAGCCCCCTCCGGTACATACAGCAGGGTCCATGTGTGCCTGAATGTAGGTGAGTCCCTGCCCCTCAAAACAGACAGGCTCCATAGAATTCAGCGCATTTGGCGCTGCACTCCATGGCCCGATGCTCCTCTCAAATCTGAGTTTCTCTCCAGCCGCCCCCGCGGCTCCAGAGCGGATCCGCGGGCTGCGGTCGTGTCCTCCAGCCCGGCGGGGGGAGGGGGGCATCCCTCCAGTACACAACGTTTCAGTGGCAGGCGCCCTCCAGGATATCGCGCAAAACTCACTTACACCGGGGGGAGGGGGACTCAGTGCACCCAGTATCCAAGGCTCAGCCAAAATCACCGCAGTGGGCCCGCGCCCCAACGTGTGAGGGGAGGCGGCAGCGACCTCCTGAAAATCCGGCTATTTCTCTCGCCGGAGTGTCCCCATAGAGCCAGCACCTCAGGAGGTATGTGCTGATTCTTCCAAATACTCCAATGGGGGGAGGAAAGGGGAGACTTGACTCACCCGGCCTGGCTCTGTGTAGTGGCACCGATGGAAAACGGCCTCCGGTGCGTCTCCGCTGCCCAACCCCGGGTTTCTCCGTACTCGGCGTCGGCACAGGAACCGCCTGGGGGGGATCCTCCTCAAGCCCTGAGCACCTTCCGTCCTCACTCTGTCCCGCTAACCACTCATGGCCGGTCCCCGTGCAGCACCCCTTAGCTGGGGCTGCACCACTTGCGGGTCGCGTCAGTCATTTTGGGCGGCTGCGGTTCAACTCCTCCACAGCACAGTTTCTCGCCTCCGGGAGCCTGTAGCAGCGGCCAGATCTCCGTCGCGACAGGAGCAGGGCGACAGGGTGGTTTAGGTATCGGGAGGTCCGTCAATGACGACTCAAAGGTCAGGATTTTATACAGGATCAGTGCGGGCAGCCGGAGCTCTGGCGAACACGACTAATCAGCCATGCTGCTGGCCACGCCCCTCGGGTCTGTAATTCTTGGTGTCAAAGTGGTCTTACCCTGCATGGGGAGGGCTACTATGGTAGCCTCAGCTGCTAAGCCAGTGACGTTCCAGAAAAAAGGCAAAATGTCTGAATAATGATTCTAGAGGTGATAAGATCTGTTCAGAAAGGCTCTTGTAGAAATTGATCGGTAGTCCATCAGGACCAGGGGCCTTGACCCCGGGAATGAGTTTAATTGCATGAACGATTTCTTTATACTCAATTGGCTTACTGAGGGATAGTTTCTCTGCTTCATGGGTATATTTTTAAGGAAATTTGCACAAGCATCTTTTGAGGCTACAATCTTAGGCGTTTATAGAGATTCATATAAAGTTTTCAAGATCTCTAAAATGTCTGATGTTTTGGTCTTAGTGGTGCCCTGGGAGTCATTAATTGCTGTTTGAATTGTGTTTACATTTTAGGTAAGCTGATGGAGATTTACTGGCCTTGCTTAGATAAAAGAGTTTTTTACTTTTTTGGACCTGAACTGTCAAGTGTGCTCTCATACCGATAATGGAATTATACTCATATTTGAGTCTTTTAATTTCTGTCATCAGAGAGGAGTCTTTAGGGGTGTCTATATTGGGATGTATTTTCTTTAATTGTTTTGTCTAGGTTGGACAAATAAGTTTTGATGTCCTTATTCTTTTTTGTAATGCAGAAGCCCCTAGTGGCGCACTTCAGGGCGTCTCACAGGACCACCGGAGAGAAAACTGAACCTGTGTTTTCCTTTAAAAATTGTGAAATGTCTTTATCCAGCCATCGTCTGTCCTCTTCAGAATCTAGGATCTCAGTGTTCATGTGCTAGGCGCATCTCTCGGGGCACATGGAGGACAATTTAAAGAAACTGTGGTGGCAGCGTGGTCAGAGACTAAAATGGGTTCTATTGAGGAGTGAAGAAAGTCCTGAGATAGACCAGTGCTAAGCAGTACGTAGTCGATCCTAGAAAAATAATTGTAAGGAGCAAAAACGAACATGAAGTCACATCCTGTAGGGTTCTGAAGGTGCCAAACATCTAATAATTTATGGGTCATGCATAAATTGAGCATGGCTTTATGTGCTTTGGGAGGTCTGTATTTGAATGCTGACTGTCTGCCAAGAATTACATCCATAGGTAAATTGAAGTTGCCTCCCAAAACAATACACACTGATTGTGGTAAGAAGGCAAGCTTGGAATTAAGGGTGCGCCAAAATTGAGGATCCTCACGGTTCGGGGTGTGTATATTGATGGTATAAATTTCACCATGACTATGTGAAAGTCTGGAGATAGTCCATCTGCCCTCATCCATCTGTTCCACTGCAATAAGAGAGAGGCCAGAACATTTTGTAATGAGTGTAATCACACCATTATTTTTTGAGATTGTAGGGGAACAGGCCAGATCAGAGATTGAGCCATTGCAGAGAGAAAGAGAGTGTTTGTGGCCAACCTTGGTTTCTTGGATGGAAATTATATCTCCGTTGAGACCGATGCAGTAGTCTAGGAATTTTCTACATTTTCTACATTTTCTACAGGTGATTCAGGCCCTTAACGCTGAGAGAGATTACTTTTAATTCAGGCATCTTAGAGAGGAGTGGTGGCTTCTCGAGTAAGCTGGAAAGCAGATGACCAAAAAAGTGGGACGCAGTGTAATAGCGTCTGGGCCTAATGGCATGTGCCCCATGGAACGATGGCCAGTGGAAAAAGATAGGAAAAACAGGGAGAAGAAAAAACTAAGGAAAAAACAAACACAAAAACCCTCTCTATAAAAAAAGAGGGAGAGTCCTATAGGACGAGGTGTGGATCTAAGATGCTGTGGGGGCATCTGTGAATCGGATGGAGCGAGAGGGAACTCACTACGCCGGCAATATAGTGAACTATAAACATATGAAGTGAAGTAAAGCTGACAAACAAACAGGTGGACAGAGGGTCAAGGCTGCCCAGATGGTGCGCCTGATCGAGTGATGACTGATGACCTTACATAGCAATACAATGCAAATGTACCGGAGAACACCTAGGCCTTGTTATGAGTTTGGCAGTCTTGGAGGTGGCTGCCACGGCAGCACCCCGCTCCAAGACTGACAAACCCATAATGAGACCGCCTGCCAGATTCCGACTGGAATCCAGGTCGGACAACCCTGCGGTGGCTGGCTCACGGTGGTGCTGTGCTAGGGCTCATATGTGAGCCTTAGCAAGGCACGGCAATGGGTTCGCCATTGCACGTTCCTGCAGGGCATGGACTGTTAAGTACATGCCCTGCAGGAACCGGGGGTGCATGCATACAGGGGCGCACAACACATGCCCCCCTGCTTGCATCCCCTGGCGCAGAGGCAACAAGGGGCTCTGTATTGCCCCCTTAGTTTCCTCACCGCCACACTTTTCATGGCAGTCGCACCACCATGAAAACTGTAGTGTTGAGGAAACTAGTAATATGCTTGGTGGTGCCGCAACAGCACCACCAGCATATTACCAGCCTCACACTGCTGCCAGACCACCAGGGATCCTTGGCGGTAGCAGTGGTTCTGTGGCGGTCTGACCGCCATAGTCAGAATATGGCAGGTGTACCGCCAGTCTGGCGGTCCACGGACCGCCACCATGACTTTGGCGGTCCAATGGACTGCCGTAGACATAATAAGGGCCATAGCATATCAACAGGGCTCAATTGAGAGCAAATAGGCATGAGGAAAAACAAAACCTGAGAAATAACATGAGTACCCATTATCTGATCAACTGATCACAGGACATGGACGACTCATCCAATAAACATATAGGAAGTTGCAACCTAAGATAGACCAGGCATATAATAAAAGCAGAACTTTTACAGCATTGGTAGGGCAACAAACATTGGAATAATCAAAGACCCATAACCCAAACCCTAACTCTATAAGGGATAAGAATGAGGTTAACAACAACCACCTGTATCTTGGAGTAGAAATAGAACAATACAAAAATAGAATGTGAATTAAGAACAATTGTAACAACATCCAGACTATGCAATGTGAAGAGATAAGGGTGTAAGCCGGGTAACACAAACTGTCACAACTAAAATATCAGTACAATAAATCAGTATTCCATATTTGACATAATTAAAAAATAATGAATCAATTGAAAATGAATAATCAATTACTATTTAATTATTACTTAACTTCCTACCTTAGTCCCCTACAAACCTAGCAGTCTTCAACTAAAATATAATTAAAATAAGTATTTCATAAATTACAAAATTAAAATCAGTTAATAATTAATTAACAATTAATAATTAACTTCCACCCTATACCCTTACAAACCTGTCATCCCGCAAATAACATATAACAAAAATAAATGAATATGACTTAATTTACATATTAAATATTAATCCTATAATTAAATAAATTTGATTAAATAATTCAGAATTATGATTAACTAATTTACTTCCCAACCTATGCCCCTATAAGCCCAACAACCAACTACAACACTATCAATTACTTTAAAAAATGAAATAAACAATTCTAAACCAATTAAATTACAAGCTATATTTTAAAACAAAGAACCTTTATATAAACAATAGTAACACATAAACTTAATATATCAACTAAAACACATTCAAATAATTAAAAAACAATATTTTTAACCACTATATAATTGAAACATCAATATTATTTAAAACAGTATTACTTACCTAAAAACGATATTCTTGTCAATGATATTTGTGCATCATGATATTTGTGTATCACAATATTTATATTCCAATATTTCTGCCTCCTGATATTTTTACATCAATATCTTGTCCAAAAAACCAAGACACATAATAGATTTTCACAAGAGCTTTCATGAGAATTCTCATGTTACTTCTCTCACCTTACATCATGATCACAAGGTTTATTTTTCACACAATAAACACTTAGGGCCTAATTACGACTTTGCCGGTCCTCCTGCTGCACCGCCACCGCTCCACCCGCTGGAGGACTGCCAAGCCTGTGGTGTGCCCCCCTGCCACATTCAGAGTTGAATCCAGGGCGGGCAGGCGGTGCTGCGGGTCACATGGCGGTGGGCTGTTAGGCTCATAGGAGAGCCTAACATGCAACTAGCGCATTTAGCACATTCCTGCATGGGGTGCAATTACAGGGGGGCACAGCATGTGCCCCCCTGCATGCACCCCCAGACCCAGGAGTGGCAGGGAGCCCTGTTTGGGCCCCTTAGTTGCCTCTCCACCACCTTTTTCATGGCATGCTCACTGCCATAAAATGGGCGGTGGACAGGCAACTCATAATATGCTCGGCGGTGCCGCAGCAGCACCGCCAGCATATTACTGCACATTTCCAGACTGCCGGTGCAGCTGGATCCTTGATCAGCAGGGCAGCAGAGCAGTCCTTTTTTTGAGCCTTCCACAGGTCCAGAAGTGACCTGAAGATTGGCTCTGATTGTCCTCTTTTATACCTGGTGCCCACTTTGAAGTGGGAGAAGCTTCTGGAGTTTAACCCTACCGAGGCATCTGAAATTTCCTGCCTCCCTGCCCTGGTCCCAGTCTGTCTGGGGGCACAATAGGATAGAGTGAAGTCCTTTGTGTGTGAGCTAAGCCAGTGCCTTTGAAGTGCAAGTGTGGTAGGTGACAGCTCTGCCCCCTATCAAGTCAGAGATGGCCCATCCTGCCAACACTCAGACCCTCCTTTGTGATACTGTCTAGGAGAAATACACAAAGGCTAACTGCCAACTACACCAAGTAATGTGAGCCAGGGACAGGCTGTAGGTACCAAATGGTTGGGACAAGAAAATGCCAACTTCCTAAAAGTGACATTTTCAAAATTGTAACTACAAATCCAACTTCACCATTAGAGGGTTTTAAATTGCAATACCTCAGACACCAAACATGACTTTCCCATCTGCTCCCAAGTTATCACTTATTAAATGTATTAAGGTAACCCAATACTTTCCTATGGGACAGGTAGGCCTCACAGTAATGAAAAACTCATTTAGGACTCTTTGACTATCAGGAATGAAAAACTTGAAAGTACATATCCAACCTTTTAAATACACTGCACCTTGCCCTACGAGCTATTTAGGGCCCACTCTAGGGAGGACCTACATGTATTAAAAAGGGAGGTTTAGACCTGGATGAAGGTTATTTTGCCAGGTCGAAATGGCAGTAAAACATTGCAAACACTGGCTGCAATGGCAGGCCTGGGACATGTTTTAAAAGGCTACTTAAATGGGTGGTACAATCAGTGCTACAGGGTGTAAGCCAATTTCACCATGTTTAAAGGAGAGAACACAAGCACTATGGCACTGTTTAGCAGTGATAAAGTGTGCAGAGTCCTAAGGCCAAAAAAACGAATTCAGCAGAACAGGAGTGAAAGTAAAAAGTTTGGGGGAAGACCATCCTAAGGCTGACCAGTCTAACAATTGTTAAACGTTTTCTAAAAACTAACTCTCTCAAGAATCTGCCTTTTCTTCAAACTTTACAAATTGGCTAAATCCCTAATCTAAATACTCACACCCACCATACTATTGACATCAGAAAATCAAAAGTATGTTTTGATAAAATAAAAAATGAATGTAAATCATATCTGAAGATGTCTTCTTTCTTTAAAAGAAGGCAGACTTTTTCTCTTCTAACCTCCATTCAAATGTTCCAAATTACACACAATCCAAAGAGTGAACCATCAAAACTGCAAACAAATATTAACTACAAATCAATAATTACAAATAAATGTCCCAGGAAAACCTTTAAAAATCCAGTTTTAAAAGGTAAGCTAGTTATGCTTTTAGTAAACATCAAAATTAGTCTTGGATTTTAAAATAATTGGTCTCCATGGCATCAAAATGTAATCCATTCACAGTACTGTTCAAAGATACCCAAAATTAATCTAGCATTCAAAGACTATAACAAACAAGCTCCATAATTAATGGAAAATAGAAAGTACATAGAAATTGTCAGGTTTTACACCCGGCACTCTGATACAATCAAAATGGTAGCACCTAGAAGCCATTCCAAAGTTATTTTATACATCCAGGTAACTGAACTCAAAAAACAATTAAAAAAACAGGAAATGGGAAGAGTGTAGGAGTCCTGTAAAGTAAAACTACCATACACTCTATTACTGCCCTTTACTTACTTAGCACGATGCTGCTTCTGAGTGACAAAAGCCCAGGTAGGCAACCTGTATAGAGAAAATAGCTACACCATGTGAGTAAAAGCCAACAGACAAAAAACACACATTTTATAACTAATCTAACATCCGTTACCCTTACTCTACAACAAAGGTACACCAAATAGCTAGTATCCCATAAAAATAAGTTTCGGACCAGTGCCACACTCCTCTGTCCTCCACCACGATGCTCCTCCAAATGCAGAAACAGTCGCATCAATAGGGAAACATAAAAAAATGTATCAACAGTAACAACAAACAAGCATTGTCAAAGCCAATAGGTCTTGCGTTGGCTGCCACCTTTTTGGCTTTGGTCATTTTTGTTTTATTCTGTCATGGTATGTGCAAACTGTTATTGTTGGGGAAGCAGCTGGGCCAGAAAAGAACACATTACCATAGTAGTATCTGACCGTGAAGGGAGGGACCTCCTTTGTGTGTGAATGTGCTCCTTCTGAAAGAGAATGCTGCAACTCAAAGTGAAGTCAACCATTGGGTGAACTGTGCTAACCCACTGCCTCATGATGCATGCTGCAGTGGCCGGAACACAAAATGTGAATGACACAACCACAGACTAATGGATAAAGTCTGGCTGAAAACCCCTATAAGTAACTATGTTATACATATGACTGCAGTAAAATCAAAAGGTCTTGGCTAATACCAGACCTCAAAAAGGCAATCAGCTTAATGGTGTAAAGTGCTTTTTTAAATATTTTTGTAAACTTTTCTTACAAATAGAGATGCTTGCAAAGAGAGAGAGATAGATAGACAGGCTTGTAAAGACAGATAGATGGGGAGGCTTGCAAAGACAGACAGAGATGGTTGCAAAGACAGATAGTGTTGCAAAGAGACATTGTGCTGCAAATATAGATAGTATTGCAGAGATAGATAGATAGATAGATAGATAGATAGACAGACAGATAGATAGATAGATAGATAGATAGATAAGAGATTAGAGCACTGAAACTATACTAGAAAGCCATACAAGAAGGGCATGCATACTAAATTGACTTACAAATATAACTACTTAAAACAGCATTGAAAGCAATCTAGAAAATCACACAAGCAGGAGAAACAGACTAAACTGTTTTACTAATATAACTGTAGTCCTAAATTAAAATACGTGCCAGTATGACATTCAGGAGTGCAGGTATAAATGCACTTCATTGTGCATACAAAAAAATGACAACTTCATGGAAAACAGTTTCAAATGTACACAATTTGGTACGCTGTGAAATAGCAGGCAGCCAGATAAACAAAGGCCATTCCAAAATGAATTTACAACACCATGAGCAAGAGACAAGAAACAATAACTCGGAAAGCTGGAATGAGAAGGCCCTGTGCACAACATGGACGAGCGGTTAGAAAGCGTGCTGCTCTCACATAAGAATCTAAAAACAAAGACAACACCAAGGTAATAAAGTAAAAACAGAAACAGTGGCATTGAAGAGATGGGGATGTACTTCATGTGAAAGAGCAAAAGGCAGTCACTCAAAGTGGCTGAAGTGTACTGATCCTCTGTTCCATGTTGTTTGCTGTACTGGATGGAAGCAAAATGTGAGTGACAAATCAACACATTAATGGACAAAGATAGTTAGCTGAAAGGCAATTTAAATAAATATTAGGTATGTAGAACTCAATCGAAACCTGTGGGAAAATAGAAAAATTAATGTTACTAAATGCGTTTAAATGTTCAAAAAATAAATGTTATTGCATTTATTTACGAACAGTTATTAGTTTCTAAATATCTGTGCAAACTTAATAAAAACGGTAATGTTTTAAAAAATAATGATATGCTATGAAATATAAGAAAAGCAAATAAATAGCTATGTATTGTGATTTAAAAATGGTATGTATGTTTTTTTATTGTTTTATGTAATTATAAATGTACTGTAAATTTACAACATATATACAAATAATCTGCACACTTTCAATAAATATATAAATGAAAAATGTATAACACCAAAACCCCCAAAATTATACAAAATAACTACCTACATCTGAAACAAATAAAACCTCCCAACAAAACAATACACTACCCACCTAGTATCTCATCATCTCAACAATGTGCCCCTAAACATTAACATAGTACCCATAATTAAAACAAAAAAAATAACTGCATCTCAAAGAAAATAAACACCCACCCAACACAAAGCAATTACAACCCCCACCCAGTGCCCCTACAACCTCGACAACCTGAATCTAAAAATTACCATAATACCCGTAGATAATAAAATAGATACCTGCACCCCAGAAAATTAAACTCCATCCTGAGCCCTAATAATAAATAACCCCAAAACTGAAATAATAACCCTGTACACTTTAATAAAATAACAAAAATACACTGCTGACCCAGTGCCTTTATTCGCCAAAAACCCAGCTACAAAACATTACATTCTGCCCATTACTTAAAAATCATTTCCAATACCCTATGAAATAACCTCCATGCTGACCTCTAAAAAATAAATAACCCAATCGCTTAACCAATACCAAACTGTACTAAAATAAAGACAGAAAAATATTACACTACCTGCCCAGTGCCCTATCACCTGAATAACCAGCACCTAAAACCTTATAAGACTACTCCTAAATAGAAATAGAAATACCTGCACCTCAAAAACATACCCACCCTGAATCCTAAAATATACATAATCCCAAAATATAAATAATAGTACTCGCCACTTGAATAAAACACAAAAATAATACACTACACAACAAGGGCCTCTACCACTTTGACAATCCATCCCTAAAACCTAACATACTACCATAAATAAAAACAAAAGTACTTGCACACAACAAACAACCACCATGAACACTAAAAAAAGGCCTTAGTACCCTAATCATCACACATTCATGAATGCTAAAAAACAATTACTATCCCTAAAGCCCATTCATCCCTGAACCCTAAAAACCTCATAACACCCCTACTCACTACACATGCCTGAACTTCAAAAATATCTTACTACCCCATCACCACCCATTCCTGATCCCTAAAAATCCCCTTTCCACTCCTAATCACTACCCAGCCTTGAACTCTAAAAACCTGTACTATCCCTAATCACCACGTATCCCTTAACTCTAAAAACCCCTTAACTAAACCGCCCACCATCCCTGAAGCGTAAAACCCTCTTACTACTAGACCTGGGGAAATGACCTTTACACTGGTGTAATCTAGTGCAATTTTTGTGAATTTTGCGTTATGCTTGTTATGCGAAATTTCTGAAATTATGCAATTTTGCCACATGGCAAATTTACACCATGTTTGTAACACAATTTTAGCATGGGACTATAAATAAAATCTGAACTACCAGGAAACAAGTGACAGTAGTTCACTGCACTACTTTTTGCACTACTTTTCAGCACCAAACTCATCCTCATGTCCAAAATGAACATGAAGATGCATTTTGTGGCGTGTTTTATATTTAGCCTAATTTTGCATCATTTTTGTGGAATTTTCCATAATGACGCAAAACAAATGGCTTGACTTTTCCACACCCATACTTGCTATCCCTATTGAACAACCATCCTGAAACCCAAAAATACCCTTGCTGTTCTTTCATTATCTTACACATGCGATGCAACGACTCCTGATGTAGAATATTGTGATAAAGCACACCTGACATACATTTACTTCCAACCACACACACACACACATATATATATATATATATATATATATATATATATATATGCCAAAGACTTCGCCACCGCAATCCTGCGGTTTTGCCAACAGACGAAAACAGACCCAGTTCTTGGTACGAAATATTTTTTATTTCAGACGCCCTTTCAGTCCGCTATGACGCGTTTCGGCCTTCAGGAGGCCTTGATCACATGACGCTAATAGAGGAGTGTGGGATTTTTAAAGTGACAAGTGCATAAAAACTCAATTTACAAAAAGCACATGACAATAGACATAGAGGAAACATTTGCAAATAAAAAGCTAGTGCCTTTTTTAACAAATAACAATTTATACCACAATTAAAAAGGAGCGCTAAAAACACCAAACGCAATTGTTAAAAACAGTGTTTTAGACTAAACAATTAAATCAACGGTATTATTCCTTAAATGCAAAAGATTATAAACCTGATTTCAACAGATGCCAAAAATTGGAAGGGTATCATAACCCAAGTGGGTAGCGACTCCCTGTAGAACATCCATAATACATAATGGTAGACAACTGGGTCATACCGCGCTCCATTGCATAAATATTCAAAATTGTCATAATTAACTGATAACACAGTATATATCAAAAGCAATACATATACTCATGGTAACCTTAAAAACATAAATCAAGTCCACCATTTATAAAATTGCTGATACACAAAGATATACAAGCTTGAATACAGGTTTAAAAATCATGATATAAAATAAATATATATATTGCAGCAAAAAACAACTAGTATATACCTATGCTAACAAAATGCTGTTTTTTTAAACTACAGAGAAATGTGAGCATATGTCTATCCATGTCTGTAGAGTTAATTTAAAATTATCCTTTGTATGTATACAGGTATAATATGACATAATGTGTTATTGTTTGTTATAGGATGTAGGCCCTGTGATGCTTTCCCATCCACCATTGGCCACAAGTGCGATTTCGGCTCCATGAAATAATATCACAATAGGACCACACAGCAAGAGGATTGTAGACAATGGTAAATTTTAAAATAGCTACTTTTTGACATTTTTAGATATCTTTATTTTATTCTGTACCGGTGAGCTGTATGTGTTTTTTCTAACATCCCTATTGATCAATATGATGGATAACTGTTTTGCTATTTTTCTTTAACCTATTTACGATATAACATTTATGGCAATAGAAGAGTATGAATTCTATTTACAATTTGCCTTGTTCTGAGTGTAAACATGTCATTTTTGTTGTTCTGCAAAAGGAGCAATCCAATCTTTGTCTTAACATCTTCTTTTACCACTAATACTTAGTCTGATATGTATGTCTCTCTTTCAAGTCAGCTTCTGTCACACAATAACCTCCGGTAACAAACTTTAGAAAAACATCTAGCACATCAGGGGACATACTGGCAGCATCAATTAGGCCCTCTACCATCCATTCGTCAGGTAAGTCTGGTAATGTGTTTTTACTTACACATTGCAAAATGTACACACCCAGTAACTCTTTTGAAAACATTTTCAAGTGTATTCAAATGTGGTAAATCTTGTTAAGGTGATTTTAAACCTCTGTATAATTTATTTGTTATTTTGTTCATAATGACCTATTACTTCTATTACTAGCTGCTGGATCAAGACTGTCTTGCTCTATTAGAACTTCATGTACCCTGATTCAGCCACTGACATCAAGAAGGGAACTCCAAAACACTTCTCTCTGTGGCTGGAGCTGGTGAGTTTGCATTGTAAAAATGTAGAAATATCGCCCATGGTTCATTAATCTATACCATATGTTGAGCTCTACTAACCCATTATTATATTTCTAAAAAATCTTTGGAAACTGTGTACTAAAATGATATGTTGTGTAATAGCATTGAAACTGGAATGTGATGTAGTTCATCTGTTGCACTCTTCTTCTTCCAGGTGCAGAGGACGCTGAGGTGGATGATGATGCTGAACCATTTACAAGAGGATGACGGTGGGTAATACCAGGAAAGAATCCGATCCCCCTCCAAGCAACAAGATCTGTAGCCAGCACTGCTCAAGAAGAAGAGGAGAAGAAGGAGGACGATGAGCAGGAGCTGTTTGCGGAGAAGGGCATGGAATGAAATGGAGGGCCTTGTTACCTCAACATATAAAAGACTGATGGCCACTTCATGTCAGGGTAGCAGTGTTCCTCCTACTTCCTTACTGAGAATTGCCAGTTCCAAGTCATTATCCAAGCAGCCACAAGGTCTATTTATTCCTACGTACCACTCAGTGGCGGCTCGCAGAGGGAGTGCTGCGGGGCGGTGGGGCGGGGCGGGGGAGGGTTTGGGTGGTGGGGTAGTGGAGTCGGACATACGATGGGCAGGAGTAAGGTAAGTAAATAAATAAATAAAACTATTTAACTTGCGCTCGCTGCATCGCCAACTGCTGCATGGGCGTTCTTCCTGCCGGCATCCCCGCGATTGATGCCGGCAGGAAGCACGCCCATGCAGCAGTGTCCTCATTACTAGGCCGATTCAGACCTAACCCTTCTAATTGATATAGTGACCACGCACGCGGCGCCATCTCCACCAACCTCTTGCAGCTCTGACCGCACCAGGTCCGGACGCTTAATCTGCCCCAGCCCGGGTCGCTCCCGCCCGTATCCATGCTGCTCTCTTCTGGACATTAGGCAAATGTACCCAGGCATGCTAATGTAAATGTCCTGATGCTGATCCTAATATGTTTTGTAAGGATCGAAACGCCATCAACTTAATGCACACCGTATACACTTCTCAACTAAATATCGCTCATCTGTAATGGTGTCCCACTATATTTTGTTTGTAACATCAGTATGCGCTACATACAAACAACTTACTCTGCCTGAGCCTTTTTCTGTTACACGTTGTTCGTCCTATTTTGCTGATTTGGATGCAGGCTTGTGTCCCACTTCAAATGTCTTTTGTTCATTTTTTGGAAACTAATTGAATACTAAAGTATCTGTCCGGCTGGACAGCTTCAAATATAGTACTGATTGAGTCTATATTCATTGCATGTTTAATCTTCTGTTTAGGGACCACTGTGTTTGAAGCTAGTAAACTACCCAAGGTCCCTGACCAATAGTAATTGGGCCCCCTTGTTTTTCAAAGCTTGATAAAAAAAGGGGGGCATCTAGAGTTAAGGAGGGGCTTGGGCAGGCCCTGATGGTGTTGGTGTCTGCTCTAGGGACACCATATCAAGATCTCCTTTTGACCTACATCTTACTCCCCCTGGCTGGTGGTGTCACCTACCTCTTCACCCCCAGAAGACCTGTTCAGCATCTGCCCGGAGTCTCTTGGTGGTGAAAAGTGTTGTTTTTCATGCGGGAGCACTACCCATGCTTGTGTTTGGCTCCTCCTACTCGCTGGTGGTGTGAAGGTGACGTGGCAGCCTCTGAACCAAATTTCTTCTTTCCTGCCTCTGGGTCCTGCCATTTCTAGTCTGCTGAAAAGGAATAAAGACACAAAATAATTTGATTAGTTCAATCTTGGGTGACTAAAAACATATCTACATTAATATTGCTCACATTGTGGCAACTTGACCAAACAACTCACAATCCTGTGCCTTGATATGCTTATGATGTGAATAAAAAGTTATTTATTGAACTAATCCACAATATATATGAGCCACATTTGAAGTATGTGCAGTGTTAAGTAAGATGTTCAGAAATTGCAAAAAAATGCATATACCTATTTGAGCTGCATTTCACAACAGGATACATGCACTGTTTAAGTTAACACATTTTTTATCTGCAGACAACTAAACTTTGCACGTGAATTTTGTCAGATATATACATGTTGAGCAACAGAGTTCAGGTCACTAATCAGTAAATGTGTGACAGCTTATACAACATGAAAACCGTATTTAATGTGTTGATATTAACCCTTTCTCTGCTAGGCCTCGCCCCCCCCCGTGCTAAGCCTTTTTTAGGCTACTTGAGGCAGTTTGCGCTTAGACCCCTGTAACTTTTTGTCCACATAAGGTATCCACGCCAAATTTGCGTCCTTTTCTTTCAACATCCTGAAGATTTTAAAGGTAGCCAGGGTTTGTGGATTTCCAGGAGGGGACCCAGAAATTAGCCAACATATAGCAACATTTTGTTTTTTGGGAGGAAAAATGGGATGGGAAAAAAGTGCTGCAGAAGAAAGCATCTGGTTTTTTCCCTGCAAATGGTATCAACAAAGGATTTGTGGTGCTGAAATCTCCATCTTCCCAGCTTTCAGGAACAGGCAGACTTTTGTCAGAAAACTAAGATTTTCTACACAGTTTTGGCATTTTACTGGGACATAGCCTATTATTACTATTTTTGTGCTTTCAACCTCCTTCCAGTTAGTGGTAGAAATGGGTGTGAAAGCAATAATGGATCTCAGAAAGCTATACATTTGAGAAAAGTAGAAAAAATTCTGAATTTAGCAAGGGGTCATTTGTGTAGATTCTTCAAGGTTTTCCTATAGAAACTAACAGTTGAAATAAATAAATATTGAAATTGAGTTGAAAAAAACAGGCATTTGTGACAACATTTTCACCTGTAACCTCTTCTAACTATGGAAGATTTTTAAAGCAATATACCGTTACATCTGCTGGACCCTTCTGGTTGTGATGATATATATGATTTGTAGGTTCACCAAGAATCCAAGGTACCCAGAGCCAATAACTGAGTTGCACCTTGCAATGGGTTTTCATTGTGTACTGGGTATGGAGCAATTAATTTGGTAAAATATAAAGCCTAAAAAATAGACATCAAGGACACCTATGTATTTACGAAATGGGAACAAAATATAGAGTTTAGAAGCAGTAGTTATTTGCACATCTCCGAAATTGTGGGTACCCATACTAGCATATGAATTATAGGACATTTTTCAAATTGCATTCTTTTTTACACATTGTCTCACATTTGGAATGCAGAAATGTATAGAAAGTCAATAGGTAATAACAGTTGTTCTACAATTATGTGTTCCCCGAAGTCTCCCGATATAAATGGTACCTCACTTGTGTGGGTAGGCCTAGTGCCTGTGACAGGAAACGGCCCAAAATGCAACATGGATATATCACATTTTACTAGTGAACACCGACCCTTTTTCGCAATGTGCCTAGCTGTGGATTTTGGACCCTAGCTCAGCCAGCACCTGGGGAAACCTAGCAAACGTGTACATTTTTGAAAACTAAATACCCAAGGGAATCTAGGATGGGGTGACTTGTGTCGCTCTCATCAGGTTTTGTTACCCAAAATCCCTTGCAAACCTCAAACTTTGTAAAAAAACACATTCTCCTCACATTTCTGTGATGGAAAGTTCTGGATTCTGTGTGGATTAACAAACGTCCACCCACCCCTTATTCTCCAAAGTCTCCTGATAAAAATGGTACCTCACTTGTGTGGGTAGGCCTAGTGCCCGTGACAGGAAACGGCCCAAAACGCAACGTGGACACATTACATTTTTCCACTGAAAACTGACCCTTTTTCGCAATGTGCCTAGCTGTAGATTTAGAACCCTAGCTCAGTCTGCACCCGGGGAAACCTAGCAAACCAATGCATTTTTGAAAACTAGACAACCAGGGGAATCCAGGATGGGGTGACTTGTGTGACTCTCACCAGGTTCTGTTACCCAGAATCCCTTGCAAACATCAAACTTTGTCAAAAATTGCATTTTCCTCATATTTCTGTGATGGAAAGTTCTGGAATCTGTGTGGATCCACAAACTTCCACCCACCTCGCATTTCCCAAAGTCTCCCGATAAAAATGGTACCTCACTTGTGTGGTAGGCCTAGTGCCCGTGACAGGAAACGGCACAAAACGCAACATGGATACATCACATTTTTCCATTGAAAACTGACCCTTTCTTTGCAATGTGCCTAGCTGTGGATTTTGAACCCTAGCACAGCCAGCAACTAGGAACACCTAGCAAACCTATACATTTTTGAAAACTAGAAACACAGGGTAATCCAGGATGAGGTGACTTGTGTGGCCCTCCCCAGGTTTTGTTACCAGTTTCCCGTGTAAACCTCAAACGTTGTCAAAAACAACACATTTTCCTAACATTTCTGTGATGGAAAGTTCATGATTCTGCGTGGATCCACAAACTTCCACCCACCCCGCATTTCCTAAAGTCTCTCAATAAAAATGGTACCTCACTCTTGTGGGTAGGCCTAGTGCCCGTGACAGGAAACGGCCCAAAACGCAACGTGGACACATCACATTTTTCCAGTGAAAACTGACCCTTTTTTTGTAATGTGCCTAGCTGTGGATTTTGAACCCTAGCTCAGCCGGCACCTAGAGAAACCTAGCAAACCTATACATATTTGAAAACTAGACACCCAGGGAAATCCAGGATGGGGTGACTTGTGTGGTTCTCACCTGGTCCTGTTACCCAGTTTCCCTTGCAAACCTCAAACTTTGTCAAAAAAATGCATTTTCCTCATATTTCTCTGATGGAAAGTTCTGGAATCTGTGTGGATCCACAAACGTCCACTCACCTCGCATTTCCCAAAGTCTCCCGATAAAAATGGTACCTCACTTGTGTGGTAGGCCTAGTGCCCGCCACAGGAAACGGCACAAAACGCAACATGGATACATCACATTTTCCCGGTGAAAACGGACCCTTTTTTAGCAATGTGCCTAGCTGTGGATTTTGAACCCTAGCACAGCCTGCACCTAGGGATACCTAGCAAACCTATAAATTTTAAAAATTAGACACACAGGGTAATCCAGGATGAGGTGACTTGTGTGGCCCTCCCCAGGTTCTGTTACCCAGTTTCCCTTGCAAACCTCAAACTTTGTCAAAAACAACACATTTTCCTTACATTTCTGTGATGGAAAGTTCTGGAATCTGCGTGGATCCACAAACTTCCACCCACTCCGCATTTCCTAAAGTCTCTCAATAAAAATGGTACCTCACTTGTGTGGGTAGGTCTAGTTCCTGTGACAGGAAACGGCCCGGAACGCAACGTGGATACTTCACATTTTTCCAGTGAAAACTGACCCTTTTTTTGTAATGTGCCTAGCTGTGGATTTTGAACCCTAGCTCAGCCGGCACCTAGAGAAACCTAGCAAACCTATAAATATTTGAAAACTAGACACCCAGGGAAATCTTGGAGGGGGTGACTTGTGTGGCTCTCACCAGGTTCTGTTACCCAGAATCCCTTGCAAGCCTCAGAAAAACACATTTCTGTGATGAAAAGTTCTGGTATTTGCATGGATCCACAAACTTCCACCACCCCGCATTCCCCAAAGTCTCCCGATAAAAATGGTACCTCACTTGTGTGGATGTGCTGGGTACCCGTGGCAGGGAAGGGCCCAAAATGCATTTTGGAGACATCAAAATTACCAATCACAAAAAGACCTGGTTTTGCAAGGTGGGTCATCTGGGTTTTTGGCCCCAGGCTCGGCGGCCGTCTAGGGAAACCTACCAAAACCACTCATTTCTGAAAACTAGACACCCGGGGGAGTCCAGGGAGGTATGCCTTGCATGGACACCCCCCCCCCAATGTTTTCCTACCCAGAATCCAATGCAAACCTCAAATTTGGCTGAAAAAAATCACATTTTCCTCACATTCTTGTCTGTGGTCAGCATGCCGGCAAAAGTGTCCTACCACTCAGCGTTCCCCTCAGTCTCCCGAGTAAAAAGATACCTCACTTGTGTGGTTGGGCCAAGGGCCTGCGACTGGGAAGGGCCAAAACCATAGGGATTGAGGCGATAGCACAGCGAACTCTAAGCACTATATTTTTTTCAAAATACGTTTTTAGGCGATTCTGCATTATACACCCACATAAGTGAGGTATCATTTTTATTGGGAGACCAAGGGGAATGCTGTGTGGTAGGACATTTGTTCTGGCTTGGTGATCCCACACAGAAATGTGAGGAAAATGTGATTTTTTTCAGCTAAATTTGAGGTTTGCAGGGGATTCTGGGTAGGAAAACATTGGAGGATCCATGCAAGCCACACCTCCCTGGGTTTCCCTGGATTTCTAGTATTCAGAGCTGTCTGGGTTTGGTATGTTTCCCTAGATGCCCGCCGAGCCCGGGACCAAGAACACAGGTGACTCCCGCACAATACCAAGTCTTTTTGTGATCGGTAAGTTTGAAGTCTCCACAGTACGTTTTGGGCCATTTCCTTTCGCGGGCACTAGGCCTACCCACACATGTGAGGTACCATTCTTATCAAGAGACTTCGGGAAATTCTGGGCGCGTAGACGTTTGTGGCTCCCTGCAGATTCCAGAACTTTACATCACAGAAATTAGAGGAAAATGTGTTTTTTTTTAACAAAGTTTGAGGTTTGCAAGGGATTCTGGGTAACAGAACCTGGTGCAAGCTGAACAAGTCACCTCATCCTGGATACCCCTGGGTGTCTAGTTTAAAAAAATGTAAAGTACAGGTTTACTAGGTTTACTTAGGTGCTGGCTGAGCTAGGGTCCAAAATCCACAACTAGGCACATTGCAATAAAAGTGTCAGATCTCACTGGAAAATTTTGATGTGTCCATGTATCGTTTTGGGGTTTTCCTGTCGAGGGCACTAGGCCTACCCACACAAGTGAGGTACCATTTTCATCGGGAGACCTGGGTGAATGCTTGGTGGTAGGACTTTGTGGTGGCCTGGTGATCCCACAACTTTCCCACAGAGAAAAGTGAGGAAAATGTATTTGTTTTAGCTACATTTGAGGTTTGCAGGGGATTCTGGATAGGAAAATGTTGGGAGATCCACACAAGCCACACCTCCCTGGACTCCCTTAGGTGTCTAGTTTTCAGAAATGTCTGAGTTTGGCAGGTTTCCCTAGATGGCCGCTGAGCTCGGGACCAAAAACGCAGGTGACCCCCTTGAAAAACCAGATCGTTTTGTGATAGTTTGGCTGGCTCCTGTGTTTTTGGTCCCGGGTTTGCAGACATCTATTGAACCTAAAAAACCCAGACAATTCTGAAAACTAGACACCCGTGGAAGACCTGGGAGGTGTGGCTTGCATTGATCCCCCAAGATTTCCCTCCCAGAATCTGTTGCACACCTCAAATTGAGCTAAAAAGTCACATTTTCTTCTAATATCTGTGTGGGAAAGTTTTGGGATCACCGCACGGCACAAATTTCCTACCACTCAGTGTTCCCCTTAGTCTCCCGATAAAAATGATACCTTACTTGTGTAGATGGGCCAAGTGCCTATGACATGAAAGAGCTAAAAACCTGTAGAGATTGAGGGGGTCCAAAGCAAGTCCAAAAGGGCAGTTTGTTTATACGTTTTTAGGCTGACGCTACTTTGGGCAGCCGCACATGTGAGGTATAATTTGTCTTGGGAGACCAAGGGGAATGCTGGGTGGTAGGAGATTTTTGCCTGCGCGGTGATCCTACAACTTACCCACACAAAAACGGGAGGAAAATGTGACTTTGTAAGTAAATTTTAGGTTTGCGGGGGATTCTGGGTAAGAAAACACTGGGTGATCCATGCAAGCCACACCGCCAGCCAAGGGTCAGTACACACACACCACCATACATTCACACCACCAGCCAAGCGCCTTCCACACACACCGCCAGCCAAGCGCCGTTCATGCACACCGCCAACCAGGCACCATCAATGTACACAGCCAGCCAATTGCCAGCCATGCACACAGTCAGCCAAGCACTATCCACGCACACTGCCAGCCAAGCACCACCCATGCACTCTGCCACCCAAGTGCCATCCCCGCATACAGCCAGCCAAGCAGGGCCGGACTGGGAACAGCAATCAGCCCTGGCAGATTGCTGCTCGACCGGCCCTGGGAGGGGGGGCATGCTAGTAAAAAGCACAGCACCCGCTTTTTACTAGCATGCCCGATATTGCAGCACTGCTGCAAAACTGGCCCCAGTGACAAAACCGGCCCCCACTGCCAGAAAATTGGCCCTCACCTGTCTGGCCCCCACCCCTCTGGCCCACCGAGATGACACCCGATGCCCGCTACAGCCAGTATGGCACTGCCGCCAAGCACCATTCATGCACACAGTCAGCCAAGTGCCAGTCCACGTACACCGCCAGCCAAGCACCACTCTATGCACACCACCAGGCAAGTGCCAATCTACACACACCATCATCAAGCACGAGTCCACACACACCATTAGCCAAGTGCAGGTCCACACACACCGTCGGCAAAATGCCAGCAAAAGGTCAGTACACGCAGATCGTCAGCCAAACTCAAGCTCACACACAAATTCTCCCTGGTTTTTAGTGGTTTTCTGCTCCCGCTTGGGGGCAGATGAGACTAAAAATATCACTGAAATAGCCAAAATGTGTGCCTAAAAAATGGGGAGAGACCCTTGCCTATGGGGCTTCTCCCTGACATGCCCATAAACATATCCCTGGTGCCTAGTGGGCTGTCTGCACAACCGGGGGGGGGGAAGATAAGGGGCTATTGCCCCGATCTGCCTTACAGGGGGGCAGAAAGACTATTTTGAGGGTGGGGGCATTAGCATGCCAATTCTCGGCAGCCCCTACCCCTACGTATAAAAAAAGACAACGTAATCCCTGGTGCCTAGTGGGCTTTCTGCCTCCCCGGGTGACAAATCAGGAACTATTACCCCCATCTGCCTCTCGGGGGAGGCAGAAAGACTGTGTCTAATTTTTTGGGGGGAGTGGAGGCATTGGCATACCCATTCTGGGCAGCCCCCATCACTCCGTATAAAAAAAAACAATCCCTTGTGCCTAGGGGGCTTTATGCCCCCCTGGTGGGGCAGATCAGGGGCTATTGCCCCCATATGCCTCCCAGGGGAGGCAGAATGACTGTGGCAATTTTTTGGGGGGTTTGGGGCATTGGCATGTCCACTTTGGGCAGCCCCCACCCCTACATATAAAAATAAAATCCCTGGTGTCTAGTGGGCTAAAGGCGCTATTGCCCCTATCTGCCTCCCGGGGGGGAAGACAGATAGTGACAATTTTTTTGGGGGGTGGAGGCTTTGGCATGCCCATTCTGGGCAGCCCCCACCATCACATATAAAAAAAAACAATCCCTGGTGCCTAGTGGGCTTTCTGCCCCCCTGGGGGGCAGATCAGGGGCTATTGCCCCCATATGCCTCCCAGGGGAGGCAGAAAGACTGTGGTAATTCTTTTTGGGGGGTTGGCATGTCCATTTTGGGCAGCCCCCACCCCTATGTATGAAAAAATTATCCCTGGTGCCTAGTGGGCTTTCTGCCCCCCCCCGGGGGGCACATTTTGGGCTATTGCCCCATCTGCCTCCTGGGGGGGCAGAAAGTCTGGAATGTTGGGGTGGGGGTTTGGGTGGCATTGGCATGCCCATTTTGGGCAGCCCCCACCCATATATACATAAAAAAATCCCTGGTGCCTAGTGTGCTTTCTGCACTCTCCGGGGAGGGGGGGCAGATCGGGGGCTATTGCCCCATCTGCCTCCCAGGGGGGGCAGAAAGACTGACCTGGACCAAAAATATGGGGGGAGCATAAGCCCTTGCCCAAGGGGCAGCTCCCCCTTCCCTGGTGCCTAGTGGGTGGATCCCTGCTTGGGGATCGCCCTCCTGAGGCAATCCCCAAGCAGGGATCCACTAGGTAGGGGGACCATTGGAAAGGGGAGAGTCTCCCCTTTCCAATGATACCTCTCCCGTCTGCCTCGGTGCTCAGGGGGCTGAGATGGCTCCCTAAGCACTGAGGCAGTAAAAGCGAAACAGTGTTTCAGTTTCTGTTTCTCTGAAATGACGTCAGTACGACGTGCACGCAGATCGTAATTTCGGAAAAAGTATCAGAACATCCTCGGGAGATGGGTAAGCTCTTCCCCAGCTCCCGAGGATGTTTTGACTGAAAGGAAATCCCTCTTGTGCCCGCACCAGAGGGATTTCCTGTGCCATGCCGTCGGACACGCGGAAGCCGTCCGACTCACATGAGCACTTTTGCGTCGGACGGCTCCTGCGCGACCGATGCATGCAAGGGTTAAAGTAAAGTTACTAAATATCACCC
Source organism: Calotriton arnoldi (assembly GCA_963921515.1). Lineage (NCBI taxonomy): Eukaryota > Metazoa > Chordata > Amphibia > Caudata > Salamandridae > Calotriton > Calotriton arnoldi. Next base: position 428,768 of record CAWUFW010002412.1, read on the forward strand.
GGTACACAATGGCAATAAATAAACAATAGCTGCCAAGTTTCCCAGGTCCATGCGTGATGTGCTGCGCCAGTCCCTATTTTTTGGTTGAACCCTGGGAATTGTAGTCCTAGTAATAAACAAGACTACAAGTCCCAGAACTGATGGAAAAACCTGGACTGGGCCAGCACATCATGCATGGACCTGGCAAACATGGCAGCCCTCCCATTTCGTAGTGAAGACAAAGAACATATAAACAACATGCATGTTAATAACCCTAAACCACACATACTTTACACAAAACTTAAAACATGTTATTTTGAAAATGTTGGTTTGAAATAAAGTGTGCATTTTACACGTGACAAGGCATGTCACTCCAAAGGCACATATAACTATGTAACAAATAATAATGTAAATGCACTTAACTTCTCTATGCTGCTCAAACTCTTCCACATGAGTATGGATGGTCAGCCAGGCAGCTTTTTGGACCCTTCGGTGCAGTGGTATCATGCAGGGGTATTGTGTATGGAGCTGGGGTAGCAAACCTGTAATGTCCTAGCCCTTAATATTGGCCCAGTGACGCAGGTCTCCCCAGAACTTACGTCACAGCTTCCCGCACAGATTGTGGGCAGCCACTGCACTGCAGCATATGGCGATGTCCTTCCATATTTGGGCTTGCGCTCAGGGATGAACTGGTAATTCCGGGCACCGGGCAATCCCTCGGTAGACTGGATGGGGTGGGGCCGGTTTTTTGACAGGGGGCCGGTTTTGTTGCTGGGTCTGTGACAGTGTCAGAGTCAGTTCAGTAGTCTGACTGTGTCAGACAGACTACTACTCCGCGTCTCCTCGCTCCGCTCCGTGCGGCGGTGCTGGGAAAAGGCACAACTATCTGCATAATGCATTGGAGTCTGTGGATTTAATCAGGCCTGGATTTAATCATTTAATAATCAGAGGTGCCGCGCGCAGTCTCCGCCGCCGCGTCTGCGCGGTCTCTTCAGTTCACCCTTAGGGTGGGGCTGGTGTCTGGTGATCATGCGCATTGGGGCTCGCGCAATAAAAAGTGCGCATGACTGCTGGTGAGGCGAGGTCGAGGAGGCATCCAGAGAGACGACTGAGACAGAGAGAGGCACGCACCCCATAATTTAATTATTTCTAGCCCCCCTGTCTGCCGCCCGCAGGTGAGTCTTGTGTCCGTTTGCAATCATCAAGCCCCACCTGTGCCTCGTCCTGGGCCTGTTCCATGTCTGTGGGACATCTCTGCCACAGCCGTAAGTGTGCCCTCCTTCCAGCTCAACGTGGCGCTCCTGTACGTCTCCTGCCCTAAGCCCACCCTCCGCATTGCGCAGAACAGGCCGCTTTGCCCCCCTCAGCACTCGCCCCCCCTTCTGCTGTTTACGGTTCTAGACCCCTCCCGCCCAAGCCGCAGCCGCTCCTTGACCCGTTCTGTCTCCATGACTAGTCTCCTGCCGCAGTAACGCGGAACGCGGAGCCATAAACAAGAGTCCGTTTGTGGGGCCAGGGCTGGCCCTTTCTCCAACAGCGCCCTGGGAGAAAATGTGCCCCCTTGCTGCTGCTGGGGAATAAAAACAACGAGGCAGCAGGCCCTTCTCATAGACCAGGCCTTGGCTGGACGCATCAAGGCAGCGACTTGCCTCAGCGCACACATCTCCCCACCCCTCCAGCACTCCTTATCTCACCCCCCACAACTTAGCACCATCAGATTGTTTCTAGGTTGTTTGTTGGGGAGGGGAGGGGGTGAGGTGTCAGGAAGTGAGAGGTGGATGGGCAGGCAAAGCACAGGGCTGATGGGGTGCTAAAAAGCAGTGACTGCATCACCTCAAAACTATTAAAAGTACTTCAGAAGGAATCACTGGCAGGATCCGGCCCACTTAAAGCCCTGTGCAAAAGTGCCCTGGGAAAAGCAAAGGAAGCGCTCTGCAAAAACCCAGAAACTTAGCCTAATGCGTGACACTGTTTTGCTCAACATCAATTTGAATGTTAGAATCATATATAGAATTGTATTGGCAGTTATAGCTCCTACTTGATTCATGGCACTGTCTCTTGGCGGGCGTCGCGACTGGGCCGGGATTAAAAGCAAAAGGTTTATAGGCCCCGGCCCGGTTCTGTGCAGCGCAGTGGATTTGTGAGCAGGGCGGAGCGAGGTGGTGGCTTGAGTTGCGCACCGTCGCGGGCCGTGGTGGTGGCTGGCTGCAGCCTGCAGGCAATAAATCAAACATTTTAATCATAATGATTGTCACTGTCAGGGACTGTGACAATCATCATAATTACAATTTTTGATTTGGTGCGCGCAGGGCCGCAGGCGCAGCATTGTGTCTGCCCTAACAACAAGCAGGGTGTTACTATTACGAAGATGGCTACTACGCTTTTATTCGGCTTTGTACGGGTGGGAGACGGAACAGATATGCCGGATTGTAAACCCAGATTTTTTAATTGAATGCATTAACCCAATGAGTGCATAGACCGTGCGATTATAATATATTATGGTGCACTGTTTGTATTTTGAACCTGCGAGGGCTTTATCTTAGATATACTGAAATGTTTCATATTAGTCTGGCGCCATCTGGTAATATGATGTCAAACTAAGCAGTGTCAATTTGCACAGTGTTTTGAGGGTGCATTTCAGCTAGTCGTGGCTTTTTCAGCCAACAGTGCCATGCTTGCTGGGATCTGTGGCTTCATTGCTCCAAATGGGATAAAATCAAAGCCTGATTAATATTGCTGGCTGACAAATTAGGGCTGGCTTTAAGTCACACTTATGATATGTGACAAGTTGTGAGGTATGGGGATACCCTCAAAGCACACAACCGAAGTGCAGAGTATATTGTAGACTGTCCCTTGGTTTTAAAATTAGATAAGTAATTTTCAACATTTTAATAAATACCAAATGGCCCAATTGATATGTGACCTCTACAAACAAACCTTTGTTCTTCAACTTTGCATTCTGGGAGTTGCAGGTTTGTATTTCTCATTGCAATTATGGGCTCAGAAATGCCAGTAAGCAAAGTGCTGATGGAATTTCAGTTTATGCCAATATCATCCTTGTGTGTATTAAATGGACACCAGATTGGGGTTTGGTGGCATAATTACAATTGCTAATAGTAGGTGTGAAGACTTGGATGGGTATTATACAGGCGTAATTGAGCTGAATCCACAATTAATTGCATAGGGCAAGTTTGCAGAGTTTACCCACTTTTCCCACACCTATGCACTCACATAGTTTCACGTGCATATAGTGGGGGCTGGTCTCGCTTTTACTTTGTTCTCTCTGATTCACTACTCGTGTCTATTTTTGGTGCTTTCTGTAAGAATGTCTATGGGTGAATATGACTGGGTGGGTAACCTGGTGCTCTTTAAGGTCATCATCTACTATTTACTGTGCTTTGAAAGTTGATACAATTGAATATGTAATGAAAAATGTGCTGTAAAATTCACCATTTTGGTCTGTCTTTTTCCAAAATTTTCTTGGGGGGAGAACCCCCCCAAACCCCATTAGTAGTGGTCGGGCTCGATCGCTGCGCTCGCTCGCTACGCGCCGGACGGGGGTTGGTCTGGCAAAATTTGCCAGGGCTGCTTTCAGTTCCCAGTCCGGCCCTGCTTGCGCTGCATTTCTTAGCTGGGTATCTGGCACCCCATAAAATGATGGTACTTGGCTATGAACCCCTCATTAACTCTCAGAAAAGGGGTGTGCCTTCTCTTCAAGTCCCTCAGCCATGTTGCGGGCAAGATTTGTGCAAGGAGTAGCAGGATGGTAAAAATTACAGGCCTATCTCATTGGTTAATAACGATTACAAAATCTTTTCTAAGGCATTGGCCATGCTTCTGGAACCTTACCTTCCTCAATTACTAGGCGCGGAACAATCCGGATTTGCTAAAGGTTGCCTTATCTCAGATAACACCCGCCTGTTTTTGATATTCTATCAAAATCCTCTCACTTGTCTCATTCACAAGCAGCTGTGTAGCCTTGGACGCGGAGAAAGCGTTTGACCGAGTTAACTGGTCATATCTCTTTCAAACACTTAAATGGTTTGGTTTTGGCCCAAAGATTATATTCTTGATCTCAGTTTTATATTCCAATCCACGGGCAGCCGTATGTGTAAATGGAAACACATCCCCGTACTTTGGTTTGGGAAGAGGTGTTCGCCAAGGATGTCCTTTGTCCCAGTTCCTTTTTAACCTAGCTCTGGAGCCTTTTCTGTCTAGAATTCGTCAAAATAAAGACATATATGGATTTGACTTTAATAACAAACAAATTAAATTAGCAGCATACGCAGATGACATACTATTATTTATCTCAAGACCGCAATCCTCTATCCCTACCTTTTTACAAGAGGTAGAGCTCCTTGCCTCCGTTTCTGGCTACAAACTAAATAGAGATAAATGTGAAATATTACCTCTGACCAAGTATACTTTCAAAGATGATTTCACCATTTCAAACTTTACTTGGAATTCTCAGCACATAAAATACTTAGGACTATATTTCACCCCTTCAATTCCAACACTCTCTCTGTGTATGGACAAATATATACAGAAAATCTCCACATTAACGACCAAATGGCACCCTTTATATGTCTCATGGTGGGGTCCCTTAGACACCGTTAAAATGATGCTAACTCCCAAAATATTATATACAATTTCTAATATTCCAGTACCTATTCTGTTAAAAAAAAATTAAAAAATAAACTCTATACTATCATCATTCTTGTAGAATAATAAAAGGTCTCACATGTCATTACTAAGATTAATAAGGCCAAAGCTAGAAGGTGGTGTTAATTTCCTGACTTTCCCTCCTACCAATAATCTTTTTTACTCCGCCATTCCATGAGATGGCTTTCTGAATCCCCTTTGGAATGTCCTTTGTAGTTGGACCTTGGACTTTCATATCTATCTCCTTTTTCATTTCAAGAATATCTTTCTTTTACCCGCAAACCACAATCCATATCTACTCCTATCCTCAAACATACCTGCAAAATTTTAGAATCTGACCCAACAATATCCCCTACAAATTCAAAATCTTTTTTCAATTCCACAATATGGCACAATAAGTCAGTATTGATCTGTGGTAAACCATTTTATTGGAAATCCTGGAAACACAGAGGCTTAATTTGGATACACCAACTTTTCTTCAAGGTGAAGTCATATCCTTCTCACAGGGCAGTCAGCTTTTTGACTTACCTCGCTCTTTTCAGTCCAAGTATATTCTTCTAAAGCAGCCCCTCTCCACTGCGTATGCTCAAGTTTTATCCCATAGCCATCACACTCCTCACCCTGTCAATAGTTTACATACTCTCCTTCACACTTGCCCTAGAGCTCCTACTATTTACACTCATCTACGTACCTCACATAATGATAGAGGGAAAACTAAGGTAAAACTATCTTGGGAACAGAATCTTGAGGTAGAATGGCCAATTATTTTGTGAAACAAAATCAGAAAATCCTCTAGAGCGGCAAACACTACACAAACACTATTTTTTATTTATAATAGACTTTCATTTTATCAGGTTATCTTAAATAAAAGACACATGACATTCCTGATACCTGTTGGACATGTTCTTCCACTTCTGCTGATCTGAAACACTTACTTTTTACATGCCCGCATGTGCACACTTTATGGAAAAGTGTTTTGGCTCCAATTAACTTAATTTTTGGCTCCAAGATCTATTTCTCCGTTGATCATTTCTTTTTGGGAAGTCTTTCACCTGCTTGGGATAATTCAACTTATAATATAAAAATTGTAGATCTATTGTTAGCAGTTGCCTTTCAGCAGATTACCAAAAACTGGAAAGATTTTGCTAAACTATCATTCCAAGCCTGGTGGTATGCAGTATGTTATAATCATAGACTAGATACGGCTTTGGTACACCCTACTCATATAGCTGTAAAACGCTTGAATTTATGGTCACCTGTTACAATGTTCATAGATGCCAGCGCTAAACGTTCTTTCTCCCAAACCCCTATTCAGCAAGAAGTTGCCCAACCTCCGTGACATTCCTCACCTTAGTAACTTATTGGTATATTTCTATTATTATCATTATTATATATTTTATAAGAAATTTAATATCTTATTGATTATACTATTTTTTCGTTGTTCTTTCAATACATCTCAACCATGTCAGCTTGATATTTTTATTTAAATAAGTCTGCTTCAATGCCTAATTTTTATTCATTCGAATCTCTATTGCTTATTGTACTATGTATTTTTACTCTATGCTTTCTCAATAAAATTACTTTTGAACTGAAAGAGCAGCAGGATGGAGGAGGTTGCTTCTCTCAGGGGAGGGTTGCGCAGAATGATTTCAAAATGGCCGACTTCCTCTTCTTATATGTCACTTTCTGCTTAATCGCAGTAGGAGAAGTTCTCCGCCCCAAGTGCAGGGTCTCCGTCCTGAGTGCAGAGGAGAACCTCAGAACACAGAGCGGAGGCTCTGAATGCATACGGAAGATTTTTAACATACAATAAAACAGCTAAAAACAAAGTAAAGCCAAAAGAATTACATTTGATTAAAACTACAATGATTTAAGATAAAAGAAAGTTGTACTATAGCAAAATGCCAAAACATTGCAGGTAGGTACAAAGATAAACACAGTTTATAGACAAGTGTGGAGATCTTTTTTACTAATGAACACTGCTCTAACATTACATACATTATGCAAAGTGAACAGAGTTGACTCAGGATGGTATTCATGGACAGTGTGTTAGATGTGCAAAATTCCCCATTGTCAAGAGACTGTCCAACAACATAAAGGCAATAAATCAACTAGCAGCTCAAGAGGAAAAAAGAGTTGACAAGCCAATCACATACCTACATACTGCGACCTCTTTCATGGCACCAATCCAGTTCCCTGCATGTGGACATATGTGAGGTTTAAGGTCTATCTGTTAGCCCCATAGCATGGCAATGTTGTGCAACACAACTAGCTACCATAATCTTGCACACAACTTCAGGGGAGTACACCAGCACCCCTTGTATGGTCAGGACATCTAAATTACAACTACAGGACCTCAAAAGTGCTTTCAATAATGGCATGTGTATGTATGTCCTCTGGGATAATGTGGTTGGATGGCGGAAGGGAGTGAGGGGATGGGGTGAGAGAGCATAAGCATCATCACCCGTAGGGACTAAAAAAATATTTAAAGGGTGCTTTATTCTATTTTAAGTGCATTTTGCATGCCTAACTACATGCAATATGTGTCAGAGTCAGGTGCCTTGATTGTGTGGAATTAATTTAGTATTATTGTTAAAAAGCCACCCTATAATGCTAGCCCTTTATGGGTATTTAAATCTTACCAAAAAGCCAAATGTCCCCAAAATCATCAGCAACCAGATGGAGTGCAAGAGTTGACTGATGGAAAATAAAGCTGTAGAGTGAGATCAGGAAAGGCAGCATACACATTTGTGAAGCAACTCTTAGCATCACGGACAGACTGCATTTTGATGCCTGGCAGCTGTGTCTGTTGCAGAAAACATATGCTATGTGGGGAGGTGGCAGAAGTGCCACGTAGGTGCAGTCAGTGGCCCCTCGCACACAAGAGAATTGGGAGATGGAATAAAATTGCTGTGCTAACGTTTGCCTTCCCGCCATTGACTGTGGCATGGCAATAAACTGGCCCACTCTTCTGTTGAATCATCTCAGAACCTGATGCAAGAATGGGAACTGGCTTGTCTGTGAGATACCAACAGTGTCACAGGACAACCTCTAGAAAGATCCAGTGGCAAAAATGGTAGTGCAGCTACTTCTTTTACATAGGCTGGGATAGAGGGGCAGCAGCTGTAGTTGAATCCAGCTCCTGCTCCCACTCAGCAACTATGTTCAGATGACATCAGATGGGAAGTTGTGTCTAGAAATAACAGCTTCCCTAGACATTCCAAAGATGTTGATCCTTTGCCTATAAATTATTTCTGTTCTCCTCCTTCTCAAAACGTACTCTTAAAATGAAGGCTCAAACCCACAAACACCTTCCACGACATAGTGAATGCAGGAAAGATTTTGATTATATGTTATACTTTTTATGTGCTCACCCTGTCTGCAATTGGATAATGATGAAATGAAAACCTAGTGTAGATGGGTGGTACATCATAAGTACTACAAAACGTACTGCAAAGTTCAGTTTGGAAATCAGGCCTTATATATGCCTGAGGCTCCTCTCGCCAGGGGTTAAAACACATCCGTTAGGTCATATGGTCACTGGCGATTGTCATAGTAAAAGTGTCCAAGTGCTTATTCGGTACCTGTCTTTATGTCTAGGAAATGTGTCACTCACTATAAAATTGGGCGCAAATGCAGTCCTAGTTCTGTGCACATTGTGTCCTGACCTGTGAAGTTTTTTGGCACGCATTTATCGAAATATAATCCTAAGATATTTGCAAAGGGAAAGCAAAAGGGGTGCAAATGTGGTTTCACCCTTTGGTACCTTCCATTCGATAAGGTGATTAATGTTCAGTAAAACCTAAACCGCGGGTCCCCTCCCATATATATAAGTGGACCTCAAAATCATCCAGTAAACCCTCCCAATACAAGTAGGCCTGGGCAAAATTTTAATTACGCCCCAGTAATTGAAGTCATTCCAGTGACATTACTTTTGTGATGCCAAATTTCCAAACTTACACAATTACACCAGCTTGAATAATTAAGTGTCATTTGGGGCAAAAAACCTACAGATTAGCACAGGAACAACGAACTAAGGGGCATATTAACAAGGAAGTGATGGAGTGCTGCCTTAGCCTCCTTGGCTTATTGCCACACTCCACCACCTCTGAAATGCAGGGATGTGCTGTATTCACAAGAATGCAGTGCACCCTTGCATTTCCCCTAGTGCTGGTGCTTATTTAGCTGCCTAACGCCAACGCAGGCACCCTTGCACCATAGTGCAAGGGTACCTCCATTGAGGGGAATGATTGTTTATGTGCAGGAAAGTGGCACTTCCTGCACAGAAACAATCTGAAATGGCGTTTTGCAGCTTCTATGTGTGCTGCCTAATGCATCACACATAGAAGTTGCAAAAACGAATTTTTTTTTAAATGATTGTTTATGTGCAGAAAGGAACACCTGCCTGCACATAAACAATCAAAGGCGTTTTGCTGTTTCTAAGTGTGCTGCCCAATGCAGCACATATGAAAACAGCAAAAATAAGGAGACATTAAACTTTTCTCCTCGTTGCATCAGGGTAAGACCAAGTTTTCCCTGGTCTTAATTTTGGTGATGCCCCATATTTACGCCACCCTTGAAAATATGGGGCAGCGTCAAAATCAATGGGTGTTGCGGTGAAACGCCCAAAGCAACACCCATTGCCCTCCTCTTTCACGCTCAGTATAGCATGAAAGGGTGCCTTATTCACAAGGCGATACAAAAGGGGATGATGGACGGAACGTTTGAGCCAATCAAACACTCACCCCCAGTCAACTGATCTGGGTTTAATCCATCATCATTCTTTAGCTCACTCCACCACCCCAGTTCAGACATGGCCATATGCAAATCAGTCTGACCCTGTGCCTCATGGGAACAGTCCAGCCCGAACTGCCAAGCCATGTCTTCCCTGGACCGGAAACAAGCATCCTAGGACCGGTTTCTGGCATTTCAGCCGTCATCAGCCAGGCTTGCTTGAATCCAGTGTCAAAACGAGCAAGGGACCCACGTCTGGGCATACCCCCGCCAACTTAGGGGCGACCAAAGCGATACAAAGGGGATGATGGACGGAGCGTTTGAGCCAATCAAACACTCACCCCCAGTCAACTGATCTGGGTTTAATCCATCATCATTCTTTAGCTCACTCCACCACCCCAGTTCAGACATGGCCATATGCAAATCAGTCTGACCCTGTGCCTCATGGGAACAGTCCAGCCCGAACTGCCAAGCCATGTCTTCCCTGGACCGGAAGCAAGCATCCTAGGACCGGTTTCTGGCATTTCAGCCGTCATCAGCCAGGCTTGCTTGAATCCAGTGGCAAGCGAGCAAGGGACCACGTCTGGGCATACCCCGCCAGCTGGCTTCACTTTGCCACTGGATTCAAGCAAGCCTGGCTGATGGCGGCTGAAATGCCAGAAACCGGTCCTAGGATGCTGTTTCCGGTCCAGGGAAGACATGGCTTGGCAGTTCGGGCTGGACTGTTCCCATGAGGCACAGGGTCAGACTGATTTGCATATGGCCATGTCTGAACTGGGGTGGTGAGTGAGCTAAAGAATGATGATGGATTAAACCCAGATCAGGTGACTGGGGTGAGTGCTTGATTGGCTCAACGTTCCGTCCATCATCCCCTTTTATCGCTTTGGTCGCCCTAAGCTGGCGGTATGCCCAGGCGTGAGTCCCTTGCTCACTTTGCCACTGGATTCAAGCAAGCCTGGCTGATGACCAGTGGCGGTTTCTCTACGAGGGCGTCGGGGCTCCGCCCCCGTTACATTCACAATGCTCAGCTCATAGTCAAATGTAAAATAAATATAAAACAAAACAAAAAAACATTTATCAGCTGCCATTAACACTTTTACTGTAGAACTTGAACACGAGGCTGCGGGGCACTGTCTGCCCCACTCACCGATATCGCCGCTGTTGGACGTCACGTGACTCTCTCCCTGCCCTGTTGTTTGCTCAAGAAGCCTACGTGTTTGCCGGCTGAGAACCTCACAGCCCTGAAGGCTGTGATGTCATCAGCTCGGCAAAGACCTAGCTGCAGGCGTAGTCTCCACCCCTGATGGCGTGGAGGTAAAGTTAGCCCGGGCGTTTTAAATACAAGCCCGGGATCGCTAACCCTCCACGTCAATCAGAGAGAGTGGAGAGCTTGTCACCCACCCTTTCCCAACTCGTTACAGGGCGTGGTGGGACCCACCCTGTGACGAGTTGGGAAAGGTGTGGCAGAGCGGGAAGCCAAGGAATCGAGTCTGCGCAGACTCGACCTCAGGCGGCTTCCCGCTCATGAGTCTGCAGTGGCACTCGGAGTGGTGAACTGGAAGCTGCATTTTTACTGCGTCACACTAGACAGTCGGACTGCGTTTTGGAGAAAAGGCACTGAGGCAGTCTGTCCAGTCTGAAATTATCATCATCAGACGTCTGGCGTTGTGAACTCGGTCAGTTCACCAGCCCAGGTAAGGCCCAGGCGGGCATTTTTTAACTTGTATAGGCCCGTTTAGGGCCTTGTCGGTGCGTGGTGTGCATGGCCTATTTCGACGGAGTTCACCCGGCTGGGGGTCCGCTGTGCCTTCCTCCGGACAGGGGGTGCGGGGCATGGCCTATTTCCAAGGAGTTTATCATACTGCGGGTCTGCTGGGTCTTCCTCCAGGTGGAGTGTACGTGGCTGTGTGCGAGAGTGGCCACCTTATCGGGGTTCTTCCTTTGAGCATAGTGGGAAGTTGGAGTGCTTTTAAGTGCTCTGTTGGCTGACCTGCTCGTTCGATGTACACAATTCTGTTAACAATGGGAAAAAGAGAACAATGGCCATTTGTTTGGGTAGCAGATTAAAGCCTAATTTGCAGTCAAATACCACTTGACTACAATTACAGTCAGAGCATTGCAGACAAGAGAAATAGCAAATTGCATAATGAAGGGAGTGCTAGACATTACAAAACACAATATCGACCCTCGACAATTTCGAAAAGTCACCTCAATGCTAGCACATGAATTAAAGCAGAAGTAAATTAGCATAAAAGGGGAAAGTGATTTTTCCGAAGACTGTGAAAAAACGCAATGAAGAAATGATGGTATGTGCGCGTTGAAATGTATGCAGGGTTATAATGATGATCTTAGGAACACCACACCTGCATCCAATGAAGTGTTTTGCTAGATGGAGCATTTTTCGAGTACCATCCCCCGAACTGATAAACAAGGGATATATAAGACCTGCCCGAGAGTCGCCTGTTATGTTACTTCCACAGTGCGGTAGGAATCTGCGTAAACCTGCCAGTATTTTCTGTAATCTCACACAAATGTTGTGTAATGCTTAATCTGCTGATGGGTTCACTGTTTAGATATGGAGGACACGGCATGCATCAAGCTATCTATCCCCGGGTGCAGGCTCACAGTCTTTCTCTGTAGGGACACTGTGGCGGCACAATACACTGACTGTTTACTGCGACTGTATATTTTGTATTCAATCTGTGTTCTTTGCATCTGTGTGCATTTATAGCATCTTGAAAGCGTTCAGAGGCAGCACGTAAAACAACGTAATGAATAAACACACAAATACCCAGAACACAGACTCGTATATATAATAATTGTACGTGTGTGTGTATCGGCATTGTTAAATGTTATGCAAATAGGTGCACCTATTTCTGTCACCACCATGGAAGTCCCCTCTCTTTTCACACCACACACCAAGATGTTAAAGACAGGGGTGGGCGAGCCAACAAATTAATAAGGAGATCCGAGACAGAGCCAAGCCCCTATCGACCCCGTGCCCAGCCCCAGAAGACCATTCAGATGGCACGCAAGGGTGTGGGAGCAGGATCTTGGAATTATCAGGTGACTCAGATGCAATGGCTGTCATGCACCTGATCGGTCACATCTCATTAGGCTGTATGTCGGCCAAATGTTCCCATGATTGTGAGTTGTAGGCACCGGCCATAGAAAGCATTCATGAAGGCTGCAGAATGAAACTAATGCATACCAATGAGGGTGCATAGTTGTGACGCCACTCATGGCATCCCTGTTGGGTTAGATGTGTGTTTAGTGCGCCTATCGCAATTGTGCAAAACCAGGTGGTTGTGTATTTAGGGAGTGAGGTCGGCTGTTCAGACCCATGTGTCTACATATTGGAGTAGAATTTTGGTCACAAATCTGGATGCTTCAGACATAAGGGACCATGCAATGTCGAGAGGGTGGATAGGGGAGGGACGCCTTCCCTACACTCTGCTTTGAATGGGACAGTAGAACACTTCAGCACTACTGTGCTTTGAATGGCACAATGCAATAAGTGATACTGGGCTTTGAATGGAAGTAAGTGCACGCCTGCGTTACTGTGCTTTGAAAAGAAGTGAAGGGCTTCCCAGCGCTACAGAGCTTTGCATGAGACAGAAGGGCATTTCTCATTAGTGCTTCTGTATTTTCAGTGGGGCAGTTAGGCACTCCAGTGCTACTTTGCTTTGAATGGGACAGTAGGGCAATTCTCACCAGTGCAGTTGTACTTTCGGTGGGACAGTAGGGCACCCCAGAGCTACTGCGTTTTGAAGGAGACAGTAGGACACTCCAGGGCTGCTGTATTTGAATTGAACTGTAGAGGACTCCAGTGCAACTGTGCTTCGAATAGGGCGGAAGGGCACTCCAGGGTTATAATGATTTGAGTAGAACAGTTGAGTTTTCCAGCGCTACTATGATTTGAATCGGAAAGTAAGGTGCTTCTCATCAGTGCGACTGTACTTTCAGTGGGACAGTAGGGATCTCCATGGCTAATGTGCTTTGAATGGGACAGTTAAGAGCTCTGGTGCTAGTGGACTTTGATTGGGACTCTAGGGCATTCCAGTGCTACTGTGAGTTGAAAGGGACAGTATCACACTCAAGCGTCACTGTGATTTGAATGAGGCAGTATGGCACTCTAGCACTATTATGCTTTGAATGGGACAGTAGGGCACTTTTTGCAGTTTTATGTAGCTACCTATGTTGTCATATGACATCTCTTTATCAATGTAATAACTGCACTTTCACAATTGCTTTATTAACCTTCCTGCTTTCTCATATTTGCTTGAAAATGCACCATTTGTCCACTCTTTTTTCAAAATTTTCTCGGGGTAGAACCCCCCTGAACCCCTCCCATAGGCTGTTCGGACTACGCTCGCTCGCCGCAGTGCGACAATAATTTTCGCCCTACCACTTTCAAATGTCACCAGCCGCCACTGCTGATGACGGCTGAAATGCCAGAAACCGGTCCTAGGATGCTTGTTTCCGGTCCAGGGAAGACATGGCTTGGCAGTTCGGGCTGGACTGTTCCCATGAGGCACAGGGGTCAGACTGATTTGCATATGGCCATGTCTGAACTGGGGTGGTGGAGTGAGCTAAGAATGATGATGGATTAAACCCAGATCAGTTGACTGGGGGTGAGTGTTTGATTGGCTCAAACGTTCCGTCCATCATCCCCTTTTGTATCGCTTTGGTCGCCCTAAGTTGGCGGGGGTATGCCCAGACGTGGGTCCCTTGCTCACTTTGCCACTGGATTCAAGCAAGCCTGGATGATGACGGCTGAAATGCCAGAAAGCGGTCCTAGGATGCTTGTTTCGGTCCAGGAAGACATGGCTTGGCAGTTCGGGCTGGACTGTTCCCATGAGGCACAGGGTCAGACTGATTTGCATATGGCCATGTCTGAACTGGGGTGGTGGAGTGAGCTAAAGAATGATGATGGATTAAACCCAGATCAGTTGACTGGGGGTGAGTGTTTGATTGGCTTCAAGCGTTCCGTCCATCATCCCCTTTTGTATCGCTTTGGTCGCCCTAAGTTGGCGGGGTATGCCCAGACGTGGGTCCCTTGCTCACTTTGCCACTGGATTCAAGCAAGCCTGGCTGATGACGGCTGAAATGCCAGAAACCGGTCCTAGGATGCTTGTTTCCGGTCCAGGGAAGACATGGCTTGGCAGTTCGGGCTGGACTGTTCCCATGAGGCACAGGGTCAGACTGATTTGCATATGGCCATGTCTGAACTGGGGTGGTGGAGTGAGCTAAAGAATGATGATGGATTAAACCCAGATCAGTTGACTGGGGGTGAGTGTTTGATTGGCTCAAGCGTTCCGGCCATCATCCCCTTTTGTATCGCTTTGGTCGCCCAAGTTGGCGGGGGTATGCCCAGACGTGGGTCCCTTGCTCACTTTGCCACTGGATTCAAGCAAGCCTGGCTGATGACGGCTGAAATGCCAGAAACCGGTCCTAGGATGCTTGTTTCCGGTCCAGGGAAGACATGGCTTGGCAGTTCGGGCTGGACTGTTCCCATGAGGCACAGGGTCAGACTGATTTGCATATGGCCATGTCTGAACTGGGGTGGTGGAGTGAGCTAAAGAATGATGATGGATTAAACCCAGATCAGTTGACTGGGGGTGAGTGTTTGATTGGCTCAAACGTTCCGTCCATCATCCCCTTTTGTATCGCTTTGGTCAGCCCTAAGTTGGCGGGGGTATGCCCAGACGTGGGTCCCTTGCTCACTTTGCCACTGGATTCAAGCAAGCCTGGCTGATGACGGCTGAAATGCCAGAAACCGGTCCTAGGATGCTTGTTTCCGGTCCAGGAAGACATGGCTTGGCAGTTCGGGCTGGAATGTTCACATGAGGCACAGGGTCAGACTGATTTGCATATGGCCATGTCTGAACTGGGGTGGTGGAGTGAGCTAAAGAATGATGATGGATTAAACCCAGATCAGTTGGCTGGGGGTGAGTGTTTGATTGGCTCAAACGTTCCGTCCATCATCCCCTTTTGTATCGCCTTATTCACAAGGCAGCGTTAAGCCACCTTAAGTGGCTTAATGCTGCCTTGTAAAGAAGGCGAAGCCCCTATCGTGACCACAATGTCGAGAAAAGTGACGTTGTGGTGGCGATAGGAGCTTGTAAATATACCCCTAAGAGAGATTGCACAGCTGATGGCTCCTGCTGTTCATGTCCTGTGGCATTTAGTGCTATTTTCTTAGTGAAAAATGCATAACCCGGCCCATTATGGACTCAAGGGTGCAGAAAATAGCGCTAAATGCTGGATAGCGCTCGTCGCATAATTAAGCATAATTACGAGTAATTTTGCAGCAATTCCAGTATTTACACTACAAAGAATTACGCCAGTTACACCCTACCCCTAGATAAATCCACAGTTTGTGGGAATGACGTTTCCTGATCCACTTGTAACTACTGAATGGCGAAATGCAATTGGCTCAAAAAAAGTCACATTTGGTGAATTCGTAATTATGCATACACAAATTGGATTTAATCAAGTTCTTAGTACGGCTGCCCCTGATTTAGAAAATGTAAGCGAGTATTCAAAGCTGTGCTCTTTTTAATGCGAGCTATCGTGTTGTCCTCATTAGATATGCTAATGATCGCTCTGCGACGTTCTAACTAGAGCTTAGCAATAATCACGGAAGTATATGCACCGTGGTCAGTGATGTTATGAATGTGTCATTGCCGTGCACATGCGTGACCGATCACGCTGTCTTTTATAGGATGTGGCAGCGCGCGCTAAGCCCGGGGCGGAGAGCGCTGTCAGCGCCCACGACTTCCCCCGCTGCCAGCGTGATGAAACCTGTGCGCGATGCATGGCAGGCATTCTGGAAAAATTAATTTCACACACATTAAATTCACGTTAAAAATCAAAGTACATCCCGAGCGCAGCCGAAAGACAAACAAGCAAGGGTGCACTAAATCCTGTAAATAATGTAAGGCAGAGAGCTGTTCCGGGAAATGGATTCTGCGAGCCGAGCGACACGCTGGCATCAGCTCACGCATGGATTACCACTGGGTGATGCCAGGGTGTGTGGAAGGAGGTCTGCCCCTTGGTCTTTCCTTCTGCCTCACCCGGGCACCATCTTGAGCTAGATCATGACAATCGTACAAATGTTATGCTACTATGCACCATCGTTGAACCGACATTTGCACTGACTGACAGGTACAACATGTTTTTTTGCACTATTTGTCAATGCAGATGTCATGATCGCCTAACACAGCTGAAAGTTTGCCTGACACCAGCGCATTAATATTGGTCTGGCCCATTGACTTCAAGATCAAGGGCTTTAAAGGGCTAAATAATTACACTTACAACTTTAAAAACTTTCACTGTGGTACAAACCATTGTTACACTTGCAATGCACTCGAAAGTAGTCTTTCCATAGCTTTTGGCTCAAAAAGCAAATGTGTTTATTGGTTTGTTCACTTCCCCATTTATTTATTCCACCTCTAACATGTTTTCGATGCATCCCGATATAAAATAGAGTGTTGCCCAGTTCACTCCATTAAAGGAGCGAGGCTGCACAGCTGCGGTAGAGACCTGTTCAGGTACAGCGCTGGATCCCTTCCAGCAAAATTCCAACTAAAAACTACTATCAGCTTCAGAATCATCAGCCCGCGTTGAGGTCCTAATGAATTCTTCTCTACTCTGTGGTATTGACCGAAGAGATTTGAAGAAAGCTCAGGTAGTCCAATTGATAAAAAAATCGACTTGTGACCTGAACTTTCTGGCCAGTTACAGACCAGTTTCACAACTACGTTACCTACCAAAATTACTTGAGCAGTTGTGTTTAATCAGCTTTCCAAGATTGTTGAATCTCAAAAAATACTTCAACCTCCGAAAGCTGGCTTTTGTGCTGGTTGCATCATAGAAGTCGTGCTGACTGCTGTTATGGATGATCTATGCTGCTGTGCTGATCAGAATATACCTGCAGCTTTAGTGGCACTTGATATATCCGCAGCTTTTGATACCGTGGACCATCAGGTCTTGTTAAAGCGCATGATGGATGTCTGTATCACATGGACAATCTTATCCTGGTTTCAAGATTTTTTCCATGAACGTTACATGCAGGTTAAAATGGGTTCCAATGTGCCAGATATAAAGCCTGTATGGCACTGATGGAGCAAGGTTTAAAAAATGAAACTTGCTTGTACGCAATCTTCCTCATAGTATTAATTTATTAAACTTGTATTGTCAAAACTAAACTTTTCATTCACAAACACAAGAGGGACAGAAGCTTGCTTATGTGTTTTACTAATGAATAACGCTTGTCTGTAATCCAAAATGTCCGCTAAAGCGCGGGAACCTCAATGCGCATGTCGCAACCTGATCACATGGTGTGACGTCTTTCTTTGCTTGGTGGGAAATTTCTGCTTCTGCGCAGTGTGCACTAAAATGGCCGCTAAATGTTTTCACATGCTTAAGCTTGCTCTCATGTCATTATTAAATTGTCGTTTTCTTAAATGCTACTAATGCAGGATAGTATTATAATTAATTGGGAATAGAGTAGGGAAAGTGGGTATACAGTGAAACTTTTTATTTGTGATTTTAATATTTTCTTCTTACACTTTTAGTAATTCGTAAACTTGGGCCTGGGTTGATGACTTGAAACTCGAGAGACAGATGGTTCTGCGCATGTGTCCTGTGTGCCTGCCAAGTGAAGTCAACTTGGACGTCTTCCAAGGCCATGACCCATTGGCCGAAGATGCTGTACTTCATGTTTCCGGAGGACAAAATGATACTTTTCCCCTGTAAAATGTATAACATTTGTCGTGAGACTGGTGGGAAATAAAGTGAATGTATTAATTTGAAGGGGCGGGAACGTAAAGACAATAGGCTTTACAATTTAGGCCAAATCGATATGGTGCGAGAATCCACCCCCTGTCCCTGTCCAATCAGAAGTAGTGGTCCCATATTTTAGCAACATTAAGGGGAGGTACATGGGCATAGAAGGGTATAATAGATATAGAATTAGCTAATTAGTTAGCACAGGAGAGCGGAGATGCTGACAGGAAGAGCTCCAGACCGCTAAGCTGATCGGTTGCTGACTGAATCCCTGTCCAGAAGAGGTCCTGAGGAGGTGGCGGCGGAGTCTATTAGAAGGAAGGCACGGGAGAATCGAGAGAAGTCGAGTATCAGAGAGGGGAACGGCGCAGGCGTCGTTGTAGAGAGGTCACCGGTCCTGTCCTGATCCTGGAAGAAGTCTTTGCTCTTCATCCTTCCTGGGTCCTATCTTTTCCAACTCCTTGGCCAAGGGGCTTGGTTCTCGCATTTAGGTAACTATACTGCAACCTTTAGTTGCGCTGCTGTCTCTATCTTCTCCTCTTCCTTAAACACCGTCATTTATTAGCAAAATCATTTCTATGCTTTTTCCTGGGTATTTCAATCAAGTACCGTGTTTTCTGTATTTTACTCTGCTAAAACTTTAGATAAACATTTTAAAACTTCCTGACTCAGTGGTTATTTCAGGATTATGTACTATAATGAATGTCACTCATTTTAAACTTCCCAATTAGCAAAGGATCCATTGGTAAGTTATTACTCTTCAATCAGAAGGTAATTGGTAGCAGGGACTTTGATAAAAGAGTACATCTGACACCCAGCGTAAGTATTAGTGTAGTGTGAATGTATGGGTCCAAGTGAGTATATGGTGTATGAATGTTGTTGGCTAATATTGCGCTGGATCAGTTTTCTGGTAAGCAGAGGACGGTTTTTGTTACTCTTTGTTAATTGGGTAATGAGAATTTTATTTGTATTTTTATGAACTAACATCCGCTTAAAATTTTGAGTTTGTTACATGTTGTCCAGAATACCCCGGGGTAGGTAAAAAGAATAGTGGGTGGCAAGTGGAAGCCATACTGCAGTGAGGTTATCTGTCAGGCAGAAATAGTACTGAGAAGTTAAGCAGGACTTTCAAGTACTCGTTAGGGACTCTATGCGTGTGAGTAATAGCAAAAAGGGTACGCTGATAAAAATTTGATGTTATATCACCTAGTAAGGGTAACATTGGAGAAGTAACAGGTACTTCTGGAGCTTGTGTGAAGAGTAGACGGAAGTGTTTTACTCGTAGTGTATGTTTTAGTAAACGGAAAGGTTTTACTAAAGTGTGGAAGAAACTATCTTTTCTAAATTAGTGGAAACTGGCACGATAGCGAATGTTTTATGTTGTTACTGAAATTTAATTAAGATTTATAGAGAAAATAAGTTTGCGTAAAGTTTTGTAAAGGGAGGGTCAGTTGCCGGAGAGGGAGCTGACGTCACAAAACGCCGCGCTGTGGTAGGTTGAAACAGCGGGTGTGGAGAGACCCTTGTAAAGGAGGGGTCAGTAGTCAGGAGTAGTATTGACGTCACAGGTGCCGCGCTGGGATTGGTTAAACCAGCGAGGACAGAAAAGAGCAGATTGTAAAGGAGGGGTTGACAGAGAAACGTCATCAAAAGGCCGCGCAAGGATTGGCTCGGAAATAAAAGATAGCAGACATTTGATTGGTCGAAAATATAGAAGCAAAATTCTTAGTGGATAAGGATTGCATGTTAAAACGCGATCCGACTTTAACAGGAACTCGTCCGGATAGGAGATTCCTAGGTTTTGCAGAATATAATTTTGTACACAGAAGATTAGATAGAATGTACGGAGAAAGGAGAAAAATGTCATTTTTGCAAAAGATTAAGAATTATTTTAAAAAGGACAAACCAATCAAAACTAGAGAAGGAATTATTATTCCACCAGCTAAAACGCCAGCATCATTTATGATGATGGAGAGAGGTTATCATACTTGTGTATGGATGGAGAATTGGATAGAATACACCAAAAATGATGGAATATTAGCATTTTCCCGAGAATGGCACGTTCAATGGGCGAATTCTTCAGAACTTGAGATTGAGGATGAATGACTTAGAACCCAGACCTAGATTAACTCAGTACGAAGCTCTAGAAGAATGGGAAACCGAGGCATTTGAGCGGGATAGATCTAGAAGTAATAGGAGTTACCCAGGATTTTTCCCCAGATATTTACGTGAGTCTAGAGAGGGTCAGATGAAACAATGGAGAAGGGCAATGATTACAGAAGGACTGTATCCATTATTCACAGAAGGAGAGAAATCAGGAGGCAAATGTACAGAAAAGACAAAACATTTAATGAGAAATGAGGAATCTGAAGACGAATTTATGGAGGAAATGTTAAGAAATCCCCCACCATATCAGGAAGGGACAAGTGGATGCACCCCAAGTGCACCACCAAAAACTCCATTAGTGCCACAGGTAATGCATGAATTCACCCCGAATAGAATGCTACATGATAAAGAAAAAGAAGCCCTAGAAAAGACCAGAGCAGAATTAATACAGAAAATAACTCAGATAAAAGTACATCCTGATTCGTTAACCATACCTGTAACAATTGGTCCAGTAGTTCCATTATATGGTACTCAGGGAAATTGTCCTCAACCCATACTTGCACCTACTCCTGTGAGTAATCCCAGACCTGAAGCTCCAGTTATAATTGAAGATCAATTTAGTGACTGTGAATCCACAATATCACTTATGGACTTGCCTATTCGAGGTTCTGTAAATAGTACTCCAAGAAAAGATGTACCTGGAGGTTCAAAAGATGTAAGTTTAGTAACTTCATCGGGAGCAAAAAGTGCTACCATAGTAACACCTGAAGATCTAGAAAGATGGGTGCAAGGGTCAGTTAAACAGTGCACACCTCCGAAAATAATGGACATTCATAAATTAAAAGTCGAATTAGAAGAAATAATAGCAGGAAATGTAGGACTAGAACGCTTAAATACCTATGATGAAGAAGAATTATTGTTCCTATGCAGGAGTATCACCAGAAATGTAAGGTTATTTCATGAAAAATTGTCCAATTTAGCATTACAGATGGGAATAGAAATAGGGAGATCAAAGGTACTACAGAAACCCTATAGAGCAGAATTTTCAGACAAAGATTTAGAAAATATGAATGCCTCTGGAAGAAGATTACAAATAAGAGAATTAATGTTAGTTTTGCAAAAATGGGGAGACCTAGATAAATGGAAAACTAGGTGGGCCAAGAAAAAGGAAGAAGCACGAACAAGTAGAACAGCATCAGAATATGTGATGAAGGAAGCAGGAAAAGCAGATCAAATGTATCCAATGCGAGAAGTTGCGGGAGGAGGATATGTACATGTCCCATGGAGCAGACAGGATATTTTATCATTTACGAATGATTTTCCAAAGCTGAGGGAAAAGCCAATTGAATGGTACAAGCAGGTTGAAAGGTTTGTGAAGGTGTCAAAGGTATTGTTGAAGGATTTAGATGGTTTGTTTGACATAGTGGTACCTGCCGATTTATGGACAGATTGTAAAATCACAGTCGATTGGCCTAGTGATGAATATCCTAGAGATCCGAAGACAGGTGCCCCGTCAAATGATGTAATGAAAAAGTATCAGCAGGTGATAACATACCTGAAAGGGAAAATACCCCCGAAAGAAACAGATTGGGTGAAAATAGATCGAACCACCCAAGAAGTCAGTGAAACAGTACATTCCTATTATGAGCGTCTATTGCAGGTGTTTAAACAGTATAGTGGATTTGAGGACATTGGAGACAAAAACATGAGTCAGTTTGTGTATCGGTTTGTTTACGGTCTGAAGCCAGAGATTTGCCAGATGATTAAACAACACATGCTGTGTTGGCAGGGAAAGCCCATAGATGAGATTCTGAAGTATGCAAAATATTGTGGAGACGATATTGAGGATAGACACAAGAAATTACAAGAAAAGGTGATGTGGGCACAGGTGAAAATGGCAGAGAAGCAGGGAATTAATTTGGAAAATCCGAGTGAAAATCAAGGAAAAGATTCTGGAACGAGTGGTGATACGGGAAATGGTGGAAAATTTAGAGGACGAATGAGTAGAGAAGAAGCTAAAAAGAAATTTCCTTGTCATGGATGCGGAAAATTGGGGCATTGGAAGGACGAATGTAAAAAGATTCGGAATAATAATGGCCCAAATCAAAACTTAAATCCACAGACGCAGAATGACTCACAGCAGGGTGTAAATCCCCAGAGTCAATTACCACCTCCACCTGTTCAGGGTAATGTAAGCAGAGCAAAGCATGGTACAGACATTGGATACCCAGGAGGGAGTGGTAAGAATGATTATATGACATCACAATTTCTTTTGCAGGACAATTACTGTGAATTCAACTCATGACGGTGCCTAGGAGAGGGGAAGAAGGAGTGCGTACTTGGCGCATCCTTACAGGTAGATCAGTCTGGTCCATATGTTGAAGGAAATGTGAAAGGTAATGATATTACTTTCCTTTTGGACACTGGTGCTACCAGGTCTACGGTGAGATCAGCAGACATCCCAGACCTTCCTCTCTCTGGTGAAGATATCCAAGTAGTAGGGGTAGCTAATCAAAGAATTAGAACGCCTCTTACAGAACCAATGGAAGTCAAAATAGGAAACTTCAGAGAAATGCACCAATTTGTAGTGTGCGATTCTAGCCCAGTGAATTTATTAGGTAGGGATTTATTGTGCAAAATGAACTGTACAATTTTCTGCACGCCAGATGGTGTGGCAGTTCAGACACCAGATGAGGACCATGTATATAAAATTATGGTTGCAAAACAAGGTACAGAAATAGACGAAATGTTTTCGTTAATAACAAGAGATGAGTTACCAGAAGAATTAAAAGGTACAGTAAACCCAATAGTATGGGATTTCACCGGAAAAGAAGTAGGACTTATGGCAAAAATAGATCCAGTTCAAATTACGGTAAAAGAAGGTGCAATTTTCCCAAATACCAGACAGTACAAAATGAGTGCAGAAGTAAAAGCAGGAGTCATTGAAGAAATAAAACGAATGGTAGAACAAAACATCCTAAAAGAAGTAATGAGTAGCCCATGTAATTCACCAATCATGGGACTAAAGAAACCTAGTGGAAAATATAGGATTGTTCAGGACCTGCGTAAAATAAACAAGATTGTGGAACCATGTTGTCCCATAGTACCAAATCCTGCAGTAATTCTATACCAGATCCCTTGGAATGCAGGATGGTTCACAGTAATTGATTTGTGTCAAGCATTCTTTTCAATACCATTGCATCCAGACAGCCAGTATCTTTTCTCATTTAAATTTGAGAACAAAGTCTATGTGTGGAATCGTGTTCCTCAGGGGTACACAGAAAGTCCTTCCATCTTCAACCAGATACTGAAAAAGTGCCTGGAAAAACTAGTGATGCCAGGAAGCTCAGTCTTAGTCCAATATATCGACGACTTATTGGTGGCGTCGACCACCAGAGAAGACTGTGTTGTTGACTCCATAGCATTATTAAATCTTTTGGCTGAGGAAGGGCATAAAGTCTCACCTGAAAAGTTACAGTTTTGCAGGACAGCTGTTAAATATCTGGGACATCAAATTGAGAGGGGAAAAAGAAGAGTAACCTCTGAAAGAGTAGAATTAATAAAGAGAATGCAAATGCCTGTAACCCAAAGACAAGTGCGAATGTTCCTAGGAATAGTAGGCTACTGTCGACAATGGATACCAAATTTTTCCATGTTAGCTAAGCCCTTAATTAACATGACGAAAAAGAAAGCAAAGGACCCTGTTGAGTGGGAGGATGAAAGTGTAGAAGCTTTTGTAAAATTGAGAAACGCACTTTGTTCAGCACCTGCCTTAGGCATGCCTGATTATAAAAGAGAATTCGCATTATTCTGTCAAGAGAGAGAAAATTGTGCACTTTCTGTCCTAACTCAGAGACATGGACTAGACAGACGTCCTATAGCGTACTTTTCTGCTACATTGGACCCAGTAGCAGCCGCGTTGCCAGGATGCTTAAAAGCAGTGGCAGCAACTTGTTTGAGCATTGAACAAAGCGAGTCAATTGTGATGGGACATCCTGTAAAAGTGTATGTTCCACATGCAGTTGTGATTCTGTTGACAAGAACCCGAACTCAGCATCTTACTCCTAGTCGGCTGACTAAATATGAGAGGATAATAATGGGTGCTGAAAATGTGACCATGGTAAGGTGTACAATAATAAATCCAGCAACTTTATTGCCGGACCCATATCATGAAACAAATAAAGATGACGAAGAAGATGAACATGATTGTGTACAAATTACAGAATTATGTACAAAACCACGCCCAGACATAGAGGAACAGCCTCTTAAAAAGCCAGACAGGGAGCTATTTGTCGATGGTTCATGTCAAAGACATGAAGATGGTAAACTAACTGCTGCCTATGCGGTATGTGAATTAACTGGAATAGTCGAAGCATCCTATTTACCAGGAGTAAAATCTGCACAAGTAGCTGAATTGATTGCTTTGATAAAAGCTTGCAAAATTGGGAGGAATCAGAGAGTGACCATATTTACAGATAGTCAATATGGTTACGGGGTTGTGCATGATTTTGGCCAACTGTGGATGCAGAGGGATTTCATGACTTCTTCAGGATCCCCCATTAAAAATGGACAATTTGTAAGGGAATTGCTAGAAGCAATACAATCACCAAAAGAATTGGCTGTGGTGAAATGTGCCGCACACCAGTCAGGAGATGACTGGGTGGTAGTCGGCAACAGATATGCAGACTTGGTGGCTCAACATTGTGCCAAAACCAGAACGTCAGTCAATAAGAGGGTGGAAAGAATGGGAATCAGCTGCCAACTTATGCTGTATATGCCACCTGAAACTTGGAATGAGGTGAAGAAATTGCAAGATGAGGTTGATGAAAGTGAGAAAAATTTGTGGATCAAAGTGGGTTGCTCCCAAAGAGGAGAAGATGAAGTGTGGATCAGTGCAGATGGCAGACCAGTCATGCCAGACTGTTTACTCTCACAAATGGCCAGAATGCATCATGGAGACACACACATAGGGAGAGATGCAATGATTAGGCTGTTCAGACAAAATTGGTACAATCCCAAATTCAGGGCTGTTGCAGAGAGTCTTTGCCAGAGATGTCTAACTTGCCAAATGCATAATCCAGGCAGGAAAACGATAATTGGGTTTGGAAAGATTGGAAAGGCAGAGGGCCCATTTATAAGACTCCAGTTCGACTTCATACAGTTACCACCATGCAGAGGACTAAAATATGTACTAGTCATAGTGTGTCTGTTTTCAAAGTGGGTGGAGGCTTACCCTACTAGGAGAAATGACAGTATTACAGTTGCAAAACTGTTGTTACGTGAGCTCATACCTAGGTTTGGTTTCCCAGTATCTTTGGAATCAGATAGAGGAAAACACTTTAATAGCGAAGTGATCCAGATAATCTGTGAAGCATTTCAAATCAAACAGAAATTGCACTGTGCATATCGCCCAGAGGCTTCTGGAGTGGTTGAACAATTGAATGGCACTATAAAGTCAAGATTGGGAAAAATGTGTGCATCAACATCATTAGAGTGGCCAGACGCATTGCCACTTGTCTTGATGGGAATCAGAAGCATACCTGACAGAACAACAGGATTGAGCCCCCATGAAATAATGATGGGAAGAGCAATGAGACAAACACATGTTCCCACAAACAAATTAGTAAATATATCTGATGATATGGTTCTGGATTATTGCAAAGGATTGGCTGACCTAGTGCGTTCTGTCTCTCATCAGGTTGGAGAAGACGCAGTTTCCAGGCAGCCTGAACTAGAACATGATCTGAATCCTGGTGATTGGGTGGTAGTGAAGAATCACACCAGAGAAACGTGTTTATCACCCAGGTGGAGCAGACCTTGTCAAGTTATATTGACCACCAATACAGCAGTGAAGTGTGCAAGATTTCCTAATTGGATTCACGTAAGCCACACAAAGAGAGTACCAGACCCTGAAGAGGAGAATTCACAGACAACACCAATCACTGAAGAAGCTGAAGGTTGCCCAGCAGAGGAATCTCAGGATCGAGGTTCGAGAGAAGCTGACGGAGAACAACCGAGCACAAGTCAGGATTGGATACCAGTGGTAGAAGTTCCTGAAGTATACCACAGAACAAGAAGTCAAGCGAAATTGGAAGAAATTGAAGAAGATCAGATAGGTGAAGAAGAAGCAGTTCAGGATCAAGAAGAAAAGATAGTAAAAGATCCTGAACAAAATAAGATAGGGAAAGAAAATTGGACACAAAACAGTGAAGATTTAATAGACTTTACACAGGGAAAGACAGGTTTAGAAGAATCCGGTCAGGCTGCAGAAGTTCACAGTGCAATAAGCCCTGATCAGAAGCAGTTAGATCAAGAAGAATTCACTAAAGAAAAAGGGGTTGATACAAATGAACATAAAGAAATAAAAAAGGAACAAAGTCAACATCTTGAAAGTCATTGTGGAGCTACTGAAGAGAAACCAATCAGACCTGAAAAAGAACAAACAAAAGAGGCAGTAATCAAAGAAAACAAAACAGTATTGAGCAGTGAAAATAACGAGATCTTTGAAGACGTAAACAGAGAAACAGTGCCAACCAAGAAAACAAGAAAAGGAGATCATTGGCCAAGTGTCATTAAAAGAGTAAAATACCACATAACAACCAGAAGTGAAGATCCAGAACAAGTACCTGAAGTGACAAGTCAAACTGAACAAGAGAAAAAGTCAGGAAAAAGAAAAAGTAAAAGACTGAGACTTGTGAATAACAAATTCAAGGGTCCTGACTGGACTTATATCATTCTTGAAGATTTTGAAAGCTCAGAGTCAAGTGACAGTGGTGGCGAAGGAACAAGTGCAGAACTAACATACGAAGAAGAAACAAGACCACCCTGACTAAACAAAAGAATCCTCTAAAGAAAAGAAGAAGAGATAAGAAGAGCAATCTTCCTTGTCGAAAAATGCCTGACGATAGAGTTACTGGGAGACCAAAACGAAATTGTTGTAGGAGATGCTGTGCAATCTGCATATGTAGTCTAGTATTGGTGCTTATAGTATGGTTAGTCCTGATTGTAGCAATTCCTTACCTTATGATAATAGATAAGAAGATTAATAATGAAACTAAAGGGAGGACAGCAAACATGAAGGGCAATAGAGTAGAATTAATGGCAGAAGATGAGGCAGAAATTCATCATGAAATAGCTGATAACGACACTAGTTTAAATGTTTTCACAAAGTTATTGTTTCAGTATGTAGACACAATGGAAGTTAGTAATTGTTATGTCTGTATGAAGTTACCTGAATCAGTAGCGGAAGGATTAACATACCATCATTTACCACTGACATATGGCATCTCATGTAGTGTATTAACAAGTTTATTTTATAGAACAGGTAGGCTACAGTATTATTATTCAAACTTAGATGTGATATTTTCTGAGGTTCCGATTCGCAAGAGTATGAACCCAGTGCTTAGTAGTCAAGACGCACAGTTTATGGGAGAGTTTTTCTTAACAATGAAATCGATAGACATAACACATGCACATAGACACAATCTAACATGTTCTTTACTAGAAGAAGAAAAGATATTTTTGAATTTAGTAGAAGATAGAAGACATGATTTTCAAAAGAAAGCTTCAGAGCATAAGGCTCAGTTGCCACCTTGGGCGGAGAAGGAAGGGAGTTATACACCTGGTAAAGCTCAAGCTGCAATGGCTCTGGATTTCGTAAAGAAAGGGAAAATTTGTCTTCATAGGTTAAAGACTGATTATAACAATGTTTTCATCGGTACCAGTGAATGTGAACACAATTTTTTAATTCTTGGAGGTTGGGGACTCAAAGGAGGAACAGATTCAGTTTTTCCTGGAATCTATTATGTATGTGGGAATAAGGCTTACTTTAGGCTTCCTGCACGGTGGTATGGAAGTTGTTATTTTGGAATAGTTTTTCCAAAGATATACCACGTAAAAAGAAACACTGGAAGCAATGAAAACAATAATGAATTAATACGTAGTAAAAGAGCTAGTTTTTCAGAAATTGTAGGTGATATATTTGGTGCATTGATACCTTCAGTGGGAATAATTCTGAACTCAAGGAAAATATGTAAATTGTCTACAGTGGTTGATCGTTTATCAACGGATACTGCTGGAGGTTTTCTAATGATTAATACGGAGATGGTTGCGATTAGATCTATGGTAATGCAAAATCGACTTGCTCTTGACATTCTATTGGCAAAAGAGGGAGGAGTCTGTAAATTATTGAAGACGAAACATTGTTGCACTTATATTCCTGATAAGAGTGCAGAAATTGGAACGTATATTCAGAACATAACTAAACTTGAGAAAGAACTTAAACCACTGGAAGTTGATAGTGTATGGGAAAGATTGACAAATAGTATCTCGTCAATTGGAACCTGGTTTGCTAATGTAGGGAAAGGACTTATAGGTCAAATATTAGTACCCCTAGCAGGGATAGCAATAATAATATTGGCAATAACAATATGGTGCAAATGCTGTAGAAAGAATGGAACATATAAAGTGACAGGAAAAGGAAAGAAGAGAAAACTAGATGAAATAGAACTTGAAGAATGGAGAAGTGATTTATACAAAAAGTTGAAAGGGGATGTGAAAAACAGAAAATGTAAAAATGAGAATGAAACGAATTGCTAGAAGTTGGCATCTGATTGAGGGTAGTATTTTTGATGGCTCAGAAACGCCATCAGAGAGGGGATTGATGGAGCAAGGTTTCAAAAATGAAACTTGCTTGTACGCAATCTTCCTCATAGTATTAATTTATTAAACTTGTATTGTCAAAACTAAACTTTGCATTCACAAACACAAGAGGGACAGAAGCTTGCTTATGTGTTTTACTAATGAATAACGCTTGTCTGTAATCCAAAATGTCCGCTAAAGCGCGGGAACCTCAATGCGCATGTCGCAACCTGATCACATGGTGTGACGTCTTTCTTTGCTTGGTGGGAAACTTCTGCTTCTGCGCAGTGTGCACTAAAATGGCCGCTAAATGTTTTCACATGCTTAAGCTTGCTCTCATGTCATTATTAAATTGTCGTTTTCTTAATGCTACTAATGCAGGATAGTATTATAATTAATTGGGAATAGAGTAGGGAAAGTGGGTATACAGTGAAACTTTTTATTTGTGATTTTAATATTTTCTTCTTACACTTTTAGTAATTCGTAAACTTGGGCCTGGGTTGGTGACTTGAAACTCGAGAGACAGATGGTTCTGCGCATGTGTCCTGTGTGCCTGCCAAGTGAAGTCAACTTGGACGTCTTCCAAGGCCATGACCCATTGGCCGAAGATGCTGTACTTCATGTTTCCGGAGGACAAAATGATACTTTTCCCCTGTAAAATGTATAACATTTGTCATGAGACGGGTGGGAAATAAAGTGAATGTATTAATTTGAAGGGGCGGGAACGTAAAGACAATAGGCTTTACAATTTAGGCCAAATCGATATGGTGCGAGAATCCACCCCCTGTCCCTGTCCAATCAGAAGTAGTGGTCCCATATTTTAGCAACATTAAGGGGAGGTACATGGGCGTAGAAGGGTATAATAGATATAGAATTAGCTAATTAGTTAGCAGCAGGAGAGCAGGAGATGCTGACAGGAAGAGCTCCAGACCTGCTAAGCTGATCGGTTGCTGACTGAATCCCTGTCCAGAAGAGGTCCTGAGGAGGGGGCGGCGGAGTCCATTAGAAGGAAGGCACGGGAGAATCGAGAGAAGTCGAGTATCAGAGAGGGGAACGGCGCAGGCGTCGTTGTAGAGAGGTCACCGGTCCTGTCCTGATCCTGGAAGAAGTCTTTGCTCTTCATCCTTCCTGGGTCCTATCTTTTCCAACTCCTTGGCCAAGGGGCTTGGTTCTCGCATTTAGGTAACTATACTGCAACCTTTAGTTGCGCTGCTGTCTCTATCTTCTCCTCTTCCTTAAACACCGTCATTTATTAGCAAAATCATTTCTATGCTTTTTCCTGGGTATTTCAATCAAGTACCGTGTTTTCTGTATTTTACTCTGCTAAAACTTTAGATAAACATTTTAAAACTTCCTGACTCAGTGGTTATTTCAGGATTATGTACTATAATGAATGTCACTCATTTTAAACTTCCCAATTAGCAAAGGATCCATTGGTAAGTTATTACTCTTCAATCAGAAGGTAATTGGTAGCAGGGACTTTGATAAAAGAGTACATCTGACACCCAGCGTAAGTATTAGTGTAGTGTGAATGTATGGGCCCAAGTGAGTATATGGTGTATGAATGTTGTTGGCTAATATTGCGCTGGATCAGCACTACAGGGATCGCTTTTATTGTCTTTACTTTTAAACGTTTGTATGGTTCCCCTGGCACATTTAATTCAATCATTAGCCTTCACATTGTTTATCTATGCTGATTATATGCAAATTATCCTGGTGGATCATGGTCCTCCCAAACTAAAGGCTGATTCATTTTATGACTGCATGGTCAACTTGCAAAGATGGATGACCCAAAATCAACTTAAGCTAAATGTTTTGATGACACAAATCTTGGAGCCTTTCTGATAAACTACGGTCTGGAGTCATCCTTTCTGGCCATCGTCTCTAGGCCAACAACCAGAATCACTGGACTCGATTTAAAGTTTAGGTGGTCACATAGATCTACACCCTACAATGGAAGATCAAGTGAATTCTGTTGTTAAATCATGCTTCTTTAGATAGAGATCTTATAAAGGATATTCAATCTCTTCACTACAAATAAGAGAATTCAGATCTTCAATGTGTTTGTGTTATCAAGATTAAACTATTGCAATGAATTTAATCTCGCACTTCCAGACAAAACGGCAAGAAACTTCAACTAGTGCAGAATGCTCCATCCAGAATGC
Source organism: Calotriton arnoldi (assembly GCA_963921515.1). NCBI lineage: Eukaryota > Metazoa > Chordata > Amphibia > Caudata > Salamandridae > Calotriton > Calotriton arnoldi. Next base: position 459,847 of record CAWUFW010002412.1, read on the forward strand.
TGTGAAAGATAACAAACCAAAAACACGAGGGCCCCTGAATGTAAACAAAGGGTGCGGAACAGGGGCATAACTGAAAAATGAAGTAAGAAAAAAACACCACCAACAGTACACTTTACAACAAGCTCATTTGTCTGTAATAATTTGTATAATATACAAAGCAGTCAATGCAGAGACCTCAATCTATTTCAAGTAAGAATATACTTTTTATTTATTCAAACATATATTTAGTAATTAATCCACGCCTTTATATAAATTTCATAATTAATTCATAACATAATAACCAAATCGAATAATATTTATCTAATTCCCCTAAACCCTCACCAAGAGACTCATATGGAAAGATAAAAATGTATCCATTCCTCATTCACATTCATACCACACACTCACAACCTAATGACTAAGCCTGGGCGGAGTTGGTGGAGTTCTGCGTAAGTGACAAAAAAACTCCCCCAAGCTACGCGGAGTTCCGCGAGCGGGGGAGTGGGTTACTTCGCGCCGTTCACACTGATTTTTAGTGCCGGGTGTTTGTCCCATGCTGTAAAATCAGTGCGAACAGCATCTCGCACAGTGCAAAAGGGCGATGCTTCTTTCTGCTGCTTGAGTAGAAGTTCTACTCGAGTAGCAGCTTCCTCAACACGAACAAAGGTTTCTCAACGCTAGTGGTAGCGACCATCCGCGACCGCCTGCGTTGAGAAATCTCGGTGGGAAGTGGTCTAGCGTTGGATTTTCCTTGTTCGCCAACTTATCGTTGGCGAGCGTGAGCGAGGAAAAAACTCTGCGGAGTGCAAAAACTCCACGAATGAAGCGGAGTTCACCGCCCAGGCTTACTACTGACTCATTTTAAAATAAAAATATTGCAGAGTCCAGAAACCTAGCCAACCAGAGAAACAACCTAATAGTAGAACTTCCATGTGACGGTACATTAATAATGATTATTTTAACAGTACATTTTACGGTGCATATTCTTGTCTTGAAGTATCCTTAAATGCCATTTTTATATTTTGATCTTCTTTGGATTATGATATTGTAAATTTGCCCGGTTTCCCTCGATGTATCATATCATACATTTTTTAGATATCCCACTCTGTGCCAGATTTCCCATGCTGTGCTGATGCACGTTTCGGTGTAAAATGACTCTCAGGTCATACACCTTCCTCAGGGCACCAAGCAATGTCCAACAAATAAAATACCACAAAATGGACCTGCACTATAGAAGTTGTTGATTTAATATTATCTATCATTTCCAAAACAGAACATTTTGACCATCTACGACTCTAGGCTGGACTAGTATCCTCTAGGGGACCTTCCTTTTATCCTCAAGGTCTTCAAATTGAAATCTTCAGGCTGCTTCCTGCCCCCTTTTGAGGTCCATTGTCATTGTATTATATTTCTTGGACATTGCTTGGTGCCCTGAGGGAGGTGTATGACCTGAGAGTCGTTTTACACCGAAGCGTGCGTCGGTACAGCATGGAAAATTTGGCAAAGCATGGGATATCTGGCACAGAGTTCGATATTTGTCACAGCTTGGTATATCTGACAAATGTATGATATTATGATACATCGTGGGAATCCTGGCAAATTTCCAATATTATAATCCAGTGAAGATCAAAATATGAGAATGACATTTGTTGATACTTCAAGACAAGAATATACCATAAAAAATATACTGTTAAAAAAATCATAATTAATGTACTGTCAAATAAAGTTTTACTATTCGGTAATTTCTATGGCTGGCTAGGTTTCTGGACTGCAATATTTTTATTTTAAAATGAGTCAGTAGGATCTGAGTGTGTATATATGTGAAAGAGGAGTGGAAGCATTTTTATCTTTCTACATGGGTGTCTTGGTGAGAGTTTAGGAGAGTTAGATAAATATTTCGATTTGGCTATTATGTTTATGAATTAATTATGATATGTATATAAAGTAATGGATTAATTACTAAATACATGTTTGAATAAATAAAAAGTATATTGTTACTTGAAATAGATTAAGGGCTCTTCATTGGATGCTTGATATATTTATACAAATTATTACAGATTAATGAACTCGTTACAAAGTGTACGGGGATGGCGGTTTTTTCTTGCTTCATTATTGGTATTAAAGATGAGACAGTTTGACTCACTGGGATCTGCTCTGACAAATCTGTACTGGCTTCCTGTAGCTCAAAGAATTAAATTCAAATCCTCATGCCTTGTGCATAAAGCTCTTTATGATTCCTGTCCCCATCCCCGAGTCGGAAGATTCACAATCTATAAACGTAGGCAGTCTGTGGGATCAGAATGGCTGTTCCTTTTAAATACCCCACAGTTCAAACAGTCAGTTTAGGAGGCAACTTGTTCTTCTCTGCAGCCCCAAAATGTTGGAATAATCAGCCTTTTGATCTGCAAAAGGAATTCAACCTTTTTAAATACAGAATGCTGAAGAAAACATGGCTTTTTCAGAAATGCAATATATAGGGGCATTTTATGGTAGCAATATTTCCTGTCAAAAATTCATTTAGCGCTGTTATGTCTGGGTGAAGGAGCGTTTTATAGATTTCAAAAATAAATAAATATCCATTCCTTCATTTCTCCTTCCGAATACAAGATAGCCGGTTGACCTGGACAAAATTGTCAATTTCTGACTGCCATGCATAATGTTTCAAATGTCCATCTCACACAGTGGAAATCCCATTGATTGGAACTCAAGCATAGCCATCTCCTGTACAGGGGAGCAGCTATCAGTAATGCAGACAGTGCAGTGGCACCGGGGCCCAGAGGTGGGAGGGGCCCAGTCTGCCATGCACCAGCTGCAGTTATTTTAGAGACTGCCCTTACTTACTCTTTGGGAAAGGCGGGAGGCTGCAGAAGGAGTTGAAGATAAGCAGAAATGGACAAGAGGAAAGGGAAAGGGATGGAAGGAAATGAGAGCATGAAAGAAAAAAGAGGAAAGGAGAGGAAAACGTAAGAGAATGGGAGGAGGAGTTAATGTCCTGAGAGAAAGAGAATGGAGGTAAGGAGCAGAGAAAAGGGCAAGGGAAGAGAAGAAAGGGCCCAGAAATAAGAATGTCACGAGAAAAGGGAGAAAGGAGATAAGGAAGCGTGAGAGACAGAAGATGGAGAAGAGAGAGACAGAGTAGAGGTATAGGTGGAAAGCATGAAACGGAGGAAGGAGGAGAGAGGATTGGAGATAGGAAAAGTGAAGGAAAGAGAATGGGGAATTTGGGTATCCGTGCAGCTATCATTAGTGCAGCAGGTGCAATAACACCAAAACTGCACACCAATAATATCTTCATTTTACCATGAATTGGAGCCGATTTCCCTTGCTTCCATTGGGATCCATACACCCAGGTTGGGCCATTGCTCTTGTATTAACCAGTGTTGTGAGGCATCTATGTTGCACCCAACTACAAGTCTACTGCAAGGGCCCATTGAAGTAGGTGCTGTGGAAGTGTCGGTCTGTTCAGATAGTACTCTTCCCTTCAGTGCCCATCAGCGAGTATTGATCAGGGTGTCTGCCACTGACCATCTCTATCGAATTCCACTGAAACTGACGCCCTCTTGAACCCCCAGAATGGTTATGCCTACTGGAGACCCACCAGCAGGGCCCCAGCAATGCAGGACATGTGGGACCACTGGCTGGGGTTGCCACCTCGGCCGGTTTTTACCAGCCTGGCCAGTGTTTTTCTATGAAGGCCAGCAAAATATGGCAGCCCTACTAGCTACATACCATCCTCACTCGCCTCTAAGAGCCAATCAATGACTACTGCAGGACACGTGTGGCCATGTACACACCACCTTGGACATATGCCATCCCCTACAGTGCCCTTGCTGTGGACATCTTTTACCTTTCTGCCTCCGCAGCACCACTGTCACTTCAACCAAGTGATGCCGTGAGGCAAATGAAGTCATCATTGAAAGCTGTGAGGAAGTGAAGGGTGCAGATAAAGCCCCTCCTCTTCTTTATTGCACTGTGGTTCGGGCCAGTCCTCTTTCCATCAATCAATCACTACATCACTTATAAAGTGCTGCTGCTCATCCGAGAGGGTATCCAGGCGCTATGCTGCAGTATCAGTCGAAAAGCCAGAGTTTTAGACCTTCCTGAAGTGGGTCAGTGAGGGTGAAGTGCAGAGGTGGAGGGAAAGGGCGTTCCAGGTCTTGGCGGCGAGGTTGGGTCTAGAAAAGGAAACAGCAGGAATCAATGCTTTTTTTCTGGCCCCACTGGCATGTTAGTGGCAAGGGTTATTTCCCATGTAGATCCCTCAGAAGAGTAAAAAGCATATTTTTATCAGTTTGGTATTGGAAGCAAAGCCTCTCTGTTAAAAATGCAGCATGCACCATATATTCATACAGCTTTATTTTTTACTTTCATTATTCTTTCTGATTAAACATAAATCGTATAACAACATTGATTTTAGGAAGAGCTCCTTCCTGTTTTCAGCAAAGAGAAACACCATAAACATTTGGGGCCCAATTCGCAAAGGGCCTCCGCACTTGTGGCGAAGGCCCCGCAGTTGTGGGGGGGGGGGGGGTATGGGGGGGGGTGAGCTGCACTCGTGGCCGGACATCCGCAAGAGAAACTGCAATGCGGAGGTCCCGCCAAGACCATGACTACGGGCCTCCACCACGAGTGCGGAGGCCTTTTGTGAATCTGGTTCTGGGTTTGAGATGCATCCTTTCATAAACAAAAATAACACATTTTTCATGAAAATCAATCTCTTTTCAAACCAAATGCATGTAACAGAGATGCCTCATTTCCCAAAGGACCACTTAGTGGAATCGGTTAATGTCTGTGTATGGAGCAGTAAACAGCGTGGTGAGTCATTAGAACGGAGCTGGAAGGAGTTTGTGCAGGGAACGTTTTTCAGCTTGTTAGAAGTTCAGTGGATGTGAGCTCCTAAACTCACGTAGGCCCGATTCACAAAGGTCATCCACACTCATGGCGGAGGCCCCACAGTCGTGGCGGGGAAGGGGCGTAGCTTGGTCGGTAAGATCGAGGGGGTATGAGCTTCAGATTTCCCAACATTCACGCTGGGACATAATGTTGAAATACATCATACAACAAGCAGGGCGCAGAAAGGGAGAGGAATGCCGATTGGTAGTGGTACTAAGTGACAGTAGCGGCCCGTGGAGGGAGTTCCGTGGGGCGGTGAGGCGGGGCGGGGGAGGGGCAGGGTGGGGGGTAGTAAACACCTGAATATGGATGAACGGAGGTAAGTAAACATTTAAATAAATAAAACGAATTTCGTTGTGCGCGCTGCATTGCAAAATGCGTTGCAGGGCGCGCAACGAAATTCGTTTTATTTATTTAACTGTTTACTTACCTCCGTTCATCCATATTCCGGTGTTTACTACCCCCACCCTGCCCCTCCCCTGCCCCGCCTCACCGCCGCACGGAACTCCCTCCACGGGCCGCTACTGCTAAGTGAGAGAAAGCACATTATTTTGAGAAATAACCAACATTTTTGAAGGAAGATATGAGAGAGAGATGGGGGAGTGTTTGTGCTTTTTTGTCTGTGTGTGCAAAAAATTCCTGGCGAAATCGGACAGACACCTCACCATAACTGACTGAAAGCAACTGCATTTAACTATTTATCACAAAATACATTTATTAAGGGGGTTAACACCCAAACACCCCCTGAGTGTAGGGCCCGCACTTGTGAAGGGACTTCCGCATAGCAGTTTCTCATTGCAGAGGTCCCGACACGAGTGCCATGACAGTGGGGCCTCAGCCACAAGGGCAGAGGCCCTTTGTGAATCGGTTCCATATAGAAGTGGATCATGATATGCATATCCTAAAACAAACGTAATTCTGTGTAGCATAATCACGCAATATTACCTAGGCATTCCACGAGATTATGTAGAATTACGCAAGAAGAGTAATTCTGCGTTTAGCGCTATTTCTTAGTGCAAAAATGCATTCTCGCGTCTAAAATGGATGCAAGGATGTATTTGCTCCTTCTCGATAAATGTGCTCTTGCCGTTGGATTTTTTTTCCAGCATTTAATGCTATTTTCATAGTACAAAATGCACCCTAGCATCCAAAATGGACGCAAGGATGCATTTTGGGCTAAGAAACAGTGCTAAATGCAGCAGAACACGAATAGCGAAGCGGGTGGCCACTCACACTTGCTAATTGTGCTCTCACAGTAGGATTTTTTCCTCCAAATTACTCTTAATTATTCAAGCAAGAGTAATCAAGTTATTATTGCTAATTCCGAATGAAACAGTAACATGGAACAGTAACATGGAATTAACGAAATTACTCCGATTACACCATCGTAATTCCAATTTAGATTAGACCCAGCCATATACAATCCAGCCTTGACTCTGCTGCAGTAGAACAGGTCAGCTCGAACTGCCAAGCCAGGTCCTCTCAGAAGTGGAACACAAGCAATCCAAGGCCAGTTTCACCTTAATTGGGCCTCTTCAGTCAGTGCAGCTTGGTCCCAAGGGCAGAGTGAGCACAGGGTCCACGTCTATGCATACCCTCGGTAACTGATGGCATTACATCAAACACAGAAAATGTGTAGGAAGGAATGCTTGCAATTTGTCTAATCATTGGAAATCGCTCAGAGTAGGATTCCGACCCATCGGTTTTTTGCCCACCATGCCACTCTTTATTAGACCCTACCATATGCAAATCAACCTTGGTCCTGCTCCAGTAGTAACAGTAGAGCCCGAGCTGGCAAGCCTTTGGGTCTCCAGCCTGCTGCCCTAGCAAAGAGAACTGGGTCCACCACTATGAGAAGAACAACTGCAGAGTGGGGCAAATATTTCATACACACCAGCACTGAAAGATATGATGAAGAAATAAGCCCTAGACAGGGGCTCAAATACAAGTTTAAATCATGGTGAACTGGATCTATAGCTGTAAAGAAAGGAGAGCAGCAATGGGTAATTATTTAATTGCCAGTAGCATCAAAATGGCTGATGGAGAAACAGGGCCAAGCGAAGCCCAAACAAAAGGCATTTTATATAGGTTGTCCAAAGGATGCAATGGCTAGAATGGCTGTCCTGGGAAGCTCCAAGGGGCACTACAGATAGCAGTAGATACATGTCTGCCAATGGAGGACAAGGTTTCAGTCATCAGAATGCCTTCCAACAGGTCGATCGCAAGTTACCAGTAGCTCGTAGCCTGTTTTGGAGTAGCTTGCCGCCTCTGCCTTAAGTCTGGGAGTATACAGCTGCCTCCATGAAGATGCTGCGCGTTTAAACACTGTGAACTTGTCTTCTGGTGAAGGGAAAGGTGTCAGTAGCAGCAGACACCTCAACCTCTCCTTAAATAAACAATGGCACTGCCAGGGAAAGAAACCTGACCATAAATAAATGTCCCAGGTCAAACACACGGTTTGAAAACTTCAACCCTGAAAAATGTTACGTTCATGAACTTTTATTTCATTGAACTCAATGTAAAATATTTGGAGGGCTATTTCACTACATCCAAAACACACAATTTTCAGAGTTGTACAACACATATTTTTTCTTCCTTTTCAACTTTCTTTATTTCAGCTGTCTTCTCTTCTTTTATCTACTTTTACTTCATCTTTCTCTTCATTTTTCTTTCTTTTTCTTCATCTTTCTTTCTTTTTATCTTCATATTCCTCATTTCCTCCTTCTTTCTTTTTTCCCTTTCTGTCTCACCTTCTCATAAACCTTAGTTCTTTTGTTTTTCTCCCTTTCTCTTCATCTTTCCCTTTTCTTTCTTTCTCTTCAACTTTTTCTCTCTTTCTCTTCACCCTTCTTTCTCCTTTTTCTCTTTCTATCTGTCTCTTCTATCTCTCCTTTCTTTCATGCATTTCCTTCTCTTCTTTCTCACAGTCTTTCTTTTCTTCCTCTCCTTTTTACTGTTTCTTTCTGTTTCTCATATTTCCTTCTTTCTTTTCTCTCCTTTTTTCTTGCTATCCCTTATACCTCTTTCTTTGATGCCGCTCATTTACAAGTTTGTTTCTTTGTTTTTTACCTTCATCTCTTCTCTCCTTTGTTTCTTTTGTGAACTCTCACTTTCTCTCAACTTCTCTTCTGTGTTCAGTCTTTCCTTTCTTTTCCCTCTCTCCCCTTCTTTTTAATTTTTGCTGCTTCAAGTTTGTTCCCTATCTTCAGTCCTTCTTTTCTTTCCTATTCCTCTGTTTGGTCCCTCCTTTCCTTTCATCCTCAAAACTTTTCTTATTCCTTATTTCCTTTTTTCCTCACCTTCATTCCATCTCTTCTTTTCCATCTCTTCTTTGTTCATCTCTCCTTTCTGTCTCTCCTTTCTTCCTTTCTCAGTGCCTTTTCTTATTTTCCTTTATTTCTTGCTTCCTTCCATTCATTCCCTTCTTCCATGCTCTGCTCTCCTGACCTCCCACTTTCTTTCTTCTCTCCCTTCCTTCCTCCCTGTTCTTTCCTTTCTTCATTCCTCTGCTTTTTTCCTTCTCTTCTCTTCTTTGTCTTTTCTTTACTTTTTCCTTTGGCGCAAGGGTGCCTGCGTAGGCACTTGGCAACCACAAATGCACCAGCGGAGAGATAGAGCAGGAATGAGCCATATGTTACTAAATATGGTGTATTCCTGCTCTCTCCATTTGATGCAGTGCAGAAAGTTGTCTTGTTGTGTTGCTTTGTACCAAATGTTAATAAATCTGGACGTTTAAGTTAAAAATAACTTTCTTATTTGTTTTGTGTGTGCCTGTGCGTGCCTTGGACTGCTTGGGCATTTCGTCCTAGAGCAGCGAAATCTCAAGGGCCTACCTTGCCAATAATCTTTATACCCCTCCAACCACAAGTAAACATTGTTCTTAATCTTGAATCTTAAGACAGGTCCAGTGGTAGCAACCAATGGACTTAAGGGCAATAAGCAAGCTCATGGAAGTCCTTCAGGACATATCTCACATAATGAGCATGGTGTCATCCTCTCTATTTCATGACCAAAAGTAACACTCGCCTCTCACAGGTCAAAGCAAAAGGATTGAACAGCTTTTTGTGGACGCTACAGGTTATGACTATTATGCCATTAATAATTGTGCTTCCGGCAACAAGACTCGGTGTTCAAGGGGCAGTGTTTAAGTTGCTTGGCCTTTATGTACCCTTATATAATAACTATGGAGTAGCTCTTGCTATTGAAAAGGTTGGAGACCCCTGATGTAAAGGGATAAAAGGAATTTGATATGTAATGTATGATGTGTTAAACATAGTTTCTGTATGTGAGTAAACAATATTTTGGTTCTTCATGCTGTAACTATAGCATACCATAGATTATTGGTTGTTAGGTTACATATTGTGGTCACACAAAGCCTAAGGGTCTAATTTAGCATTTAGAGGGTGTCCCGCCATCCCACCAGGGTAACAGAAGTTATGGCCTCCATTACTCTGGAGGATGACCGCATGCCACACTGAAAGATAGTTACCTGCCTGTAGGAGATCTTTGAGCATTTAGAGCAGACACCACCAGCATCATGCTTTGATGCCGCTCATAAAAGTTTTTTGTTTTTCAAAAACAAACTCTTGAGTTTATTTTTGAAAAACAAAAAACAAAATTAATTGGCACATTGAGAATTTTATCCTAGCATGTGGGGACATTTTTATTTTTTGCACTTTGGACCAGATGGCCTAATGACCGATTGCCCAATATCAGATGGGCTGTAAGTCAATAATGTCAATTGGCGAAGCCAGCAGATGCTCCGCCAGCAGAAATATGGTAGTGCGGCCAACTGATAATATAGCGGACAGACTGAAGATTGGCCGACAGGGTACTCCATCACATTTGTGGTAGAGTTCACTGGATGCCAAACTCTAAATAATATCATACATCTTATATTGAAGGAAGTACTAACTTTCTTATGATGCTATAGACCAATTACAAGTGCCATGGATTGGGCTGAGCTATTTACCTCACCTGTTAAATCCCAAAACCTTGGGGTGAGGGTGCAACAAATATTTCCTTTTCCAAGTTGACAGCAGATAGGGAATAACTTGAAATTCAGTACCTTCCACAATTAATTCCACTGGCACTTATATTTTCAGGGCCTTTTTTCCTTTAGTAAGTATTAGCAAGTTTGACATGCCACATGTCAAAATTTGCCTAGGAACAATTAAGGGACTTGCAGTAATGACCACAAAACATTCTGCTAGTCTCATATATGTGGTAATGTCCTCTCCAATCTACTGGCAAAAAAGCTGCAAATCAAAAGCCATAAGCAAAGTGTTAGCATTTTTATTTTGGGAGTGCAATGTTCCAACTCAAACAGTATGGATAAAAGGATGAACTCAAATGGCATTATGCCATGATTTGGCTGAACCATTTGGGGTCTTGAAAACTCACAGCGCAATCAATGGCACAAAATGTTTCTACCATACAGATAACCAGATAAATAAGCATGTCTTTAAAACAGCACAGGAATACCTACATCCATTCCATGCTCGAACATTATAGAAACGATTTGGCTTTCTGCCATACCCTGAATGGAAGTGAAATGCTCATTTGGGCAGATAAAAATTCTTCTGTGGTGAAGATTTGTAATTCTGGTCAGATATACTGAGTGAACCAAGTCTCACACCAGAACACAATTATATCTTAACCCCACCTACTGCATCATGACAGAGCACCAGACCACTATTCAGGAAACCCTTAGCCTATAATATCAATAGACCACCACCCAATAGGAGGAAATAACAAGGAGAAATAAACATATTTCTCCTTCGTACGCCTCTCCTGGCAAGGCGTAGCATTTTGATGCATTCCCAGGTTTGAAGTCTTTGTAAATCTGGGAATGGGTCAAAATCCATCGGTGGTTTCATGAGAACGCCCATGCTCCACACATGGAATGCCTTACAAACCTGCACTAGGCCACACAAAGTGACTTTGCATGGCTTTGTAAATAACAAAAATTATTTTGAGTCAGAGTTGCACTACAAAAGTGATGCAACCCCGAAGCAAAACCTTAAGGGCTGATTAGTATGGAGGTCGGACTGAAGTCCGACCGCCATCCCTTCAGAATAGGGACCGCCCGACTTGCGGTCCCGCCATGTAAATTACAATGCGACCGCCTTCTAGGCAGTCGCAAAGTTTATTTTTTTGTATTGTGGCGTGTGCTGCGGGCTGCAGCACACGCCGCAGTCCAAAAAATGCACATTTTGCATATCCCTGCACCATGTGGCAGGCACCATGCAGTGCCTGCCACATGGTGCAGGGATATGTAAGGAGGCAACATAGGTGCCCCCCAGGTCCCATGTCGAAGGGCCAGGTGGTAAGGGGTTACACTACGGGCCCCCAATGTCCCTTACCGCCAGCCTTTTCATGGCGGGTAAACTGCCATGAAACGGCTGGCAGGGAGGGATATCAAAATCCCCATGGCGGTACCCGGTAGGCACCACCACCATTATAGGGATGCGTGGCGGTCGATCTTTCCGACCGACAACTATCCAGTAATATGGCGGGCGGTAAACAGTGTTACGATGGCGGTGGGACAGCCACCGACAGGCTGTCGGTGGAGGTCCCACAGTCATGATAATCAGGCCCTTAGTTATTCTGCGCCTTAATGTTTTACATGTTGTGGCAGTGAAACACCTCTAAAGTCGTTTTTCACTATGGCAAGGATGACTGTCTTATAGATGGTAACACTGGGGTAAACTATTACATTTAATAAGTGCTAAATTCACTTTGAGAATAGCTAAAAAAAATGGCTCAAGGACTTGTTTTATAAGTAATTTAAAATGCAACGTAATGGTCGAGTTGGATTTTATATTGCTGTTTTGAAAATTACACTTTTAGAAAGTTGTCATTTTCATGCTGAAAAACAAAAGGGTTTCCTGCCAGTGTCCAGCTGTCACCTGACCCCTGATGGCTCCCTTGTGGTGATATTTGTATTGCTCCCAGACAGTGTACAAAAGGCTATGGGTATGAGGAGGGGGGTTTTACCCTTTGACAGGAAGGCCTGGGGGCTGTGCCCAGCCCCTTCTTGAGCTTCAAATGATGCCTACCCTGCAGCCGCGGCCCGTGCAGGTTAGAGAGGTGGTGCTGGGTTGGGGGAAGATTTGACAGACGACCACAAGGGAAAATTAAATAAATAATTAGTTTTCCCTTGTCATCTGTCAAAATCCCCCACCCCCACCCGGCCACACCGCTCTTACCTGCACGAACAACGGCTGCTACCTTGTAACTGGCAGATGAAGCTCAGACATAGGCCTGCCTTCCCTGTGTCTCTCTAGTCCGGCTGGCACCAAACCCAGTTGGAGAAGAGGAACTGGCCAGAACTGGTTTAGGAGGTTGACAAAGGTTTGCCATCCACCCACAGGCTGGCACTGGGAATAAAAGTGGACCCCACAGACTTTTCCTGGACCTGCTTGCCTTGAACCCAGAACCGCAGAAGTGACTCCGAGGGTCAGTTGGCTGACCTCCTTTTTTTAGGTAGAGGAGCACAACAAGCCTCCAGAGGCCTTTTTCTCTGTCACTGTCCAGCTGACCAGTTCCAACTGGACCTGCCCTGGACCCTACTGCTGGCCTCTTTTGGAGTGAGCCCTAACCCCCAGGGTCCTGGACTCTTGGCTGGCATTATAGTGTACTCCACCTGGCTCCAAACTGCAAGAAATGGGATTTAGAAACTTTTGCCAACTTTCTGCCTGAATAACCAACAGAGAGCGAGACCCCTGTCTAACCCACAGCCATTGATGTCATAAGTCCGAACATGCAAGGCTTCATCTGGACTGACGCCGAGCAGCATCCGATTGATGTTGAGGCCTTCCTGGGCATGGACTTCAGACTTCGCCCACTTGGAACTTTCCTGTCTTTGTCGACGACTGCAATGGGACCCTGCTCTTCAGCAACCCGCTGTTGTCAAGTCCCGCTTTGGATCCAGCTTGCAGCTGAACCCGCCAACAACTAGTGGACGACTACCTTTTCTCCATAAAGGTTACTGAGGCAGAAGTTAAATTTTGCACCTGGATGAACCTGGTCCCTGTTTCTGGCCAGTGATTCATCGCAGTCACATTTAATGTTTGACTTTGACCATGTCTAGTGCGCTTTGTGCTTTTTGGCACTATTTTTAACTCAGACTTTAAAAAGGCATATCTTCGGTTCTAGTTATTGGATTTTTGTTGTTTTTGTGTCATTGTATTTATTAACATGCTATCTATTTTTATAAATCGGTTTGGGATTGTTCTTATGTTATGTTGCTTACCAGAGGGTTAAGCACAGCTTTATTTTGTGGCTTTACCCTGACAAGGAATGTGAGGGCATATTAGCAAGACCGGCGATAAAATTATCGCCGTTTTAGCGGCAGGAAACTGCCGCTAAAACGGCGATAATGGGCTTGCTAATATGCGTTATAGAATTCCAATAGAAGCCCAGGTTAGATGTCCTGCACATCTAACCTGGGCTTCTATTGAATTCTATAACGCATATTAGCAAGCCCATTATCGCCGTTTTAGCGGCAGTTTCCTGCCGCTAAAACGGCGATAATTTTATTGCCGGTCTTGCTAATATGCCCCGTAATTCTTATTTGAGATGGGTTTTTATCCCCTTTAACTTATACTCCAATTTCTTACAACATGCTACTTTTATCAATTCCTTTCTTAATATATTCTAGCTGATTATAATTAGCACTAAAATATCTGCTATCATGAGGTGTGCATAGCATATGTTGCATGCCTGAAAGCTGAAGAAAGACAGCCTGGGGCAGCCTGCAAGGACATGTTGTGTTTCTGAGAATTGCAATAAGATAATAATCATACCCTCACCAATGCACACACCATTGAACTAATATTGGAAGTCAACTTAATGATAAGCTGTTCCTTAAACAAATTGCTGAGCTAACCCCTTCATAAATCACGGGCTCCAACTTCAGACAGCATAAAACACACCCTAAATCAGCAGGCACTGTGACAAATCTCTAAAGAAATTTCTTTTCTTATTTTTACAAACTGTCATCACTAAGAAAATCTCAGTTCCTAACTAATAGTAAAAAGATGCAGTGGTTAATCATTGCAGTTGGGAACAAAAGGGTTTCCATGGAGAACGCCTTCAAATTGGTTAGGAAGATGGGGATAAATCTGAATCATTGATCCGATAAATTGGATTAAAAAACGGATGGAGATTAGAGATGTTTTCTTAAGCCTGGAAAACTGATGTTGTTGCACATTAAGAGGCAGCAATCTGCTAAAAAATACATTCTGTAAGGGATTTGTTGGAACAAAATTCAAGAGAAAGTAACAGTGACATGGCCTAAAGACAAAATGTGCTTTTCTTCAGGAAATGTTTCTGTTACTTACCTGTATCTTCATGACCCAGAGTTCCCTCTTCACAGCCCTTACTGCATAAGGCCCTGCTTTCTAGAGTCAGAAACCTTTACTAATATAAATGCAAAGAAAGGGAGATGCTAAAAGAGTTAGGCAAATAAACTTTCTTTCCTTTTATGGAACCAAACCCCACCCATTCTCTATATCTCTTCTCTTCCTACTTCCAGAAGCCTTATAAGTGCCAAGTGAAAAAATGTGGTTTTCAGATGCCGAAGGAGAAGAGGAAAGGAGGGAGGGATAAGGACTGTGACAAGGAAGACTACGACTCAGGGTAACGAAGATTATCATAAATCAGTAGACACATTACCCCTTTATTTGTCTGACTTTTGTGCATGAAGATGTATGTTTCAAAGACTTATGGCACCAGGAACCAACAGGACCACAGATCAATGCAAACAATGCTTCCACACTTTCCACTCACTGGCCAGAGCACACCAGCAACTTGGCGAACACCATCAAGAAACTCAACAGCTGGATTACCTCATGTGCTGACACCCTGTGTCAGGCCCGGTTCCTTGGAAGTGATGTTCTGAAGATGCCCTCCTTCTGGCATCTCCGACTCTGAGGTTTATATTTCACCAGAGTATCAATGTGGCAAAACGGCAGAAGGGGAATTATGGTGGATACTGCAGGAAAGGAGACCTGGAAAGAAAAGGTTAGTCAACAATTCTAAGTTCTATGTTCATGAAGAATTGTTTTTAAGATTCACCCAAGAAAATGCTGTTTTTTCCACTAAGAGAAAAAAGTATAGAATTACAGGGGCATATTAACAAGACCCACGTTAAAATTATCGCCGTTTTAGCGGAAGGAAACTGCCGCTAAAACGGCGATAATGGGCTTGCTAATATGCGTTATAGAATTCAATAGAAGCCCAGGTTAGATGTGCAGGACATCTAACCTGGGCTTCTATTGGAATTCTATATCGCATATTAGCAAGCCCATTATCGCTGTTTTAGCGGCATTTTCCTGCCGCTAAAACGGCGATAATTTTAACGTGGGTCTTGCTAATATGCCCCACAGTTCTTTATGTTATATAACACAAAGTTCTTGATATTCCTTAATCAAAAGCTGTAACAGTTCTCTTTGTGGTTCATTGTGAGTTCCCAAATATCCCAAAACAAACTTCTCCTGTGGGGAACTACTAACTAGGAGTGGTGTTTTTCCCTATTGTCCAAAAGAATTTGTGCTCGAGCACAAGAAGGATGTACCTCATCTGAGCATCTGCAAAAGGTGAGAGTATGACCAAAGTCGCTAACTGGATGAAAGCCAACTGTCTCAAGCTCAACGCCAACAAGACAGAAGTAGTGATCTTTGGCAAGAACATCTTACCATGGGACTCCAACTGGTGGCCGAACGAATTCAGACTCACACCCAGCACCCAGGCCAGGAACCTCGGAATAATCATGAACAGCCAAATCAACGCCATCATTGCATCCTTGTGCCACACCATGAAGACACTGAGGAAGATCTTAAAATGGCTTCCAAGCAAAACTACAAATAACTGTCATTCATGCCCCAAACATCAGCAAGTTGGACTACAGGAACAACCTCTACGCCAGGATCACCATGCAACTCACTAGAAGACTACAAACCATCCAGAACCCGGCAGTCAGACTCATCTTCCACCTCCTACTCAGAAATAAAATAAAATCACACCTCAGGGAGCTCCACTGGCTCCCGACACACAAACACACACATTTTAAACACCTCTCACACACATATTCTAGGCACCCACCTACCTGAACAGTCACAACTTCCACCAACCACCCAGACACCTCCGCTCTACAGAACTCCCGCTCGCACACATCCCACTCATACACAGAACCAGAGGACGGTGTTCTCTTATATTGTGTTTAAAGTATGGAATGTCCTCCCACTGCACATCTCAGCCACCTCCTCTCTTCTCGAATTTTATAAAAAGCTTAAGGCCTGGCTTTTCAATTAACCAACCTACCATAGGCAGGGCTGGGCACACACACCTGCTCAGTGCCAGGATACCTTCGCAGGTGATAGTGCACTTTACAAATACAAGACAATATACCAACCCACTGTGTCTCAGCACGCAGTACTCCTACATCAAAAATAACATTATCCTGTTTTCCTAAATGTAAACAATAGTGACAAACAAATGTGTGAGGATTAGCCCAAGTGGCTCCCCGGCAATTTTATTCTAAGGAGTTACAGTGTGCTTCTGCTGTTAATTGAGTTACTACCTGGTGTTTTTTTACCCGCATGGCCTGTATTATAATGCCCTGGTCAGTGCAAAAAAAAAAAGGTATAAAAATCACATACAGCTGATCTTTTTTTATTCTTATTAGTACATACTTAAACTAGCAAATGTAAGCAGAACTCACTTTAAATTTGTTCTAGAGCTGCCTTATGATCCATGACTGATAGTTAAAATAAGCAAGGGCAGGAAAGCCATGCTAAGAATGAATATGGATGTTTTTATACAAAATCCTTTTTAAGTATTAAAAGCGGGCCTGTGCAAAATCTTAAAACATAAACAAAACATTGGAAGTTTTCTCTGGGGAAGGTTTCAAGGAGAAAGGCCTTGAAACTGCTACTCATCTCCAGAAATGACCCCGCAAGTTTCACCTGAGAGCTCCAGCCACTCAGGGTTGCTGTAGTGGGCTTTTTTCTTTTATTAGCAGGGCCAAACATACAAACAAAGAATCAGAACAAAAATCTTTAGTCCTTTCAAGATAAATGAATAAAGCCCTGCTGACTTATAGGGACAACAGAAAAGTGTCTCTCGAGTCTGTGTCAAAAACTGTTAGAACATTCTCTTGGGAAATGTATCCTGGCTGTGCGCATTAAATGACCATAGGTAGGGATGAGTAATAATTAGAGAACCTAGTTCACCTAGTCTTCTAGAAGCAGTTATTGCAAGAAGGAAAGCCCCCTTAGTACATATCTAACCCTGGGCGTAGTACTACGCTACGCTCACGGAGCATGCGTAGTTTGTGCTACTACGCTAATTGCACGTAGCACAGTGCCAGTAGCATTGCAGCAAAATCATCAACACCTACAAATGCTTTGACAAAGCAATTTTACATGCTAAAAAGCATATAACCAATTCACAAAAGTGAACTTTGACAATGAAAATATTAGGCAATGAGAGAGGTGATGATTTTAGGGTCCCCCTAACCTAGGGGAGGACCAAGCAGATGCCTTGAACACAAAGAGCATATCATGCTGAACGATTCAGTGGTGGTCCCTTCCTCCTAGGACCACCCCAAGCACAGTTATGGGCAAAAATACAATCCCAACCAAAGGCCCTGCAAAGCATTATGGGACGAGATTAGCAGTGGGCAGTGAATATTATAGTGTTCAATATCAAAATAATTCTACAAAGAGCTGCAGTTCAACTAGTCGTTACTAGATGTCCCTCACAAGTCAAATGCAAAAGCATTGAAATTATTATTACATCAAGCTGCAGTTCCACTAGTCGTTACTAGATGTCCCTCACGAGTCAAATGCAAAAGCATTGAAACCCTTTCATGAAGCTTTTGCATTTGACTCGTGAGGGACATCTAGTAACGACTAGTGGAACTGCAGCTTGATGTATTAATAATTTCAATGCTTTTGCATTTGACTCGTGAGGGACATCTAGTAACGACTAGTTGAACTGCAGCTCTTTGTAGAATTATTTTGATATTGTACACTATAATATTCACTGCCCACTGCTAATCTCGATCCCATAATGCTTTGCAGGGCCTTTGGTTGGGATTGTATTTTGCCAATAACTGTGCTTGAGGTGGTCCTAAGAGGATGGGACCACCACCGAATCGTTCAACAAGATGTGCTTTTGTTTTCAAGGCATCTGCTTGGTTCTCTCCCTAGGTTAGGGAGAATCCCAAAATCATCACCTCTCTCACTGCTTGTTAATTTATCGTTTTCACTTTTGTGAAATGACTATATGCATTTTAGCATATAAAGACAGAGATGCTTATTTTATCATAACTTGCACTGTGCAAGATGCTGTTTGCAATTATTGTACAGTGCAGACAAGCATGCTCTATGCAATTAGTGTAATTTGCGTAGCTGAGTGTAGTTCAAAGTGTACTTCGCGTAGCTACGCGTAGTGCTACTACGCAAACTATGCCCAGGGTTATACATATCAAGAAAAGAGGCCATCGCTAAAGGTTCAAACAAAGGGCCCAAAGACCCATCAAATCTATAGAGCTTCCCAAAGATGGAAGATGGGTAAGAACTTCAAGTTTCTTAAAACAAACAACTTTTAGGAATCCTGGTCACTAATGTAACAATACTTGACATTTCATTCTAGCCTTTATGAAAGCCGCAAATAGATATCCACTGAGCTGGTAAGGTAGAAGGAGCTAACCCTTTTAGGAACCTATCTATCAGCAATTGTAGAACTTGAAAAGGATCTAAAAATTAAGCTAATTTCTTCACACCGAACTTTAAAAGGTTTCCAGTGACATAAAATGCTAATGTGGATAGTTTTAAAGAGGACTGTAAAGAGATGGCTACTCCTCTTGAACATCGCTCTCAATTTCCACACCATGGAATGGGGCAGACTCTGATGAGAAAGGGACAGAACTCTGAAAGGAAATTTACATAATGTGTAGTGAAGATGTGGTTTCATTTCCAACTGTACTGGGCCCGGAAGCCAAGACACAGCAAGGCACCATCACTGGCTCACCCCAGATCTTCTTGAGTGCCTTTGGGGGGACGGAAATGGCCTAAAACATAAGGCAGACCCGGTGGCCAAGGAATCAGTTCCCCAATCTTGTGGGCACCAGGTCTCTGTGCAAAGCTGCGACAGAAAGGCATTCCCCAGGGGTGCAATTAGGTCTCTACAGTTGACTAAAGCAGACAATGATCAACTGAAAAACCTTCTAAGAGACTGATGTTGGAAAAATTGCACTGAGTCTGTCCACTCACACATTCTCCCTTCCAAGGATATAGATTGCTTTCAGGAAGAAAAGATTAACTTTGGGTCAATAATTATGACTGTGAATTACTTGATCCACAGCTGAACTTTCGTATCTCTTGGCAATTCAAATACACATTGGCCACTAGATGGCCCATTCAGATCAACACCACTCTTCCCACTATATACTGAGAAAGCACTTGAAGGGCTCTTAGATTTGCAAACAGTCCTCTGCAGTTGGATGTATGGTGCTTGTCTGACCATTCAGTTACATTCCTTCCATGGTTGCTCCCCACGACCAATGGCTGGCTTCTATTGTTATTATGTCTGGGACTGTGGGGATTAGAGATACCCTTTTCTGAGGATTCTCCAGGTTCCACTACCACTGAAGGTCCTGCAATCTCTTTGTATTTATTTGAAACAGGTTTGTTTGTAAATATGTACTTCTGGAGAGCAATAGGACGGAGCAGGTGGTGGAGCATGGGCTTCAGTTTATGATGGGCCTACAGAACAGCAGCTGTCATTGCTGCCATTAGGACTTGTACACTCTACCAAGACCTGGCTAGAGCAGATGGAAATTTCAGCTGCTGACTCATATGGATTTATAGAGAAATTCTTCTTGTCTCTGAAAAGAATTACTCAATCACCGAAGTAGGGAAAAGTTTGATTCATTCTAATTGAAGTGAAGCAACAGCTGGAGCCAATACATGTGTGGAAACTCTTAGAGCCGAGGAAAGACTAAAAGGGAGGGCTTAGAACCAAAATTTCTGTTCTCCTACTGCAAAACGGAGATATTGCTAACTCCCTGGATGAATGGGTATGAGAAAATGTATTCTAAAGATCCAGTGTCACCAAATAGTCCTCTTTTAACAGAAGGTGTGTAAAGTACATAATGATGCAGCTCTTTCAGTCTAAGATGGAACAAAACCCACTTCCAGTTTTGACACTAAAATGAGGATAGAAAACACCCAGAAATGTCTCCATCATGGAGACACTGACACCACTCCTCCTTTCTTCAAAAAGGGATTCCTCTCCTTGGGGAAGAGTTGGCCTTTGGATCTCTACTCACCGAAAAGGTATTGAACAAACCATAAGGTCGGGAGGAGAACTTCTGAATTTGATAGGATTACCAGCATCAGCAATGGATACCACCCGTCTGTTCTGAATTAGGTGCTTTCCTACTGGAAAAAACTTTCTTAACCTTCCTTACACTTCCGTCTTGACATAGTCATGGCTTTAGGGTCTGCTGCTGCTGTTGAGACTGATACTGGGATTTTTCAGCCTCAGACCAGTCACAAAAGTGATGTTGAGGTTTTTGAACTCCCTGCAGAGTACAGTGCTGGATGACAATGTCTCTGCAGTTTTTTTGGATCAAGTCATTCAAAGGTGGCTGAAAAGTTAATTTAGGATCAATGAAAGGCACATGATTGAATAATTACCTCTGCCATGCATCAAGCCTCCACAACTTTAGCCATAGGATCCTCTAATCATCCATGGAAGCACCAGAAGTCACAGATGACCACAAAAAAAGTAAATGTCTTGTCTGAGAGAAACTGTGACAGTAATTCCATATTCCCCAAATAGATGTACAATCAGCTCCCTCCTGTAAAAAATCAAAGAACGATTGGATGTCTTTTAAAAGAGTTTGTGCAGCATAGACTACATATGTCCCAGTGCTAACTGCAAATTTTGAAACTGAATAGAAGCATTTTAAAGTATTCTTAATCTTTTTATCCACAGGATCTGGAAGCAAAGCTTCTTCTGATGCTAGAGATGAAGAGGATGCCATGCTGGATATAATGGAAATTGACGTTTGGCACCTGAGGGATTTCTTCCTCATAATCTGCCAATGGGTACAGTATTGGTGGGGCCAGATTCCACGTCCTAGATTTACTTAGGAACCCCTGGCCGATGGTCTTTATTGCCTGCTAAAGAAGTGTAGAAGGGAGCAAGATAAAGTTACCAATTATACATTTTCCCTCTCCGTCTGACTAAAGGACCACAGACTCTGGATTCAGGTTTTGTTAATTTATTACAAAGCCAAAAATAACAGAATATAGACACACCTCAATATCAGAGTATAAAGATACATGAATACTAAAACAGAGCCAAGCCTACGAATATAGTTAATTCGGCACAATAAGCACAAAACAATGAACTCCAAAATCAGAACACAACTAAGTATAGACGCTGTGTCCAAATCCCTTTTCATTTGTATTTCAGGAAGTAAAGAATAATCTGTCCCTACCCTACTTCAAGAGTGACATCCCTACCTAGCTTCCCAGTTGAATTCCCCTCAAAGGTGTCAGCACGTGTTGACTTCCTAAGAAGTACACTCACGTTAAATGGGTCAAGTAGCGTAAAGCCACGGAGCTCGTTCTAATTTTTATTTTTTATTTTACAGAGTTTTATATAGCACGAACTTGACCCGAATCGGGTATCAGAGCTCTTTACATAGCACCAGTTGCATTACATGAGGACACATTCATTTTTGTTCTAAGATGCTCCCTTTCCTCAGTCCAAAGCAGAAGTCCTGCAAATATGTCCCTGTGCCTAATACAAAAAGACAAAGTTACACCCCTAACAGGTCACATAGTAAACTATTCCGTGAGCACCTTCTTTGAGTAACTTTCCACAGACTCCAATTAATTTGAGTTCTCTCCGACGACCTTGGTTCCCAGGTTTTACCAGGCACGAAAAGTGTCCTCCCTTCTCTCTGTTCAAGTTCTTCAAAGACATTCCTCTCCTCCAATGCATCTTCTTAAATCTAAAATAACGAGGTCGAATTCCTGTATCTGCAGTAGGAGCGAAAGGAAACTTTCTACACACACATAAATTCTAATTAACTTATAACTTGAGAGCAAACAAGGAGAAACGAAACTTGAAAAAAACGAAAGTTAGGCCTACAATTGGCTAACCCACGAACGTTCTTTAATGTGCACCCATTACACAAGCCTCTATAAGAATCATTTATAAACAATGAATACATTTATATTGCCTAATATTCATAATGCACATGCATGATTACATGATTTCTCTAAACACGTGCGAAATCCTGATCATTCCTGTATTTAATAATTCTACTGTTTTAATATGAAGATATAAGCTTCATTCTAATAACACAAATTACAGCAAAACAACAGAATAAATGCGAGTGCAGTTCATCCATGAATATAATGCACCCTTACAATTTTAAGAGCGTTGAGCGCTCTATCAGTATCAATCAATTAATGCATATTTAAAAAACATTGAAAATGCTTGCTAAAAACAGTAGATTATAAAAACCTTAAATAAACTCAAAGACAAAGCAGAAGTATACAGTTGGAAATTTCAGTAATTTGATCGTGGGTACAGTAACTTTGGAAGCATGGAAAATCTGTTTTGACTATGGCCTTTCACAATTCAGAGAGCATGTTTTCCCTAACATGGTCAAAAGGAAGATCATCATCAGCAGAAGTACTGTGCAGGGAATAAAAGTCCTCATCAGATTTCTGTGCAGGGGGAGTAACCCCAACAATTATACTAGAGAAATTGGCTGAACCAACAATGGTGAAAACTAAAGACTTTCAACTAAAGTGAGTGTTATTATGCACTACATTTACCACAATGCATCTGGGCAAATTGTGTACTGGCATTGCAGGCAGTGTGATGTCTTCTCCTTTTGTGACTGGCTTCTTGTTTAATTGTTGGGCTGGCGAGCTCTGTGATGCACCTGGGCTCTGGGAGTAGCAAAGAAACCTGAAATGACTGTGAGTAGCACTGCTAACACCCCAACAGGTAACTCGTTACTCTCTACTGAAGAAGGGCAAATATAAAGAAACATGTGCCTAGAGATACACAGCACTGGCTGAACCAACAACGGTGAAGGTTAAAAACTTTCAAATAAAGTGAGTGTTATTGTACACTGCATTTACCACAAAGCATCTGAGCAAACTGTGTGCTGGAGTGTCAAATAGTGTGCTCCTTCCCGTTTTTGGCATCGGTTTATTGGAAGGGTTGTATGTCTAAATGTTGCTCACCTAAATATTGACCTGTAACAATATAGTCACCAAAATATACATTATCTTTAAAGCAAGCCTACATAGGGGAGAATAGACCTACCATTCAGATGTAATATCTACTTACCTTGATGGTTTTGTGCAGGTAGATATCCTGGAGATGATATTGCTGCAGGTTGACATTTTAAAGTCTATATTTCAATACCATACCATTGGAATTCCACGTACTAGACTACACAGATATTGCATAGATTAATTGTTGTGAGTCACTATGTGACCCTTTTTCATATTCATGAAAAGGATGAACTGGATGTGAACAGAGAGGAAGATCGTCATTTTACATTAATGTTACTTACAAGGTGTCACCCTGTTATGAACAAGAATGGCTCAGCCTGCAGCTTCGTCC
Source organism: Calotriton arnoldi (assembly GCA_963921515.1). Lineage (NCBI taxonomy): Eukaryota > Metazoa > Chordata > Amphibia > Caudata > Salamandridae > Calotriton > Calotriton arnoldi. Next base: position 483,397 of record CAWUFW010002412.1, read on the forward strand.
GCTTTATGACTGCAGTAAAAACAAAGCTAACCCTGGCAGTACTCTAATAAACTGGCCCTTAACCCAAGCTCATTGATCTCTGAGTTACTCGCTGGAATCTTCCTTAAAAGAGATCTACTGTGGTTTCTACTGTTACAACTACTATTTCTTGGGATTTTAAATAGCCTTTTATCTGGGGATCATTAATTGTGTCACAAAAACTGCTGATTGCAACTGGCAAACATGCACTTTTGGATGTGCATCTCTAGACTTCCATGCTAGTTCAGACATGCCTCTTAAAGTAAATTTTATTATAAAAAAAAATGGATTGCCCTAGGAATTCGTTAGGAGAATGGTCCCTAAATTTGACACCTTGCACTTTTTCATGACACCCATTTTAACTAACCTTTCTATCACAAAAAGTATTGTTTTTCGCATTTTTGCACACGTGTTTTATTATGTAGTTGATTGCAAAGGTTTTTATTAATCATGCAATAGAGATTCTTACTCTCTTACACTGCATTTACCACAATGCATCTGGGCAAACTGTGTGCTGGTGTGTCAAATAGTGTGCTCCCTCCCCTTTTTGGCATCGGTTTATTGGAAGGGTTGTATGCCTAAATGTTGCTCACCTAAATATTGACCTGTAACAATATAGTCACCAAAATATACATTATCTTTAAAGCAAGCCTACATAGGGGAGAATAGACTTACCATTCAGATGTAATATCTACTTACCCTAATGGTTTTGTGCAGGTAGATATCTTGGAGATGATATTGCTGCAGGTTGACATTTTAAAGTCTATATTTCAATACCATACCATTGGAATTCCACGTACTAGACTACACAGATATTGCATAGATGAATTGTTGTGAGTTACTATGTGACCCTTTTTCATATTCATGAAAAGGATGAACTGGATGTGAACAGAGAGGAAGATCGTCATTTTACATTAATGTTACTTACAAGGTGTCACCTTGTTATGAACAAGAACGGCTCAGTTTATTTTGCTCCGGGTGCCACAGTGCCCGGAAGCAGAAGCTGCAATGGCTGGATTGGATCTTGTGGAGCACAGCATTACAGTAAGTGAGCATAGCAGTGCTTAAATAAAAAATAAAAAATAAGGGCCCTGGCTCTCGTTAGGAGTCCACTGCAGCTTGCACCACATTGGCCCTGCCATGCTGCCAATGATAGTAACAACACAACTTCTAACCATCACACTCCTACAAGGGTGACAATTCTGACTATTTCAGGCTCCCAAAGCTATAAGAATGGCTTGAGCAGACAGCGCCACCTTGTGGCAGACTGTCACAAGCGCCAGTGTTGACAATTAAGTGCCTGTGTTGAGCACCGGAAACAACAGTCTCAAATTAAGCACTGGAGCATAGAGAAAAAAAGCATAGCCTCACTTATTTAATGAAAGTCCAAAACCTTAGTAAACAGTGTCACTCATTTGGTGTGAGTGCCACACATTGGAACACAGACTTCCTCACTAGATGTAAATCACACATTTTGATCATGCAGGGCCGGCTCTAGGGCAGTACGACTGGGGAAGCCGCACCTGGCGCTGACCTTAAAAAGCACCAGCTGTAGAGTGTTTAGAGGTTTTGAAGGGACAGCAAAAATGTCAAGCTAACTCTGGTAATTAATGTTCCTGATGGAGAGAGATCCACGGGACATATTAACAAGGGCCTTATCTCCGTTTTTGGGCTTTAAAAGCCAAAAAGCGGAGATAATATTATCGCCCTATCTACAAGGGGATGCTAACATGCATTAGCGCATGTTAGCACCCGTTTCCCGACGCCTCGCTTTGCATCTCTAATGAGATGCAAAGTGGGCGTCACTGAGCAGTACTCCCTGTAAATCATCGCTGATGTGCACATCGCGATATTTACAAGGAGGCTCACGTATTTTAGCAGACGTTAGTTTTGGGCGAAAACCGCTGTTTTCGCCAAAACTAACGTCTGCTAAAATCCTGACCCATGTATGTTTAACATGGGGGTGGATTCTTGTGTTACGACCACAGGGTCGTATCATCAAGTATATCGCCGTTTGCAGGGAACATCGCTGGAAAACCAGCGATGTTCCCTGCAAAACGGCGATTTCCCTGCTATCGCTGGAATTTACATCGCCCTGGAGAAACGCGTTGTTAATAACGCGCTAACAGGGCGAGCAATTCCAGCGATAGACGGCGACAAATACAAAAGCGCTAAGCGCGCTTTGCGTTATTTATCGCCGTCCGTTGCTGATATGCCCCCAAGTTCTGTCTAGTAGCAGTTTCCACTCATGATAAAGTAGTGCAGAGGGTTAATATGCCTTCTACAAAGAACACATCGCTTGCAAATCACTAAACTGTATTTTATGTGGATCACTCAGTAGGTCACTGCTTTTGTCATGGAGATCATTTTGTTACTTGCAGTTCATAAATTACAACCCTAATATGGCACAGTGAGCTATAAACAGTCATCAAAGAGCTGCATGCACACTGCATGGTATAGGTTAGAACATTGTGTTTTTCCCCAGTCTTTCATTATCCTAATGTTGTTTAAAAGAGTTCATTTGGATAGAAATCCATTCTTATTAGTAAGGCACACCACTGTGGTAAGTTTTAAATCCTGGGTTTGTGCTTCTTCAATCCAAGCAAAAATATAGTGTCTACTAGTATCGCTGCCATGTGACTTCTACACCTTGTAATCCTCATTGTCATATGTTACATTTCCTATGGAATGATTTACACATGTATGATTCATTGGCTCTGTATAATGTGTGTGTGATGTAAAGTGCTCTGACGTCCTACACTGGTATGAGTAGCGCTATAAAACAAATAAAATGCATGTGAGAGAGGGGCTATGGAGAGGTGAGGGGCACCGGTGTAGCGTGATAGTGGAATTCGTGGAGCTGGAGGTTTTTGGGGGGAGGGCGCCAACAAAGATTGTCGCACTGGGCGCTATCAGTGCTAAAGCTGGCCCTGCTTTAATGCATAGCAGTGGAATAACTATAGCCCCCGCAGTGCAGGGGGGGCAGAACTCCAGCGGGCCCCCTCCGGCACTGTGCACAGGCAGCGGGCCCCTGGCATGAGAGCTCCTGACTGGGTCCAGAGCATGGGAGGACCCCTACAGGTAAGTACCTGCAAGGCGTTCCGCTCAAGTTTCGTTACGCCACTGATACATAGCCTCTCTTGATCAGAGCAGTCTTATTCGCTAGTATACAATTCCCTTTTTGAAGCATGAAATCACTTAAGGAATGTGAGAAGTATGTCTTTGAGTTGACTGACTCTTTGGGTGTAAATCTTATGCATCAGTCTTACTCTTTGCATGTGAGACCCACACCTTGGTGCTCTATCCAAGTCGTGTAATGTGCATCTTACATTCAGAGTACATGCTCACTCGGAGGTGTGAGTCTTGTTTCTTGGAGCACAGCCTCAGTCTTGAACATTCTCAATCGCCCCACTGGCGTTAAAAGTCATGCACCACAGAGTACATATACTGATCTCTGTTCAGGGCTTACCTAGTGCCTAAGTGTTCATGGGTTTGTCTTCGGGGTCAAGGGCCAAGGACAGGATTCAAACAGACAGATCTACATAGACTGATGAGGTGTCTGCTAAGAACATATGCATATGAATACCATCTGTTGGTGCCCTGATTCAGAGGAGAGAATGCCTTATTATAGATCCACATGGAGGGAAAAGAATGAAAAACATACAATAGCGTGAGATGAGAGTGGAGGTGGTGGATAACAGGGAACACTGCAGGAAAACCCAATAATCAGTGACTGTCAACACAACATGACGGTTGCAGTATACAGGAAGGGGCAGGTACAACATATGCATAGACTGTGAGGTGGCATGGTACAGCGATCACAGACTACAGTGTGTAGTGTCTGGGTACATATAAAGAAAGATTGAAGAAAGTGGGTGCATTGAAAAAAACACTGACCACTGTTACAACAAGATAGCCATAGTGTGCAGGAATGGGCAAGGACAACCTATGTGGAGGGCGTGGGTGACAGCAACAATCTAAGCAGAAGCAAATGGATGAGAACACAGAGAGGAAATTGACCCAAAACCACTGACACAATACAGCATCCATGGCAATATAAAAAAGAATTGGCAAAGCCATTAGCTCTGGCTTTTTTTAGGGGAAGTGTCTGCTAATGGTTTGGCGAGTTCGTGTGTTTTTCTCCTAGATGTCCCAGAATGAAGCAACATGTTGGGTTACGGTAATATGGAAGCTGGAATTAAGGCCACTTTCCAGTACAGAATCATTACAAGAGTTAAACTTTACTTTAAAAGAAGAGTGTTTTAAAAAGTGATTAGTGAATAGAACCCGATTTTTATTAAAGGCTAAGGCATCCAGACAGCAAGCACTTCCTAAACAAAAAAGCCATAAACCAGCAATTCAAATGTTGTGTTAGCAAAGTAAATGCATCAAATATGGGAGCGACCCTTGACCCTGTTTCCAGGCAAGTCGCTCCCCACGCCACGCAGCTCCACCTGACTGTGCCCATGTCCCCGCTCTTGCTGCTGCCGCGAGTTCGTTCCGCAAGTATCGTGTGTCTGCTCTAATAGGGCTTGATTCACAGAACTAACTTACGTCAAAAACGTAAACGTAAACGTAAATGTAAAGTTAGTACTTTTTAGGTATTCACAGAATACACTTACTCATTTTGGTATTCACAGAATAGTACTAACTTTACGTTTACATTTACGTTTTTGACATAAGTTAGTTCTGTGAATCAGGCCCTCTGTTTTTCCTATTTGCCTGTTTTCTGCTTTGTCTGCTGTTTTTATTCTATTTGCCTTTTTCTGCTCTTTTCTCTCTGTAGCTCTCTCTCTTCTTGCCTTTTAGCCTTTTGCCACTTCCCGCCGCTGCGTCCCCGCCCCCCTCGCTCGCCCATTCGTTCCCGCACCCGCCTCCCAGCTGCTCCTCCCTCCCACCTCCCCTTCTTAATGGCAGCCGCTGCGCGGCCGCGCCGCTGGTGCGCCAAAGGCGCGCCTAAGGCAAGCCCGTCTGCGCCCGTCCGCGCCCGTCCGCGCCTGTCCGCGCCTGGACCGCACCCAGCACCAGACCCCCTGGCCCCCACGAGCGCCACGATGCCCGATGCCGCTACGACGCCAACATCCTCCACGAACTCAACGCCGGCCGATCATCCACCTGCTTCCAGGCAACCCCGAAGCTCACCCACAGACCCTTCTCCTGCCGGAGCTGCAGCTTCACCAGCCGCCGAACACCTGCACGCCCTGCCCCTCCCGCCAGGGCAGGACGCAACCATCTCAAATGCATACTACTCAAAACCCGCTCCGTCCACAAGCACGCCATCGAACTCTGGGACCTACTTGACTCATCCTCCCCAGACGTCGCCTTCCTGATGGAGACCTGGATGAACCCCTCCTCAGCGCCCGACATTGCCATAGCCATCCCGGACGGCTACAAGATCACCTGCAGGGACCGCACCAACAGACCAGGAGGAGGAATCGCCATCGTCCGCAGGAATACCCTCAGAATTTCGACCAGCACCGAGGACACCCTCAGCGCCGCCGAACACCTGCATTTCCAGATCCACATCGATCCCAACACCACCCTCAGAGGAACCCTCGTCTACAGACCCCCCGGACCCCGGCCACATTTCAGCGACTCCATCACCGACGTCGACAGCACGCACGCCCTTGCATCCACAGACTACATCCTCCTCGGAGACCTGAACTTCCACCTCGAGAACGCCAACGACAGCAACTCCACCTCCCTGCTCGACAACCTCGCCAACCTCGGACTCAAACAGCTTGTGACGACACCCACCCACTCTGCCGGACACACGCTCGACCCCATCTTTTCCACCAGCAACCACGTCACCTTCAGCCATACCACCGAACTCCACTGGACCGACCGCCGCTGCATCCACTTCACCTTCGAGAAACCCACCACGCACCACCACCCGCAACGGATCCCCCACTGCAGCTGGAACAAAGTCACGAAGACCAGCTAATCGCCACCCTCGCCCGAGACCCACCAACCGACCCCACCGACACAGCCGCCCGCAACCTCAGGCAATGGATTGACGACTGCGCCAACACTCTCCCCCCGATCAAGAAACCCTCAAACAGACGCACCGACAGAAAGGCCATCTGGTTCACCGCCGACCTCCAGGCATCCAAGCAGACTTGCCAAAGACTCGAGAAGAAGTGGCGCCACGAACAGACACCGGACAACCACGCAGCCCTCAAGAACGCTAGCCGCAAGCACCACCAACTCATTCGAACCGCCAAAAGGACCTCCTTCAAGGAACGCAACAACAACGCGCACAACAGCAAAGAGCTCTTCAACATCGTGAAGGAACTCTCCAACCCCAGCTCCAGCTCTAACGACATCCCGCCGTCGCAACACCCAGACCCCCCCGACAGCCGCCGACACCTCAGACTCACTGTCCCCCAGCCACATCGGCCTCCTGCTCTCCTGGACCCACGTCAACGACGACGACACCATCAAAATCATGAACACCATCCACTCCGGCTCACCATCCGACCCCTGCCCTCACCACATCTTCAACAAAGTGAGCTCCACCATCGCACCCCAGCTCCGGAATATCCTCAACAGCTCCTTCGAGACCGCCACCTTCCCGGAGAGCTGGAAGGACGCCGAGATCAACGCCCTACTCAAGAAACCCAAGGCGGACCCAAAGGACCTCAAGAACTTCCGGCCCATCTCCCTGCTCCCGTTCCCGGCGAAAGTCATCGAGAAGATTGTCAACAGGCAACTGACCCGCTTCCTCGAGGAGAACAACACCCTGGACTCGTCTCAATCCGGATTCTGCAGCAACCACAGCACCGAAACCGCCCTCATCGCCACCACCGACGACATCAGGACCCTGCTGGACAACGGCGAAACCGTGGCCCTCATCCTCCTGGACCTCTCGGCCGCCTTCGACACCGTCTGCCACCACACCCTACGCACACGCCTCCATGACGCAGGGATCCACGTCAAAGCCCTGGACTGGATCACCTCCTTCCTCACCGGCAGAACCCAGAGAGTCCGCCTCCCTCCATTCCGATCTGAAGCCACCAAGATCACCTGCGGCGTACCCCAAGGATCATCCCTCAGGCCGACCCTCTTCAACGTCTACATGGCACCGCTCGCCAACATAGTCCGATCGCACGACCTCAACATCGTCTCATACGCCGACGACACCCAGCTGATCCTCTCCCTCACCAAGGACCCCACCACCGCCAAAACCAACCTCCACGAAGGAATGAAGGCCGTCACCGAATGGATGAAGAACAGTCGCCTGAAACTGAACTCGGACAAGACGGAAGTCCTCATCCTCGGCTCCACCCCCTCCGCCTGGGACGACTACTGGTGGCCGGCCACGCTGGGAGCTGCACCGACACCCACCGACCACGCACGCAAACTGGGGTTCATCCTGGACTCATCACTATCAATGACCCAGCAAGTCAACGCCGTCTCCTCCTTCTGCTTCAACACCCTCCTCATGCTTCTCAAGATCTACAGATGGATCCCCACCTAAACCAGAAGGATGGTCACCCAGGCCCTCGTCAGCAGCAGACTGGATTACGGTAACGCCCTCTACGAGGGAACCACGGCCAAACTCCAGAAAAGACTACAACGCATACAGAACACCTCCGCACGCCTCATCCTCGACATCCCCCGCGACAGCCACATCACAGCCCACCTGAGAGACCTGCACTGGCTCCCCGTCAACAAGAGGATCACCTTCAAGCTCCTCACCCACGCTCACACAGCACTGCACAATGCCGGACCAGTATACCTCAACAAACGACTCACCTTCTACACCCCGAACCGCCAGCTTCGCTCCGCTGACCTCGCCCTCGCCACTGTTCCACGCATCCACAGAACAACCTCCGGCGGCAGATCATTCTCCCACCTCACCACCAAGACATGGAACACCCTCCCCATCCACCTGCGACAGACCCAGGACCTGCTGACCTTCAGGAGACTTCTCAAGTCCTGGCTGTTCGAGCAGTAGCAGCACCCCCTCCCCCCGTCAGCGCCTTGAGACCCTCACGGGTGAGTAGTGTGCTCTACAAATGCTCTGATTGATTGATTGAAAGAGCACACACTGGCTCTAACCTACCAAAGGTCTACTTGAGTCCCATCATCAAAATACAAATGAGAACACAAATGGGATAATGTAACTGTCAGTGAAATACCATGGCGTTGATCAACAGCACATCCATGTAATGGCAAACTGCAAAAAAGATATGGAAACTAATGGTCTGACCCAAAGCCTACTCTCTATTTGCACTTCCTACGTTTTTGAAGAATTGATGACAGGAGGTCTTTCAGACAACTTTTCCAGTGCAATGTCTGTATTCTTCTTCCTATTCCTCATCTGTTGCTCCACTTTTTTAGGTCCTCTTGTAAAAGATCTGAGCTCATATGTAAGAGATACAAAAGACTTTCTACGAATCATATCAGACATCCAGTGGGAACATAACATGCTGTTCATAACATTGGATATAACAAGTTTATATACAAGCATTACACATGAAAAAAGGACTGGCAGCAATACAATTCTTTTTGAGTAGAAGGGCCCTCAAATATCAGGAACATAATGAAATGCAGATTGAATTGATAGCTTTCTGCTTGAATAATAATATCTTCCTGTTTGCAGGGGGCCTATATCAGCAGCTACAGGGGACTGCGATGGGCACGTGCTTTGCCCCCAGTTATGCAAATTTATTTGTGGGCTGGTGGGAGAAGCACGTGGCCTGGGCAGGTGACAATGAAAAATGGTTGGATAACATAGTCCTCTGGGCTCGCTACATAGACGACCTTTTTTTAATTTGGAAAGGTACAGAACAAGAAGCGAGTGAATATATTACTGCCTTAAATTGCAATGATTTGAATTTACACTTCACCGAGTGCATTAGTGACACACAGGTGGCATATTTAGACTTTATGGTTTATATTAAGAATGACAAGCTACAAACCACCCTGTATTGCAAACCCACTGCAGGAAATAGCATACTGCATGCAGGGAGTTTTCACCCACGAAGTGTGATTGGTAGTATCCCCTATGGAGAACTTGTACGCATGAAACGTAACTGTACAACAACTGGGGAATATGAGAAAGCTAAGAAATCAGCACTCTATAGATTCAAAGAAAGAGGGTACTCTCAGGGGATTCTACAGGAAGCCACGAAAAAGGCTGATAAGTTAAATAGGAATCACCTGCTGCTAGACAATGAAAGAACCCCAGAGACGAAGAAAGATGAGCAAAAAATACGTATGATCACAGATTATACAGTCAGTTTGTCAGAAATTTACCAAATATTTCGCAGAAATTGGCGCATTCTAAAACGTGACAATATACTAGGGCTACATCTTCCACCAGCACCTCTCATAACTTATCGGAGAGGAGCATCCTTAAAAGATCACTTGGTTAAAAGTCACTTTATAGCAGGGCACCAGAAAAAAGATCTAGTTACAGGTTTCTATCCCTGCATGAAGTGCAAAGTGTGTAAAAACAGTCACAGGATCCGTGAGTTCCAGGTCCCTGGCAGGAAAACCAAAAGGAAAATTCTAAGATTTTTAAATTGTAATTCTGAGTATACTTTTTATTGCCTCTCCTGCCCATGTGGGAAAAAATATATCGGCAGCACGATACATCCCACAAAAAAAAGATACTATAACATATGCAGGTGATAAAGAACAAGGACCAGACATATCCCGTGGCCCGTCATTTTGAAGAGAAGCATAACAGTAATCCCAATCTACTCAAATTTTTCTGCCTAGATCAGATACCAAGGGACAAGAGAGGAGGGAACAGGACAAAAAAATGGAGGGACTTGGAATCGAGATATATAATTGAGCTCCAAACTAAAAATCCGGGAGGGCTCAACAATGAGGAGGAGCTGTGGATACACATAGGTTGAGGTTACACACAGGTGTATAAGTTAGAAATAAAGATAATTGGAGTGAGTTGAGTTTACAAAGATTAAGGTCCCGCCAATATCAGATATATGATCTCTATACAGAAAGTAAGTAGACATGGGGAAGACTATACATAAGGGGCGGTCAATAATAAGCCCACTGTGATCATTTGGTATGAAAAGAACCTTATGTTAAGAAATTCAGATGGTATGCCCATTTAGGGTGTGATAACGATGTATGCATGCTAGACATACCAGAGGGAGGCTATTAGCACATTTTATAAATTTCGAAAATTGGCCCCTCAAAAATGTCTGTCCCCAAAGATGTTTGTATATATTTTAATTATATCTCGATGCAATGTGCAGAATCATGGCATGCGCAATGAATTTGATCAAGTTCGATATTGTTTGGATACAAAATAACCATTATAAGATGGCCGCCATGAAAACTTGATTGCTCTTACTCCTTTGCCCTTTATTGATCTTCATGACACATTTGAATGAACTGCCTCTTTATTTTGTCTGTTTAAATAATTGAAAAAAATGAAGCCACATTGGCATTGAGGAAGGCGAACATGCTGAAACGCGTCTGTCCGGTGTTATCGTGTTGGCAATAATAAACTGAACATAGATACTCCTGGTGTGCACCTTATCTGTTTGTGGCCACGACGGGAAGGAACCACAGCTGTGGAGTGTGTACGTGTCTTCACCGACACGCAAGGTTGCACCCGTGTCGTGTGATGCGGCAACTGGTGAGGACTCAGAGGATATATATACAGCCAGTTGAAGGATGTCCAATGTTACAAAAAAAGTACTCCACTAAAATACAAAAACACTCAGGATTCTCTTTTTAAGAACTTGCTTGCCTGGAAGAGTTTGGGCCTTTTAAGTTGGGATGAGTACAAATTTGTTAAAAAGGAATATCCAATGGTACCTCATATTTACTTTATACCCAAAATACATAAGGACATGGCGAAACCACCAGGCAGGCCATTCATTGCGGCGTGTGATGGGCCATTGGAGAATCTCTCAAGATACATTGATTATTTTTTACAGGTGCACATGAAGCAGTTGAAATCATACATCCAGGACACCAGTGACTTTTTAACAAAAATTAATGCAATTGTGTGGGAATCTGATCTTTTGTTAATTACAATGGATGTCTGTTCTTTGTATACCTGTATTAGGAACCAGGATGGCTTGAGAGCAGTGGAGTTCTATCTTAATACTAGATCCATAATATATGCACAACATACTCGTATGCTCTTGGATATGCTGCTTTTTAATTTGGAAAATATTTTTTTTCTTTTTAACGGGCAGTTTTATCAACAAATCCAAGGTGTAGCCATGGGGGCCAGTTTCTCCCCCAGTTACGCCTGTCTGTTCATGGGCTGGTGGGAGGAACTGGTCCTCATGCGTAAATATGAACATGTGTATACTACCAATATTGTATCTTGGATGCGTTTTATAGATGATATATTTATTGTGTGGAGGGGGAGGGAAGAAGGTGCGTTGAAATTTATCAATGAAATCAATGAAAACAACTTTAACCTCAAATTCTCCTCGAGCATTAGTAAACATACAGTGACCTTTTTGGATGTGCAGGTTTTAGTTAGAAATAATGTTTTAACTACCACCCTTTTTACCAAACCAACTGCAGGAAACACACTTTTACACGCATCGAGTGCACATCCCCCACATCTCATTAGGAGCATTCCCTATGGGGAAATGCTCCGTATCCGCAGAATTTGTAGTGATCCAGAGGATACAAGGATGAGGCAGATGGAGAGCCGTGCTAGATTTTTGGTTAGGGGATACAGTAGCGAATCAGTAGACTCTGCGATTAGAAAGTCTCAGGCAAGGTCGAGGAGGGATCTCCTCACCTACAAAACAAAAACGTTTCAGGTAGAGGCATACACACAGCCTGTCAGATTAATCCTAACCTATTCAAAACAGGAAAAACAGTTGCGGAGTATTATGAGACACAATTGGCATTTTATCCGTGAGGATCCGGTAATAGGTGACCTGATGCCTGTCAATCCATCAATCTCCTTCCGTAAATCATTAAGTATGGGGAATATGTTGGTTCAGAATAGTCATGATAGTAGTCATAAAGACATGTGGTTAACAATAAGAAAAGGTTTTTTTAAATGTCTCTCTTGTAAGGCTTGTCAGTTTGGAATAAATGTCAAAACGTACACAACTGCTTTTTCAGATACAGTTAAAGAGATTAAACAGCATCTTAGGTGTAAGACAGAATATTGTGTATACGTATTGGAATGTGACTGCCAACTGAAATATATAGGCAGCACAAAATTAGCAGTGCACAAACGTGCCCTTCAACATATCAGGGCGATCACTAATAAGGATCAAAATTACCCTGTTGCAAGACATTTTCAAACTGTACACAATAGCAATCCACAATTTTTACGCTATTATGCCATTGAAGCTATACCTATTATGAAAAGAGGGGGTGACAGAGAAGCCAAACTGAGACGCCTGGAAACGAGTTATATTTTAGAGTTTGATTCTAAGCATCCAGGCGGGCTCAATATTACAGAAGATTTACATACGTTTTTATAACGTATGAAGTCAGTCTCCCATAGGTCAAGCATATATAGCGGGCAAGCCAATTAGAACATTGTAATGAAGGGACACCTTTTCTTGCTTGCACTCAATGTCTGAAGAACCTTGGGCAAGAAGCAAAACTATATTTATCCAATTAATAAAACTAGTATAATTTTTAGGAATGGTTTTAGAATTGGGGTGGTATTTTATAGTGATTTCTTAAAGCCCTTTTCCTAATGTTTTTTATAGATCTACATCTAGGTTCTTTGTGTCAAGACTTTAAAAGCCAATGATCCACTGACATTCTTAGAAACCTCCCTTGCAATATGAAATAATGTATGAACTTTAAAGTAGGACGTATTTAATGAATTTACTATGATAATTTGTACTTGTATATAATGAATTTATTTGTTTACGTATGATAATTTGTACTTGTATATAATGAATTTATTTGTTTACTCCTTTAGATATTTAATATTTATAGCACCATTGGTTTTTTAACTCTAAGTAGTATAGCACTGAGTCACTTTATCTGTCCATTCAAAGCATGTCGATAATGGTAGTAAATGATTTAGAGATGTGCACGAATGCATTTAAGCAAATGTAATCAAGAAAAGAAAGTATTGCACAACTAATTCATTGGCACAATAGAACAACATTGAATTAACAGATTCATCTGTGGTATATTTATATATATAATAACAAGAATAAATATATGTATTAAAAAAGACATGAATAGCAGATATTGTATGGTGCAGAGTAATCCGTGAACTGGCAAAGTATTTAAACTTAAGGACACAAAATAGGAAATAGGTGGTTCTTTAAAGAAATGTGTCCCTTATAAATAAATTTTATAGCACATAGCGGTAGGTGATAGGTTTGTTTTCACTTTTGTATTAAGATATGCATTTTTTTATATGTGGATGATGTCTTTATTCCTATATATGATATCATTTTAATGGAAATCGTAAACATGTGTCAGGAGACATTTAAGTAGATATCTAGCCTGAACCAAAACATATATATATATAAAAATTATTTTGTAATATTGTTTCACTACAATGTGGGCAATCATATAGGAGGTTGAATATAAATTATGAATAACAACTAAATCAATAACAAAATATGTTATGTAATGGAACATGAGGTATTATGGTATGTAAAGTATGTAAAAAAATTTTTAACATGTTTTCTATTTCCATGATTTTAATCAAGCACGGGCACTTTAAATATGGGGGTAAAGCTGTTGAGCGTTGTCATGTGATCAAGGCCGCTTGTACGGCCGAAACGCATAATGGCAGAGGACTGGTAATAAAATGGAATATTTGCACTGAATGAGGTCTGCACTCGTTTTTCCGGAGGATTGTGGCGAGGAGAGGATATATATATATATATATATATATATATATATATATATATATATATATATATATATATATAGACTCCAGTCCCCTTTTCCAGAAAAAACTGGTCCGACACATGCTCGGTGCTGTCAACTGGTTTTATTACCAAAATTCAAGCGCTCAGGGTGAATGTTGATTGAAACGCTAGGCAGACGCGTTTCAGCCTGACGGCTTTCCTCAGTGCCTGTTCCATCAAGCGATGTGATTCCACCTGGGGGCCGGTTTAAAAAGGGTCACAGTCCACTCTGATTGGAGTTTAATGTTGGTCCAGCCTCCACAGTCACTGTTGCGCTAATCCCAACTAATCCTTGCCAGGTTTCTATGTGTATATATATATATACGTAATGGGTGCTTTTGGCCAGCCCTGTCCATCCATTTGTCTATTACATTGTTTATAGCATTTTGCTTACACCCACTTCAGTAGAGTGCACAGAGAAATGCACTCTTCACTGTGAATGATGGAATTTTTGCTTGTGGACATAGTCCTCTCTCCAGGAATGTGCTTCATGCCTCTAAGCGAGTAAATCACTTGAGCAATGTTTTATTCTTCTGCCCGGCATACCGAGGCCCTAAGAACTTGTACATCCGCCCATTGTGCCTTAACCTAGGGCTTAGGATATGTAGAGTGGCACTGAGAATTCTGAAATGTGACACTAGCCGGTGTGTAGTATTTGCAGTCTCACGGTATTTGTTGGCCGTGTGGAGGATTACGCATTTTAACATAAAACAGAACCTCATTGATTAGTACCACTCGTGGTGTAAATAATTAGACCTGTGGAATTAATTGCTGTATGATTACTTCTAGTGTTTTATTTTTAATGGTTTTTACAATATATGTATTTATGCAATTTGTATTTATCTATTTTGTTATGATTTTAACTGTTTGTACTTTGATGGCATATTGCCGAATAAAGTTGATTGATCTGGCTTGTGGACATGTGCACATCCTTTTAAAAAGTAGTGGACCTCAGCGCAGACCTAGTGGAACAATCTCTATTTTCATTTCTGCTTTGATTTTTTTAAAACATATTTTATTAGTTTTTTCATTATACTGTGGCTAGTATTTATCCAAAAGTGACATTATATTCCACCAATACCTTCTAGGGTTACAGGTGCATACAATTTTGATGTGTCTATTTTTTCAAATATGGCGACTGCAGCCGCCTGCTTTGCTAGACATTATATCCCCAAGTTCATGCCACCCTTGTTACATATGCAAGTGGTATAAGTACCATTCAGTTAATTCATGAACAATGATACCATCACAATGCTGCTGGAGAGCCAGTGGTAGGGATAATTTGTTGTTAGCCTGAAGGATCTTTACACGATAGTCAATTCAGCACAAATAACAAAGATATACTCAATGTGCACACAAATGAGAGCCTCAATGGGCAGCTATATTCAGTACCACAGCTAATGTCCATAATGTCTTATTTTATTCAGTGTCATCGTCCTCCACAGGGTGTATCATTCGCCCCGTTGTATCCATTGTGGGGAAGGATGGTATTATCGATTCCCAGGACATGGTCCACACTCTAGCCCAGATCTACAAGGTTTGGCTTCCTTACTCACTGGTGCAAGGCTGAGTTCAGTGCACCATCACTTGAGCAGGGGTGTCCATGTTATTGTAGACTCACATAGCCCACTGAGAACCCCTGCTGATCTGTGTTACTAACAATCCCGTAAGTGTTTTATTTCAAGAGTCTCATTCTGATACTTAGTACATGAGTAATACCCACACAGATTATAATTGAAACAGAACTTATGCATCTTACAAGCAGCGAAATAAAATCAACAGTTCTAACATATTTAGAATGTTCCTAGCATCCTAACACCCTAAAGCTATTTCTATGTGCTACTCTAAAAGAGCATGCAATTGCTAACTTGCCTCCAGAGTTTCTTTGGGCCCAGCGCACTGCATACCTGTTCACAACAGATCAGCTGTAGTTACCAAATTTCAGTCAGAGGGTGTGTTCCCTCTGAAGGAAAACAAACAATCAGCTGGGTTCAGCTCCTCTAATCTCTGTATCAACTCTTGGCATGAGAGTGGAAGCTACAGCAGTCTATCAGGTCCTCACTTGATAACATGCAAAAGCCTCTCAAATTCAGTAATCAATCAAGGAGTTTAAATAGGGTGGACTTACCAATAATCTGAGATATAAACAGTCCAAACCAGGAAAATATGTCAACTCGGACTACATATTTATCTTACACATCTGCTATCAAACCTTGAAATGTAGATATCACACAGCTTGCAGCAGACTTGTGTTACCTTATGAGATAGCAAAGTGTTGAAACTAGCATTTTCTGGTTAGTTGAGGCGATGCTCCAGCCAGGCAGAACCTACCACTCCTGTCAGGAGCGGGTGATTACACACACTGTATAACCTGCGCTCACCCTTGGGTAGTTTGGCACTGAGCAGTCAGGCTTACCACAGAAGTAATGTGTAAAGCAATGGTGCAGCACTTATGATAAATACCTTGAGCATCACATAAGAGACTACACACATAATGTATGTAAATAAGTTTGTATTCAATACAAATAATAATCAACACAACATGGACAACATGTATTTCTCGGCATAAATCACATTCGGAATTATTACTAGCAGTACTAGGTCCAGCCGTGTGCAAATGACATTAGCAGTATACACACATGGAAAAGATCCTAATATACACCCCCCAGCACCCTTATGCGGTGCAACCCATTGTCCACCCCAGACCCACCCTAGCTATTCTTATAATTCAATACCACACAGTTAGAGGGTGCATCCCGCGTCACAACAATATCAGAAATATGTACATACACAAACTTATACCACTTTTTAGCAGCACCACGGGCTGAGGCCGCGCAGGAAAAGCCAATGGCAAACGTAATGCTTTTCTGCAAGTAATCAACGTATCGGGCAAACTGTCGTCCAGTGTCATGAATCATGTGCAGTTCCCCACTGTCACTCCCATGCACACACACACTCACTCCGCACTGCTACTCTGTGCAATAGATATCAGACAAGTCCGTACGGTAGCACTCGCACAGATATGCACTCAGCACTCCAATGTGGTGCAACTGATAACCAGTAGGTCAATATGTAATGCTCTGCAGACCCCGTGGCAGTCTGCATGTTGCACGAGAGAGATGAGGCGCGATTGACGAAGCGTGCCACACTGGGTCCCACAACCAGTAAATCCACTCACCTCCAACTAGACGCTTATGCGTGCCGAATTCCCCACGATGCGGGGGCCACATGCCTTAGATGCAAGCCAGACTTCGGGGCTCCGTACAAGGCGATTCTGTATTCCTCATTAACTGGGAAGGGGACACACATGTGTACCTGAACTGCCTTTCACCTACCACTCGCTTCACCTCTTTGAACATACCTTCGGGGTACTCGGTGGAAGTGAAAGGTCCTCCTAGGATGGCTAGTGACTTTAACAGGCCAGTCTGAGTAAACGTGCAATTGTGCCAATCAGCCTTCAATGGCAGGCTGGACTCGTATTTAAGAGCACTATTAGTGCAGAGCACTCACCAGCCTGCAATGGCAGGCTGGACACATATTTAAGAGCATCAACGTGTATAGGAAGGAGGGCGCGCTTTCACACTGTATTTACAAGGGGAAAGTGCCCTAGGCGCTAAGGCCACCAGGGGGGAAAAAGCAGAAAGTTTGAAGAAACGCTACCTGAAGAGTTCAGTAATTGTTGAGATGAAATGACACTTTCACAAGTTCTTCAAAAGTTGATGAAATGCTGAATGTTAGCCAAAGTTAGGCAGGCTAACTTAATGTGCTCAAAATGGAGTCTGGCTTTTGGGGTTTTACAAATATGGGTGCCTAGCCCCTTGTCCATTTTGTGTTTCAATGCGGTTCCCTTGCAACTTGCCCATTTATGGAGTTTTTTCAGCTCATTGACAATTGACGACAGGCCAGTAGTAATGCCAAACCTACGAATTTAGATGTTCAAACATTTGCTTTTGTCATTGTAAATAGGCCCAGAAGGCAAGCCCCTGGATCTATAACAGTGCTCCTGTCTGCCATCTCATTCTATTTTGTCCCAGTATGGGTCCAGTAGGGGGGCAACTCCACAAATGTGATAAACCGTCAACCTTGCTGCTTCTTGGACATACTGCATGCGCCTCAAAGAACATAGGGTAAACCCTCTCAGGTGTTATGTATACGCTGTGTAAAAAATAATATAACTTCAATGTTGAATCAGTTTGAATCAAGTATTCCTAGATGTACTAGTATTGTACCTTAAGATGCTATTCCAGTCACTGTTGCTGAAGGATGTGCCTAGGTCTTCAGCCCTCACAATCATTCAGTTTGCATTTTGATTTGCCATTGGCACCTTGCACAACAGGGAGGTCACTTGCTCTCTCCCACAGCTCATGCAAATATCCTTAAGGCAAAAATGCTGTGGCAATTCTAATGTGCCATGTCCCCATTATCCATGCGTCACCGCGACCAGCGCTCCATGTAACAGGCAATGTTGTGCCAATATCTGATACCTCTAAACCAGATCCCTAAATCTAGTGCCAGAATGTGCAGCACCATTCCAGGGATGGTAGTAGTGAGTGCTATCCCATATCCGTGCTCTCAATACTAGAGCCGCTCAGCATCGTTCTCCTCTGTAGGATTGCAACCTCGTCCTAGCTTCATTACTCGAACACGGCCACTATCTTAGACTTGGCTATACTCAGTGAGCAATCTTGCCTCAAACCAGCAAGCCCAGGATTGCGAGGGCATTCCAATTGCAGCCGTGACTCTGACTGTGCCAGCTGTTGTGATCCACCCCAGTTAAGAGCTCCCAGATGTCATCATTGTTGGATGGGCCTGGGGCAGCCAGGCAATGCGGCTCAAATGCGTCCTACTATATTGCTACCTGGCTCCACCCCCCATTTCTGCTTTGATGTCTTGATTTTTAAAATGTATTTTTGTGTTGGATCAGTATTTCATTATGCATTCTTTTATTTGCAAACATATTTAAATCAACTCTAGAGTGCAATATTTTGAACTCTCATTTTAAACTTTTAATGCCTATACATGTTTGCAGAAAAGAACAGCGTAACAAAATGGCAGTCTTGCATATTTGCTTTCCAATGCTTATTAGATCTGTAGACAGATCTAAAAAGGGCAGCAGCAGACAAGGGGGTGCTCATAATCGTGGGCAGGAAACTGCTAACAAAGCCAAGTTCGCACTGGGAGAAAACCTCCAGCACTTCAGGACATTGATTTTTAGGTTTTGCCTACACAACACGTGCTATGCTACAAGGCATGTTGTTTACAATTCAATGGACTTGCACCCACCCACAACATACTATTAGTTGTTTATGTTGTCACTCTCATTTGCAATCTTTTGATTGCTTAGCTCCCATAGACTTCCCTTACTTTCCTGTGTTAGGTCCTCCCTGGAGCATAGACCAAGTACATATGTTCTTCCTTGTCTTTGTTCTTCCTTGTCATTTTACAACACACTATTTTATTTTTTATTTTATAAGTGTTTCAGAATTATTCCTGGACGTGCAATGTGCTTTCCTACGTTTAAAACAGGCATTTGACATCTCATTTATGCTTCTTTAACCTTACCTGCCATCTCTATTGATGCTTTAGTTACTTACACAAACAACTGTACTACCCTACGCTACTGTACTTTACGCTACTCCACTCTACGCCACTCCACTACACTCTGTGCTACTCTACACCACTCCACTTCATGGTACTCTTCTCTAAGCCACTCCACTCGAGCCTACTCTGTTCTATGCCACTCTACTCTACACCACTTTACGCTACACCACTCTACTCTATATCACTACCCTCTACTCTATGCCACTCCACTCTGTGCCATTCCACTCTACTGTACATCACTCCATACTCTACATCACCCCACTCTGCTCTACACCACTCCAATCTGCTCTACATCACTCCACGCTATGCCTCTTCACTCCCCTCTACTCTACGCCACTCCAATCTACTCCATGCAGTGCCCCTCCACACAAACTCTGTGACACTCTATTCCACTCTGCTCTACACCACTCTACTCTTCACCACTTTATGCCACTCCACTCTATGCCACTTTACTCTGTGCCATTCCATTCCACTCTACTCTACATCACCCCATACTCTACATCACTCTACTCTGCTCTACACCACTCCATTCTATGCCACTCCACTCCCCTCTGCTCTACGCCACTCCATTCTACTCTATGCAGTGCTACTCCACACAAAGTCTGTTACACTCTATTCTACTCTACACCACTATACTCTTCATCACTATAATCTATGCCCCTCTACTCTATGCCAGTCTATGCAACCACACTCCACTCTATGCCACTCTACTTTACGCCACTCTACGTCACTCCATTCTACTCCACATCACTCTATTCTATGCCACTGTACTCCACTCTGCTTCATGCTACTCCACCTTACTCTACTCCACGCCACTCTACTCCACTACACCCCACTTTATGCCACTCTACTAAACGCCACTTTACTTTTTGATACTCTACTCTATGCCACTTTACTCTACACCACTCTACGCCACTCCTCTGTACGCCACTCTATGTCACTCCACTCTATGCCACTCTACTCTACTTTACTCCCCTCCATTCGAGTCTAGTTGGCTCTAGTCCACTCTAAACCACTCTACTCCACGCCATTCTACTTCACACTAATCCACTCTAAGCATTTCTACACCATTCTCCTCCATTCCATTCCATTCCATTCCATGTCAATTCACTCTACTCTACACCACGCCACTCTAATGTACGCCTCTCTACTTCTATCCACACAATGCACTCTATGGCACTCTGCCCCACCTCCATCCTACACCACTCCATTCTACGCCATTCTACTCCACTCTAACCCTCTGTATACCACTCTCCTCTATGCCACTCTACGCCACTTCACTCTACTCAATGCCACGCCACTCTACTCTATGCCACTCTCTACTTCATACCACTTCAGTTCACTCCACACTGTACCACTCTATGGCACTCTATACGACTCAATTCTATGCCACTCCACTCTACTCCACTCCAAGCCTCTCTACGCCACTCTCCTCTATGCCACACTATGCCACTTCCCTCTGTTCTTTGCCACACAACTCTACTCTATGCCACTCTATTCTATTCTACTCCACTTCACTCTACAACAACTCCACTCTATGCCACTCAACTCTACTCTACACCACTCTACACCCCTTCACTCTACTCCATGCCACTCTATGCCACACCACACCACTCTACTCTATCCCACTCCACTCTACTCTATGTCACTCCACTCTAATCTATGACACTATATGCCACTGTACTCTACTCTACACCCCTCTCCTTTATACCACTCCGCTCAATGCTACTCCACTCCATGCACTCCACGCCACTCTATGCCACTCCACTCTATGCCACTCTATTCTACGCCACATTATCCACTCTACTGTATGCCACTCCACTGCACTCCACTTGACTGTACTTTATGCTGCTCTAGTCTATGCCACTCCACTCTATGCCATTCTACTCTATGCCACTCTACTCTATGCCACTCTTCTCTAAGCCACTCCACTCCACACAATTCCATTATATGGACCTCTAAGCCACTCCACTCTATGCCACTCTACTCTACACCACTCCATGCCACTCTACGCCAATCTACTCTACCACTCCACTCTACTTCTTTCTAATCTTTTCCACACCACTCTAATCCCCTCCAACCCATTTTAAAGCCACTCTACCCCACTCTGCTCTATGCCACATTGCACCATTCTACTCTACACAGCTCTACTTTATGCCACTTCACTCTACTCCACTCCAATCTACTGTACACCACTCCATTCTATGCCACTCCACACTATGCCACTCTACTATATGTCACTCTACTCTATGCCACTCCACTTTACTGTATGCCACTTTACTCTTCTTCACTCTACTCTACTCTACACCACTCCATGCCAATCTACTCTACTCCACTCCACAGCACTCCACTGTACTCCCTGTCAATCTAATCCATGCCAATCTAATTCCCCCCACCCCATTTTAAAGCCACTCTACTAAACTCTACTCTACTCCACTCTACTCTGCGCCACATTACACCATTCTACTCTACACAGTCTACTGAATGCCACTCCACTCTACTTCATTCCAATCTAGTCTGCTCCACTCTACTCTGCACCACTCTAGTCTATGCCACTCCACTATATTCCACTCTACTCCATGTCACTGTACTCTATGCCACTACACTTTACTCTATGCTACTTTGCTCTTCTTCATTCTACTCTATGCCACTCTACTCTACTCCATGCACTCTTTGACAATCTGCTCTATGTCGTCCCACACCACTCCACTTTACTCCATCATCACGTCACTACATGCCGTTCTACTCCCCTCCACCCACTTTAAAGCCACTCTACTCTATGCCACTTCACTTCACTCTATGCCACTCCACTCTGCGCCAGTCGACTCTACTCTACACCACGCTGCGCCAATCTACTTTACTCCACTCTACACCACTCCACTCTTTTATAAGCCACTTCCCTCCTCTCCACACCTCACCACTCTACTCTCCTCCACCCCACTTTATGCTGCTCTACTCTACTCTACGCCACTCCACTCTACTCTGCGTCACTCCGCTGTACTTTATGACACTGTACACTCGATACCACTTCACTCTATTTTACACCACTTTAGTCTATTCAACTCCACTCTATGCCACTCCACTCCATGCCACTCCACACCACTCCACTCTGTGCCACTCCACTCCATGCCACTCTACTCTACACCACATTATGCCACTCTACTGTATGCCAGTCCACTCCACTCCACTCCACTCTACTCTACTTCACTCTACTCTCTGCCACTCTAGTCTGCACCACTCGACTCTATGCCAATCTACTCTATGTACCTCTACTCTATGCTACTCCACTCCACTCCAAGCCACTCCACTCCTTTCCACACAATTCCACTCTATGAAGCTCCACACTTCATCATTCTACTCTATGCCACACCAGTTCACTCTATGCCACTCTACTCTAAGCCATTCTACTCTACACCACTCTACTCTATGTCACTCTACTCTCCTCCACACCATATTATACCACTCTACTCTATGTCACTCCACTCTGCTCTATGCCATTCCACTTTACTCTATGGAACTCTACTCTTCGCCACTCCACTCTATGCCACTCCACTCCATGCCACTCCACTCTACGCCACTCCAATCTATGCCTCTCTACTGTATGCCACATTATGGCACTCTGCTGCCATTCTACTGTACGCCACTCCACTCTACTTTACACCTCTCCACTCTACTCTATGCCACTCTACGCCACTCCACTCTACTTTATGCCCCTCAACTCTATGCCACTCGACTCTACGCCCCTCTACTGTATGCCACATTATGCCATCCTACTCTACACCTTTCTACTTTACGCCCCTGCACTCTATTCTACTCCACTCTACTCTACACCACTCTAGCCTTTGCCACTCCACTGTATGCCACTGTGCTCTATCTGTCACTCCACTTCACGCCACTTTGCTCTACTTCATTCTACTCTATGCCACTCTGCACTACTCCACTCCATGCCACTCTACGCCCATCTACTCTATGCCACTCTACACCACTCCACTCTATCCACACCACTCTACTTCCCTCCACCTCACTTTAATATTCCTCTATTCTATGCCACTCCACTCTACTCTATGCCACTTCACTCTACTCTACACTACTCCACTCTACTCCATGCCATCCACCCCATTCCACTCTCCCCCTATCCACTCTACACCACTCCACACCACTCCACTCCTTTCCACACATTTCCACTCTATGGAGCTCCATACTTCACCATTCAACTCTATGCCACACCATTTCACTCTATGTCATTCTACTCCAAGCCATGCTACTCTACACCACTCTACTCTACTCCACTCTACGCTACTCTTCTCCACTCTACTCCATGCCACTGTACTCTCCTTTACCCCACATTATACCACTCCCCTCTATGTCACTCCACTCTGCTCTATGCCATTCCACTTTACTCCATGGCACTCTACTCTTTGCCAATCCACTCTATGCCCCTCCGCTCCATGCCACTTCACTCTACGCCACTCCACTCTATGCCTCTCGACTGTATGCCACATTATGTCACTCTACTCTATGCCATTTTAGTGTACACCACTCCACTCTATTCTACACCTTTCCAATTTACTCTATGCCACTCTACGCCACTTCACTCTACTTCACGCCACTCTACTCTATGCCACTTCACTCTATGCCACTCCATGCCACTCCACTCTATGCCACTCGACTCTGTGCCACTCTACTCTATGTCACATTATGCCATCCTACTCTACACCTTTCTACTTTGCGCCCCTGCACTCTACTCTACTCCACTCTAGTTAATGCCACTCCACTGTATGCCACTGCACTCTATGCCACTCAACTCTATCTGTCACTCCACTTCACTCTATGCCACTATACTCTACTTCATTCTACTCTATACCATTCAGCTCTACTCCACTCCACTCTACGCCCATCTACTCTATGTCACTCTATACCACTCCACTCTACTCCACACCACACCACTCTACACCCCTCCACCTCACTTTAATGCCACTCTATTCTATGCTACTCCACTCTACTCTACGTCACTCCCCTCTATGCCACTCTACTCCACTCCATGCCATCCACACCACTGCACTCTACACCACTCCACTCTACACCACTCTACTCTGTGCCACATTTTGACACTTTACACCACTCTACTGTATGTCACTCCACTCCACTCTACTCCACTCTTCTCCACTCTACTTTACGCCACTCCACTTTATGCCAATCTACTCTATGCCACTCCGCTCTCAGCCATGCTACTCAAGGCCACTCTAGTCTATGCTAATCTACACAACTCTACTGTACACCACTATACTGTATTAGAATCCACTCTTTGGCACTCCACTCTATGCCACTCCACTCTACTCCACTCTACCCTATGGCACTCTACTCCACTCTACCCTATGCCACTCCACATCACTCTACTCAATGCCACTCCACTCCACTCCATGCCACTCTATCCCCCTTCACTCCACTTCACTCTCCTCTAAGCCACTCACCTCTATGGTACTCTAAACCACACCAATAACCTTTAGATATGCTGAACAGCAGCCACCCTGCTGTACAACATGGCTGAAAGGCACTGGCAGATCCAATAGTTCACACATAGGCGAGACCTTCTGACTTTGCCAGTTCTTTGTTTTGTTTTGCAAAAATAACCCCTAACTTTGGGGGTTGCCATTGGAAAGAGAGCTCAGCTTGGTCCGTTTTGCTGACATGATATGGCAGGCCTGTCTGCCAGCCTCGAACATTTTCACCAAAAGAGCTCGCACCGTGTTGCCACAGCTGGCAAGGACAAGGCCTGCCCGGCGCGCTGGAAATGAGACCCCAAGTTTCTAAAATCTAACCGCTTTATTTAGCACCTACTCTTTTGGGAAGGAAAGTGTTCAAATGAAAATTTTCACTTTACATCCAAAAATACACCCAATAATATAAAATCCATATTTTTTAGCAGGAGCTATGCAGAATATTGTATTTTTTCACCAAAATTCATAGAATTTAGTCTGCTTCCTGAACTGATTGATAACACAGATTCTCAGATACTTGTAAGTTATTTTATATAGTTTTTTACTAAAGCAGTTTGCATAAATTATATGACATAATTGGCTGATTTCAAAGAAATAGAAAGAATAAATGCAAAAGGAATTGAGACTCAATGGAACATTTATGATGACAATAGAAAACAGAAAAAATGTAAAGCATGTCAAGCCAAGAAAAATGCAGAGAGACAACAGACATAATATTAAGCACAACCTCACACTCTCTTAATCCCTCATCACATGAAGGAGACAATGCAGAAAGCGACTGGTGCTTTTATAGGCGCTTAAGTATTTTAATTAAAACGCAATGTTTTTCTTAACAAATTACACAAGGTTATCTAGTGTACAGGAAGCCCACAGATCTAAAGGAATATTCTTATGACATATGCTAACACTTCTGCATTGCTGTTAGAATGATGCAATTGCACCTAAGTTGCGAAAGACGTGTCTATTTTAGGATGCTTAGCAATTAAAGCTGCCTATATTTAGTTAGAACTGGCATGTGACATTTTAATGCACGTTTTCACAGTTTCTTTGCAAAACTAAAGTAAGAGAATACTGTTAAGTACAGAAATGAAGCCGCTTTTTGCATCTTCTGCGAAAAAACTCATATGTATTGTGTACATATGGAACAAATGGCGATAGTGAGTTTGCTTATTTATTTATTTGTTTGTTTATTTATTTATTTATCTTGTGATTTTATGTAGAGCGGACATGGCCCGGAGGCATCAGAGCCCTTCACATAAAGCCAGAACATGTCAACAACAATTAGAACATATACATGCACGTCAAAGGCGGAGTGATTGCTAGGATAGCCTCTCCAGGAGGTACAGCTTTTCATACATATTCATAACAAAACAGCAATGCAAAGCAGGTGGTATAGTACCACGTGAAGTTCATCAATAAATCGTGCGGGATGAGGTTGGTATGCAATTGGAGTGGGCGTGAGGCGGTAGGAGGGGTTTAGCCCGGGTGTCATTTAAAAGAGAAGAGGTTTGAGATCTTTTTTTAAGGTAATATGACGTGATCAAGTTGGCAGCAAGGAGTTTGAGATTCCTGTGGCGCTTCTGGAGAAAGGTTGGTTCACGTACCGCTCCTGCTTGAAAGGTGGGTGGTTAGAGGAGGAGTAGTTGAGAATTTCTTGACACTTGAAATTTTCAGCTTCTTGGAGAGGTACAAGGATAAATAGGAAAGAAGAGCTTTAGGAGTGGTGCAAGCAGTTTAAAATTGAGCTCTCATCTCTATGGGAAGCCACTGAAAGGGGCGTAGAATAGGGATGATGTGATCGAACTTCTTGTGACCTGTCACAAAACATGCTGCCGCATGTAGGACTGCTCTGAGCAATCCTGGGTGGACATTGGGAATGTCTGAAAGGAATGCAATTCTGTAGTCGATTCTGTACAGGGTGAGTGCCTGTACAACATATTGAAGGTCTTGTGCTGGGATGGGGTTTGTAATCCTCCAAAGCCTAAGTTGGAAACAGACACTCTTAGCCAGTAGGAAATATGGTTCCGTAGGTTAAGATATCTGTCGAAGGCGAATCTAAGAGAGTTGGCATTCTGAATTATGGAGGAGTTTCATCCAGTCTTGGATCGATGAGTTAACTTTCTTTGGAAAGATGAGAAGAAAATCTGTTTGCGCTGGGCCTAGTTTGAGGTGGTTGTTTGCCATCCAAGCTTGAATTCTATTCAGGGATTTGGGTAGGCGAGCGAAGTCTTCTGGGCATGATTTCTTCAGGTAGATTTGATTGAACAGATGGAAGAGGCCTCCTGGGGTTCCCGAGAATCCTGCAGAGGGATTCGAGGTAGATGTTGAAAAGGGTTGGGGCAAAGATTGAATCTGGGGGGGCCACTTATTGCAGGCTGACTGGATCTGAGATAGCGTTCCCAATTTTTACTATTTGAGAGCAGTTTGTGAGGTATGAGGTGAATCACTTAATGACAACACCATCAATACCCATTCTTAGCCTCAGGGTGTCAAATAACGCCTGGTGATTGACTGGGTCAAATGCAGCGGAGAGGTCTAGTAGCACAAGTAGGCAGGAATTACCAGAGTCAATGATGTGGAGGACATTGTACACAATCTGTGGAATTGCAGTCTCAGTGCTGTGGCCCTGACAGAATCCGGATTGAAGAGAGTCAAGAAGGTTGTTGACCTGGATTTTGGATGACAGTTGGGAGGCTACGCAACTGTCAATCACTTTGCCTAATAGAGGCAGATTAGCTACTGTGCAGAAGTTGTTAAAATCAGTAGGATCCTTCACCCATCCTGTTTTCTGAACCCATTTTTGTTGGCTTTTTAAGACTCTGTGCACTTTACCACTGCTAACCAATGCTAAAGTACTTGTGCTCTCAACGTAAAACATGGTAAAATTGGCTTACACCCAAGTGTCACATTTAATTTACTTATTTTTATTCACTTATTTTATTTACTTATAAGTCCTTAGTAGGTGGTACTAGATGTACCCAAAGCCTGTAAATGAAATGCTACTAGTGGGCCTGAAGCACCTCTGTGCCACCCACCTACGTATCCCTTTTAAAACATTTTTCAGGCCTACCGATGCAGCCTGTGTGTAGCTGTAAACTGCCACTTCTACCTGGCAAAATAAACCTTTTCCAGATCTAAATCTTTCTTTTTAATACATATGTCACCCCAA
Source organism: Calotriton arnoldi (assembly GCA_963921515.1). Lineage (NCBI taxonomy): Eukaryota > Metazoa > Chordata > Amphibia > Caudata > Salamandridae > Calotriton > Calotriton arnoldi. The sequence goes on from CAWUFW010002412.1 coordinate 511,539, forward strand.
TGTAGGCCCTAAACAGCCCATGGGGCAGGGCACATTGTATTTATAAAGTTGTACATCTACTTTTAAGTTTTGCAAGTCATGGTTGTGAAACGCCAAAGGCGAGACCGTCTGCGCCCTTCTGCACCCGTCCGCGTCAGAACTGGACCAGTGACCAGGATTTCTGGCCCGTTATCAGCAAGTAAGCAAATCTATTCTGCTACTAAATTACTTGCCTTACCAGGGAAGTTCAGTGAAGGCTTTCTCCACTCTATCAATCTGTGCACTAGAGAAACAGCCTATAAAAACATTTTACTGTGAGGGGGGCTCTAAGAAACATATTAAGGGTATAGATGGTTGGTGCATGCTTGCTATAAATTGCAGATCACTTCCAGCTTATAGGTTGGAACTTTTTGCCCTCATTGAGGAGAGGAAACCAGAGGCAGTCTTTTGACGGAAATCTGGCTCCACATGGAGTCAGGCTTGACTTGGCGCAGGCTATGCCCCCAGGATACTATATTCTGCGGAAAGACCGTGAGAACCTGAAGGGTGGAGGGTTAGCGAATTTTTTGAATGAGGATATTGGTTTGCCATCACTTTCTCTCCCATAACCTTGTACTCCAGGATATTCCTGTATAGACCTCCAGGACCCAGTGGCAATTCCCTCCATTGTGTGCTGTAAGCAATGGCTAATTTCCAGAACCAGAAGTAATTTGTCCATACTGGAAGACTTTAATCTGCACTTAGAAGAGCCAGCGAATGCTCAAGCTTTAGGTCTCTTACAGGACATGATGGCCATTCAACTGTCCCAAACCATGTGAGGACCCAACCATGGGAACGGTCATTTACTTGACCCTGTCTTCTCCATGGATAATCTGTTAAAAGATCTAGAACTATTCCCTATCACTTAGTCTCATCATCTTTTGGTCTCGCTGTCATTGTATTCCTGCAATCTGCCCCTAAACATAATCCCAGTTACCCGGAAAGACCGAGTTTGGTTTAAACTGCCTTTGGAAACATGGAAAAAGATTCTTAGGAATTCCAAACTCTCCCTAGGTTCTGTCTAAACGCTAGCTAATGACAGAATTTCTCAGTGGTTAGAGGCTTCATTGGATCTGGTGATCCCTATAAAGACTCACACGGAAAGAGCCAATGACAAATCGGCACCTTGGCTTTCCCCTCACCTTCGAAAACTTAAACAAGTCTGTAAAAAAGCAGAAAGGGGTTGGAGAAGAGATAATGGAGAAGCCACCAAACAGAAATATCGGGATACTATTAGAGCTTATCATGCCAAGATCAAAAAGGCTCAAGCCACATATTTCGAGGAGAAAATTAAGGGTCCCACCAATGCTCCGTGCGAAATGTTCAGTGTGAAATATCATTTAGAGCCTTCGTCAACTGGCCCCACCCTGGAATCATCTCCTGCACAGTGTAATGACTTGGCAAATTTCTTCCATAGGGTAATTCAGAATATCTACGACACATTTCAACTGATCCCCCACTCCGATACCAATAGGCTTAAGGAAAATGTGTCGGTCACTAACTCATCCATGTTGAGTGAGTTCCCAGCTCTAACACTTTAGAGCCTCTCAGATATTTTTAGTGGAATTAAATTGGACTCCCCTAGGGATACGGTCCCCCCCGCATCTTCGCCAACAAAGCAGAGGTGAGTCTCCCTACCCTGCCCGAAATCTTTGCCCGGTGGCTTGGAAACACGCCATGGTTAAGGCACTTTTGAAAACTCCCAACTTGGATCGCCTTAATCCATCAAATTATCTTCCAATATCTCTTTTGCCAGGGATAAATAAAGTACTTGAAAGACAAACCAATCGGTCGCTCTCAGAATTCTTAGAGAACCGTGATATTTTGCACCCTGTGCAGACTGAAATTAGTCTGTATCACGGAACTGAGACTGCTCTTTTGGCGGTGGTAGAAAAGGTTAAAAGGCTACTGGATCAGGTATGTTCGGCAGCGATTATCCTCCTAGATCTCAGTTTAGCTTTTGATTCCGTAAGTCACTACATTCTCGTGGAGAGACTACGGAGTGCTGGAATCGTTGGATCTTCTTTAGCCTGGCTTAAGTCTTTCCTGGAAGACAGGACCTTCCTGGTCTTAGAAGGGGGACTGTACCTCAGTGAGGCTCCCCCTCAAATGTGGAGCACCCCAGGGCTCGTCGTTGAGCCCTAACCTTTTTAATCTATATATGAGACCCCTTGCTGATATCATCCTTCCTTTTGGGATTTCAATAATATCGTATGTGGACGATACGAAACTGGTCTTCTCGCTTACCCAGACAGATGGCTCTGCATCCCCCTCTTGAGGTCCCTGTCTAGAGAACATCGCAAATTGGATGAAGAGCTTGTACCTCAAATTTATTGAGGACAAAACAGAGTTTATGCTCTTGGGCAACAATCCTGACCCATGTTCGCCTCTGGGCTGGCCAGCTGCCTAGGTCCCACTCCAGCTCCAAAACCAGCCATAAAGAGTTTAGGGATGTGGCTGGATGAGTCTCTCAAATTTGACTCTCAAGCCATAAAACTAGCTGGTATCTGCTACGGCATGTTGAGGATGCTGCACAAAGTCCTTTCCCTTCTCCCCTCCACTTAATAAAGAATGGTAGTCCAGGTGCTTATCCTCTCTCGCTTGGATTATGGCAATTCACTTTATCTGGACACGCTCAAAGGCACCATAAAGAAATTGCAGGTGGTACAGAACTCGGCCACAAGAATATTGTATAACATACCCAGACATCAATCTGCGCAAGAAGCCCTACGCCTCCTCCACTGGCCCCCGGAGCCGGAGAGGATTACATTTAAATCACTCTGCATCACCCGCAGGGCACTTCTTGGAAAACGGCCGTCAATCTCTTGGTCATTGCTTTCTTCTTATAGACCTGGGAGATCGTTGAGCTCATCTAATGCCTATTTGGCCAAGATCAGGAGGGAATGGATTCAGAAAACAGGAGGGTGAAGGCAAAAATTTGGGGCTGACCCTGCGGGGAGGGCGAAGCCCAACACACTTCAAGGGAGCTGCCTCAACACACACACAAAGAACTTCACACTAGCGAAGACATCCTGGGACCAGACATCCTGGGACCATGGCAAGGAGGAAGGAAACTCCAGATGTGAGAGTAATACTAAATGTTTCTCCCCCTTCAAAGCTGGCACCAGGTGTAAATATTGGACCCTCACACCAATTCTTTAGTACACTCCTGGGCCTGTGGATACTTCAGAAGAAGAACTTCTCTGCTGCCAGAGGACTGCCCTGCTGATGAGGCCTACTCTGCTCTCTTGGAAGTAAGAATGGACTTGATCCCTTCATCACAGGCTGAGTGACTTAAGGGTCAGGTAGCTGACCTCCTGTTCTGAGCTACAGGGACACAACAAGCTCCCTAGGCCTCCTTGCAATTTCCCAGCTGACCTGTTGCACTGGACCTGCTGGACCTGCAACTGGACCTGCCTGAACCCTGCTGGCCCCCGCTAGACAGAGTCTCTGACTCCCAATGGTGCCTCCGCAGGCCCAGGACCCTGGGCTGGCATCAGAGTGTACTCCACTGAAGACAAAGGAGAAATCCTGAAGTTTCTTTGCGACCGCGAATGGGCCTGTTCATGCCAAGATCTTGCTCACCGTGATGACCACCAACACAAAGCTACAGTAGAGCCTACTGTTTGCGCTACTGCAATCGCCAGTGATGACCTGCAATGCAAGATCTGCATTTCACACTACAGCAACGGCAGCCTTTGGTGAAAACCAAGGCAAAGCACCAGCAACAAACATCCACAACCCCCAACAGAATCTTCACGCTACAATGAGGACTGTCTGTGACACCCAGCCTGCTCTTCGGGCTACAGCAATGACCATCCGTGATGCTCTCCTCATGGTAACTTTATCAGCTGAACTAACCTTGTCCCAGTGTTGTGACTTCCCCCGGTCTAGCATGACTAGAAAATCGTGAGTGGCGCTTTGTGCTCTTGGTCTCTATACTTACCGAAATATTCATAACCGCGGGTCTACTGAAAAGATTTTTGTCATTTTGGTGTCAAATAATTTATTACATTTGAACCTATTTGGGATTTTTCTTATGTTATGTTTTCACGTTATTGCTGTTCGTGTGTTGCATATATACTTTATTCGTTGCCTTTAAGTTAAGAGCCTGACTGTTTTTGTAACAAGCTACCACAGAGTGAAGCACAGGGTTGATGACTGTTAGACCTGGCATGCTTAGCGTGGTTCCCCAGATTTTTTGCCTGCAGACCTCCTGTTTTTGCTGACTTTGTTTTTGCTGTCCTTAGGAGTCTAGGCACTTTACCACTGCTACACAGTGCTAACGTGTATGTGTTCACTGCTTTAAACATGATACTATTGCCGTATCTACAATTTCCATATTTAATTTACTTATAAATCGTTAGTAAAGTGCACTACATGTGCCCAGGGCCTGTAAATTAAATGCTATTAGTGGGCCTGCAGAACCAATTGTACCACCCACTTCAGTAGCCCTTTAAACAAGCTTGCCATTGCAGAGCCTGTGTGTAAACTGCCATGTCGACCTGACAAGTTAACCCTCTTGCCATGTCAAAACCTTCCTTTTTAATACATACGTCATCCCTAAGGTAGGCCCTGGTCAGCCAAAGGAAGGGTGCAGTGTATTTAAAAAGAAGAACATGTACTGTTCAGTTTTACATGTCCTGGTAGTAAAAACACTTAAATGCATTTTTCACTAACGCAAGGCCTACCTCTCCCATAGGTTAACATTGGGATTACCTTATTACCTCTTATGAGTGTAATTTCCAATTAGGAAGCGATGGGACCCCCACGTTTGGTGTCTCTCAAATCACAATTTAAAGTCCATCTTATGGTGAAGTTTGATGTTAAATTGCAATTCTGAAAATGCCACTTTTCATCTTACCTTCACCTTCAGTACTCGCATTATTGACTATCAAGGTATCAACTTACTTTCCTTAGCAAGTACATTAGTCTTGACACATTGACTTTTTCAGGCAATAGCTGGCATGGCTATCTATATAGCACATGGCTTATCATTCACTTCTGGATACTTTTTCACTTGTTTTATCATCTCATTTTTACCTCACAGGATTATAGGCCTACCTGGCCAATTGCTTGTACTGACAAGAGATCAATTATTGTACACTGATTATAATTATGATTTATTGCAGATTCCCCTGAAGAAGGGTGAGCTTGGCACCCGAAATGCATTGGGACTCATGTAATCCACGCCCGGAATGCTTGTTTGACATTTGAGTATTCATGAACTCTTTTTGAAACTTTTTGTGAATAAACAAAAAACTCAAGAATCAATGGAGTAACAACGTTTTGGACATTTTTTGGGACCACTGGGATCATGTTACTAGTTACTTGCACAGAAAAATATGTATAGAGTTGTTGATTTCATTTAGATTGAGCCCATTAAATTGTGAGACACTCGGATGAGTGCATTGAGTAGTGCACGCTCTGACTAAGACTGTGGGTCCTAGTTCTTCTCTTCACTTTTGAACAGGAGGTTCCACCTCAGAGTACCACCTCAGAGAGTGCACACCATCATTCAATTTCGTTAGGTATCTACTCACAATAATGTTTTACTTTGTATAAGTTGAGGGCAATACGGCTGTTTCTTTGTTCATTTACTATCAGAAAGTTGGCATTTCTTACTTTAGCCACTTGGTGCTTTTTGCTTGTCTCTGAATACATGTCTGGGGTGGGTGACAGCTGGGCTTTGAGCATTCCCTCTAGACAGCCACACACAAAGGGAGCTTAGGTGTGACTGATGGGCTATCCTGGGCAAGATCGGAGGGACTGACACCTATACACCTGAATGGGCTGTGTCCTGTCCCCACACAAAGGGCTGCATACCTCCCTGTAGTGAATCTGGAGGCAGGGCAAGGTGCACTTCAAAGGCCTCACTGTGAAATCTCCCCCACTTGAAAGGCACAACTGGACTTCTGACATCCCCAACTCAGTACACTTCTGGACCTGTGGATACTCTGACAGGAAGAAGAACTGCTGTGCTGCTGAAAGGACTGTCAATCTGCTGGACTCTCTACAACCTAGAACCAAAATGACTCCAAGGTCTTGCTGGCTTGCCTCCTGATAGACTTCAATCCACTTATCTACAGCACCTGGACTCTGCCAAGTGGTGCCGAACCAGTCCTAGTCCCTTGGAAGAGGGTATAGAATGCTGCTCCAGTAAAAACCCGTGCTTCGCTGTCGTTGCATGGCTCAGAACTGAAGCATCTGTCTTGACGCCGATGCATAGATGCTGCTGCAATGACTGAAGACATCGCATCGTTGACTGCGCGGCACACCGCCTCCAGTTCTCGGCGCATCCTTATCTTGCATGGCTTGACGACGACTAAGTCTGGGCGATGAAGTCCGCTCCGCTCGGGGAGTTTGTGGAGTTTTCCGCACTCCTCGTTACGCGGAGCTTGCGGAGTTCCAAAAAACTCCTCTCTGCGGAGCAGAGTTTTTTCCCTCGCTCGCGTTCGTGAACGTCAAGTTGGCGAGCACAAGCATGGAAAATCAATCTCCCGGTGAGATTTCTCAACGCGGGCGGTCAGATTTCTCATTCTGAGTGGTCACGTATGCTTGCGACCACTCGCGTTGAGAAACCGTCCGTTGGCGTTGAGAAAGCTGCCGCTCGAGTAAAAATCTACTCGAGCGGCAGAAAGGAAGCAGCGCCTGCTTGCGCTGTGCATGGTGCCGTTCGCAATGGTTGCACAGTGCGGACAAGCACCTGGCACTGAAAATCACAGCGAACGGCATTTATCTATCGCACTCTGCCGAGTTTTTTTGTACTTCGCGAACTCCGCCCAGGCTTAACAGCGACGCATCGCCTTCAACTTGGGGTTCGACAACGATGCATCTCCAACTTGCACGGCTCGGAACCGATGCATTGCCTACATCTGAAGCGATTGATGATGAGCCATTACCTCCTCTGCTCCTTGCATCTCGTCCTCGACCCAAATGCGAACCAAGGAACTGTTTCAGCGGGCCATGGCTGGTCCCTGTATCCGACCGTGCTCCAGCGCGGTTGGCCTAAAATGTTGGATTTGACCCGGTCTAGCGCGACTTGATAGCCCCGGTTGGTGCTTTATACTTTTAAGCACTACATTTTGGTTTATTATTTAAAAGTTCATAACCCCGGATATATCTTTTGGTATGTTTTCATTTTGGTCTTGTTTTGGTCAATAAATTAAGATGTATTTTTACGTTTCGCCTGCACAGCGCACGCGCGGTGCTTGAGAAATCTATTGTTTTTAATATAAATGTAAAAGGGACTTACATCCCGCCTCCTCTCTTTCCTGGCTTCTTATTGGTTCCTGTGCATGCCACTAACCTTTCCTCCATTTCTATAGGCTGTAGCGTATTTTCCTGCATTTACCAATGCTTGCTCCTAGTCTGCTTCTCTTATCAGTTTCCCACCGCCGAAGTACTGTTAACATCAGCTTTGGTGGAACTATATTTTCATAAAGCTTTGCCTTTTACTATTGAAGCATATTTATATAACAATTAATCACCTGGAGAGATTAAGTGAATTGCATAGAATCACAAGATGTTGCGCTGCGCTGTTGAGACTCGAACCGGGATCCCCAGCTCTCGAGTCAGTAGCTACGCCCGCTGCGCCACATCCTCTCTACTCCCATGTTATGTCAGGGAGCTCTTTCCTTCTGCCAGACGATGATTGATGGAAACAGTTTTTTATTTATTACATAGGCGAAACCGATGCATTACCAATGCTTGTTCTAACTATGTGTGGTATCTTTTTGTGTGGTGTTTTCACTGGTTTGCTGTTTGAAGTGTTGCCAAAATACTTTACACATTGCCTCTTAAGTTAAGCCTGACTGCTCTGTGCCAAGCTACCAGAGGGTGAGCACAGGTTAATTTAGGGTGTGTATCTGACTTACCCTGACTAACACTGTGGTTCCTGTTTCAACAGGGTGCATACCTCTGTCAACCCGAAACCCAATTTCTGACATTGATGATTAGCTGTGAGGATAGGACTTGTATTTGTGAAGTGCAACACAGTAATTTGGTGTACACTACCAATCCATACCAAAGACTAATTCGAACTCTTTTCAAATCTACTTAATTGCCATTTTAATTTTTTCCCTAAAATCATGTCTCTAACAGGAGGTTCTACATCTGTACCTGCACCTGCAAAAATGGACTTTAAGCTGGCCAACCTGGAGGGTTATACTGTGGCCCAGCTCAAAGATTTCTGCAAGGGATTTGGGCTTCCTGCAAAGAGCTCCACAAAGAAGGTGATGCTGCAAAAGGCACTGAGGGCCTGGGTAGAAGCTCACACTGCTTTGAATGTAGCCCCAGAGGAGGATGAGGAGCTGGATCAGGAGGTAGAGTTGGACCAAGACTCACAGGAGAGTTTGAGACTGCTACCTGTGGAGCAGGGAGGAAACATCCTTCCAGGAGATTCCACCCTGGCCAGGGAGCAGTGTGTCATCCGGAGGCCTGTCCCAAGGGGAGGAGAGAAAGCTCAAGTTGGAGCTAGCCGAATTGAAACTGGAGAAGGAGGAGAAGAAAAGGGTATTAGAAAGGGCCCTGGAAATGAAGATTTTGTCAATAGAGGAAAGTAAACTATTGTTGGTTCATGATCTGAGTGTGAAGGAATTGGGAATTAAGGCCAGACAGGCTGAGTACAGCAGTGATAGTGGCAGCGTTTCTTCAGTGGCCTCTGACAGGAGGGACCACATTCCCAAAAGTCTGGTGCATGACTTTGTGGTGGGAAAAAACATAGATAGATGTTTGAGGCTTGTGAGATTGCTCTGCAGATGCAAAAGATCTCTGAAAGGTATTGGGAGGCTAGTCTGTCGAGGCACATCCCTAGTGAGGGGAGGGACACGCTACTGGCCCTGGATGCAGGTGACAGTATGAGGTACCCTCCCTTGAAAGAATTCCTGATCATAAAATTTGGTTTGACTTCAGAGAATTACAGGCAGAAGTTCTGGGACAGTCAGAAACTCTCCCAACAGACCTGGGTGGATTGTGTTGATTCTTTTTGCAAGGCACTGGATGGTTGGGTGAAGATCTGCGCCAACACCTTGATGACAGCAAGCTCACTGACCCCAGGGAGCTTGCTAACGAGGCGGACAGCTGGGTCAGCACCAAGGTCCACCTTAAGGTATCTGGGGGGATCCCCACAAGGGTGGACAGGATCTTCACCAGAACAAGGAGGGGGGACAAAAACAAAAGCAAGGAGCTCTCTAAAGGGCCCAAAAATAATTCTCCCAGTGAGAACTCCATCCCCCTACTGAGAGGAAAAAGAAATGGTTCCCTGACAGCAGGTCTGCAGGGAAGGCTTCATTAAGTGCTTTAAATGCCAACAGGAAGGGCACTTCAAGGGAGATGCCAAGTGTCCCAAGTGGGCACAGCCTCCCACTGGTGGGCAGTCACTGGGGCTGGCTAGTGTAGCGCTTGGGGAGGAGATTGTCCCAGATAGTTTGGGGGACAGAGTAGAGGTTACCCTAGTGTCCCTGTGTGATAGACATATGGTGCAGAGAACCCACATTCCTAGTAATAGTAGGAAGTACAGGCAGTGGGTCACCATTTATCGGCAGAGCGGGGGGCTCTGAGAGACACTGGAGAAAGTATGACAAAATTAGGTGTCACCTAGCATCCTCAGAGCAGGTAGTCTGTAATGTGTTCCACCAAAATGTTCAGCTGACAACTGTGAGAGTCACTACCCAGTAGCTCTGGTTCCCTTTGAATGGAGGGGCAGTCTCAGGTTCCTTGAGGGTAGATGTGAGTCTATCCATGGCTGTGGATTGTCTGCTTGGTAATGACCTGGAGCATACCACCTGCAAGGAGGTGGAGCTCAGATCCTACTGGGAGATGCTAGGGTTGCTGAGTGGCTGTGCCTGAAGACATGGTCTATGGCAGCCCGAGAGGGTAGTTAAGAGGACCTGGAGTCTGGAAGAATAGCCCAGGTGCCTGCCTAAAAGAGGAAGGGTGTGGGATGTGGGAAACCTACTCCTGAAACTCCCATGGTCTGGGAGGAGGCTACCCCGTAGGGTGACATAGCAGATCCTACAGTGGAGGATGTGGCCAAACTGGGGAACCTACCTGAGCTGTCCAACTGACAACAGGATGGGGGTCCCACCAGGGAGGAATTCTGCAAGGCACAGAGGTAATGCCCTTCTTTTGTTTGTCTTGGGCAGCTGGTGACGCCTTTGGCAAACACTTGATTTACTGGGAGAATGGTCTCCTGTACAGTGAGCATAAGACTCCTGAGCCTGGTGCAACCAATGTGTTGGTGGTCCCCCAGTGCTATTGGGCCTTCCTACTGGAGCTGGCTCATGATCTACCCCTAGCAGGTCATTTGGGTAAGACAAGACGTTAGACAGGCCTGTCACCCACTTTTATTTGCCTCAAATGAGGAAGGACTCAGATGGGTTCTGTACATCCTGCCCTACCTGCCAGGCAAGTGGCAAGTCAGGGGGGTAGTGCAAGGTCCCCCTGCTCTTCCCACTTTGAAAGGGTGGGCATCAACATCATTGGGCTTCTGGTCCCCAAGACAGCCATGGGCAACAGAATTGTTCTAGTCTTGGTTGACCATTCCACACGGTACCCAGAAACTCTCTCGAAGGACTGTGACTGCAACTGCTGTGGCCAGGGCTTTGATGGGGCTCTTTTCCCATGCGAGTTTCCTCAAGGAGGTGGTATCTGACCGAGGAACCAACTTCATGTCAAGGTACATAAATGCCATGTGGAAGCAGTGGGAGGGTAGCCTACAAGTTCTCCACTCCTTAACACACCCAAACCAATGGGCTTGTTGAAAGGTTCAACCGCACCCTAACAGACATGATTATGGGCCTACCAGAGCCCATGAGGTGGAAGTAAGATGTCCTCCTGTAATGCCTTTTGTTTGCCTACAGGGAGGTTTCGCAGAAGGGGTTTGGCTTTAACCTCTTTGAGTTTCTGTATGGGCCTCTTAGTTTAGTAAAGGAGGGCTGGGACAAGCTCCCAGGAGAGCCACCCTGGACGTGGTCAGCAACATGCTGGCCCTCTGTAAACAAACAGCCCGCTTCCGAAAACTAGCACAGGAGAATATGGAAGCCAGCCAGGAGGACATGAAACGCTGGTATGACCAGAATGCGCTCTGGTGGAGTTTCGGCATGGCCAAAAAGTGTGGATGATGGAGCCTGTGGAGGCCAGGGTCCTGCAAGACCGTTTGTCTGCGCCTTATGAGGAGAAGGAGCTCAAGAGTGATGTCACCTATTTGGTGGACCTCGAGACTCCTAGGAACCCTTTAATGGTCCTGCATGTCAATCGCCTCAAACCCCAATTCGAGAGGTCTGAACTTACCATGCTCCTGGCTACTGAGGATGGGGTGGAAGAGAAGACTGAACCTCTCCCCGACCTCTTTTCTTCCAAGGAGCAGGATGGGTCAGTGGAGTGTGTCAGCCTCTCACCTACACTGACCCATCCTGCTCCTTGGAAGAAAAGAGGCCTCTTTATTCTCACTTACCCCAGGACTCACTACATGGTGTACCCATGATATTGGTACAGGGGACAGCACACCTGTAAAGAACAAAATGTACAGGTTATCTGACAAGGTGAGAGCCAGCATTAAGGAGGGGGTCTGCAAGATGCTGGTGTTAGAGGTTATTTAGTCCTCAAACAGCTCTTGGCCCAGCCCAGTGGTGTTGGTCCCCAAGGCTCCCCTCCAGGTGTCACACCTGAACTTAGGTTCTATGTGGACTACCGTGGGCTCAATGCGCTTACTAAGACTGATGCACACCCCATTCCCAGAGTTGATGAGCTGATAGATCATCTTGGAGCTGCCAAGTTCCTCAGCATGTTTAACTTAACGTCTGGGTACTGGCAGATTGCCTTGACTGAGGGGGCCAAAGTGAGGTCTGCGTTCTCTACAACAGAAGGGCACTTCCAGTTCCGGGTCATGCCCTTCGGATTAAAGAATGCCCCTGCCACCTTCCAGAGGTTGGTCATTCAGGTTTTGGCTGGGTTGGAGAACTTCAGTGCCGCCTACCTAGATGACATTGCAGTCTTCAGTTCTAGCTGGGCAGACCACCTGTGCCACCTCCAGGAAGTGCTTCGGGCTATGCAGAGTGCAGGTCTGACTATCTGACTATCAAGGCAAGTGAGTGCTAGATTAGGCAGGGTTCAGTGGTCTACTTGGGTCACCAAGTGTGAGATGTCAAGATGCAGCCCCTCCAGGCCAACATTTAGACCATTCTGGCTTGGGAACCTGTAGTAAAGACGCTGGAGTCCAGGTAAGTGGAGAAGCTTTATTGTAGGCTACATGGTTGTGGAGTCCAGGAGCAGAGACTCCACTGAACACCACCACAGCTTCAACCGCAAGCCCCAGTTGAATTATAACATTCTAAGAATAGAACAGATGTCAATCCCAGCAACCATAGAATGCTAGCAGAGAATGCTTCACTCTACCACCACAAACAAAGGGCAGCACGGAGCAGCATTCTCATCTAATATTTACATAATACGACACACCTTCCCTTCTTCCCAAGACAGATCATACCAGATCTTCTGTTTAATTTGAGTCTCTGACATATTTTGTCTCACCATCTCCATGCGTTTCTGTACATCAGAGTGTGATTTGAGCCATTTACCCATCCAACCAGGTCTAAAACTGGTGTTCGCCTTGCGTCCCCTCAAAAGCTCAAAAGGCGAGACCTTGGTGGAGGAGTGAGGTGTAGTTCTGTAGAACCACAACAGGCTGTTTAAAGATCTGACAATATCATGGTTCCCTGATTTTGCCAACTTGATGCACTCTCCCACTACACGATGATTCATTCTCTCCACAAGACCATTAGTCTGTGGCTGGTACAAAGAACTCTTGGAATGCTTTATCCCGCATGAAGCAAGAAATGCTTGGACCTCACTACTTACAAACTGAGTTCCATAGTCGGAGACAAGAGTTTCAGGGAACCCCTCTCTCATGCAGACTTCCCTTAAAAATGACACGACACTCGAAGCACTGGCCTCTCTTACAAGCTTAACTTCAGGCCATCTAGAAGCGTAGTGCATGAGAACTAACACGTACCTGCAACCACCAGGCAAAGAGTCAAATGGTCCCTTCACATCAATGACCAATTTGACCCATGGGCCAGAAGGACATTCGATAGGTAAAAGAGGAGGTGACACAACTTTGAGGCTTTTATCAGCAGCACCACACACACAACAACTAGCCACAACTTCATCAATCTCTCCATCCATTCTTGGCCGCCAAAAACTTTCCCAAATGCGACGTTTAGTGAGTGTCACGCCCAAATGTCCCTCATGGGCGTTTTTAATAATACCCTGTCTGAGCACATGAGGAGGAACAAGCTTATCACAACGCAGCAACATGCCATCCTCAATCGAAATTTCATCCTCAACCTTAGAATAAGGTTGCAAAAGGGGAGACAAAACCTTTTCCCTGGGCCAACCTTTCCTCACAAACTCACAGACTTATTGAAGTAACACATCATTTCCCAACGCATTTTTCCAATCATCCTCAGAACCTATTTCGAACTGAGGTATGTCCAGTGCAGCTACAAATAATCATTGCAATCTTCATCACAGAGTTCACTGAAGTTCACATTCTCACCCTCATCCATTCTTTGCGGAAAGCGAGAGAGAAAATCAGCCTTCCCATTCTTTCCACCAGCAATGTGAGGCACATCGAACTGGTACTGCAACAACCTAGTGACCATCCTCAAGATCCTAGGGGTACAACATTTACTGACACCAGCACCTAGAATAGTGACCAAAGGCTTGTGATCAGTTTGTAATCTGAACAGCCTACCCCAAATGTATGGGTGAATTTTTTCTATGGCCCACAAACATGCAAGTAGTTCCTCCTCTATGACAGAGTACTGGACCTCAGCATCTCTCAAAACTCTGGACGCAAAGGCTACCATATTCTCTTTGTCACGAATCCCTTGTGTTCATATTGCACCAAGCCCCACTTGGCTCGCGTCAACAGTTATGCAACAGGGTACATCCGGATCAAACTGCTTGAGAGCTCTGCTCTTTCCCAAGATGGACTTGATTTGATCAAATGCTGAGGCGCACTAATCAGACCATAGAAACTTGACACCTTTTTTGAGTAGGTTGCTGATAGGACGTACTATAGTGGCTAAGTCAGGAATAAACCACGAGTAATACTCACATAACCCCAGTAGTGACTTAACACCAGCCTTGTCATCAGGAGAAGAAGCATTGACGGTAGCTTCAACTAGACCTTGCCTAGGTCTAATGCCTTCATGAGATAATGAATGCCCAAGGTATTATACCTAACTTCAAAGAAATTTGCATTTCTCAGTTTTGAGAACTACACCTTGTTCCTTGAAAGTTTTGAGTACCCTGTGTAGAGTGGCATCATGGGATTTGGTATCTTTGGCAAATATCAACACGTCATCCTGGAAAACCGGAACACCTTCCATACCTCTTAATAAATTTTGCATCAATCTCTGAAAAACCGAGGTAGCAGATGCCTGACCAAAAGGCATGCATCAGTACTGGAATGTGCAAAGGGGAGAAATAAATGCAGTCAAGTGACGCGATTCCGGATGGAGCTCTATCTGGTGGTAAGCACTGGCTAAGTCCAAATTAGAAAAATACTTGGCTCCCTTAACACAGGCAAATACATCGTTGATGTTAGGCAAGGGATGGGAATCAACCCAAATTTCCCTGTTGAGTGACCTTAAATCTACACAAACATGCAGCTGACCACACCTCTTATGGGTCGCAACAAGCGGAGACAACCACAACGAAGATTCAGTGGGCTCTATGATTCCTCTGTAGCATAAACTCCTCAGCTCCTTGTCCAGATCATCTCTCATGCTAAAGGGAATACCTACACCTCTGAGTTTATGCTTGACAGGAATGGCACCCTCCTTTATAATGATTTTGTGCTTAAACCCCCGAATCTTGCCTAAATTGTTACCAAATACAGCAGGAAAATCTTCCTTCCACTTCTGTCCCTCATCCTTACAATCTACCACCAAAACTTGCTCCTTAGCACCTGGCTTTAGAATCATACCGAACAGTCCCTGGTGAAATCAACCTAGAATGTTAAGGCCCTTGACTGCAACATAGACATCTCCATGAATTCTTCTCCCCTTGAATTCTAATACATCCTCAATGAAACTAAGTAACTCAATACGGCGTCCCTCAGGAAACAGGAGAACGATCTGGTGGTAACAAATCTCTGTTGCCCCATGTCTCTTCAAACAATTGTTGGGTAATTATAGTAATTCTAGCCCCTGAATCCACTAAAAGTTTAAGAATTTTTCCCCCAATACTGATCTCGGCTATGGGATCAACGCACTTAAAGGGATCACCAACAACAGGTTCACTCAAGTAATTTTGGCTGCACACAGGACAATCTCTGATGACAGAAACAATTTCAGTCTCAGACTCATCCTCAGATTCTACCACACAAGCCACAGTCTTCTTTGAAGTTCTCCTTTTCAAACACACCTTAGCGAAATCCCCAACTTTTTTGCAATAATTGCACATGACATTGGCTGCAGGACATCTCCCCCTTTGGGATGTGGAGCATGTTGTTGTTGATAGAATTAAAAGTGTCAACTTTGGATTTGGTAGCTATGGCATAGTTGCTACGTACAACTTTTTGTCAGGGTTTACTTGCTCCAACAACACCAACACACTCACATAGTTTATCTTCCAATTCTTTTAACGAAACAAGAGAAATTTCTATACTTTTTGCTACTTTGATAGTTTCCGCTAACAAAGAATTTCCCATAGCTAATAACTTTTACCTAATCTGTTTGTCTTTGCATTGACAGACAAACTGATCTCTGATTAGTTGGTCAGTAACCCTTCAAATTGACACACTGAAGCTATTCTCCGTTAGACTGAGATGTAAGCATCTACATCTTCAGCATCACTTTGCTTCCTTTTAAAGAACTTGTGTCTTAGCACCATGAGACTGGGTTGTTTGTTGAATCTATTTCTTAATTTAAGTAGTGTTTCTTGGTATTCATCAATGTTTGCAGCATCACTTTGTGGAATATCTGGCAGGTGTTTGAAGATAGATCTCCCTTCGTAACCTAATGAGTGAAGCAGCAAACATTTTCTCCTTTCCGCTCCAAATCTAGACGCTCCAATGGCTCCCAGATAGGTCTCGAATGCATCAAACCAAACTTCCCATCTTACTGGAGGCTCACCTGGATTGTATAAAAATGATGGAGGAGGTGTGACTACCTGCATGGTGCACATAATGTGAAGCCCAACCCAAACACAACAATAGCAAAGTACAATTGAGATAAATGAGAATATCTCATTTTTCGGAGGTAGCAGTGGCACCAGGTGTTTTCATTACTTCCAAGATATTGGAAAACTCCGAACCGCCGCAAACTCGAGAGAAGACAGAACCTGCTGACTAAGCCAGGCCATGACTTCATGGAAAGATGCCATTCACTGAAATTGCGCCTTCAGATCTGTATGTCATCGGGAATTGCAGAGGATGTAGGTGCCTGCAGGGACATTTATATATTTTATTTACAAACAGACTGGTGGCAAAGAAGAACTGACAGCGTCCCCAGTGAGGGGAATGCTGGGACATGTATTCGCTCTACAAAACCACACGGTTTCCTCCAATGGGAGTGAGGTAGCAGGCACATAAAAAATCCACAAGGCGAGCACCAGAGTTACTGGCATCCGAAGAAGGCACACCAGCCGAAACGCGTTATGCCGCAAAAGAATAAATAAATCTCTGCAGACCCGCTGAGTTCCCTGTTGTTTCTAGAGGAGAACAATTTGGCTGATATATATATATAAATATATATCTTTATATATATATATCCATATATGAAGATATGTATACCTATTTATGATTCTGCATTTCTGGTCATGTATATTTAGGAGATTTCTTTGGGCTACTCTCTTGTATTAGGGTTGTAATATAATGTAAAACTGGATTTCTGTCATACTGGATTAGCTACAACAGAATCCTTTGTATTTTAACACCTTATAAGGATTACCATTTTTAATACAATAATTTTTGTCTCAGTAGCTATGACATCCTTACAATCTTTTAGCCAACACTTATCAAGTATTTTTTAGAACCTTTTAGGAGTTTTTAGATAACTTATTGGGGTTTTAGGTTGAAATGACTTTATGTGAATTTTATGAATTTTATAAACTCATTTGTGGGAATCAACCTTTTAGTACCTCTAGCATTATATCTTTAAACTCCACACACAATGCAACTTTACTTGTATTTCTGGTACTTATTTCGTCTCCGTCTCTTGGTTATAGATCCCGTAGAGTTATATATGAAATTAGTTTTTCCATTTTGGCTGCTAGCAAATTGTTTGCACATATGCTGTTTTTGCACTATTATTGCATTACTTTGCACATATAAGGAACTTGGCACGACTCGCACTTTAGTATCAATTTTATGGGGGGTTCACATCTTGCACTTAGTCACTTTTTTCTATTTATTAGCAGCATATTCAGGCATAAATTTTAAAACCAGGATATGTATATTCGGAAATTAGGGTAATACATTACATAGTATTTATACTATTAACTTGTTAGTATATAGAATATCTGTTTTAGATATAATGTGCCTCATCAAGATATGGATTTATCCTGGAATCATTTTATAAAATTTTGTATATTATCAAAGCATTTATGCCATGACTTACTCCTTTGAGTAGTATGTTTACTATGTCTATAGCTGCTATCACTTTACACTTGCACTTTAAAAGAAGTAAATCCCGCCCAAGGCGCTGACATGTGATCAAGGCCGGTTTACCGGCCGAAACGCGTCATGGCGACATGGTGATTGCTGAATAAACTATTGCAGCAAATTCCTGGGTCTGCTCTTGCCTTTCTTCGTGTGGATGAAGTGGTGGGCAAGCCTGTAACCCATATATATATATATATATATATATATATATATATATATATATATATATATATATATATATATATATACTTCCAAACAGGGCTCGTTTTTGCTGGTAGTGTGGCGCATACAGTTGTAGAGGGTGCAGTTCTCCTCGGCTGAGCCAAGCCGTGTTAAATCCTTTAGCAATTCTCCCAGCAGGGAGAAAAATGGAGCGCACTCAATGGAGCATTTTCATAGTAGTTCTTATTTAATCCACAGATAAATAGGCAGCATTACAGCATTAACACCAACGCGTTTCGAGCTCCCTGAGCTCTTGTTCACGGTATATGGATATATATACATATATGGATATATATATATATATATATATATATATATATATATATATATATATATATATATATATATATTCCAAAAACCAAAGGTGCAGCAATGCTGGCGTGCTGCCTAATCGCCGGTGGTGCTCAGAAGCAGCGCTGCCGCCTGCGCTGATGTATCAAAATTATTTCCAAACTCCATTACGAAAATGAAAACCGGCACTCGTGCTCAAGGGAAGCAAGCCTGTTTATTGGGTTAACACAGAAACGCGTTTCGGCAGTACAACTGCCTTTTTCAATCTCTGGATTGGAGTTTGGAAATAATTTTGATATATATATATATATATATATATATATATATATATATATGTGTACGAATCCTCCAGTCGAACAACAGAAGGCAAAGTCGCACTCAGGATATTTTAAGAGCAAAAGTTTATTGACTGACGCGTTTCAACCTCACGGTCTTTGTCAAAGTCACTTCCTGACCCGGAAGTGGCTGTATTTAAGTGCTCATGAAAAAAGTCACAAATCAAATACATAGACATAAAGAAAATTATATATGGTAATTAAGGTCTCTTCATATAAGAAGACAGACTAACATCACGTTTTGAACCAGTAAAGATATAATACCCATTATCATAGCTCATGATAGTTTAAACAAACTAAATTGACGTGGAAACAAAACCAAAATGAAATAAGCATAAAAAAGAAACATATGCAAAACCCACGACAATGGGATATGGCAATCAAATGGTAATTTACAAAGAGGCTCTCACAGCGCAAGTGCGCAAACAAGTGAAAAGTTTCATGAGGCTGAAAGGCACATAGTGGCCAAGAAAACCACTGCACCCAAATTAAACCCAATACAGGGCCTACCAGATCCCATTCGACAAGTACAGATAAAGTAAAAGAGCAACAAAATAACAAGAACTAAAACATATAACTCAATGAGAACACAAGAAAGAGCACTATTAAAACCCACCCACAGGTGATATACAAGGGAAAAACGGAGTGGGAGAGACCATCAGTTCAAGCAGCCGCTTGAAAAAAATGATGAGTTACAGTGCGACTATAACGCTGAAACGGAGATGGGACTTCCTCAAAAAGGAAGATAATAGAGGAACAGATCATTCTGAGAGGGGAAATTAAATATGACCAAAAAATTGGCAAAAAATAAATAAAAAAATATGGGCAAAAAATAAAATAAAAGAAAAGGGGGAAATGAAGCCCTTCAGGCACACTACGTTGAAAAGCAGAAATAAAAATGAAAATCAATACAAGATAAGATCAAATGAAATTAAGATTGAAACCCAGATCAGGAGAAGGAAGATAGCAATATATACAGTGTCCTAAGGGTATTTAGGGAGCACCAATTGTATATAGTATCTTTACTAGCCTAAATGGACATGAAGGTCTTCCTCACAATTGAGGCCTCCGGGGGTCTTGCTTTGCAGGCGAATGATATACTCCGATTCCAGGCGCCTGAGATTTCTTTCACGGTCACCTCCTCTGGGATGTACTGGGACCCTGTCAATTCCAAAATAAGAAAGTTTAGAAGAGACATCAACGGTCCCACCATGCTCCAACAAGCAATGCTTGGCTACAGTGTAAGTCAGATCCCTGTTCCGAACTGCGCGCAAGTGCTCAAGGATACGCTTTTTAACAGGAAAAATGGTGCTGCCGACATAGCGCAGGCCACAAATACAGACAATGACATACACCACAAATTCGGTGTTGCAATTTATAAATGACAAGATTTTCTCATCCCTGCCCACTGGCAAAGGGTAGCTTCTCACATTGCGGCTGTTACTACAGGCCTTACACCGGCCACATTTGTAAAAACCGGGGAGTTCCTTAAGCCATGAACCCGAGCCAATGTTCCTATGTGTAAGATGACTGTGTACCAGGGTATCTTGTAGGGATTTAGACTTGCGATAGGTGATGTGTGGCTTGGAACTAACCAATTTACCAATAACCACATCCTGCTTGACTAAATGCCAGTGCTTGTTAACTATCCTGTGTAAGGCTTGTGATGCATTGGAGAAGGTGGTGATAAGTCTTACTTCCTGAGCTCTTTTGTTAGTGGTCTTAGGGACCAACAAGCTGTTTCTGTCCCTCCCTGCTGCTTTTGCAGTAGCTACTTTAATGGTTTGACCTGAGTAGCCTCGTGATTTAAAACGGCTAAACATGGTCAAACTTTCCCTAGTAAAGGCTTCAGCAGAACTACAATTACGTTTAGCGCGGAGCAACTCTCCATAAGGAATGCTTCTCTTGAGTGCATCTGGGTGATGACTACGTGCATGTAGCACGCTATTCACTGCAGTAGCTTTTCTGAACAAGCTTGTATGTATGCAGTCATCCCTTACCTCAACCTGAACATCCAAAAATTCAATGGTGGTAGCATGTATTTTACTAGTAAAACTTAAGTTGAGCTCATTGATGGATAAACCTGCAATAAAATCATGAAGCAAATCCTGTGAACCATCCCAAATCAGAAAAATGTCGTCAATGTAGCGGGTCCACAGGATCACATTATCCATAAAACACTCATTACCTGGATGCCAAAGGTGCTCCGCCTCCCACCACCCCATGAAGATACAGGCATAACTTGGGGCGAAGCAGCTTCCCATCGCCGTCCCAGTGTATTGCCTATACCATGTATCTTCAAAAAGGAAACAGTTGTTGTGAAGGCAAAAGCGTAACATGTCCAACAGTAAGGTAGTGTGATCAAACATGGAGAGTGGTCTATCTCTAAAAAAATATTTACAAGCTTTCAGGCCCAAGTCATGCTCGATACAAGTATAGAGAGACACCACATCAATCGTAGCCAGTACATATGAGTCTTTCCATGGAATACCCTGCGTTTTAGATAGAAAATCCATGGTATCCCTGCAATATGATGGCAAATTAAACACATATTCGCAGAGGAAATAGTCAAGGTAGATGGAAGAGTTTTCAAGTAGGCTCTGGTTGGCGGCAATGATGGGTCTGCCCGGAGGTTCAGTTAGACTTTTATGAACTTTAGGGAGCATATAAAAGACAGGGACCATAGGCTTCTTAGTCATGAGGAACAGGAACTCATTACGTCTCAGAGTTCCTTGTCCATGCCATTTCTCAAGTAATAGATGGTATTGAGTAATAGTCCTGGAGTATTCTGTCTGGTTAGACATCAGGTAACTCCCTGAGTACTCCAACTGTCGTCTTGCTTCTGTTTTGTATTTACCAAGATCCCAAAGAACAACATTGCCCCCTTTATCAGAAGGTTTTATAACAAAAGACTCAGCCTTTTGAAGAGACTGTAGGCCCATTCTTTGAGCTGGCGTAAGGTTACTAGCAAAAGTGTTGTTTTGTTTCTCCCACAATGTCACGAGATCAAAGACAATGCTTTCATGGAAGGCGTCAATGCCATCATGTAGCGTCACAGGATTAAACCTAGATTTAGGTTTAAAGTCATTCCTGGAACTACGATCGACCTCCATCCCCATGTTAGCTAACAGTTCACGGTCAGAAACCCAATCCTTGGCACCCAGCTCGATCTCTCTTAGTGTGGCCATAGTCTCAATGTCAGACATGGTAAGTGTATCCATGTCACCACTCGTAGGCTCAGGCTGGGGAATCTCAGTGTGAGTAGGCCTACCATGTTTAAGCGCGTGTGTTTTAAGGAGCTTCAGTTTCCTTATAAATAAAAAATGTCAATGCGAGCTCTGGGAAAGTTAAAATTGGCAGTAGGGCAAAAGGATAGGCCTAATTCAAGCACTGAACGTTCATCAGGGGTAATGGAATGTGAGGAGATATTAATAATAGATAAGTTGTTGTGGTTTAACTCACCCATTACTTGTTGCGCTTGGATCGCCGTTGTCCTCTCCCATACGGCGTCTCGTTTTCTTTGGCCTTCGCCTCCTCTCCTGATTTGTCTTTTCCTTGTTCGTTGTTTGCGCCTCTTCCTCTTCCTCGCGGTGGTTTCTTCCTTCCACTCACGCTTTCCCGTAAAAAACGGTATTCTGTATGGGAAGGGACCTCGCGCCGTTGCCGAAAGACTCGGTTGTTCATCCAGGTCAGATGGTGCCTCAGAGCTGGATTCAGAGGTTTCCAATTCCCGAATCCTAATAGTATCGGCTTGTAGTTGATCCTTTCTTGCTGCATCATATTTACGTCCAAAAGTCAATATGCGTCCTTGGGCATAATCATTACGATCTCTGATGAACTTCCAACGCTTCTTTGCTTTAATGCCTTCCTCATATTTCAATAATCGTCCATCCATATCTTTCAAAAAGCTGGATATTTCACTTTGCGCTTTGCGACTCATGTTTGTCAAGCATCTCACGCAGAGATTTAATCTCCTCACTGATTTGCTCTAACTCGAGTGCGGCATATTTCGCAAGAATACCCAACATATTTTTACAAGTGGCAGCCATGAGAGCATATATATATATATGTATTCACTGAAAAAACCATAGGTTTCAGGGACGTTATAGTTAGTTGGACATTTCACTCGTACAAAACCATAGAAATTCCCCCGTTATAGTTAGTTCAGCTAACTATAACTCGCACCCCCGCAATGCACTCTGATGACGTCACATATTACATCATTCATGACATGGTCAGTGACATCACTGCTTACATCACTGATGACATCTCAAATGACATCACTGATGACATCACTGATGACATCATCCAGTGACTGTGTGTTTCTGTAAAGTTTAAATATGTTTTATATATATGGCAAGGTGTATTGAAGAATGAGTGGGTGTATAAGTGTCTGGATGAAGGATTTAGTAGGTGCGTGACTGTATAAGTGAGTGATTAAATGTGTCTTACTGAATGCATGGGTTAGTGACTAAACTGTCTGAATGTGTGTATCAGTATGTTTGTTGTTGTGTAAGCTGCTGCATGTGTTGGTCAGTAGCTACATGAGTGTCTATATGGGTTATTGATTGGTTGCCTGAGTATTTGTATGGGAGACTGAGTGTGTGTGGGTGGGTGGGAGGTGTGTGACTCTGTGCATAGATGTGTGAGTGGTTGATTCACTGGGTGTATGGGTTCAAGAGTGCATGTGGAAACAGCTGTATGGGCGGGTGAGTGTGTGTATGGGTGTGTTGGTGAGAGATTGGATGTCTCAGTGGTACATGTCCAAGTAACTACATATGTAAAAGGCAGTGTATGTGAGAGTTGGAGTATATAAATGACTTTACGTGAGAGTCAGTGATTGTGAGAGTGGCTGTATGGATGAGTGTGTACTCGTATCAGTGATTGTATAAGAGAGTAAGTATGTGTTAGTATATGTTTGAATAAGTGAGGTGGTCTGTGTTTAACTGCATAGGTGAGGAAATGGGAGTGTGATTGATTCTTTGCATGACTGACTAGGTATGTGAGTAACTCCATGGATGAGTGGCGGTGGGTGAGTGTCTGTATAGGTGTATGACTGCATATGATAGTGCTGTATTGAAGAGAGACTGTATGTATGAGTGATTGTATGTGTGAATGAGTGGATGTGTGTGTAGACCTAGGAATCAGTGAGTGCGTATGTAGTAACTGGTATTGGTGTGTCAATGGTTTCGAAAATGGTAGTCTGTATTTTACAGTGGGTGTATCAAAGGTTATATTAGAGTGTGAGGAGGTGCATCAGATTTTGAAGTGGATGATGTCATCAGTGATGTCATCAGTGATGTCATTTGAGATGTCATCAGTGATGTCATTTGAGATGTCATCAGTGATGTCATTTGAGATGTCATCAGTGATGTCATCAATGATGTCACTGACCATGTCATTAATGATGTAATATGTGACGTCATCAGCAGTGCATTGCAGGGGCGCGAGTTATAGTTAGCTGAACTAACTATAACGGGGGAATTTCTATGGTTTTGTACGAATGAAATATCCAACTAACTATAACGTCCCTGAAACCTATGGTTTTTTCAGTGAATTTCTAAGGTTTTTTAAATGCTAATTTCTAACTATAACGTGCCTGAAACCTATGGTTTTTTCAGTGAATTTCAATGTGTTTTTAAATGCTAATTTCTAACTATAACGTGCCTGAAACCTATGGTTTTTTCAGTGAATTTCAATGGTTTTTTAAATGCTAATTTCTAACTATACCTACAAAGGTAGGACATGTGAAGAAAGAGGAAGAAAAGCACAGAAAGAAGCAAGACAAATGCTGAAAGAGTCAACAGAAGTCCAGAAAGACGAACAAAAGTGCAGGAAGGAGCAAGAGATGTGCAGAAAGAACCAACAGAGGAGCAGAAAGTCCTCCTGTGCCCCCAACTTTTTATTGACGGGTACTGGTGGTAACTGACTCTGACTAACCAGGACCGGAGCCAGTGCTATGCTAAAAGACACTTAGAATACAGTGAAAATACCTACATAAACTAGGGAACACTATGCGTTGAGGTACCCCTGTGATTAGCATGACCTCCTCTGTATTTGCCATGAGTTAGTGCCTGGGTCATTGCATGAGTACATGGCTACTGAGTGGATGATTAGAGTACTGCAAGGAGAGTGCATGGTGAATTTATAAGTGCTTGGGTTTTGGCGGAGTGATTGGATAAGTACATGGTGCTGGCTGGGTGATTGGAGGAGTGCATGGGTAGTGACAAGGAGATGGCTGGACTGCATCAGTAGTGCTCAGGGGATTGTAGCAGTGCATGTGTTAGTGCCTGGGTCATTGCATGAGTACATGGGTAGTGACTGGATGATTAGAGTGCTGCAAGGACAGTGCATGGTGATTTTATAACTTCTTGAGTTTTGGCGGAGTGATTGGATAAGTACATGATGCTGGGTGGGTGATTTGAAGAGTGCATGGGTAGTGACAGAGGGATTTCTGGACTGCATGGGTACAACCTGGGTAATTGGAGGAGTGAATCAGTACTGTGTAGGTGGTTAGAGGTCTGCATGGGTAGTGCACAGGGGATTGTAGCAGTGCATGTGTTAGTGCCTGGGTCATTCCATGAGTACATGGGTACTGACTGGAAGATTAGAGTTCTGCAAGGAGAGTGCATGGTGAATTTATAAGTGCTTGGGTTTTGGTGGAGTGATTGGATAAGTACATGGTGCTGGCTGGGTGATTGAAAGAGTGCATGGGTACTGACAGGGCGATGGCTGGACTGCATGGGTAGTGCTCAGAGGATTGTAGCAGTGCATGTGTTAGTGCCTGGGTCATTGCATAAGTACATGGGTACTGATTGGATGATTAGAGTACTGCAAGGACAGTGCATGGTGAATTTATAAGTACCTGGGTTTTGGCGGAGTGATTGGATAAGTACATGGTGCTCGCTGGGTGATTGGAAGAGTGCATGGGTAGTGACAGGGCGATGGCTGGACTGCATGGGTACTGCTCAGGGTATTGTAGCAATGCATGAGTTAGTGCATGGGTCATTGCATGAGTGCATGGGTAGTGACTAGATGATTAGAGTGCTGCAAGGAGAGTGCATGGTGAATTTATAAGTGCTTGGGTTTTGGCGGAGTGATTGCATAAGTACACACATGTCACATCAGGCCCCGCCCCTCCCTTCACCACTGTGCAAACGCGCCCCTGGCGGGTTTTAAGTTGGGGATTAATTCCCCTTGAATCCTGAGGGTCCCTGGGGGCCAACTAGCCCACCAGGTACCTCCAGTAAGCGCCACAGAGCTGCGTTGCAGAGAGGTGGTCCGAGGCCACGCCCCTTTTTACACCTCTCTGCAACGCAACTCTGTGGCGCTTACTGGACGTACCTGGTGGGTAGTTGGCCCCAGGGACCCTCAGGATTCAAGGGGACTTAATTCCCCAACTTAAAACACACCACAGGGCGCGTTTGCACACTTGTCACATCAGGCCACGCCCCCTCCGTGCACCACTGTGCAAACGCACCCCCTGGTGCGTTGTAAATTGGGGGATTAAGTCCCCTTGAGTCCTGAGGGTCCCTGGGGGCCAACTAGCCCACCAGCTACCTCCAGTAAGCGCCACAGAGCTGCGTTGCAGAGTGGTGTAAAAAGGGGGCGTGGCTTTGGACCACCTCTCTGCAACGCAGCTCCCCAACTTAAAACACACCACAGGGCGCGTTTGCACACTTGTCACATCAGGCCACGCCCCCTCCCTCCACCACTGTGCAAACGTGCCCCCTGGAGCATTGTAAATTGTGGGATTAAATCCCCTTGAGTCCTGAGGGTCCCTGGGGCCAACTAGCCCACCAACTACCTCCAGTAAGCGCCACAGAGCTGCGTTGCAGAGAGGTGTAAAAAGGGGCGTGGCCTCTCAACACCTCTTTGCAACACAGCTCCCTGGCGCATACTGGAGGTACCTGGTGGGCTCGTTGGCCCGCAGGGAACCTCAGTATTCAAGGGGAATTAATTCCCCAACTTACAACGCGCCAGGGGGCGCGTTTGCTGAGTGCTGCAGGGAGGGGGCGGGGCCTAGCCGCGATGCCGGCTTTTTTAAAAAAAAATTATAATTTTATGAGGGAGGCTGTGTGGCCCCCCTTCTTTTACATTAATTGGGGCCCTGGGGACCCCATCCCCCAGGGCCTCTCTTTTTTTTTACTTTATAAAAAAAAATCGGGAAGGGGGCCACACTGCCCCCCTCCCGAGGCCAATTTTAGCCCCGGGGACCCCATCCCCCGGGGCATGGCCACATATATATATTTTTTAATATATTTTTTAAGGAGGGGGGCTGCGTGGCCCCCCTCCTGAGGCCTCTACTGGCCCCGGGGACCCCACCCCCCGTGGCAGTGCCTCTTTTATTTTTTTATTTTTATTATTGAGGGAGGGGGGCCGTGTGGGCCCCCCTCCCATGGCCAATTCCGGCCCCGGGGACCCCATCCCCCAGGTCATTGCCACATATTTTTTTTTTTTTTAAAGGAGGGGGGCTGCGTGGCCCCCCTCCTTAGGCCTCTATTGGACCCGGGGACACCATCCCCCGGCGCCGGCCTTTATTTTTTTTTTATTTGGGGAGGGGGGCCGCGTGGCCCCCCCTTCCGGGCCACTTCTGGCCCCAGGACCCCATCCCCCGGGGCCGGCCCTATCCGTTGGGGACTGTGGGGGGAGCCCCAATGCCCCCACGGTCCCGCCGGCTCCCCGCGTCCTGCAGGAGCCGGCATTGCTTTTCCACATGGGGAGCTGCTGACATGCAGCTCCCCGTGTGGAAAAGCAATCTACTTTAGATTTTGGAAGCGAGAGCAGGTTTCCCTGCTCTCGCTTCCAAAATCCAAAGCAAGTTTGCTATGATAGGGCGGGAGCCGCACGGCTCCCGCCCTGCCGTAGCAAACAGCAGTGTCCCAGGGGTGGGCACCCCGGGACACTGCAGGAGCCGGCCCTGGGGGGTGGCGGTCCCCAGGGCCATGGAGGGCTCCAGGAGGGGGGCTGCGTGGCCCCCCTCCCAATGTAATTGAAGCCCCGGGGAGGTGGTGGTCCCCGGGGCTCGGGGGTCCGTAACGGACCCCCGCATTTGCATTTTAGTGCCCCAGGGAGGTGGCGGTCCCCGGGGCATGTGGGGGGGCTCGAGCCCCCCCACACTGGTTTATTAATTTTTTTTAAAAAGCCCCAGGGGATGGCGGTCCCCTGGGCAGCGGGGGGCCATGTGCCCCCACGAATAATTAATAAAAGCCCCGGGGTGGCAGTCCCCGGGCCAGCGGGGGACCTTGGTGGCCCCCCACACATTAAAAAAGAAGCCCCGGGGGTGGCGGTCCCCGGGGCTGCGGGAGGGCCGAGTGCCCTCCTGCACATAATGTTAACCAAGCCCCGGGGGGTGGCGGTCCCCGGGGCTGCGGGGGCCCCTGCGGGCCCCCGCATAAATTTGTTGGAAATGCCCCCGGGACATGGCCCACCCAGGGGCCTCAATTAAATGAAGCGCGGGAGCCCGCGCTTCATTTTTTTTTAAAATTTAAAATTTTAAAATTTAGGCGGGATTCGCGACCCCAGCGCGAATTTCGCCGAAATTAAAAAAAAAAGGCTTTTTTGGGCCCTGGGGGTCCTTGTGGGACCCCCTGAGCAGGCCGAGGGGGTCAGGGTGTTTCTACCCTGCCCCTTTTCTTTTTTTTCACCATTGTTTTTCTGTTTTCTTGTGACTCGGTTCTACCGAGTCACAAGATGGCTGCCAACACTTCCTGGTTTGGAGTGTTGACAGCCAATTAGAATAAAGCTCGTGGTCGGGAGGGTTCGCGAACCCTCCTCGGCCATAGATATCAAAACTTTATTTTTTGATTTTCTCAGCAACTACTGAACGGATTTACACCATTTAAAAAAAAGGTCGCTTTCTGAACCAAGCACTACCTTTTTGCCAAATTTGGGGTAATTCCGTTCAGCAGTTCGGGCAGTAGCCTTGCCTAAAGTTTCCTATGGGAAATTGATTTTTGACTCTTATTTTTTTAATTTCTCAGCAACTACTGAACGGATTTACACCATTTAAAAAAAGGTCGCTTTCTGAACCAAGCACTACCTTTTGCCAAATTTGGGGTAATTCCGTTCAGCAGTTCGGGCTGTAGCCTGTCTCAAAATTTCCTATGGAAATTAACATGGAGAAAACGCGTTTTGGGACCCCCCTTTTTTCTCAGCCCCCGCTTCACGAATTACCCCCAAACTTTCAGGATAGGAGCTGACCTGGATAGACTTTTGTTTGGGAGAATTTCGCGAAAAATCGTCAAACGACGCCAAAGTTATTAGCAAATCAAAAAATGCTTTTCCTATGTAAACTAGGTTCTAACTATAACTACCTACTGGCGACCGCCAGTAGGTAATATATATATATATATATATATATTATATATATATATATATATATATATATATATATATATATGTATATATATATATATATATATATATATATATATATATATATATATATATATATATATATCTACTGGCGGTCGCCAGTAGATAGTTATAGTTAGGACCTATTTTCCATAGGAAATCCGCAACATTCTATTTGAAATAACGTTGGCGCCGGTTGACGAATCTACGCGAAATTTTCCAACTTGTTGGGGCGCTCCGGTCCGCTCCTATCCTGAAAGTTTCGGGGTGATTCGTCAAGCGGGGGCCGAGAAAAAAGGGGTGTCCCAAAACGTGTTTTCCCCATTCATTTTTCCATAGGAACCGTTCATCGCGGCTACAGCCCGAACTGCTGAACGGAATTACACCAAATTTGGCAAAGAGGTAGCCCTTGGTTCAGACTCGTGCCTTTTGCTTAAATGGTGTAAATCCGTTCAGTAGTTCCTGAGAAAATCACAAGTAAAATCACATATATATCTATGGCCGCGTCGGATCTGCGCACCCTGAGCGCACCCTGCGCGCACCGTCCCGATCACAAGCTGCATGCTAATTGGCTGTCAACTGGCTGTCAACACTCCAAATCAGGAAGTGTTGGCAGCCATTTGTCCCTCGGTAGAACCGAGGCACAGAAACAAGTGCGCAAAACGCACAAAGGGGGCAGGGTAGAAACACCCTGACCCCCTAGGTGTGCTCAGGGGGTCCCACAAGGACCCCCTGGGCAGAAAAAAGTATTTTTTTTTTTTAAAAATCGGCGGGATGCGCGTAGGGTGCGCGGATCCCGCCGATAAAAAAATAAATCGAAGCGCGGTCTCCCGCGCTTCGATGCTATTTTGCCCCCGGGTGGCCCAAGTCCCGGGGGCATGCGGGGGGTGGGTTTATATTTTATGTGGGGGGCCTCTAAGGCCCCCCAAGCCCCGGGGACCACCACCCCCCGGGGCTTTAAAATAAATGCTGCAGGAGGGCTCTCGGCCCTCCCGCAGCCCCGGGGACCGCCACCCCCCGGGGCTTCTTTTTTTTAAATTATTAGTTGTGTGGGGGGGCTCCAGCCCCCCCACACGCCCCGGGGACCGCCACCTCCCCGGGGCACTAAATCTTTAAATATGGGGGTCCGTTACGGACCCCGAGCCCCGGGGACCACCACCTCCCCGGGGCTTTGCCAATGTTGGGAGGGGGGCCACGCGGCCCCCCTCCTGGAGCCTGTGGTGGCCCTGGGGACCGCCGCCCCCCAGGGCTGGCTCCTGCAGTGTCCTGGGGTGCCTACCCCGGGACACTGTAGTTTGCTATGACAGGACGGGAGCCTCGCGGCTCCCGTCCTGTCATGGCAAACTGCTTTGGATTTTGGAAGAGAGAGCAGGGAAACCTGCTCTCGCTTCCAATATCCAAAGCACATTGCTTTTCCACAAGGGGAGCTGCATGTCAGCAGCTCCCCATGTGGAAAAGCAATGCCGGCTCTCGTAGGACGCGGGGAGCCGGCGGGACCGTGGGGGGATTGGGGACCCCCCCACGGTCCCCAACGGAGAGGGCCAGCCCCGGGGGATGGGGTCCCCGGGGCTACAAGTGGCCCGGCAGGGGGGCCACGCGGCCCCACTCCCCAAAATGAAAATAAATAAATAAATAAATAAAAAATAAATAAAGGCCGGCCCCGGGGGATGGGGTCCCCGTGGCCAGTAGAGGCCTCAGGAGGGGGGCCACGCAGCCCCCCTCCATAAAAAAAAAAGAAAATCTGGCCATGCCCTGGGGGATGGGGTCCCCGGGGCCGGAATTGGCCATGGCAGGGGGGCCCACGTGGCCCCCTTCCCGTTCATTTTTTTTTTTTTACATTAAAAAAGGGGTCAGGCCCTGGGGGATGAGGTCCCCAGGGCCCCAAAAAAGTAAAAAGAAGGGGGGCCACACAGCCCCCCTTCCAAAAAAAAACAAAAAAAAAACACGCGATCGTGCTGAGGCCCCGCCCCCTCCCAGCAACACTCTGCAAACGGGCCCTGTGGTGCATTTTAAGTTGGGAAATGAATTCCCCTTCAAGACTGGGGGTCCCTGGGGGCCAACTAGCCCACCAGGTACCTCCAGTAAGCGCCACAGGGCTGGGTTGCAGAGAGGTGGTCCAGCCCACGCCCCTTTTTACACCTCTCTGCAACGCAGCTCTGTGGCGCTTTTTGGAGGTACATGGTGGGCTACTTGGACTCCAGGGACCCTCAGGATTCAAGGGGAGTTAATCCCCCAACTTAAAACGCGACACGGGGCGCGTTGGCACAGTGGTGAAGGGAGGGGGCGGGGCTTCAGGTGACATGTGTGCAAACAGGCCCCGTGGCGTGTTTTAAGTTGAGGAATTAATTCCTCTTCAATCCTGAGGGTCCCTGGGGGCCAACTAGCCCACCAGGTACCTCCAGTAAGCGCCACGGAGCTGCGTTGCAGAGTGTTGTAAAAAGGGGCGTGGCCTCTGAACACCTCTCTGAACCGCAGCTCTCTGGCGCATACTGGAGGTACCTGGTGGGCTAGTTGGCCCCTAGGGACCCTCGGGATTGAGGAGGAATTAATTCTCCAACTTAAAACGCGCCACAGGGCGTGTTTGCAGACATGTCACCTCAGGCCCCACCCCCTTCCTTCACCATTGTGCAAATATTCCTCTAAAATCAGACGAACTACGAATTCCGATTTACTCACCTGTTATCAGGAGAGACCTCAGTGCTGCATCTTTGAGCCCAGTACTGATCCTGAAAAGTAATTTTAACCGTACTTACCAGTAACTTGAATTTCCTTCCATAGCATATCATTGCCTACTTTTTGCTGAAAAAGTTTCTGTGTCGATTTTTGAAACATACAAATATTCCTCTAAAATCAGCAGAACTACGAATTCCGATTTACTCACCTGTTATCAGGAGAGACCTCAGTGCTGCATCTTTCAGCCCAGTACTGATCCTGAAAAGTAATTTTAACCGTACTTACCAGTAACTTGAATTTCCTTCCATAGGCTAACATTGACTGGTTTCACTTGGAAATTCTTCTAAGTGTGGAGTTTTGGACCTTTATAATATTCCTCTAAAATCAGCCGAACTACGAATTATGATTTACTCACCTGTTATCAGGAGAGAACCCAGTGCTGCATCTTTTAGCCCAGCACTGACCCTGAAAAGTAATTCTAACCGTACTTACCAGTAATTTGTATTTCCTTCCATAGGAATCCATTGTCTGGTTTTCAGCAGAAAAGTTTCAAAGTGTCGATTTTCACAAACTACAAATATTCCTTACAAATCGCCTGGACGACTTAAACGCATTCTTTCAACTGTTTACAGGAGATGCACCAGTGCTGGATCCAGGATCCACCACTGAGTAAGAAAAAGTAACGATAACACTACTTACCTGCTAAGTGATTTTCCTCCCATAGGATAACATTGGTGATTCTATGTGAAAAAGTTTCGAAGTGTCAACTTTTAAAATACAATAATATTCCTTAAAAATCACTACTGTAACCAAAACGCTTTTACTCAACTGTTTACAGGAGATGTCGCAGGACTGAATCTAGGATCCAGTCCTGTGGTTAGAAAAGTAATCCATAAAGTAACTAATTGCATTTAACTAGAAATTCACATTGAGCTCAATGTTGCATTGTGTTTGAAATTGTGTTGCCCATTGCAACAACTGTAACTACTGTACTTAAAAGTCTATTGCCTATTTGCAAAGTATTTAAACTAAAGTAATTCATTCTGAGAAAGTATATTTTGTAATGTAATGTATAATGTAATTACAATGTAATTTAAAAAATAAAATATCTAAAAATAAATAGATTAAAAAAATGTAGTAAATCAGTATCAAAAAAATAAATATAACAATTAATACATTTAAAAATTGTCATTTACAAAACCTTTGAAATTCACTGAAAAAAACCATAGGTTTCAGGCATGTTATAGTTAGAAATTAGCATTTAAAAAACCTTACAAATTCACTGAAAAAACCATAGGTTTTAGGGACAGTTATAGTTAGTTGGACATTGCACTCGTACAAAACCCGTGAAATTCCCCCGTTATAGTTAGTTCAGCTAACTATAACTCGCGCCCCGCAATGCACTGCTGATGACGTCACATATTACATCACTCATGACATGGTCAGTGACATCACTGATGACATCTCAAATGACATCACTGATGACATCATCCACGTGATAATCTGATGCACCTCCTCACACCCTAATATAACCTTTGATACACCCACTCTAAATTACAGATTGCCATTCGCAAAACCATAGACACTCCAACACCAATAACTACATACACACTCACTGATTCTTAGGTCTACACACACATCCACTCACTCACCCGTACAGTCACTCATACTTACGGTCACTCAGTACAGGACTATCATATGCACTCATGCACCTATAAAGACACTCACACACCGCCACTCATCCATAGAGGTACTCACACACCTAGTCAGTCATGCAAATAATTAATCACACTGCCATTTACTCACCTATACAGTTATACACACACCAGCTCACTTACTCATACAAATACTAGCACATTCTTACGCTCTTATACAATCACTGATACAAGTACACACTCATCCATACAGCCACTCTCACAATCACACACTCTCACTTATAGCCATTTATATACTCCAACACACATATATACTGCCTTTCACATATGTAGTTACTCACACTTGTACCACTGAGATATACATTCACTCACTAACACACCCATACACACACTCACCCACCCATACAGTCCATCACAGATGCACTCTTGAAACCATGCACCCAGTGAATCACCCACTCACACATCTATGCACAGAGTCACACACACCCCACCCACACAAACACTCAGGCACCCATACAGATACTCACACAACCAATCAATAACCCATGTAGACACTCATGTAGCTATTCACAAACCCATGCAGCCGCTTACACACCAACAGACAGATGGATACAGACATTCACACAGTTTAGTCACTAACCCATGCATTCAGTAAGACACGTTTAATCACTCACTTATAGAGTCAGTCACGCACCTACTAAATCATCCATTCAGACATTTATACACCCACTCATTCTTCAATACGCCTTTCCCTATATATATTAAACATATTTAAACTTTACAGAAACACACAGTCACTGGATGATGTCATCAGTGATGTCATTTGAGATGTCATCAGTGATGTCACTGACCATGTCATGAGTGATGTAATATGCGACGTCATCAGCAGTGCATTGCGGGGGCGCGAGTTATAGTTAGCTGAACTAACTATAACGGGGGAATTTCACGGGTTTTGTACGAGTGCAATGTCCAACTAACTATAACTGTCCCTAAATCCTATGGTTTTTTCAGTGAATATATATATTGTCGTATTCTAGTATTTTCATTATCGTAGAGATGACACGAACATCTGAAAGCTCCACGTCTGAAGGTGATGGCACGACTCGCCCCAAAACTTTTTTAGACGAATACCGGCCAGGAGCAGGGGAACTCACCAAGGGGAAAGATTAGGGCCGAATGACGATCTCACCATAGGAGACATTGATAATCTGGTGGCCCTACATGAATTAGAAAATGACCCCGATGGAATTAACACGAATAGGGATGCCCATCGCATCTTAGAGGAAATGGAAATCAGATATGATACAGTACTTGCTCTGGGTTTAAACCCAAATCTACGTTTTCACCAACCATGAATCATGATAATATTGATACTTTTCAGGAACAGGTGGGCAACGAGTTACTTGAATTCAGGCAGAAGAACTGGCCAAAGAAAATGAAAAAATGTAAGCATAACTTAACTTTTGCCCAGAAAAAAGCTATACAAGAGCTAGCGAAAGATGACAGTATTGTAATAAGACCCGCAGACAAAGGGGGAAATATTGTTATTCTATCTAGAGAAGTGTATGTAGCAGAAGCTATACGCCAATTAAGTGACACAAACACATACATGAGATCGAACAGGTTGGAATATAACAACAGTATCAACAGCATCTGGGAAAGGTTGAGTGAATGGAAAGACAAGGGGTTGATTGAGTGGGAGGAATATTGTTATTTGAAAAAGGATTATCCTATCCTCCCAGTAATGTATTTACTCCCCAAAATACACAAGAACAGAGACAATCCCCCGGGCAGACCTATTATTTCATCAAGGGGCAGTGTCCTGGAGAATCTGTCACGCTATGCTGACCATTTTTTGAGAGAATTTGTGGTCACCTTGCCCTCATATGTCAAAGATACGAAGGACTTTTTGGGCAAAATACACAATCTAGAATGGGAAGCAGACCTTCTCCTCATAACCATGGACGTGAATTCGCTGTACACAGTGATTAATCACGAACTAGGAATTGAGGCTTGCACCAGGTTCCTCAAACGCAGACACATAAGGTATTGGGGTCACACACTGATGATATTGGACATCATTAGGTTCTGTTTGACAAACAATTTTTTTATGTTTGATGGTGAGATATTTAAACAGTCCCTTGGTACCGCGATGGGCACCAGCTTTGCGCCAAGTTTCGCGAATCTCTTTATCGGAGCGTGGAAAGAGGACATTAGGGAGGATACCAGTCTTCAGAACGAGCTCGCAAAGGTCAAACTATGGTTACGGTACATTGACGACCTGTTTGTTGTCTGGAAAGGCAACAAACAGGAAGCACGGATTTTCCTAGATAAACTTAACCACAACTCAAAGAACCTGAAGTTCACATGTACCATCAGTGAACAAAAGGTGGAGTACCTTGACACTAAAGTAGAGATAGTGGGTAACAAGTTGGTCACCACTCTATTTCGTAAGAGTTCAGCAGGAAATACCTTGCTGCATGCATTGAGCAGTCACCCAAATACTTTGAAATGGAGTATCCCCTATGGGGAATTGCTTCGAGCAAAAAGAAACTGCAGTACTGAGGAAGGCTACCTAAGAGAACAAACTACCATGATACAGAGGTTCAAGGACAGGGGATACCCCACTTGGGTTCTCAAAAAAGCAGTAGAAAGAGCTAAAATAGCTAACAGGGACACCATCTTGGGGAAACAACCTAACATGACCAGTACTGACGACTTGGACAACGCAGACACACGCATGATTCTAACTTACAATGGCCACTCTGATCATATTCGTAAGACAATTACACGCGATTGGAACATATTAAGGGGCGACCCGATCATAGGGAATACTTTACCTACAAGGCCCATGATCACTTACAGAAGGGGACGCAATCTTAAAGATATACTAGTACACAGTGATCTTTTAAACATTACAATCGAGAGACGAATAGACCTTCAAGGTTTTTTCCCATGTGGCCACTGCAAGGCCTGCGGTAACAGCCGCATGCAGAAGGAGTTTTGGAATAGAAGCACCAACAAAATGATTAGCACGACACAATTCCTCACATGCAGCAGTACCCAGTTGTCTATGTATTGGAATGCCCGTGCAAGTTAAGGTACGTAGGGAGCACCACACATATGGCAAAAAAAAGAGTCCTCGAACACATGAGGGCCATTACCAATAGAGATCAGCAGTACCCCATTGCACGCCATTTTGAGACAAAACATTTCTCAGACTGTAAGAAACTTTCTTATTATGCGATAGAACAAGTTGTACTTAACAGTAGAGGAGGCAATAGAACATTGAGGCTCAGACAACGGGAATCGAGACACATCATAGGGATGGGGACTCGACATCCGAATGGCCATAACCTGGATGAGGAGATGGCCATACACTTACATGATGAATAGAATGCACATTGCCTGTACCATTGAGAATTTTGTTTGAGAATTTTGGTTTGCGTGTGTGAATTGATTTCAATTTGAGGTGATAAACATGTATGCTTATATGCAAGTTTGTGCCTTGCTCACAATTGCTAGAAAACATACGTGAACCTTCTGATTTTCTGATTCTATGTACGTGCTCTGTTCGAGCGGAACACACAATTTAGGCTGCTCTTTTACTGTATTTTATTTCCTTGCAGGAGGAAAGGAAGGGACTATGTCTCGGGCTCGTGACACAAGGATCCCTACCCTTTTCTTCGGCTGCATCCCAGCAAACAGATAAGATCTCATTCATTTTAATTGAATTTTCTATTGAACTATGTATCACTTTGTAATTGTATTGGGTACAAGGGGGTGCACCACTGAGGCAGAGAACACACATTTTCTGATGTCATAGGTCACTGATGGCAGGCCTGCACAATGGTCATCTGGTCACCATAAGGGGTCACTATTGTTTCACAGCCGTTGCAACGCACGTACAGGCAGCTACCAATTCCACACACATTACACAGGTAATTCCGGCACATGCTAATCTTGCACTAGGCAGGAATTCCGGCAATAGGCGTAATCATGATTGAGGAGGGACATTTACAGTGAGACCAATCCCACTAATCGGGATGTGAAATAGCCACACAGTTACACTGTTCCCAGTACACTGTGAACACAGTGCAC
Source organism: Calotriton arnoldi (assembly GCA_963921515.1). NCBI lineage: Eukaryota > Metazoa > Chordata > Amphibia > Caudata > Salamandridae > Calotriton > Calotriton arnoldi. The sequence continues at coordinate 548,864 of CAWUFW010002412.1, forward strand.
AGATAAGAGAGGTACCTGTACCACTTACACCCAAATACATTGCACACATAGCACGGCTGGCATTAATGTGACTTTGCACAAGTATATGCGAACATTGCCAACAGACGTGATTATGAGTTAGCAAGGACAATTAGAGTGAGACTAAACCCACTATTGGCGGCGTAAAACAATTACACTATCCATAATCACACTGTCCATAGTATACTGCAAACACTTTGTACAGACAAGAGCGGTTTATGCACCACTTTTACCTAAAGGCATTGCGCGCTTAGCACGGCTGACACTTAGGTGACTTGCACAAGATTACACATAAACAGCGCATGGCGCACGTACATGAGGACAACCTTGAATAAAGCCCGACTCTCAAGTCGAACTCTCGATGCTGATAGTCAAGAGAGGTTGCGCACGCACTAAAAGTACCATAGTGCAACAGGCGCGTACCTTGACACTTATGTCGACACTCACGTCGGGATACTTGAATATTAACATACATTCTACTGTCCTAAGTGGTAAAACTATATATAAAGAAAAGCAAAGGTTCATGCGCCACTTACACCTTAATTCATCGTGCGTACAACACGTGTGATAATTTGGTTACTTGCACAAGACCCAATGCAAACAGTGCTTCGCATATAAACAGGGGGACAAGCCTGGACTCTCAATGCTGACTTCCAGTGCAGAAGCCACTCTGTCTGTCAGAAAGTTTAAACACTATGTACATTACAAAATGGCGCCAGTATTTGAAACATATTCTTTAGTCATATTGTTTAGTCCTATTTCGATGCACATGTATAACCAGGAAGTGTATGTAAACCTTTGCCGGTGGAGACACCGTTGTGTGAACAAGCCCCTTGAGGGTGAAACGCGTCACGGCGGGTTTATGGAGTCAATAAACCCCCTTTGGTGAATGATACTTGGATTTCTGGTGGTTTGTTACTACTCCGAGAGCGCGATTGGAACCTCGTTTGACATAGGATATTGCAATACCGGCGGACTCCACCGGCATCGCGCCACCCCTCGACGGGCTACGATTTCCGTGAGGAGTATTTTCATTGTGGATATATATATATATGTATATATATATATATATATACACAAAAGTTATCGCTTCAACTCGAGCCTCATGGGACGGCGGGCCGTGACGGGTTAGCGCAACCCATAACATCCATGATTCATCGTTATTGTACCACACACACGGGGCGCATTTGCACAGTGGTGAAGGCAGGGGGCGGGGCCTGATGTGACAAGTGTGCAAACGCGCCCCGTGGCACGTTTTAAGTTGGGGGATTACGTCCCCTTGAATCCTGAGGGTCCCTGGGGTCCAACTAGCCCACCAGGTATCTCCAGTAAGCGCCAAAGAGCTGCGTTGCAGAGAGGTGCAAAAAGAGGCGTGGCCTCAGACCTCCTCTCTGCAACGCAGCTCTTCACACAGTTTAGTCACTAACCCATGCATTCAGTAAGACACGTTTAATCACTCACTTATACAATCAGTCTTGCACCTACAAAATCCTCCATCCACACACTTATACACCCACTCATTCTTCAATACACCTTGGCATATATATATAAAACATATTTAAACTTTACAGAAACACACAGTCACTGGATGATGTCATCAGTGATGTCATTTGAGATGTCATCAGTGATGTCACTGACCATGTCATGAATGATGTAATATGTGCCGTCATCAGAAGTGCATTGCGGGTGCGCGAGTTATAATTAGCTGAACTAACTATAATGGGGCAATTTCTATGGTTTTGTACGAGAGAAATGTCCAACTAACTATAACGTCCCTGAAACCTATGGTTTTTTCATTGAGTAATTTATGCAGTTTGAAGAGAGAGACTGTGTGTGCAAAGGCATTTGACAAAGGCATACTCGCCGAAACGCGTCATGCCATTGATGTAATAAACGTCTTTCCTGACTTCCCGATGTGTCCCTCCGATTACTTCTTCTGAAGAGATCGATGTTTTGCATATTCAGCGCGTTAGCCCTCGTCGCGCTTTGGGGGACCCGCTCAAACAAGTGTCCGGAGTCAACAGGGCAACTGGTGGAAGGATTCAAGGTATTGAATGCACTCCGTGACCGCCGCACCCCTTGAAGGCTAAGAATCACTGCTGACGCAGTCCGTGACTGCACGGAGGGACAGGATAACTTTGTCTACGTCCCAGAGGCTGGCTGGAAGAGGACCCATGCGGCTTGAGCGTTGGGGGCCAGGGAAGGAAAGTTGTTCCATCAGCAACATTGTGCTTTCATCAAGCTGCAGTCATCACGTTCTGTACAATTTTCCAGGGCCCATAGGGATACATGGGGCTGGTTCCATATACTTACCTAGTTGGCCAGGACTGATGCCTGCTGGGAGTTGTAGTCCACCGATGTGGGCTGCAATGGTAATTGGACTTCTAATTCGCCCCACCTGGACTGCCACCAATGGGAGAACGACAAGGGTAATTTATGCAGTTTGAAGAGAGAGACTGTGTGTGCAAAGGCATTTGACAAAGGCATACTCGCCGAAACGCGTCATGCCATTGATGTAATAAACGTCTTTCCTGACTTCCCCGATGTGTCCCTCCGATTACTTCTTCTGAAGAGATCGATGTTTTGCATATTCAGCGCGTTAGCCCTCGTCGCGCTTTGGGGGACCCGCTCAAACAAGTGTCCGGAGTCAACAGGGCAACTGGTGGAAGGATTCAAGGTATTGAATGCACTCCGTGACCGCCGCACCCCTTGAAGGCTAAGAATCACTGCTGACGCAGTCCGTGACTGCACGGAGGGACAGGATAACTTTGTCTACGTCCCAGAGGCTGGCTGGAAGAGGACCCATGCGGCTTGAGCGTTGGGGGCCAGGGAAGGAAAGTTGTTCCATCAGCAACATTGTGCTTTCATCAAGCTGCAGTCATCACGTTCTGTACAATTTTCCAGGGCCCATAGGGATACATGGGGCTGGTTCCATATACTTACCTAGTTGGCCAGGACTGATGCCTACTGGGAGTTGTAGTCCACCGATGTGGGCTGCAATGGTAATTGGACTTCTAATTCGCCCCACCTGGACTGCCACCAATGGGAGAACGACAAGGGTAATTTATGCAGTTTGAAGAGAGAGACTGTGTGTGCAAAGGCATTTGACAAAGGCATACTCGCCGAAACGCGTCATGCCATTGATGTAATAAACGTCTTTCCTGACTTCCCCGATGTGTCCCTCCGATTACTTCTTCTGAAGAGATCGATGTTTTGCATATTCAGCGCGTTAGCCCTCGTCGCGCTTTGGGGGACCCGCTCAAACAAGTGTCCGGAGTCAACAGGGCAACTGGTGGAAGGATTCAAGGTATTGAATGCACTCCGTGACCGCCGCACCCCTTGAAGGCTAAGAATCACTGCTGACGCAGTCCGTGACTGCACGGAGGGACAGGATAACTTTGTCTACGTCCCAGAGTCTGGCTGGAAGAGGACCCATGCGGCTTGAGCGTTGGGGGCCAGGGAAGGAAAGTTGTTCCATCAGCAACATTGTGCTTTCATCAAGCTGCAGTCATCACGTTCTGTACAATTTTCCAGGGCCCATAGAGATACATGGGGCTGGTTCCATATACTTACCTAGTTGGCCAGGACTGATGCCTGCTGGGAGTTGTAGTCCACCGATGTGGGCTGCAATGGTAATTGGACTTCTAATTCGCCCCACCTGGACTGCCACCAATGGGAGAACGACAAGGGTAATTTATGCAGTTTGAAGAGAGAGACTGTGTGTGCAAAGGCATTTGACAAAGGCATACTCGCCGAAACGCGTCATGCCATTGATGTAATAAACGTCTTTCCTGACTTCCCCGATGTGTCCCTCCGATTACTTCTTCTGAAGAGATCGATGTTTTGCATATATATATATATATACACATACTTGTTTCCCGCATTGATCCTCCTTCATCTTATTTCTCATATGTCGTAGGTGCGGGAAGACAGCACTACTCAGGTAAGAGAAGCATCAGGGTCCATGTTTTGTTTTTGAAAAACAAATGTATTCTTTTTTCATATTTTTAAATATTAGCAAAGTGCAAGTGCAAGTAGAAAATGAAAGACCAACGAGTTTCGGCCAGGGGCCTTCTTTCGGGGTCATAGAGTTGTGCTATACAGAGTGTCAATAAGTAGGGACTCACTTGGTCCCTCCCACATCCATTAAAAACAAAATTTAAAGGAACCTATACACTTAATTCATGTATGTTGACATTGGTGTTTTGAAATCCGTATCATATATATATTACATTATAAAGTTACCAACAGCCTATTTTCATGAACAGAGATATTGTTGTCACCATTTCAGGGGAAGTACCCACGTATGTTGTTTAGAAAATCTCGCATTCATCTAAATGTTCTATAATAAAATAAAATATGATATGCACAGCAAGTCTATAAATTTGGGTTACAAGTAATCATGGTGAAGTACCACATGATTAAAAAAAACATTATTATTCTCTTCATAACAAAAAACCCAAATAAAATAAATTGCTCTCCATGTTTTCTTATCTATTTTGGTCAGACCTCAATTGAGAATATCCGCCCAATGTGTTTACAACAGATCTGCCATTGCCCATGAGCATCCATCGACATTTAAGAATATAAATACTTAAAAATATCTAAGAATATCATCAGGGCAAGTGCAAAACAGTGCTCAACACTGTGCTGGAATATATCAAAGTGAGAAATAGTCATACCGGCTTGATAGAATATAAATTATTATGATTAATAGTAGATAATCAAGACAGTATTAATGTGTACGTCACTGATTGCATGGAAGCTTTAAAAATACTACAAAATTATTCCAAAAGTATACAATTTAAAAGCCAGTTCCAGAACACTGTGACTGAACACATTCTCATAGAACATGAATTTCTAAAGTGCCAATGATCTTTGTCTTATTGGAATCTTCTCACTACCAGAGACTGAAAAATATCTATGTCCAATTTCGTAAAGTCTAGTTCGTATGACCTGCACTTATGTTAAAGTGCAAAGTGCTTAGTTCACCATAACATTTTGGAATCAAATAGTGCAACCAGCTAGACTCCCTTAACCCACGTATACAAATTGCGCCAATTTTATTATGGCATTCAGTATGGGTAAAAGATGAGCCGGCCCTTAACGTGCAATTATATTGGCTTGTTTTTGACTCGACCATATGCAGAAGATACCATGGCTTAATTACATAAAAAGGCAGTTGGAGACAGTGGGGCTGGTGGCTTGTTTTTATAACCCAGAACGAATTGTCAAGATCCCAAAAATTCAGTTGAAAAAGGACCTTTTATCTTTTTTAAAGTTGACTAGTGAGCACCTGGAAATAGGGAAAAAGAGAGTTTTCGAATATTTGCCTTTAATACGCTCCCTAAGTGTTGAGCCCTATCTCTCCTTTTATTTTTGTCATGCGAAAATGTTTTATCTTATTAGATTTAGGTTTAGCATCGCACATTTCTTGGTTTCCTATACTCGCAAAGTCTACTGTGATGCTAAACTGGATCCATGCCCATGTGACTCTAAATCAACCCAGAACATGCTGCATTTCCTGTTTTTTTTGTCGACTTTATACTAAGCCAAGGTGGGATTTTATTATCCCCCTATTAAGATTTTGAAATATCAGGAAGTGTCGGACGGCCCTATACCACCTCCAGCTTTTAAACAACGAATACACATGTCTAATGGTCTCCAGATATATTTCCACAGCTGTCCGTTTACGGAATGTGGTTGGGAAATGACTTTTTAAATTCTAATTTGATTTTTAATTAACTGTTTTTGAATATCATGGTTTTTAGGGACACAGTGATGTTTTAAAGATCAATATATGTTGTTTGTATGTTGACCTATGGTCATTGTCCAATAATTTTTATCTTTGTCTTCACTTGTTAACTAGTGATATGCTGCTATTTGATGAAATATCAATTTAATTTCTCATTGTTACATTGCTGATTATGAATTTCTATTGTCATGAACTTTATTATATATTGTCTGTATTCTATTTTAAATATTTTAAAATCTTGGTTACATTCTTTTATGGCTGCAAGAAAGCCGAATAAAGATTATTTGACTGACTGAGTGCAACCATCTATACAGTTTATACAGACTCCAAAACTATCAAGAAGTGCTGGAAAGAAGCCCCTATAATCAATTTTCTATTTCATACTCAATTGAAGTAGTCCATAAGGATCGCCATTATCATTAGATGAAGTGCAAGATATTCAGATTCAATAGAAAAAGTGCAAAAAATAGTCATTGAGTAAAAAGATAGCATATACATATAGATACAATACACAATACTTGGTTGTTAAGAGGCCAAAGGTAGAACATTTTCTATATATGTCATCGGATCATAAAGGATGCTTTTGTTGTGGGCTGGGAACTCAAAGAAAATTATGTAATTCTGCATCCATGTTGAGTCCCTATGGTATTTCTGTTCCCATCGTTATGATCCATTTGGATTCTGCTTTTCTTAATGACAGTTCACGATCCACTCCTCTTATCTTCCAGGGCACATGTTCAATGCCATAAAACGATAGTTTGTTCAAGTCTCCTTCATGATCCCTCCAAATATGTTTCGACATAGCATACGTAAAGTCTTTGTTGTTCGGTGCCCTTATGTTTGGAGGATTCTCAGTTTCAATTTGTTGATGGTGCTGCAGATATATTTCTTTCCGCACTGGCATTCAAGGAAGTAGACCACATGTGTTGTTTCACACGAGATTCTTTCTCTGATTTTTCTTTTCTCTCCTGTGAGGGTCAATACGTCCTGATGATTGCATCCATACCTACAGGCCTTACACTTGTGACATTTGTTAAAAAAAAACACTCATTCTCAGCCAAATTTCCAGCAGTATTTTCATGTTGTTGTTGTTTTGGTTTCTCAAAGTAACTGTGTGTTAACATGTCACCTAGGGATGGAGCTTTTCTGTATGTGATACTGAGATGATCCTTGGTGCAAGATCTCAGGTCTTCGTCTTGTCTGAGTGTTTTCCAATGCCTTTGTAAGATGTTACTAACTGTGCCACTTGAGGTGTTAAATTGTGTTATAAATCTCAGATCTCCTTTTTTTCTCATCTTTACCAGTAGATTGTTTGGGATATAGTAGGTCCTCTCTTTTTGTATTCATGACTCGTAGTTTGGCATTCTATAGGACCACTGTAGGATATCCTCTACTCAAAAATCTGGTATACATTGTATTTAGTTGTAACACAAATTCATCTTCTTCAGAGCAGTTTCGTCGAGCACATAATAATTCACCATAGGGTACGCTTCATTTTAAAGATCTGGGGTGGGCGCTAATCACTATGAGAATGCTGTTGCATGACGTTGGCTTACGATATAAAGTTGTGCAGATCTTGCTGTTTTTGATATACACTCTTGTATCTAAGAAATCTTTAGCTGCTTGACTTGTGGTGCAAGTGAATTTCAAATGAAAAGCATTCTCATTGAGAGATTTCAAGAAACAATCCAGTTCTTCCTTAGCGCCTTACCAAATTAGAAAAAGATTGTCCATGTAACGCACCCATAGAATCACTTTGTCAGTTACGGCTCTGTTTTTTTCACACCAGACAAATTCAGCTTCCCAGAAGCCCAAAGTCAGTTTTGCATATGTGGGTGCATAAGATGTCCCCATCATGGTTCCTCTCTTTCGTTTGTACAACTTGTTATCAAATATAAACACATTATTGTGTAGGCAAAAATGAATCATCTCAGAAATCATCCGTGTTTGCTCAAGAAGATTCAATGAGCGTGATCTTAAAAAGACTCGACCATATGCAGAAGATACCATGGCTTAATTACATAAAAAGGCAGTTCTGATGCCATCGTCATGGTTAATCGACGTGTACAAAGAGACCACGTCCACAGTGGCCATGATGTAGTCCTTCTTCCATGGTATTCCTCCAATACGTTGGAGGAAATCCATTGTGTCCCGAATATAAAATGGAAGTGTTTCTACATATGGGAACAGAAAAATATCTATAAATCGAGATGTGTTCTCCAAAAGTGAGCCACCCGAACTGACGATCGGGCATCCCGTTGGATTCTCCAAACTCTTATGTACTTTGGGTAAGATATGATGTAGGGATGATGGGTCGTGTTGTAAGGAGATATTCAAACTCATTGTTCCAACCCTTCAGCCTGGGACGACTCCTGGTGGCCAACATCACTGGGAACAGCCCCGCCACCCACCGACCACGTACGCAACCTAGGGGTCATCCTCGACCCCACCCTCTCCATGACAAAGCAGGTCAACGCCGTTTCCTCATCCTGCTTCAACATCCTCCGAATGCTCCGCAGGATCTTCAAGTGGATCCCCACCGAAACAAGAAAAACAGTCACCCAGGCCCTCGTCACCAGCAGGCTGGACTACGGAAACGCCCTCTACGCAGGAACGACGGCTAAGCTCCTGAGACGGCTGCAACGCATCCAGAACGCCTCTGCACGTCTTATCCTCGACATCCCCCGACGCAGCCACATCACACCCCACCTGAGAGACCTGCACTGGCTCCCTGTCAACAAGAGGATAACCTTCAAGCTCCTCACCCACGCACACAAAGCACTCCACAACTCCGGACCAGCCTACCTCAGCAGACGACTCAGCTTCTACACCCCCACCCGCCAGCTCCGCTCGACCAGCCTCGCCCTCGCCACAGTCCCCCGCATCCGGAAAACGACCGCCGGCGGCAGATCCTTCTCCCACCTCGCCGCCAAGACCTGGAACACCCTCCCCACCAACCTCCGACAGACCCAAGACCTACTGGCCTTCAGAAGACTCCTCAAGACCTGGCTCTTCGATCAGTAGCAGCACCACCCCCCTCTTCCCCCAGCGCCTTGAGACCCTCGCGGGTATGTAGTGCGCTTTATAAGTGACATGATTGATTGATTGATTGATTGTCATCCAATAGGTCTCGCATTTGCCACTCCACAAGCATATTGTGAAAAGTTCTCATTATGCGTGGTGTCGGATCTTCTCTCAATTTCTCATAGCTGGTGATGTCGTTCAGTTGTCTCTGTATCTCCAAGTAATACTTTTGGCTGTCAATAATTATGATATTTCCTCCTTTATCAGAGGGCTTGATTATATATATATACTTATATGTGTGTGTGTGTTCTGAGGAGTTCAGAAAATAGGAACGATATGAATATATATAGATATTATGCACACAGAGCAAGGAGTAGTTCAAACACAGTACAATAGGGTTGATACTAAAATTATAGAACTGAAAATCAGAAATGTAATATGACTGAAAGTGTTGGTAGTGGATTAATGTCATGAGGTGTGCGAATCACCGTGATCCGCAATACTCATACCCAGGAGATGTGATCACTGTTGAACATGCAGCGTAACCACCGGCTTCGGGACCGTTGTTGGAAACACAGCGCAAGCAGTAGGAAGGCGTCACCTGTAGATCAGATAGAGCGGTAACTAAGCCACTGTGCCCACGTTGAACATGCAGTGTAAGCACCAGCATCGGGACCACTGTAGAAAACACAGCGCAGACAGTGGGAAGTACGTCACCTGTAGACCGGATTGAGCGGTAACTAAGCAACCGCGGCTACCAACCTCGTCGCCAACAATCTGTAGTAAAGACGCTGGAGTCCAGGTAAGTGGAGAAGCTTTATTGTAGGCTACACGTTGTGGAGTCCAGGAGCAGAGACTCTACCGACCACCACCACAGCTTAAACCGCAAGCCCCAGTTGAATTATAACATTCTAAGAATACAACAGATGTCAATCCTAGCAACCATAGAATGTTAGCAGAGAATGCTTCACCCTGCCACCACAAACAAAGGGCAGCATGGAGCAGCATTCCCATCTAATATTTACATAAAACTACACAACCCCCCAAGACAGAGGTGAGAGCCTTCTTAGGCCTCACTGGCTGTTATAGGACATTTATCAAAGGATATGGCATGATTGTTGCCCCCTTGACACAGATGACTTCCAGGAAGCAGCTGCATAAGGCGATCTGGACAGAGGTGTGCCAGAAAGCTTTGGACTCCCTGAAGGAGACCATTTTTCTGCTTGTTGTTGGACTAGCGCCGGAACACTCCCATGAGCATCTGTGTGCTTTATAAATCTATCATCATCATCATATGCACATCACCTGTGCTGAAGGCCCTGACTTCTCCCAAGAATTCATTGTGCGGACAGACACCTCAAAGCATGGTGTAGGGGACATGCTCTCACAGGTTAATGAAGGGGTCCTGTAGCAGCCTGTAGCCTACATAAGTAGAAGGCTACTTCCCAGGGAACAGAGGTGGGGCACAATATAAAGGGTAGCCTTTGCTGTGATCTGGGCACTGAAGAAGCTGAGACCATACCTGTTTGGTACTCACTTCCAGGTTCAGACAGACCACAGACCCCTTAGATGGTTAATACTGATGAGGCGAAAGAATCCCAAACTGTTGAGGTGGCTCCTACAGAGAATGGACTTTACGGTAGAACACCATCCTGGAACAAACCACCCCAATGTTGATTGTCTGTCCAGGTTCTTCTGCCTTAGTGAAGAGAGCTCCCAAGGGTTTGGGTAGCTCTCCCCTGCTTTGTTAGACCTGGCATCCTTGGCATGGTTTCCCCTGACTTTTTGCCTTCAGACCTCCTGTTTTTGCTGACTTCGTTTTTGCTGGCCTAAGGACTCTGGGCACTTTACCACTGATACCCAGTGCTAAAGTGCCTGTGCTCTCTACTTAAAACATTGTAACATTGGCCTATCCACAATTGGCATATTTAATTTACTTGTAAGTCCCTAGTGAAGTGCACTACCTGTGTCCAGGGCCTGTAAATTAAATGCTACTAGTGGGCCTGCAGCACTGATTGTGCCACCCACTTCAGTAGCTCTTTAAACACGTCTCAGGACTGCCATTACAGAGCCTGCGTGTGCAATTTTAAACTGGCATGCCGACCTGGCAAGTCAACCCTCTTGCCAGGCCCAAACCTCCTTTTTTAATACATAAACATGCACAGGAGAATCTGGATGCCAGCCAGGACGACATAAAACGCTGATATGACCAGAATGCCCCTCTGGTGGAGTTTCAGCATGCCCAAAAAGTGTGGATGATGAAGCCTGTGGAGCCCAGGGTCCTGCAAGACCATTTGTCTGGGCCTTATGAGGCGAAGGAGTGCAAGAGTGATGTCACCTATTTGGTGGACCTTAAGACTCCTAGGAACCCTTTAAGGGTCCTGTACGTCAATCGCCTCAAACCCCAATTCGAGAGGTCTGAACTTACCGTGGTCCTGGCTACTGATAATGGGGTGGAAGAGAAGAGTGAACCTCTCTCGACCTCTTTTCTTCCAAGGAGCAGGATGGGTCAGTGGAGGGTGTCAGCCTCTCCCCTACACTGACCAGTTGCTGGGGCAGTTTGCCTCTTTATTCACACTTACCCCAGGACTCACTGCATGATTTCCCCATGATATTGATACAGGGGACAGCACAACTGTAAAGAACAAAATGTACAGGTTGTCTGAAGAGGTGAGAGCCAGCATTAAGGAGGATCTGTAAGATGCTGGTGTTAGGGGTTATTGAGTCCTCAAACAGCTCTTGGCCCAGCCCAGTGGTGTTGGTCCCAAAGGCTCCCCTCCAGGTGTCACACCTGAACTTAGGTTCTATGTGGACTACCATGGGCTCAATGCGCTTACTAAGACTGACGCACACCCCAAGGGCAGGATACAATGCATTTAAAAATTAGGGCATGTACTTTTAAATTTGAACTCTTACATTAATTTTTCACTACTGCAAGGCCTATCACTCCCATAGGTTAACTTTGGGATTACCTTATCACCTTTTATAACTGTAATTACCAACTGGGAAGAGATGGAACCCCCAAGCTTGGTGTTTCTGGAATCATAATTCAAAATCCTAACTTATGGTGAAGATAGATTTTAAATTGTAATTCTGAAAATGCCACTTTTAGAAAGTTATCATAAAAACTAATGGAGTTACCCTGTGTCCCTCAGAACCTGGGTGTATAATGATATAAGCTACAATGTATTCTGTTGGGTGTTCCAATTGCTTTGCGTAATTGAAATGGTGGCTAGAATATATCACCAATGTATGAAGATCAATATATGGTCTGGAGAGTTGAGTAGACACTACCCACAAAATAAATGGAGTGTGGTCCTATATCTGACCAATGTTTAACAGACAATAGTACAAATCAATTCTAAACATCTCATTATTTCTTCTACTTCCACCTTCAACTGAGCAACATTTAAAGGCTTTTCACTTTTCATGTCTGGCCTCTCTTGCACCTCTGTGCTTTCTGTCTTCCTAACTCCCGCTGCTTCTTCTAACCAAGCTGGCATATAGCCCTCTTGTCTTCAGTAGCATTTATGTCACTAGGAGTATAGGGGCTGCGAAGACTAATGTCCCTCCAACTATTAGTGCTTACAGGCGTTATTTGGGCTGTGCTATGCATTTCAGTTACATTAATCACAGTCGGAACTGCAACCTGTGGTCGAGCTACTACTGGTTGGATGATTTGGAGTATCTGTATGAGTCTTTTTTAAATCTGTGCTAAAACTGAATCTACAGGAGCACTTGATTTTCTGTGATCAGTAGGGGTTGTATATGGCGAATGTCTTAAAGCTCTGAAACCTCAAGTGTCACTGATCACTTGAAACCTGAGCAATTGAATTTATCAACAATTCTTATAGACCAAATTTCATCAATATTGTTATAACCAACTAAACTTTCTGTTATAATCAATGTTTTTAATTTTTCAATTTTACAAATCTCTCACATTTGTTCACTGTTTTGAGATTACACATCAAAATTCTGTTATTTCCTGTGGTGCTCATGCTTAAAGTATAAGAAATGGCCAATTTAACAATCAGGTTTCTGATGCCAAATCAATTTTCTGATGCCCAGTGCATTTTGGGACAGAAATCCCTTCTTTGGGGCCACTGTAGAAAAGCAAAAACAGGGAGGATAATGTCACAAAACCATTGAGATTTGGTCAAAAAAACACACTTTTCATGTCTTTTTAAATGTGGACTATGTTTATCTAAATCAATCAAAGCTCCATAGTGATGCTCAATGATGGATGGAACACCCATGCTCTAAAGTGTGAACCTGGTAAGGTGTGCCCTGGTGTTCCGGAATGAAGAAAACATAAAGGACGTATTAAGCCCACATGAATAAGAAAGTATGAAGAAGAAGAGTTTCCCTGTTGAAAACCTAGTACTAGGCTTTATGCCTACATTAAGAAGAAAACAATCCGAGGGATTCTCACAGTGCTAAGTTGAACAAATGCTGCCTGTCACCGCTCAATGAATACTCATGGAAGCAAGTTCTCTTAGGGTACAAATACTCGCATTGTATTAACTTAAATCCAAATTACAACGGATGAAGACGAACTCTAGAAATCATTAAAAATGTAAGGGATGATGCTTGCTTCTAGCAGTACTGTAGCAATGCGTAATGCCTGTGTGTGCATACCTGAAATCAAGACCCTTTGGGCTCAATGAAGTAGGATGATCAACAAAGCATGTAGAAACCTCTAAACTACACTGAAAAAAAGAGAATAAGAACAGACCTTTTTAATGCTACTTATCTACCATAAATATATTTTGATGCCTGAGCGCTAAATCTCTCAATAAACAAAAATACACGTACCTCAATCTCCCAAGAATGTGTGTTCTCTGTCCGTACGTTTGGAAGTGTATTAAGACAATTGGTAGCTCCGGTTTCCATGATGTCCTAGAAATACCACGTTCAACTAGCATCTTCCGCAATTGATATAGAAACAGGACTCACACACTCGCAATGATTTTAAAGGGCCAACTGGGTCGCCATCTTATCACTGTGAATGGCTGAATGATCTACCGAGTGAGATTCAATATTGTAACCCCGAGCTGTACTTATGATGATAGTGTGTGTAATAAAGTATGAACAAAACTGAAACGCTAGTCTCACTTTACGTGTGTGCCAAAAAAACAAAGAAAGAACCTCGATGCTGATTGCCGTCAGCAAATACACAAACATGCTGATTTGTTTGTGTATCTATGAGCTGAAAAAACTTCTCTTTTCCTATGCGTGAATGTATCAGTGCAAATACGATAAGTGACCCGAGTGCTCATGTACATGAAAAACAAAACAAAGATAAACTACCCCTCCAAATTACATATATGAACACAGACGCGTGTTTGAACATTCATGTGTGTTTCTAGAAACACCTGTTGTCCAAATCTAAGTAAACCGTCAATAACACACCAAATAGCATTTACGATATAATTTCGAAACATATTCATGTTTATATCACCCATTTCTAAAACATAACCATCACTGTCCAGTTATCATGTTGAACAGCCGCATGACCAGTGATCAACTGCTACCAAGTAGCTCTATTCATGTCAAAGTGGTACACTCAAAGAAAACAACTCATATCAGTTTTATCATTTATACCCATCGGGGCATTGTATTGAACTTTTAATGCAAAAGATTTCTCTCTGTGATAATAATTTAGAATTGTCCTTGCCAGGAATTACTGTTATTGTTTCCAAGATTAGAAATCTCAATTGGGCAATGTTGTGTCTGAATCCTAGCCAATGAACAACAAAAATGGAGTTAGTGTTTTTGTTACGAATCATGCTTTTGTGTTCCATAATTCTAGTTTTGATCTTTCATTCGGTTTTTGCCAATATATGTCAGCCCGCAGAGACATTTAATGCAATAGATGACATTAGATGAATAACAATCTGCTGAATGTCTGAACTTCACTAGCTCACCAGTCTTGAAGCTAGCATCTGCTCTAGACTCTCATCCCCTGAATCAGTATCCATCCCATTCCCATCTTTCTTTTGGTGAACGTTTTCACTTCCCTTCTTAGCTGCTTCTATAGTAATAGCTGGATATAATCTTGTTCTCTCTATAATAGCCTTTCTCCACCTACCCTGTTCTTCATCCCATTGAGCATCCGCATAATTTGCACCGCTCGATTTGCCCTTCTCTGGTATTTTTCCCTCTCCTTCTCCCTTGCAACCTTTTCCCATACACTCAGAGCTTCATATTGAGTGGGTCTAGGTGGTGGCTTCATTTTATGCAATTTACCTTTCAAACTATCAAGAAGTCTGGTCTTAAACGTCTGTTTCTAGGAAGGATCAATGCATTCTCTTTCTCAGTGATTCTTCTCTATTGGCGAAAGCCAAGAACAAGTGTGTAACCCATACTCAGTTGTCATAAAATGTACAAGTGTACCTTCGGGAGATGCCTCTTCACCTTTCCGTACTGGAATAGCAACATCCCCTCCTACTAAACTCTTAAACTCTTTAAAACATTTCATTTTTGCAATGCAACGAGAGGCAAGGCAAATTTCAATCAAATGTTATTGTTTTGTTCCGTATAGGTCAAATTTTAATAAACCAATACAATTAAGACTACTAGTTTTACAACTTTCTTTAACAAATCCAAATATGTTATTTACTTTCTTGTAAACCATCCCCAGCATGACACCCTGACGTCACCAACCAATCCCAGCGCGAAAGCACACCAACCGACTGTTAAAAATGGGGGTCTCTAGTTGGTAGAGGTATACACCATGTTCAAGTAGGAACCCTTCCTTCTTGTCAGGTAAGATGATTACACACTTAGATAACCCCCTTGGTAGCTTGGCACGAGCAGACAGGCTAATCTCAGGGGCAATGTGTAAAGTATTTGTACCCAAACACACAGTAACACAGTGAAAAAAACATAAATGGACACTGAACCAGTTTAGAAAAATAAAGTGTCTTTATCTAAACCAAACAATATCAAAACGACAAAAATCCACCATACATGCTACAATAACACTTGGCCAACTAGACAATTGTCACAACATCACAGTGCAATAAAGGAAGTACCTATAGGTTGCACACATCATAAAAATACCCTACACCATCACTGTACATATTATTTACTGTCATTGCAAGGCATCAAATGGCACATATTTGAAATCATCAGGGTCCAGAAATGTAAACATATAGAATTATCCCAGCATCCCCTAGAACACATAAATACCATACATATCACCCTAACATAATAAAGCATAGCTCACCGGTGCTCTCATTATATGTTAAGACTAGATTCTAGGTGGGACACAGGTGTACCTGCGCGCCTTTTAGCAGTAACGTAGTACACTGTTCCTTAGATGTAGGTTACCGGGCCACCTGCCCACCTACAACAGGGATTATGGTACTTGATGTTGTCCACAGGAACGGGACCCTTGTGCAGGATTTCCCACCCGTCTTGCTGCTGGTTTCAACTTTTTCAAGGACCCCAAGGTGTGGGCACACCCGGGGGAGGGGGCCCGCACACTGAAGATACAAGCGGGGAGACCACACTGTGTCCCCTGCAGCAGAATTTCACCTATGCAGCTGTCTGCTACTGCACGGCACAGCTGCTCACTTCCACTTGTGCAGCTTTCACTATGGATATCAAGCCAGTGCTCCTCTACGCAGGAGCTTACCTCACACAAGGGGTGAAAGTCTGGACCATGGAACAGGGGCCGCCTCGTCCCAAGGCTAGGCGCTCTGTGTGGCAGGGCTGCTCCACTTTGGTTTCTCTCAGGCAACGTGACCTCCAAAGGGGGTGCCGCGCTGGGATTGGCTTTTTCTCTCCAACATGGTTGGGATTCCCTCAGCAGTCTTGTCGATGTGAGGGGCCACGCTGAGCGGGGTTCCCGGCGGCCAGATCTAGGAGATGGTGCCACCGGACGGCACCTTTCTTCCTGAGGTCAGGAGTTATGGTCTCCCTCGACGTGCACTGCAGCTTCTCCTGAAGGGGGTCAGAGGCACCCACCATCCACTCCTCTACCCCAAGCACGCTCAGCAGACACTTACTTGGTTCTAAGGTTAGAGACGTAGTCGTAGTACACAGCGCTCCAGGGAACCAGGAAATAAAGCACTCACCACGTGCTTCCTTCTTTCTTTAAGGCGTAGTCCTTCTCCTGCCCTGAACAGAACCAGCAACTGCAGGCCGAACCACCCCACACACATCAAGGGGCGGTGCCCCTCACAAAGCTCTCTCAGCTCTCCTTCCAGGCAAGTTCCTTTTTGATCCAGAACAGATCCTTTTGAAGTCTTTGATTTCCCTGAGACTTCAAGAGGAGGCAAGCTCTGCATCAAGTCCTTAGAGATCTTCTCAAGCAGGATACCACAGCAGCACAAAAAGTGTCAGTCCTTTTCCTCTGCCCAGGGACAGAGCAGCAACTGCGGGTCAACCCACCCCTCACACATTCAAAGGGCAGCGCTCCTCACACAGCTCTTTAGCTCGTCTTACTGGCAGGGTCCTCTTATTTCCAGAAGTGATATAAAGTTCTGGGACCAGAGCCCCAATATTTATACCATGTTTTTCTTTGAAGGCAGAACAAAGAAAAGTCTCTGCTGCACACATAAACTAGTGCTGCCTTGCTCAGGCCAGGTTTACTACAGGAGGTGGAGACAGCTTTGTAAAAGGCTGCCACAGTCCATTCAGGTGCAAGTGACAACTCCTCCCACCACTCTAAATGCAGACAGATCTATTCAGCCTGGCTATGAGTCACCCAGGAAAGGCAGGACACACCTCAACCCCCCTTGTGACTGTCTAGAGTGAATGCACATCCCCAGATCCTGTCACTCCAAAACCAGATGGTGAATACACAAACAGACAGAGGCACACCGAATGGTAAAGCAAAAAAATGCCCACTTTCTAAAAGTGGCATTTTCAAACACATATTTTAAAAAACAACTTCACTAAAAGATGTATCTTTAAATTCTGAGTTCAGGGAACCTAAATTCAATTTTTCTATCTTGTCCCAATGGAAAGTTACACTTACAAGATATTACAAGGCAGCTCCGATGTTAACCTCTGGGACAGACAGCCTTTCAACAGTGAAAAATTAAATGCACAGTATTTCACTGTCAGGACATGTAAAACACATCACTACATGTCCTACCTTTTACATACCTGTGGGAATACCTTGGACCAACCTTAGGGGTGACTTACATGTAAGAAAAGGGAAGGTTAGGGCCTGGCAAGTGGGTGCACTTGGCAGGTCGACAGGGCCGTTAAAAACTGTGTGTGCCGACACTGCAGTGGCAGGTCTGAGACACATGGGAAAGACTTCTTGTTTGGGTGGCACAACCAGTGCTGCAGCCCCACTAGTAGCATTTGATTTACAGGCCCTAGGCACACACAGTGCACTTTACTAGGGACTTATTAGTAAATCAAATATGCCAATTATGGATAACCAATCAGAATCACAATTTACACAGAGAGCATATGCACTTTGGCACTGAACGGCAGTGGTAAAGTGCCCAGAGTCCTATAGCCAACAAAAACAGGGTCGGAAAAATAGGAGGCAAAAGACAAAATGTTTTTGGGGTAAATCTACAAAACCGACCAATCTCAGCAAGAAACAATATGACGTATGATCTCACTCCTTGCAGCAGTTCACCCTCCTTTACAATTTCTCTCGCATTCACATAACTTCAACAATAAAACTTAAAACTCCTTCTTGTTGGCTCTACTAAAGAAATAATAGTATTACAATTACTCAAGAGTATTTTCCACAAACGCAAGGGAACTCGACCAGTGTGAAATCACTCAAATCAATGCAGCTTCCCCGTTTGCGCAATTAGGTTCCATTAACACTGATCAATGTTAATCAATCACAATAATGCTTCATTTCTCTATGTCAATGGTATAGGTGATAGTACCTCACACACTACACCTTATCCTGCTAACAGATATTCCATTCAATCTTATGTATGTATCTATGTATGTCCCGGGATCTTTCATCAACTAAGGCGAGTCTGAATTTTTCAATCTGTTTTCTTTAACAGCCTCTTAATGCTTCTTTTCACTTACTCATTCATACTCATAATACCACTGTCTAAACCAAAACACAACTACCATAAACAAAACATCGCAAAACATCGCTTTATTAAAACTCACACCTTGAAACCGCAACAGCCTTCTAGTACCGCCTCGTCAGAACTTCAAGTTCTGGACATTGGATCCAGGAATCGGGAATTTTATTCTGACTTGGGAATTATTTTATAGCTCCATTCAGGTTGTGAACCATATCTCTGCTAACAGAAACTGCTGGCACAGATTGTTTTCCTTTAATTTAATCAGTTCAACCCATAACTTACATTAGGGGTCTCCAGCTCTAGCCCAAAATCTTCTTCTCTGCAATGGATATTTGCCACCATTTTAGAATGGAGCATCAATCGAAATCATTTCAATCAACATCACCAGTTTAGTCATTTAGTTCACTCAATGATGAGACTTTTGGATCAGTTCAAAAACCTTTATTTATCAATAAGAGTTTAGTATATTGTTTTGGTCTTTTTATTCAAATTAGTAAATCAGATAAATTAGTTTACAGAAATATCAAGAAAATCATGGTTCCAAATAGGAATTTAATCCCTACTCTACATTAAGCGGATCCTAACCTACCAGAACTCGTAAAGAGTCCTTTTGGACAAGAGTAAGACTTAAAGAAGCATTGAAATAGAATCAGTTTGAAGCTGAACTGCTCATGAAGAGTAGTTCCAGAAACTTGTTTGAGTCTCTTCTCTCAAAACAACATCAACAAAGTCGCCATAACAACTGTTCAAAGCTAAGGTAAGAAAATAGTCACAGCAGTAGCCATAACCGTTAAAGAAAATAGGCACCCACAAAGAAATAGGCGACAGAAATCACCACTAGCAGTAGCTCACAGCGAATAGGGAAAAAAGGGATGGTTGCAGAAGAATGGCCGGGACCAGTCTGGACAGCACTGACTTAATTCTAACTAGCAACACGTATATTATAAAACACAAAAACATATGTGACAATTCATGCTGGTGTTAGATCATCTTAAGCCAATGAGGAAGGATCGTCCGATGGTCTGCTGCTTCTTCCTTCATTCCCATGGTAAAAGTACAAAGTTGGCAAGGTGCTATCTACAAGTGTCAACTTAGTTGCGAAACATTCATGTCTGTTAGTGTCACTCTGAGTTCCCACGAGAACCCTGCAGTATAAACTATTAGCTATTCAGTATTCCACTGCGTAACAATGAACTATTCTAAAGGTAGAAAAATTCTAGTTGTAACCTGCCAGATTATGTCATGAGATTCACGTCTTCATGTAAGCATTATTGTTTTAATACACTTTTCAGCATTCAGCATTGTGAATATGTGGTAGCTAGAAAACTAACTAAATACGATGAGAACATGTAGATTAGGAAAAGAAGAAATACATTTTTAAAGTCAGTATATTGTACAGAGATGACACGTTTAAGCTAGTCAAGTGTGTATCATTTATCAAATAATATTGCATAGATCGCCATTTCTTAAAAGCATTTATATATTAAAGACGAAAAATTAACTGAAAGGTAGAAAAATGGAAGAGGCCTAGTCTAGCCGTGTAAGTACAATAGAAAGGAATGATTACTGCAAAAATCATGCTCTACTTTTATTTTGCAGGTTTAAGAAAAGGCAAATTTTCCTATATTTCATTCTATTAAGCATTTTCATGTTAATGTCTAGTGTAAATTATGGCATTTATTTAAGATAAATTTTCTACTCTACCACCACCAAACTATAAATCAGGCCCTTAGTGTCTAATAAATCTTGATCTGAAGTAGCTCTGGAATATTTTACAAGTGTATCCAAAGAATTGTCACCATGTTTGTTTGCTTGCACTGTAAGTATTATTTAAGAATGTAAAAAGCTGATCAGGCAGGGCACTGAAGGGTTTGACTGAGGAGTGCTTGCGCATGAATAGTTTAAAATCAGTTCACCCCTTATAACTTACAACAATATTCTCCAACCCTGCGCCTTGAACTTCTCCAGGTTGAATGAATCTTTGCCACCATTTTAGAATGGAGCATAAATCAATATCAAATTTCAACACTGCTTCTTATGTTCTGTCAATAATGAGAGTTTAAGAAATGTTTTAAAGTTTTATTTATCTTTTTAAGTTTAGTGGTTCGAGTTGTATTCTCTTTATTTAAATGCAAATTAGTTAAAGCAGTTTACAGAAATGTCAAGAAGAATAATGGTTAGCAGCAAACAAATAAATATCACAGTGTATTCCATAAAGGAATTTTACCTAAATCCCTATGCTATTCTAATAGATCCCAAACTATCATAAAGAGTCCTTTCGGAAAAGAGCGATAATATTAAGGAGCATTTAGAAATGGTGATTAAAGTTTAGTGGACTTCTCCTGAAGAGTAGTTCTGGGAAACTCGTCCGAGTTTTCTCCCAATCAGGAATTAGTCACAGCAGTTGCTGTATACCTAAAGAAACTTCTGAAAACACCATCAACAGTAGCTTATAGTGTAAAGGTAGGAGATAGTCACAAAGCAATGAGCCTGGACCAGGCTGATCAGCATAAAAGCTGTCAGCGCATTTCTTTGGAAATGGGTGGTGGAAAGTGTCTGCTAGACTCTGACTGAACTCTAACTAGGAACACGTATATTAAACATATTAAACTTATATTAAACACACAAAAAATGTATATTACACTCAAAACAATGTATGTATCTATCTAGTCCGGTTTCAGGTCATCATCAGCCAGTGGTAAAAGAATCATCCGATGTGCTGTAGCATCCTTCTTCATTTCCTCTGTAACATACGAAAGCAGCTAACATTATCTTCGAGTGAAATACTAAGTTGCAAATGCTGATGTACACTGGTTTCACGTTGAGTTCCCACGAAAACCCTGTAGTTCCATCTATCACCTATTCAGAACTCCACTGCGTGACAATGAACTAGTTTACAGCAGAAACATTTTAGTTGCAGTTTCTATAGATCTACATCATAGGCTTCATTTCCTATGCATACACTCATTGTTTAATATAGCCTTATAGCCCGCCGTAGCGGGCTATACCGGCTATTAAAGGCCCGCTCCCGCGTTAAAGGCCCGAGCCGAAGGCGAGGGACTTTAACAAGGGACCAGGACTTTAATAGCCGGTATAGCCCTGCTACGAAGGGCTATTAGAACATTTTGCCACTAGAGGGCAGAATGTTCTAACAAATAAAACAAAGGCCTCTCGAAGCTCGAGAGGCCTTTGTAAAATATTGGAATGTTGCTCTGCGGGCCTTTACTGGCCCGTAGAAGCATGAAGCATGGAGCACTCCATTGTCTACAATGGAGCTCCCAACATTCCAATGTTCTAATAACTATTTACTATTGAACAAGTGACAGCTCATGTCCACCCAAAAGCGCTGAGAACATGTAGCTTAGGAGGTAAAGAAATCATTTATCGAAGTATGTACATTCTACAAGAATGACATTTTCTAAAGCTAACGTGAATTAGCTATAGATATTGCACTATGCCACATTCTGCTTAAACACGCTAAGAGCCAAAAGAAATGCAATGCACAGGAATAAAGAATGAATGAGGCCTAGCTTAACTTGACACTGAAAATACAATAGATATGGATGCTTACTACAAAAAACACCAGGCTAAACATATCACATGTTAATTTGCATGGTTAGTGAAAGGCACATTATCATTTTTCTGTTTCTTTTTGACATAATTTGTGTTAATGTTTTACAAGGTAACTGTGTTATATTTAGCTAAATTGTCTTGCTTTAGCAAGAGCGTGTAAATTGTTTTTGAGTTTCAAGGTGGTAGTTTCAAAGTTTCGTGATGTCACAGGGAGGAAACATATCATGGTTTTCTTATATCATTCTTTTCAGCAGTGCTTAATTTGTGACAGAGCATGCAGATGGGCTTCGGCATTCATTTTTGGGGACCAGGAGTTATTTTTCATTCTCAGATCTCCAGGGAGAAAGGAAGAAAATGGAGAACGCGGGAGGAAGAGAACCATACAAACACAGTGGCAAAGGGAAAAAACAAGAAAAAGAACTCGCAAGAGTGAGATAAAGAGACAAGAAGTTTGGGATGCTGAAGAAATAGGCATGAGGGGGAATCAGGACTAGACAGCCTTGTTATTCGACATCCCAGCAATTGTTAGTGCTGCCGGTGGGACGCTAAGAAAAACTTCGGGCTCCATAGCTTGTATATTTTATTTCTATTTTACAAATTAAGCACTGTCATAAGGAGACATAGCCCCCGGAGAATCTTTTCTGTGCGCAACATCTGTTGAGATAGTTGCTGTAGTGTAATTCTCAGTTGTTAGAATAAAATGAAACCTAAATGCCGTACACACGTTTCTCTGAAGTACTTTAGATTCACGATCCCACGTGACACCGCACCACAGTCGTCCCTCATTGCGGTAACAGCCCGAGCTCTCTGGACGTGTTCTGAGAGGATTAATATTCTCCTCAGGTGCCTAAAGCTTTTGGCCTTGAGCCTCAAAGATCCACTTGAAGCAGTCAATAATTCCCATCATTTACTTCAAAACGCACACCGAGGAGACTCGTTTCAGGGCTCGCGATAGACTCACAACTACCGGAGTCTGAAACGACAGGTTAAATGCTCAGAAACCTACAATTGTTTACTGTTCGTTTATCTGATCACGCGCATCAGAGAACTGCACTGCCTCGTGCTCTGCGACCTATGACGGAATTATTGTACGCTGCGTCGCCGCATTTCAGCTGCCATGTTTTTATGTATACAGTATGGAAAACAGTTAGTAGGCCTATAAAAACAAGCATTTGCAATGCAAATTGGTCTCGCATTTGCTAGAGTTTGAGCTATTGGCATTGTAAATTATAATGTCTTTTACTGAGTTTGTGGCATGCTGGCTTTGTTCGGATTTTGTGGGAGGCACGTGTAGTGGCATTGCGGTTCTGGAAGACACCCTCTGACAACTTGGAAAGAACTTGTATAGGAAGCAGAAGAAATAAATAATCTGTGAAAGAAATACTGCATTATATGTGGGTGGCCAGATGTGTTCTTAGGTAGAGAGAGGTTGAAATGAAAGACAAGGAGGGGTTGCATAATGGGCCTGGGTATATTAGTGGAGGAGTTCTGGAATGTGTGAGGAGTATGGAATGTGTGAGCAGGTGAGTGGATTGTAAGAATTCGTGGTGAGGGTGGACCAGTGGGTCAGGAGGTTATTTGAAAGGGGAGGGGCAAGATGTGCTGTCAGTGGATATAGGTGAGAAGGAACTAGTTGATAGTACAAGGAAGGTTTATTAGTTATGGAATGTGGTTGGATTAAGGTGCGCCCGTTGGATGGCCAGTCATTGGCAACATAAAACCCAGTAGCTTAGCCAGTGTGTCCTGGGCCATACTGCACGGAGGAAATGGGCCCCCTGGCTGCTGCTTGAACAATAGAATTCAGCAAGAATCAGGGTTCAGTGGCCCCTTCAGGCCTCTGGACCCCGTTCATTGCCCCTGCTGCAGCAATGATAAAACCAACTAAACCTCACAGTGTGTGTAGCTGCACATGTGAAATCCGCCCCACAAACGCAATCGATAACGCAGCGGTATTCAATCAAGCTGAAAGGTTTATCCCAACCAGCTTCCTTTTGGGGCCACGGGTCCATATGCAACTGACCATACATATTACACTTTGGATCCTTTCTAGAGGTGTGCTCCAGCTCAAAGGTAGGCGACTGCTCTGGCTGTGTGTGCCGTGCTTTATAAAACACTGTGGCATAACATAAAAAAACAGTAGAGGGAAGGAAGCTGTGGGAATCCACCTTCACCGTCTCCTGCCCGCTCAGTCGTGTTCTAGACTTTCTGCCTCACTCCACTTCCATGGGAAGACACCATCATAAATAAGCAAGGGAAAACAGAGCTAGCGCTCATTTTATGGAACCTGCTGCAAAATACAAGTGCAGCTTGGAAGGACACTTCTCAGTCTAGGGACCAAATCCATGGAGCGTCGCACTGAACCCGGACCTCACCTACAAGAAAAACTTCAAAACTCACCTTTCCTGAGCATGTTGTTCAGGCACTACTTCCAACCGCGAAGCGCCCAGAGTCGATCCAGCTCAGGCATGTGCTATATACATAACCCAGTTACTATGCGGTATTAGGAAGGTGGTCTTATGCGCCCATTTTAAAACAGAGTTGATGAATGGCTGGAAAGCAGAGAGATACAGGCTCTCTCTGATGAAATAAGTTCAACAAAGTCAACTGCTTACAAAAAGTGAAACGTGAAAAGTTACAGCAGCAGTAAAAATAGAGCAGTTTAAAGAACATATATTTCCGAACAGACATATTTTCATGTGCATGTAGTGGCGTGCAGTCGACCTTAGGAGACGAGATTGTTTGGATGGGAGACATGTTTACATTTTTGTGCTTTTCGTCAGAGTTCCGCCTTCTAAGTTTGGTTACACCAGATGTTCGTAGCCTTTCCATTGCCCCTTGCTACATCATCAGCCCTTCAAGTGCTGCACTCACACACCATACAGATTTTCATTCTAAAATAAACCTCAGTTGTTAGATGCACCAAGAACATGCTATGCTAAATATGGCTAGATTCTCGCTGTGGTTGGTTACAATGTCCTTCTGCGGCCCTTGAGGACTCCGGGCTTTTGGTCGGGCACCGTAGTAGAGCAGCATTACTTACATTTTTGTTTAAAAAACATAAAAAACATTATGCAGCCAACTACGTCATTTTGTAGGAGCACGCCAACACGCATGCTAACACCTAAAAAATGCAGCAAGTACTTTATTTATTTAACAATATAAAATAGATTGGTGAAAGCAGCACGAAAAGTGGTGTTTTTACTTTTAGCACAAAGGAGCTTAAAAAAACGAGCAGCGACCTTGGAGCGAGAGGTGGTGGTGGGGGCGGGTTCCAGTGTTGTGACGGGGTCAGGCAAGCAGTGTTCTAGGGGGCGGGAGAGGAGTGGGTGGGTCCATCGCACGCTTAAAAATTAAAGCACTCTAATCCATTTTAACAACAAATGCAGCTGTCCCGGTACTTCCGGACATTAAGTCACAAGCACGAACGGTGCACAGAGTATACAAACATGCTTAAATTTGGAACTGCGATAAGCGACCTCGGAGCGAGAGGTGGTGGTGGGGGCGGGCTCCAGTGTTGTGACGGGGTGAGGCAAGCAGTGTTCTAGGGGGCAGGAGGGGGGTGGGTGGGTCCATCGCACGCTTAAAAATGAAAGCACTCTAATCCATTTTGACAACAAATGCAGCTGTCCCGGTACTTCCGGACATTAAGTCACGAGCGCGAACGGTGCACAGAGTAAACAAACATGCTTAAATTTGAAAACTGTGAGCAGCGACCTCAGAGCGAGAGGTGGTGGTGGGCTCCAGTGTTGTGATGGGGTCAGGCAAGCAGTGTTCTAGAGGGCGGGAGGGGGGTGGGTGGGTCCATCGCACGCTGTGTGAATAGAAAGGTGGGATGGCCAACAAAAGCAATCACTAAGTGAAATCGCCTTGGTTGAAACAAGCAGCAAAAGGCGGGACAATTAAGTGGAATGGACCAATTTAAAGCCAGCATTTCTGAATGCCATGAGAAAGAACCAATGGCAATGGGTGGGTGTGCCAAACCCCACAGAAGAGAAAATAACAGGTCGATCGAAGCTCGACCTAATGATGCAATGACATGAATCTCAAGATTCCAGTCGAATGGTTCCTGTACGGCATGCCAAACGTTTGACTGTCGTGACCCCGAACCTGTAGTTTCCTTTTGGGACCCTTGTTTAACAATGTTATGGTCCCTAGTTGTCTCCAATGTCGTTGTTGCCAGTACCACGTTGGTTTGATTTTAATTGATTAATTAATCTCACCATGGTGGGGCTGGGTAACCTACCCCGACTTCTGTCATCCCCACTGAGTTTCTCATGCATAGGTGACACTCTGGTGTCATTGGGCATATAGGAGTAAACCTAGGAAGAGATCAGGCTGTTCTCTGCAATCTGGAACGTAGGGTGAGTGCACCTCAGCCCCTCCCCATTTACTGATGCTGCACTCTGTATCGTGGAGGTAAGAAAAGGGGTTGCCACTTTCACCCCAATAGATGAATCCAGAGTGGTGCACCACTGTGTGAAACCTGCTGAAGCAATTCATTCCAAGGCTATCTATGCCTGCAGTACAACAGTCCAATCAATGGAAGCCAGTCTGTTGGGACATCAGCACACCTTTCAGATAATCCTTCCAGGGCCGTCATGAAGAATGGACTGTTAAACTCTGGTGTGTGCAGTCACTCATGTTACCACACATACCATGATTCTGGCAAACAACGCGCAACAGCAATTTCCACAGGTAGATTTCAGCAGGGCATACCAAACTAAATTTATCGGAGTAAAATATCAAGCAAATAGTAGGACATGCAGATTTTGTTGCCGCAAACACCAACATCTGCATATTATGCATAGTATCTAGTATCATTCCCCATTTTAAGGTGATAATCATTGAACATGTTAAATTCTGAACACCTCAGTGTCGGACATTGTTGGGTGCCATAATTATCTCATATAACATAGGCCACTCGTTATAAGGGCTGAAGATCTTTCCAATGTATTTTTGCAATACCTAGTTTGAAATGGGACTTTTTGACCCAGTAGGATTGGTTCCAGGAGGAGTGTCAACATCCAGAAGAGGTCAGAAACAAGAGTATCACCCTAAGTCTCACTCAATGGTTCCTATTTCTATCGTTAGGGTTTTTGCCACATTGTCTGTCACCATGTAAGGATCCTACACAAAATTCTGCTGGGTAGTGTTAGACATGTCAACCTTAGGGTGGTCTTCCCCCAAATGTTTTTGCCTATTTGACTCCTATTTTTTTGCTGAAATTAGTTTTTGTTGGCCATAGGACTCTGTGCACTTTACTGCTGATAACCAGTGCTAAAGTGCTTGTGCTCACTCCCCTAAACATGTTTCGATTGGCATATACCTAATTGGCATATTTAATTTACTTGTAAGTCCCGTGTAGAGTGCTATACCATATACCTAGGGTAAATTAAATGCTACGAGTGGGCCTGCAGCACTTATTGTGCCAGCCACCTAAGTAGCGCCCTAAAACATGTCCCAGGCCTGCCATTGCAGCCTGAATGCAATGTTTCACTGCCATGTTGACTTTGCATTTAAACCTCCTTGCCAAGCCTTAAACTCCCCTTTTAGTACATATAAGTCACCCCTAAAGTAGGCCCTATGTAGTGCTGTGTAATTAAAAGGTTGGACAAGTACGTTTAAGTTTTACATGTCCTGGTAGTGCAAAATCCAAATTTGTTTTTCACTACTTTGAGGCTTACCCTTCCCATAGGATAACATTGGGGTTTCCTCATTACAATTAATAAGTGTAGTTTCCCAAATGGGAGGTAGTGGCTATGTCATATTTGGTACCTATGAAATTGTTATTGTTAGACCTGGCATCCTTGGCGTGGCCTATCCTCTCTTTTTTCCTCTACCACCCTTATTTTTGACTGGATGCCGTACTTCATTTTTGCTGGTGTTTGAACTGCTGATCAGTGCTAAAGTGCAAGTGTTCCCTGTGTAAATTGTGATTATGTTTGGGTATCCATGATTGACATATTTGATTTACTGGTAAGTCCCTAGTAAAGTGCACAGCGTGTGCCCAGGGCATGTAAATCAAATGCTATAATTGGGCCTCCAGCACTGATTGTGCCACCCACATAAGTAGCTCTGTAAACATGTCTCAGGCCTGCCACTGCAGTGTCTGAAAGTGTAGTTTTAAACTGCCAGGTCGACCTGGCAAGTGCACCCACTTGCCAGGCCCAAATCTTCCTTTTTTAGGTCAAGCTTAAGCAGGGCTTGCGCTGTCTGAAATACATGTAGTTATCAGTCTATGAGCTTTAAGCACGCCTATGTATTGCCATTTGTGCTTTGTTGTTCTTGCCTTAAATGCTTTCATTACATTTGTGCATTTTTCTAAACGTCCCTTCTTTGTGTGCATAGTTCCCTCCCCAGCGATTTCAATAAGAGAACATTTTTGTTGGCCATCATACTAAGTTGAAGTGCCTTCCCGCTTACAACTATTACAGTGTGTGATCACACCTCCTCCCGTTGGGTGTCTGGGCGGGAAACGTCCTTTAGGACGAAGCCGGAATCACGATGTGCCTTCACAGCACCGGCAACAGAACAAATACGTCTTTAGCACGCATTTCTTCTGCACGCAAGTCATTAAAAAGGGTGACCAGTCACAATATCGAAAAAAAAATATCGACTGGACAGAATATCAAGTTTTTAATATAGAATGAACAGAATATCGAATTGCAAAAATATAGTGGTGCAGAATATCGAAATGCAGGTAAGAAATATCGAGTTCCACAATATCGAAGTCAGTAATATCGATTTTTTTTAGTGTTTTAAGTGTTATTATATGTGTTAAAAGTATTTATTATTTTTGTAATGTATGTTTGAATTTTGTAAAAGTAATGAATTTTATGTTAATTAATTTTTGTGTAATTTAATTCCGTTTCGGGTTGTGGGTTTATAGGGGAATAGGGTGGGAAGTAATTTAATTATAATATATATTTTTAGCATTATTTAGAATTAATTAATTATATGTTAAATTGTTTTTGCGTAATTTAATTCTGTAGCGGGTTGTGGGTTTATAGGGAATAGGGTGGAAAGTAATTTAATTTAAATAAATTAATTTATTATTGTATTACTTAATAAATTAATATTTAATAATTTATATTGTTAATTAAGCTAATTAATTTATTATTAATTAATTAATTATAAATAGATTAATAATAATTAATTGGTAATTATGTTAATTGTGTAATTTTTTTCATTAATTAGATATTAATTATTAACAATTAATTTGTAAATATGTTAATTAATTATATTGTTAATTGTAATTAATTAATTAATTAATTGTTACTTAATTATGTTAATTTATTAATATGTTACAATATTGTAGGTGATGTTTATAGGGGAAAATGGTGGGAGGCAAATTAATTTTTACAAAATAATTAATTGTTAATTAATGTTAATTATATTGCAGGAGTGGGTATATTAAATTATTCCCCTACGCTATCCAACGCTTTCCCTACTGTTGCACTCACTGGAGTGGGAATAGTAATTTTTCCCCTCCCGCTATCCAACGCTTTCCCTGCTGTTGCACTCCCTGGAGTGGGAATAGTAATTTTTCCCCTCCCGCTATCCAACGTTTTCCCTACTGTTGCACTCACTGGAGTGGGAATAGTAATTTTTACCCACCCGCTATCCAACGCTTTCCCTACTGTTGCACTCCCCGGAGTGGGAATACTAATTTTTACCCTCCCGCTATCCAACGCTTTCCCTACTGTTGCACTCACTGGAGTGGGAATAGTAATTTTTACCCTCCCGCTATCCAACACTGTCCCTACTGTTGCATCACTGGAGTGGGAATAGTAATTTTTACCCACCCGCTATCCAACACTTTCTCTACTGTTCCACTCGCTGGAGTGGGAATAGTAATTTTTATTTACCCGCTATCCAACATATTCCCTACGGTACCATTTGTTGGAGTGGAAATAGAAATTTTATCTTTTACGCTATGCAATTTTTTTAGTATTGTTATATTTAATGTAGTGTAAAATATATATTTTTTTAAATTAATTTTAATGTTTTAACTTATATATAATTTATTTTTATATTTATATTATAGGTTTACTTAGATATATATGTAATTATATTTAAAATTATGTTTTTAACATTTAATAATTAAAAATATTGATTATTTTTTAATATTATTAAGTGAATATATATGTAATAAAAAATAAAAATGCATGTTTTTTTTAACTTACATTTATTATTTATTAATTTTAATGTTATTTAAGTATTTTTAAGTATGTTTTACTTAATTATAGTTATAATTTCATTAATTTTACATTACTTTTAAGAGATTTAAAAAAGTCGATATTTTAGCAAACTATATTATTTACAACGATATTTAGGATTCAATATTTTTGTACTTACCTGTTTGTAGATAGGAATTCGATATTCTGGTAGTCTATATTTTGTCAGCGATATTCTGGCAGCTCGATATTTTGATCATCGATATTCTGTCAGTGATTCATTAAAAAGACTTGCTTTAGGGTGGCACAATGTGGAGTGGTGTTGGAATTAAAGTCCATAACCTTCCCTACTGTTGAACAGACTGGAGTTGGAATAGTAAATTAAACTATTCCAATATCCAGCGCCCCCCTAAGGCAAGTCGTTAAAACGACTTGCATGCAGAACAAATGTGTGCTAAAGATGCATTCGTTCAAATGACGGAGTTCCTAAGGCCTGTGTGAAATACATATGCGGAATTCCATCATACATTCGTCTGGGCATCATTTTACAAGCCAGCGATGTCATACATGATTGTAAACGAGGGGGCGACCAAATGTACTTTGTGTTTTAGTCTCGTAATATAAACGGGAGCCCCCCACCTCCTCTTTTGCAGCTGATGAGTCTAGTTTTAATTTCCTCTGGTCACTTGCTTTCAAAGGCTCGCTCCGAGCCCTGCCATTTCTCAGCCTGCCAGGCGGGAGGTAGGCTGGTGAAAGTTAATAGGCATGCTTGCCTTTCCTCTGCCTCCTGTCACTCTGCCTGCGAGTAGCAGCCAGCCCCTAGCCTAACTTTGGGCAGAGGCGCAGGGGCACATGTTTGCATGTCTCTGCTTTTACTAGTTATGTATACTGTCTCTTATTTTCCACTCTGTGCTCTTTTTCTCCGCCTACCTATCCTACTGCCTTCTTCTGTCTCTGTCACTCGATGTCTGTCTCAAGATGCATTTTCTCTTTCTCCTCTCGTGTTCTCTCTTTTGATATTCCTCTCTTTAAACTACGGTTTTGCTCCCTCTCCATTTCTCAGTACACCCACATTCCTGTCTCTTCACTTGCCCTCTCCCTTGAGTTCTGTCCCCTGGCTCTGTTTTCACCTCTCTTTCGGTTTCCAGTGTGTCACCTTCTGTTTACCCCCCCCATGTCTTCCTCATAAGCCCCATTTCTTTGTGCCTTTCTTCATTTTGTATTATTAGTTCTCCTCTTTTGTTCCTACTCTAGGAAGCGATCGATTTTCAATCCACCATACTTCTTTCACAAAGAGCGCACTATCCTCCATTGTAAAATGGCGGGGTGTGTGAAGCGCCCTTAGCTCCTAGCAAGTGAATCAATATATTTGTAATTTGATCTCAGTGCCCTGTCTTCTTTCTCCTATGAAGTCCCACACAAAAAATACATTCATTCACAGGCAAAGTCGCAGGCGCGTAAATGTATGCACACACTTACACACACTTCCATGTACAGACATGCATTTGCCATATGTACACAGACTTGTTTATGCCCTTACGCTTGCACACAATGGCGTTTCCCCAAAGACATATATAAACTAACACACAAACACTCTTTTTCAATGTTGCAAACGCATGCACTCACTGCAATGCACGCGTACCCAAACACACACATGCAAAAATACACATTCTTTCACATTACCACATGCTCACAAGTGTGCCTACTCTTGTCTGCCCACGCATGCACCTACACACAAAATTGCAAGAGGGACCCCGGGCCAGGGAAGGCAAAGCCGGACGCAATGGGGGCCCAGGACAAACGCCGCCCAGAGGCGGGAAGCCATCCCTCCCGGGGGGGGGCACAAGCCCGCGAAAAAAGGGGGGCAACCGCGATTGGTCACCCCAGGATGGACTCGACCACCCCAATCAGGGGGCTAGTCCACAAGCTGCGGAGGAGGTTAAGAAGGGGGCGAGAGGCCCCCAAAGCACACAATCCCCTCCGTTTTGGCAAAGGAGGAAGAAGAGGAACCAGCCTTCCCGCCTCGTCTTCGGCGAACCTTGACGGGGACCTGCAGCACAGACCTGGATTGATGGAGCAGCCCAGAAGCAGCTGACTGATTGCGGTCCATCATCCGGCTGCCGAGGAGGATTTGAACCAAAGCACCTGAGAGAAGAATCGCCCTGATCAATATCTGGGCTTACGGCGGCCTTTGTCTCGGCGGGCCCGACGCTGCATGAAACTGAGGCCGTGGGGTCTGCCGGACGGAGGCGCATACACGCGGCCTTAAAGGGGCAGGAGCCCTGAGGGAATCGGACGGCTTAAAGGGGCAGGAGCATGCCGAGGACCGGGAGCAACTGCACGCGAATCGAAGGGGCAGGAACACGCCCGAAAGTGCAAAGGATTTACGGACGAGCCGGAGGGAAGAGGTTCAATTATCGACTTAAACTCCGCGTCAGGAGGGTGAATCCAGCCGCTCCCAGAGCGCGGGAAAATGTTAAATAAGCACTACAAAAGAGCAGCAGCTGCCTGTACCTTTGGGGGGATTTAGCTGCTGAGGAGTATTGCGGAATATTGCCGGGCGGAGAAGGTAGACACAGGCTCTGGGGTTATTCTGCCCCAAAACAACACACACCCTCCACCCCAAAGCTTGTTCCTTTCAGCAACAAGGCGGCAGCAGGATGGCCAGCAAGCGTGGGGCAGCCGGGAGGGAGATACGGCTCCCTGCACGCTTTAAAGACACAAATGGGGAAGCAGAGGTCCCCCAGAGGGGGCAGAAAAGGCAAAGGGGAAACAATGGCCCGGAGTTGGATGAGGACCTGCAGGCGATGTTGGACAGAGCCAGGGCATTGGTAGCCCTAAAAGGGAAAACCTGGGTGGACCAGCAAATCAAGGAGGGAGCCCACGGGAAAGGGAAGAGACGGCGGCGGGCATCCCCTGCGGTGCCACCCATCAAGGAACCCGGAGGTAGGGGGCATGCATCCAGAACGTCTGCTCCCGCGAAGACCCCCAAATCAAGGGCCAAAAGTCCTACGGCCAGGAGCGCCGAGCAAGGCGGGGCAAAGAGAGCACAAGCCAAGGGAGCAGCGATGAGGAGGGGTCTGTAGCCAGCACGGCGGCCCCCCAGGGGTCACGCAGAGGACGAACCAATGTGCCAAAATGGACAAGGGTAAGCGCTGCATGCAAAGCAGCAAGGGGGGGGCAGGGAAGTGTGCAGCGCGATGGTCCAGCGGAAGGGAGGCCAGGGCAAATAGTGAACCTGGGTACGCAGCAGGGAGTGAGCAATTTGGCATTGCAAGGGCCCTGGCCCAGTCATCCCCCCTGGCAGACATGGCAGATCAGGGACCAACAGGGTTTCAAAGGGGAGGCATGGGGTCAACCAGCTTGGATGCCCTGGTGGCAGTGGCCTGGGGCAGGATCCCCCTTTGGAAGGGGCCCACCATGGGGCACAGATAAACAGGGGAGCAGCCAAGAGCAGGAGCAAAGGCTAGACTGAAGGGGGGGCGCGAAAAGGGCGGCAGGCAAGGGTAAGGAGAACCCCCAACTGGCAGGACAAAAGGAGACGGGAAACCCTGAAGGGACTGATCAAGGGGAGACAGCAGCCCCCGGGGCGAACAAGGTGGGCGAGAGTGGGACGACAGGGGAAGGCCTAGACCCCAATGGAAAGCCGGCCAGCGCATACCTGCGCCCTTCTCCGGGAGATGTTCCCATAACCACAAAACTCCTAGGATTAGCTACTCTCATCCCGCTGACAGTAAAGGAAAGGATATGGAGGAAAGAGTTTATAGACATCTTTTCCTTGCTAGAAGTACGCCAGGCAGGCTTGGATCTGACAACGCAGGACAAGAAAGACGATGACAGGAGGGAAAGATGCAAGCCAAGGGTAGAGAGATCACTGGAGAATTGGCTGAAAGCATTCAGGACCCTAGCCTGCGTTTTCGTTGAGAAATTCCCCCAGAGCGCAGCGGCACTCATTTTGTACGAGCAGAAGGTGCACGAAGCACAACTGAAGTATCAGGGTGATGCATGGTTGAAATACGATGAGGGTTTCAGGGAGAAGATGCAAACATGGCCAGTGATGGAATGGGACTGGCAGGACATGGAGGGCTTCTCAACACACATGGTGGCTGCCAGGGAGGCGGTTAGCACAAGGGAACACAATTTTCGTCCCTACGGGAGTAAGGGCAAGTACAAGGGACATGGACAGGAGTTCAAGGGCAAGAACCAGGGCAGTAACAAATCGGGAAAATCGTGCTGGAAATTCGACAAAGACGATTGTAAGTGGGGGGCAGCATGCATGTTCAAACACGCCTGCGGATCCTGCGGGGGAAACCACCCACCGGTGCGCTGCAGGCAGGGCCAAGTGGCAGGAGCCAGCAAAGACAAAACAGGCGCCAAGAAATGAGGATCAGACCCCCACGGATGGGGAGCAAGGGGGCAAGGGCAGGGGACAGCTGCTACCAACCCCCATAAAAACCAGCAGGCTGGTATACTTCTTAGGTCACTATCCCAAAACAACGGACAGACAAAGGCTGGCAGAAGGTTTCACACAGGGTTTTGTAATTCCTTACAAAGGACCCAGGGGCGCCCGGGTAAGTCGGAACCTGAAATCGGTGAGGGATAACCCTGGGGTGGCACGACAGAAGGTGGGGAAGGAAGTTCAACTGGGGCGGGTGGCCGGCCCCTTCACCTCCCCCCTGCTGAGGGACCTGGTGGTATCTCCACTGGGCGTGGTGCCCAAGAAGGAGGCAGGTAAATTCAGGTTAATACATCATTTGTCACACCCTCAGGGGGATTCCATCAAGGTCTGGCTGGAGCAGGATGCTTGCTCAGTAGCTTACGCGTCGGTGGACGACACAGTGGACTTGATAAGGCAGGAAGGGAGAGGGGCCCTGCTAGCAAAAACAGACATAGAATCAGCTTTCCTCCTCTTACCGGTACACCCAGACAGCCACCATTTGCTAGGTTTCCTGCTAGATGGAAAATACTACTATGACAAATGCTTGCCAATGGGTTGCTCAATATCCTGTGCATACTTCGAGGCTTTTAGCGGATTCCTGGAGTGGGAGCTAGGGACACGCGCCCCAGTGGGGGGCGGGTCCAATACTTAGACGACTTCCTCTTTATCGGCAGGGCAGGCACGGAGGAGTGCGCCAACCTCCTGCAGAGCTTCATGGGACTAGCCCGGGAGCTGGGAATCCCATTAGCACAAGACAAGACAGAGGGCCCGACCACAAAGCTGTCCTTCCTCGGGATAGAGCTAGACTCGGTGGCAGGGACATGCAGATTGCCGCCCGATAAGGTAGCAGAGCTAAAGGAAATCATTGGGAGATTGAGGCAGCAGAAGAAGGCCACGCTAGGAGAAGTTGAATTTCCCCACAAGGGTGATCCCGGGGGGGGGGGCGCGTCTTTGCGAGGAGACTGGATTGGCTAACCAGGGGCATGACACAGAGGCACCACAGGGTACGCCTAATGCAAGGGGTGAAAGAGGACCTGGGGCAGTGGGAATCCTTCCTGTCTAATTTCAATGGCACCCTCATGTGGCGCGAGCCATGGGTGCCGGCAACCCAGCTCGAGCTTTACACAGACGCGGCGGGGGCTTTGGCTTCGGGGCCATCCTAGGGATAGCATGGACAGCGGGGTCATGGCATGAGGCCTGGAGTCGGGCAGGGGCCACGGCAAACATCTCTCTGTTGGAATCGTTCCCCATTGTGGTGGCATTTCATATCTGGGCAGAACGACTAACGAACAGGCAGTTAATACTATGGTCCGACAACCACGCAATAGTGCAGGTGGTCAATACCGGAATTGAAAAATGTGCAGCGGTGGTCAGCCTGCTTCGCAGACTGGTCGACTGCCAGCTGAGGGCGAATATCGCACTTAGGGCACGACACGTCCCAGGAGTAGACAACTCAGTTGCGGATGCAATTTCTATTTTTCAGTGGGCAAGATTCTGAGACCTCGCCCCGGATGCGGATCAAGGGATGACCCCGGTGCCGGAAGATGCATGGGAGTGGGTGGAGCTGGGTTAGAAGAGATGCTGGACAACGCACTGGCCCAAAAACAATGCAACGCTACCGGAAGTGCTGGCCAACATTTTCTGCTGTGTCAGGGCTAACAAGAGGCCAGCCGGCAGGGCAGCGCGATGTTCTGAATTTCATAGAATGGGCATTCTTATCGGGAAAGACGAAATCCTGGGCCCAGGCCCACTTGAGTGCCGCATCCTACTACACAAAGAGGGCGGCAGGGGAGGAATCTACAGGGAGTTTCCGATATAGAATGGCGTTGAAGGGAAGGGGCAGAATGCAAAAAGCAAAGAAGGACGCGAGGAGGCCTATTCACTTCAACATACTACGACATATGTTAGGGGCCCTTGGGGGGATATGCACTTCAGAGTGGGAAGCCACACTCTTCCAGGCAGCATTCGCGCTGGCGTTTTTTGGGCATACAGAGTCAGCGAGTTGGTGGTCCCAGCAGTGGGTGACCCAAGGACGGCGTGCATGCACGGGACCGACATTAAGCTCATGGAGGGGCACATGTATGTCCTGCTATGGCAGTCAAAGACTGACCAAACAGGCAAAGGGAGGTGGACCAGAATAAACTGCATTAAGGAAGAACCCTGTTGCCCGGTGTGCCTAGTTCGGAGATACATGGCAACCGAGGGACCCAAAAACGGGCCGCTTTTCAGACATGAGGATGGGTCTTTCCTTAGCCGCTTCCAATTTATAGCAGTAATGAGAAGGGCTCTGGGGCAGTGGGGCTCCCAGCTAGGGCATTCGGGTCCCATTCATTCAGGATCGGAGCCGCCACCACGGCAGCAGGGCTGGGCCTGGGCAGCGAACAGATCAAGGGGATTGGGCGGTGGGCGTCGGGCGCTTTTAAACGTTATGTACGCCCCACCCTATACTGAGCCCGGCTCCCCCCCATATAGGTCCGACCGAGCGGCGCAAGATGGTGTGGATCATGGGACATTCCTACGTAACACGAGCGCAGCAGTGGGCAGCGGCTAGACGCGAATTCGGCGGAATTTGGCTACGGAACACTGACATAGTGCGGGAAGCAGTAGGGAAAGGTGGCAGGCCGGACGCAATGGTAGGTCACCTGGGAGGTAACGACCTGGCCACATTGGGGAGAAGGAGCCTGCTAGAAAAGATGTAGGAGGGTCTATCTGCCGTGGCAAGGCTGGTGCGCCCGGCTGAAATAATCTTCTTAGAGATAATAGTGCGGAGGACCTGGAGGGGGGCCATAGACCTGGGGGCGGTGGAAAAGTCCAGGCGCAAACTGAATATTACCATGACAAAGATATGTAGGGCTAACGGCTGGGGTTTCGTGAGACACGGCTTTATAAATCTGAGGTCGCCAGGCTACCACCTGGAGGACGGTGTGCACCTGACAGGGTTAGGGATGGATATGTTCCTGCTCAATATTGTGGGGGTGCTAGAGCAAATGGGGTTCGCGTAAACCTAAGGCGAGCGGAGTAGGGCAAGGGGGGAGCTCCCTCTGATCGGTGAACTGCAGGTAGCGTGGTGGAAGAAAACCTAGAAAGATAGAAAAAGGAGAGAAATTGCAAGAGGTAGATGGAAGGCTCACAAAGTGTCCTTGGGATGCCTCATGGCAGGGGCACTGGCGGAGCCAATAGTGGCCAGCAGCCACGGATAGAGTAAATGGGATGCTCCCACTGGGCCCTTGGGATGCCTCAGGGCAGGGGTACCAAAGGAGCGAGAGGTTAAAACTCAGCCTCAGGCTGGATAGATGAAGTGCTCACACGGGGTCCTTGGGATGTCACACCGCAGAGACCCGGAGGAGCAGGGAGGGGCCAAGAAAGGATCGAAGGCAAGCGGGATGGCACTTATGGCCCGGGCAAGCCCGGAGGGACACCCACCAAGTCGGGAGCAAGTTGAAGCCTAGCACAGTTGAACTAGTGACCCTTGGTATTTGGGCCCCTCACCAGGAATTGATCGGTATAAGAACAGATAACGAACAAGAACGGACTAAATGAACTATAATGACAGAGTCAGTAAATGTGTCAACAGAATGTTGTGTATGACCATGAAGATGCGAAATGTATAAATGGTATGTTATAATAAACTGCGACCTTTTTAAGGCACTAAGCAAGTTGTCCCTGTGGTGTTTGAATGTTGTAATGGACGCAGTTTGAAATGGCTAAGGGAAGGGGAGGGGACTCGCCTCTTGGGAGGGGTTGGACCCCGGGCTGGGGAAGGCAAAGCTGGACCCAATGGGGGCCCGGGACAAACGCCGCCCGGAGGCAGGAAGCTTTCTTCCCCGGTGTGGTGCAAGCCCGTGAAAAAAGGGGGGCAACCGCGATTGGTCGCCCCAGGACGGACTCGACCTCCCCCAATCAGGGGGCTAGTCCACAAGCTGTGGAGGGGGTTAAGAAGGGGGCGAGAGGCCCCCAAAGCACACAATCCCCTCCGTTTTGGCAAAGGAGAAAGTAATCCCACCCACCCACTCCAGAAAAAAGCGGGCGTCGCAGCCGCTGGGGTTGAGGTAATGTGGAAGAAAACCTAGAAAGATAGAAAAAGGAGAGAAATTGCGAGAGGTAGATGGAAGGCTCACACAGTGTCCTTGGGATGCCTCATGGCAGGGGCACTGGGGGAGCCAATAGTGGCCAGCAGCCACGGATATAGTAGATGGGATGCTCCCGCTGGGCCCTTGGCAGGGGTACCAAAGGAGCGAGAGGTTAAAACTCAGCCTCAGGTTGGATAGATGAAGTGCTCACACGGGATCTTTGGGATGCCACACGGCAGGGACCCGGAGGAGCAGGGAGGGGCCAAGAAGGGGTCGAAGGCAAGCGGGACGGCACTTGCGGCCCGGGCAATTCCAGAGGGACACCCACCAAGTTGGTAGCAAGTTGAAGCCTAGCACTGTTGAAACAGTGGCCCTTGGTATTTGGGCCCCTCACCAGGAATTGATCTGTATAAGAACAGATAACCAACAAGAACGGACTAAATGAACTATAATGACAGTCAGTAAATGTGTCAACAGAATGTTAAGTATGACCATGAAGAAGCAAAATGTATAAATGGTATGTTATAATAAACTGCGACCTTTTTAAGGCACTAAGCAAGTTGTCCCTGTGGTGTTTGAAGGTTGTAATGGACACAGTTTGAAATGGCTAAGGGAAGGGGAGGGGACTCGCCTCTTGGGAGGGGTTTGAGTACATCCTCACTCTTGTACTCATACACAAATTAATATCCCTTTGGCCTTTCACAAACACACACGTTCACTTATTCATGCGTGCCAGTTGCACACCATTTCGCACTTTTTTTCCCGTGTAGTCGTACTTTTGACATTTCACAATTTATTAGTTGTTGTCAAAATCATTCTCTCCTTCCTACCTCAACTACTGGCATCTGTAACAAGGATACCGTTTTTATTGTGCATCTACATGAGCATAAGTTAAAATTCGTGCCCTAGAGATGCTAGTCGTAATGCACATATCCCCTCTGTTTGCTCACTCCTTTCCGTATATAAATGAGAAATGACTCAATCGTGCACCTCGTAGGGTGTGCCTCGTCGCACCGCTCAGATGCTTCGCTATGAATGAATGCTTGCACGCTGGGAGGTGATGTTCTTGTTCTCACCAAGCTAGACAAGGAAGAACACTACCAATGCCCAGCATTACACACTCAGTGCTGGACCTTCTACATCAGTGGTGCCCGGCACCCTCCATTCCTAACGTGAGCAGACGCTTGGATATACAGTTAGAGACAACCTGTCTATTTTTTAAAACACAAACTCACACAGATGCCCCTCCTCCCTACAGCCAGTGTGCGCATCTGCTGTTTCAGCCAAGAAGTTGCGCATTGATGTGAATGAATTTGCGTAGTCACTACAAGTTTTTTGGCTTGGCTCTGTTGTTGGTCAGTTCGTCCATTCATCCATACATACATTCATTCGTTTCTTCGTTCATTTATTGACTGTGGAGCAATCTCAGCCATCCCAATAAACTGTGGTTGATGCTTCAAGTTACAAAACGTGAACTGGTTTTGTTTCCATCATTGGAAACATCAGCCTTAAGCAACAAACACAGCAATGCTTCCACAAGACCGCATGTGGGTCTCTTTCATGTTTATACCGCCTGCTCACGAAATCGTACACCAAGCAATAAACTAGCAACATTATTCCTAAACGGAAGCTTGCACACAATTACCTCATCAAAGTCCGTTGGGCATCCGGCTGCCAGCCCCCATTTCAAAATCACAAACAAAGCACCTGTACTCCCGGTAGTTTTATCATTTTAGAATTATCTGTAAGATATTTAGCTAAATAAACAACAATGGTGCATATTTAAAATGCAAGCTTACAAAAAACTAACTTCCAATAAAAACAAATGGAAACGTATGGTCATATGTAATCTTTCTCTTTACAATTGCAAAAAGGGTGCAGAAGTATGTGGCTAATAGAGGTCCCTTTACAATTCCACAGGGACACCTAGTAACAGCCTGTGGTACTGCACCCTTTCCTTGCTTCATGGATTTTCTTTTATCACTTATGCTACTGCTGGGATATTTTTTAACAAACAAAAAATCTAACTAACATTATTATTTGCAATGCAAGTAGCTCAAACGTTCACTAATGCAAGATCTATTGCATAGCAAATGCTTTTTAGGTCGAGCATTCAAGACCTCTTGTATATACTTTAGTATATATACTTTAGTATATACTTTAGCAATCAATCACAGAATTTGTAGAGAGCACTACTTACCCGCGAGGGTCTCAAGGCGCTGGGGAGAGGGATGGGGGGGGGGATGCTGCTACTGGTCGAACAGCCAGGTCTTGAGTAGCCTCCTGAAGGTCAGCAGGTCTTGGGTCTTTCGTAGGCTTAGTGGAAGAGTGTTCCAGGTCTTGGCGGCGAGGTGTGAGAAGGATCTGCCGCCGGTGGTTGTTCTTCGAATGCGGGGGACGGTGGCGAGGGAGAGGTCGGCGGAGCGGAGCTGGCGGTTGGGGACGTAGAAGAAGAGTCGTCTGTTGAGGTAGGCTGGGCCAGTTTTGTGGAGTGCCTTGTGTGCGTGGGTGAGGAGTTTGAAGGTGATCCTCCTGTCGACGGGGAGCCAGTGCAGGTTCCTCAAGTGGGGGGTGATGTGGCTGTGGCGTGGTACGTCGAGGATCAGTCGTGCGGAGGCGTTTTGTATGCGTTGTAGTCGCTTGATGAGCTTGGCCGGGGCTCCCGCGTAGAGGGCGTTCCCATAGTCTAGTCTGCTACTGACGAGGGCCTGGGTGACTGTTCTTCTTGTGTCTGTCGGGATCCACCTGTAGATACTTATATGTGTATGTACTTTGTGGGCTCTGGAGATCAGCCCTAGGACTTGTCTGCTTCCGCTTAGGGACTTTTTTTTTCTGTTCCACTGCCTCTATTTAACTGTCTTGATAGAAAACGACCAGCAGAGGTGAGTAAAATACCAGAATTGCTTTCTGCTGAGGGACTTTCTTTTTTTAATTTTTCTTGCATCTGCCTCTATTTAACTTTCTTGATAGAAAACGACCAGCAGAGGTCAGTAAAATACCAGAAACACATTAGCATTCTCTAGATTCCAGTCCATAGAAATTGTCTTCCACGAGCACCCATAGACAATAATATTGTTTTCAAATCTTGTATTTTCAGTGATTTGACCACCAAAGGCCCTGCTTTTATATTAAAAACAGAGCTTTGGACTATTCCATTTCCCGCTGAAAGGCAATATTTCTCTCCATGTGTTCCCATACCTGGCGTGTCATGCAGTTTGGTGCTTACTTTCCCTTCATGTTAAAGAACAGTAGATGTTTCAGCACCGAGGCTAATATGCTGCATAGCTAAATACATATAAGGTCCCAAAGGCGAGACCGATTGCATTGTAAATGCTTGTTCTACATGTAAGGCACTCCTAAGGTAGCCCCATGGGCAGGGTGCAGTGTATATGAAAGGTAGGACATGTACTGGTGTGTTTTACATGTCCTTATAGTGAAATACTGCCAATTTCATTTTACACTACTGCAAGGGCTATCTCTCCCATTAGATTATCATTGGAGCTGCCTTGTAGCCCTTTAAAAGTGCAACTTTCAATTGGGAAGGGATATAGATTTGGAGTTTGGGTTCCCTGATCTGAGAGTTGGGCTAATTGTGCATTTACTCTGGGCAAACACACAAAGGGAGGTGAGGTGTGCCCTGCATATCCTGATTGCTCATCAGCATGCGAATGGGCCTTCCTGAGCTAGAGTGATGGGAGGAGTCGTTACTGACATCTGAATACGACTGTGCCTGTACTCTCACAATGCTGGCTCCACCCCCCTGTAGTGTGTCTGGAGCCAGGACAGGGCAAGGCAGGAACTTGTGGGCTACAAAGACTTTCCTTTGAAGTAGGCCTACTTCAAAGGCGGAAAGGGGTATACGTGCTGGACCTCTGACCCCACATTTTTGGAGCACTTCTGGATCAAGAGAAGTGTTAGAAATGGAGGTCTCTAGTTGGCAGTGGTAGGCACCCTGCCCAAGTAGGGACTCTTCCTTCTAGTCAGGATAAGGGAGCTACACACCCAATAAACCCCTGCTCACCAACTTGGTACACTGGCACTAGCAGTCAGGCTTATCTCACAGGCAATATGTAAAGTATTTGTACATAACGTACACAGTAACACAATGTAAAAATTAAAAAGTGACACCACACCGGTTTGGAAAAATAAAGTATCTTTATCTAAACCAAACAAGACCAAACCGACAAACATCCAATATACACAACTCAAAATATGACTTTTAAAAGGTTTTAAGCAATTCTGTCCATAGAACTCTATGGATGCAGTGATTTTACACAAAGTACCTCAGATGCGCCAAAATCCACAAGGCAAAACAGCCACAGAGGAGGGAAGCGTCAGAAAACACAGCGATGTGTCAGTTCCTGAGTCCTTGGGGCAGCGATGCTTCAGTTCTGCTGCACGCAGGAGAAGTGTTGCGTCAAATCTGAACTGTAGGGGGAAGCAATGAGGCAGAATCCAAGATGGTTCTAGTAGGCGGGTGATGCGTCTGAAAAACCTGGCGCACAGGTGCGATGCATGGAAACCCGGACGCGCTGGAGGCCGTTATGGCTGCAGCAAACAGGCACTGCATGGATTTCCTCAGCCACGGTCCCACGATGCGTCGATTCTTTTAGCCACACAGCAGCGGCTGCATCAGACTCAGGGCGAGGGTCTCGGACTTTTGAAGACATCATGCGCTGAACTCGGGCTGCGGTGGTTTCTTCGGCCGCTGACAGGCGCTGCAATGATTTCGTCAGCTGCATGGCCCTGGTGTGTGGAAATTTCTCCTGCACGGCGGTGCTGCGTCGGAAAAACAGGAAGGGCGATGCATTGATTTTGATGGCTTCAAGGAGGTCTTTACAGCAGGAACAACCTCCAAGGACCCAGAACTGGATTTGGCACCACAAGGTAAGTCAGAACTCCCAGCAGTGGAGTTCAGGGATGCTCCAGGTGAAGTCTTTGATGGCCCTGAGGCTTCCAACAAGCCCTTGGAGAAACTTCACAAGCAGGATACAAAGCAAAGTCCATTTATTTTCCTCTCCAAAGCAGAAGCAGCAACTGCAGGCAACCCAGCAAAGCAACACACAGCAAAGGGGCAGTACTCCTCCTCACAGCTCTTCAGCTCTTCTCTTTGGCAGAGGTTCCTCTTCATCCAGAAGTGTTCTAAAAGTCTGGGATTTTAAGGTCCAATACTTATACCCCCTTTGGCCTGTTAAATAGGCATTCTTCAAATGATTATCTTTGTAGTGTACACCTTCTTTTCCTGCCTGGTCTTGGCTCCAGACACACTTCGGGGGGG
The DNA here is from genome assembly GCA_963921515.1 of Calotriton arnoldi. Classification (NCBI taxonomy): domain Eukaryota; kingdom Metazoa; phylum Chordata; class Amphibia; order Caudata; family Salamandridae; genus Calotriton; species Calotriton arnoldi. The sequence continues at coordinate 593,225 of CAWUFW010002412.1, forward strand.
GGGGATTGGAGACAGCATTGTGAGAGGCCAGACACAGCCCTATTCAGGTGCAGGTGCAGGTGACAGCTCCTCCCACCACCCTAGCTCCGGAAGGCCAATCAGCCTGGTGATGGTCCATCAGGATATGCAGGGCAAACCTCAACTCCCTTTGTGTGACTGTCTAGAGTGAAAGCACAAACAGGCCCCTGTCATTCTAAACCAGACGTTGATTCCACAGGCAGGTAAAGGCACAGGATGGTTAAACAAGAAAATGCCCACTTTTTAAAGTGGCATTTTCAAACACACAGTTTAAAAACTGTCTTCATTAATGATGTGTTATTAAATCCTGTGTTCAGATAGCCCAAACTCTAAATCTCTAGCTGTTCCCAAAGGAAAGTTACACTTGTAAATTTTTACAAGGCAGCTCCAATGATAGACTATTGGATAGCTAGCACTGGCAGTATTTTACTATCAGGACATGTAAAACACACCAGTACATGTCCTACTTTTCACATGTACAGCATCCTGCCCAGGGGGGTACCTTGGGCCTGCCTTAGGGGCGCCTTACTTGTACTAAAATGGGTGGTTACGGCCTGACACGTGGGTGCACTTACCTGGTGGACATGGCAGTTTAAAACTGCACTTACAGACACTGCTATGGCAGGCCTGAGACAAGTTTACAGGGCTACTCATGTGGGTAGCACAACCAGTGCTGCAGGCCCACTAGTAGCATTTAATTTACAGCCACTGGGCACATATAGTGCACTTTACTAGCGACTTACCAGTAAATAAAATATGCCAATCATGGATAACCAATCACCAATACAATTTATACAGAGAGCATGTGCACTTTAGGACTGACCAGCAGTGGTAAAGTGCCCAGAGTCATAAATCCAACAAAAAGAGGTCAGAAAAATAGAATACAAAAGGTAAAAAGTCAGGGGATAAACCTGCAAAAAGGCCCAGGTCCAAATCAACACCCCACCAGCCTAAAGCCAGGGGATACCAATCAATACCTTGACGGACTTCCCTGACTGGGGCGATAGAACATGGACTTTGGCTTGTTCCAGTTCCATGCTTTCCCGAACCCAATTGGATCCCTTTGTCTATACTCTCAGGGCCCACTAAGCTAACTCATGGGGAATCCTTATCGTCACCTGTGGCTTCTATCTGTGCAGCACCTAAACTTACTTTGCTCACAGATGTCTCCCAGTAGGCAGACAGTATGCCATGGCCAACACAGTGGTGTGGCCAGTCCACCCCCAGGATGTGACTCCTGCCACCCCCGGGGCAACTCTGTCCACAAGGAAAGCAAGCCACAGTGGCCACTGACAGCTGTCAGTGACGATAGCCAGGCCTCAGGCCTTTAGAGTTCTCTAACCTCTGTGGCTTCTGAGAGGGGTGGGCGGTAGCCCCAAGTGCTTGGCACCCTTTGTCTGTTCTCCCTCCTGCCTGTTCAGGGATGGCATCCTGACACTGGCCCACTCTCCCACGGTCTGTACCCTGCGGCTGGACAGGAGACTGGGTGGGTTCTTCCACACCATGTCCTCCCCTCAGGGGTCCTGGACCCTCCACTGTGGAGAGGTACCCCCAGACTCCAGGACTGTCAGAGCACCTTTGGCAAGTGTCCTGCACAGTTCTCCCACTAGTTCAGGGGTGCTATCCTGCAACTGGTCTCCCAGTCTAGGGTCTGTACCCTTTGGCTGGACCTGTGCTTAATTTATAAAACTAAAAATAAGTGCCAGTACTGTCCTTTGGAAGCCTCTGAAGCTTGCACCAACCAATGCCATGGCCATTGCTGCCAGTGGCAGTATAAACACACCTACGAACATCAGACTCCTACATGTGTGGCACTTCAGACTATTCCAGGCCCCCAACGCTATAAGAATGGCTTGGGTGGCCGGTATTAGTCATTTTAATGTAAATTGAATTAATAAACAACTGTGTTTTCTTAGAGATGAGCACAACAACAAACAGCGCCACCATGTGGCAGACTGTCATAAGACCCGGTGTTGGCAATTGAGTGCCAGCGCCAAGCACCGGAATCCACTGGCTCAAATTAAGCACTCGGATGGACAGGAGTCAGGGGCGAGGCGTCCCTCCCCCTACTCCCTCTATGGGGTTCTGTACCCTCCCATCTGGAGTGACACCACTAGAAGGCAAAATGGTAGAGACACTGCTAGCAGTTGCCCCTCCCACCAGGTCAGGAGGGACACCCTGAACCTGGCCCTCCAACCCAGAGTCTCTACCCTGAGTCTGGACCTGTGCCTTGCAAGCCAGGACACCTGGGGGAGTACACCCCCCCCCAAGGGAAACACCTTCCTCAGGTGTTGTGTGAGAGTCTGTTTGGTGCAGGCATCCAGCCTCCTGTCCACCTGGTAGTGCATGAAGTTCACCCAGGCCAGAAGTGCCCTACCAGAGTCAGTCCTGGGGTGCTCTGACCTCAAAGCTGGCAACCCCTGCCCCACTGGTCCTCCCACTGGGGACTGTCTCCCCCCTCACCCGTTTTCTGGACTTCTGTACCCTCCCACCCAGAGCAGTACTGCCAGACACTAGAACTGGTGGGACACTTCTGACAGCCACCCCACCCAGCTCTCCTGACACAATGGGATTCCCTTCAGTGGATGGCCTCCTGGTACAGACTAGGCCCCCCTCCTGGTGCTCACTCATGGAACCAACCAGGCTCTGGGACTGGGTTTCGGGCACCCCGGAACTCAGCCCACCCCCACACTCTCTCCTCTGAGACAGGACATGGGACTTTTCACCCATCCCACTCCACTGGGATCTCTCTGGGCTACTACAAACCTTACCCACCTCCCACCTCCCCACAAGGATGGTAACACATGTTCAAGTCCCCACAAAGATGGTTCTGTGCGCATGATTAAATAGCAATATATTTGCAGATTTGAAGCAGGATCCTATATAATGAATTTTTTCTTAACATTTTTCTGTCATTGGTATGTTTTTAAAACATTGGGAAAGGTTAGTCCCCACAAGGCAGGTGTTCACACATAGTCCCCACAAGGATGGTAACACGTGTATGTGTGTGTGTGTGTGTGTGTGTGTGTATATATATATATATATATATGTATATATATATATATAATGTCCTGGCCTCAAACAACCGAAGAGTGTGACTTAGAGGCACAACTAGCCATAATGATCAAAGTATCCAATATCAGGCTCTGCATGGAATGTACCTCAAAATTGGTACTCAGTCTGTACAGCTTATTAGATGTAGGGAAAAGTTTGAGCCCGAGTGTATAGCTTTTTTGGGGGCTATTCTTAAGTCTGGCTACAGACAGCAGTCTGTCAGAGCTCATATCAATACAGAATACAATAGAAGGGGTGGGGGCTTGGAGTCAGTCCCCTTCATTAAAACTCATGTCTCCATCGGAACTTATAACTGGACCGCAATGAACTGTGTGGATTTTAACTTCTAATTACTCCCATACCAAAATGTTTGCAATTTCAATAGAATTCTTTAGAAGACTCGCAGTTTTTAGGTTTGGCCAAGCCAGCCTCAGTTGTCTCACCAGCCTCGCCATTTGCTGAAAAAAAATCATGAAAAAATGCATGCATACCTACATACATACATACATACATACATAAAGCGGCTTTGGGTCAGTTCTCTTCATCCATTGGTCTGTTTAAGTGTCCTTCACAGCTTGCTTTTGGCCATCAAAGCATAAAGCATGAGGCTATAGTTCAGCTCACTTCATGTGTTGGCAGTCTTGCACTGCGAGTGATGGCCCTGTTACTGATCAAACATGGACTGCCATCTGAAAAGTAGCGCACTTCAACGCTAGGACTGGTGTGATTGGCAGCCGTGGTACTCCTTTATTTTAATATTTCAGATATTGACCATTTTTCTTGTATATTGCATATGTTTGCAAACAAAATATCAGTTTAAAAAACACTACATGCTTGCCAAGGCCAGACCTATTTCCTTAGGCAATGCTGGATTTATTCATATATTTATTGTAACTACAACTTTTCCATGTAAAGATCGACAATAACTTTTTGGAGCAGAAGTGCCAGGTTAAAATGTTAAATACATTGAAATGTTTCTATATTGCTTAGTACAAGAAATGTTGTGGCACGGAGATGTCGGGGTGAAGCCACGGGTCAGGTTCATCTAGTTATGCATGTTCCAGAAACATCTGGGTACTGCTCCTTGCTCAGCTCTCAGGCAATTACTTTACGGCAGAGTCCTGAGTTCAGCATCTTTGCACATTAAGGTCGAAGCAGTCAATCAAATAAACTCTCTGAACAGAAAATGGCTGCCTGTTCGCGGTGCCCACACAGGCCTCACCCCAGTTTATAGATGCCACTTAATAAAACAGTGGAAACGGGATCTCACACAGAGAATAAAACATTTTCCAAAAAAGATTTGATCTTAGTTTCTGTTGATGAATATGAAAACATTGGCACATCCGCTAAATACCTCTTTAAATAGGCAAGGCAAATTGCTTAAAAAATAAAGCTTTCGTGGTGCTTTGCTTGAAGATAGCGAATTGAGCTCATATTTTCCCTTCTGAGGAGAGACAATGTGCCATCTGTGCAGGAACAATGTGCCCTATTCGTCCATCTGAACACCACATTCCGTCCGCCTTGGTGTCTGTGACCTGCACACATTGGCTCATGTCTATATTTATCCGCAGCGTGAGTCAAGTAAAGAACGCTGCCTTAGAGCAGGTGGAGGCCGCCTGGACTAGGAGCTTCTGGGGTAGGTGTGAAACACCTGGGCGTGAGCAGATGGGAGCACACGTTTCTCACAATGGAAAGATGTCCTAGCGCCTAACAGCAACTAGGAGACCAAAGCGCTTTTCAAACCCCCAACTCCCCCAAAAAATGCATGTCTTTGGTTCTTTCACATCACTTCCGTTTCTTTTGGGGTAGATGAACACCTGTTCTGTGAGTGGAGGTGTGCTGCTGCAGAGTATATTGAGGATGTTTTCAGGCAAACAGTTTTGACAAATCTAGCCTTTTTTTAAGGAGATGGCCTGGTCTAGCACATAAGTGGCGGACATCAGAACTCCAAGACCAAAGACTAAAGCACGTGACCAAAACTGTGAGATTCTGGGCAAATAAAAATCTCCTGTACCTTAAATTATATAATCTATAATGTAAACCTGTGCATAGTACAGAAAAGAACTGTAGGGTGTCTAGTGCCACACACATGGCTGACCCTTTAGCCTCGAACACAAAGACATTTGCCTGGGGCGACAGGAAATAAGTGTGCATCCAAAGAAAACATTGTATGGTAACATGATTCTGTATCTCAAGGGTGTCTTCTCGCTACCTTTCATCAGTGGGTGCTTGTGCTGCATTTCCAAAAATCTGTGCCTGTTGTGGCTTCATAACAGCCCCTTTCTTCGCCAGAGGTTGCCAGGGCCTGATGTGCAAAGTTCCTTGGATCCGCGAGTGTCCACTCTCTCAGCAGCAGGGAGAGATCTAGGAAAAGTCTGTATGGTGCCTTGCATTATCATAAGTTGGGGTGGGCGAAATTTAAATTTTGCCTGCTAAGTTTTTAAAAGCTTACAAATGTCTCGATTATTGACAACTTTTAGAAACTGCACAAAATTTGCTCACAAAATTTTCTTGAAAAAAATATATATCGCTGAGGTTGTTCACACAAATCCTATGTTTACCTCTCAATTTGCAAATGAAAAGAGGCTTGAGACGTGAAGCAAATTTCAATAAGTTTGTGTCAGAAAAAGTTTGCAACTTTGCAGAGTCCTACTAATACCCAAAGTTCGTCCCATGGATAATCGGAGAAGGTGACAACGCGAAGGTGCAGACTCGTATCCTACAGCATAGCGGTCTCCTTGCTCCTTATAATGAGAGTGATATTCAGCTACTCTGTTTTCAGACCCCAGCACAAAGCATGCTGGGACTTATAAAGCCCATACCGGTAATAAGAAAAGCAACTTTACATGTTCAGCATGACTCATGCTGGTAGCTGAAAACTTAGTGCTGGCTTCAAGTTCCACTGGTGAGATGGGACTACTGACAGCTGTGCTACAAAATGAGTGCAAGGAGAGAGGCGGCAGAGGCTGGAGCATGGCTAAGCAGGTGCAGTCGAAAGATGGCATTTGGTCCCATCAGGTGCTAAACGTACCACGAAACATGCTTCAAACATGAACATCTTCCAACTGTACGTATCTCTTTAAAATACAGTTACCAGATCACTTCAATGTCGCCCAAACACCATGTAGTCATTCCTAATTATCAGGATCGTTAGTTCAATTGGTTCAGCAGAAGGAAGCAAGACTGCAACTCCCAGAATGCATTAGTCTGGCGAATCAAAGCCCAGAAACGGAACAGTGTATTCCTGACATGGCGCTATAAGGCAAAACGTGGAAGCCAAAAGGCAGGCCCTGTAAAGATCAGAAAAATATCTTAGGCAACAAATGAATTGTAAACCAAAATTAAGTGATGTTTGGCATTGGTTCAGAGCCAACTAGGGGGGAATAAAGCAGACAAGAGAAGACACAAAAAGAGTGGGGACAGCTAAAGAAGGCTTGGGCAGCGAGCCAAGGACTGCGGGTTCACAATCACCAACAAGAAATATGCGACTTGTTCTCTGCCCTTGTCGTTCTGTGCCACTCCATACCTGAAGGAAGGGGCGAAAATGTCGGCAATAAAGAACAGAGAGGCAGTCTCGATTTAAAAGACGAAAAACAAGCGTGCGCGCCTCGCGCTCAAAGTAAAAAACAAAAACAAGTTTGACGAGAGGCAGCAGGGGGAGGGGAGAGAGGAGGGGGCCTGCGCCTGTTTCCCTTGCGGGAGCGAGCAGGAACCATCTGTTAATTACAAACAGATGGTTTGAAAGCTCGCTCCCGCAAGGGAATCGCCAAACGTGCACGCGTTGCCATTCAAAGCAATGCAATGCGTGCACATTTTTTACTGCAAAACTGAATCGATTTCTAAAGGTCTTTTTCCTATGTAGCGCATGCGCGCTGCGTAGGCGAGACCTAAAAACAGTATGTGGTTGCGCAATGGTCTGCACAGTGCAGTACTGTACACTAATCACTGTATGTCAAAGTACAAACACAAGTCCAAATACTCACCGCTCACCACCAGTGTTAGAAATGGGGGTCTCTAGTTGACAGTGGTATGCACCCTGTCCAAGTAGGGAAACTTCCTTCTAGTCAGCATAAGGAAGTTACACACCCAGATAACCCCTGCTCACCCCCTTGGTAGCTTGGCACGAGCAGTCAGGCTTATCTCAGAGGCAATATATCAAGTAAGTGTACATAACACACACAGTAACACATTGAAAACAATACAAAGGGACACCACACGAGTTTAGAAAAATAAAGTATCTTTATCTAAACCAAAGAAGACCAAAACGACAGACATCCAGAATACACAACTCAAAATATGACTTTTGAAAAGGTTTGAAGTAATTCTGTCCATAGAACTCAATGGATGCAGTGATTTTAAACAAGGTACCTCAGATGCATCAAAATCCACAAGGCAAAACAGCCACAGAGGATGAAAGCGTTGGAAAACACTGCGTTGCGTCGGTTCCTGAGTCCATGTCGATTCTTTCAGCTGCTCAGCATGGCTTGCGAAGGAGTCAGTGCGGGGTTTTCGGACTTCGAAGACACAGTGAACTCAAGCTGTGGCAGTTTTTCCGGCCGCTGATAGGCACTGCATCAATTTCTTCGGCCGCACAGTGGTGCTGCTTCTGAAAAACAGTTGAGAAAAAAGACAAGGGGACCCTACTCACAAGAAACCAGGGTAGTTAAATTATTATCAGAAACAGTAGTTCCTGTGGAATAGTAAAACTGTATATTAATAATGGGGTGCACAATCGCAATGGGGAGGGTTCAGGTAATGTCAGAGGGAGAAGAAACCACATACACCTAGGTATTAGTTTAACATGAATGTGTTTTATAATTCACAGGAAAAATATATACAATGAGAAAAAGAACAGTTGTGCGTAGTGTCCCCAGTGAAGACAGGAACCTAGAGTATTGGTGACATATTTGTGACAGTTTTACAAGGTTTCCAAAGTATTATAAAAGTCGACCATTAACAATTGTACATAGAATGAACCGCGACTATATACAGTGATACGCGCTGGTCTAATGGTTCGCTTTCTTTTTGTGTTGACGACGTTTCGACCCTTTGTGCGGTGTAGGGTCTCCTCAGGACCTAAGGATATAGGGACATCTAAAAAGAGAAGGATAATGTAAGTGTGTGGCCCATTATGCGGCACCAATGCGAAAGTAGGAGCACGAAGGCAATCGGTTCATGGGTACCTGGTGGGAAGACTGTGCAGCCGCGTGAAGAGTGTGTGCCACAGGTGAGTGATAGTAGAAGGAAAAAAGTTACTCACATGGGAACCCAGCCGGGTACTGAATATGTGAGAAGCGAAAACAAAAAGAGAAAGATATAGTTGAATCCATTAGGCCATGGGTCAAAGTGGTCTGAGTGCCACTGCCTCTATTTATTCTGAGTCAGAAACTTACCCCAAGTGAGGGTGAGGAAGGGCTGGCAATCCAAGAGTAGCACAGTGCTTGAATTAAGCTGATAACACACAGTAGGGTGTGTGAACTGGTAATGCTCTTAGGAACTCTGCGGAAAATAGCGGAGAATATGGGAACTAATCAGACCATGCGTGAAGCAAAGCATCAAAAAATGGGCCTAATAGAAGTATGCTTACCGGAATAAAATGGTGCAGAATACGCAATTACTGATGCAAAACACAGGGGGTGCAGGCCCGCCAACCTGTATCACATAACAATGCCACCGGTTTAGTCAAGGCGGCGGTTTGATGATCAGTGACCTGTGAGTAACAGGAAACTGGTCAAACTATGTCGGTAAGGATAATGACAATGAGACATGGCGTGACCTAGCCGAGGCAAGCATTCTTACCTGACTGGAGAGATTCTTGAGCGCGTGTAAAATCAGCGCGCATTACAACTGACAGCTTAAGTCTATCCGCATTATTCTTCAGGCGAAGGAGTCCTGTAAGTAAACAGGAATCCGGGCATTAATGTATAGTCCTGCGAGGGAGTGGAGTTATGGGATAATGAAAGTAGCAGTGTGGGCGCATCAAAGGACGCTTCCCCTATTACCTGATGTGCCGTGGTAGTTCCTAAAGGGCGTGCCGGTCCACGTGAAAGCAGCACAACAGCGAATGTCTGTCTGCTGGAGGGCCAGATGACAGTGAACGGGTCCTCGCCTCGTCCTTAAATCCCGTGAGGTCCCGCCGGAACCGGATTGACCCGCAGGCATCACTTGTGATTGCCGTGTGGCGGTGTCATCCAGTTTTCGGTGGCAAAACGGAGAAAGAGAAGAAAGACCTGATAGAAGAGGTCAGTGAAAGAGTAAGGGGGAAGAGAAGTAGGGATAAAAGGAGTAAATTTTCGCAATGTGGCAATAGTGCGGTTGTCGCAAGCAGGTTAAAAATGTATCTGCCCCTAGTTTAAGCAAGCTAATTGTCACGGGTGGCGCTTGACATAGTATAGCACATTTAATCATTTCATTCATATCCTGGAGGTCAAGCGCAGCATACTGAAGGCTGAAGGTGGCAGCGTTGTTATAAGGCAAGTAATAAACAAGGAGGACATACTCAGGGCATTTACATATCTAATGATACTGTCATACATACACTGTTATCCCGCCTGTCAATGAATATTACAGCAACAGAGTCCGCGCTGGGCCTCATGTGCAGTAAGTGCAACCAGTCGCGTGCACTGAGAGTGTGTGTGCATTCAGCCTGTCACAAGAGTTTGCTGTGCCAATTGATGAATTTCATACTGGTGTACCGTGTAGGTATAAGGCCGCTTCAGTGTGGCGCCTCATGTTTAAAATAACAATAACAATAAAGGCCAAAGCTCTCTATTAAGCAATCAGGTAATGCTGACTTTCATAATAGTGTACAATGTAGGTATCAGACCGCACGAGTGTGGCGCTTTATCCCATGAACTGTGCTAATCTTTGAAATGACATTAACAAATGTAAGTCAGACCTGTCCTATTAAGCAAACTGGTTGTTGGACCACATATAGAATTGTAAATATCTTCTCGTTGTACAAGCACATACATAGGGCATTCAGAGTCACGATATTGATTACAGCATATAGGATAGTTGATTATATAAACATCTATATTAATGGCTGTCATGGTGTGATCTCTATTAATGAAAAATAATTACGTCAGGCGTCGGTAACTGTATTGTGATTGATGGCAGAAGCTGTGTATACACAGAGTACAAACATACCGGTGTATATCTGTGTAATGTCTACTGTCCTGTACCTAATTCTTGGTCACATGTTGCCTGATGTAATATGTTAGTGAGGTCACAAAGCCTCGCCACTCTTCGGCGGAGTTAAGACCATGTTCTATGGAATTGGTTCTCTCTATCCAACGGCATTCAAGGCGTTGTAGAATCTGTGAGAGGTCTCCACCTCTCTCTGGGATGACTGCTGTGTCAATAACTTGCCATCTTATGTCATCAGCAGTGTGATTTTTTTCATTAAAATGAGACACCAAAGGTGCATTGGCAACTGACTGCCGTATACGGCTGCGATGTTGTCCAATGCGTGCCTTGACTGGTTGTTGGGTTTGTCCGATGTACGGCAGTCCACAGGGACACCATATGTAGTACACCACGTTTTGGGTGTTACAATTAGAGAAAAATTCCAATGTATGCTTCACGTTTGCATGTTCAAATGTACTGGTGTTAGATGTGAAGGTGCAGGAGACACAGTTGCCGCATCTGTGGTGTCCTTTAATCTGTGGTAAACCCCATGTGGATTGTAATGTGTTAGTTTTGCGTACAGTGTTCTCAGTGGAAGATCTTACTAAGTGATCTTTAATGTTCTTACCGCGTTTAAACGCAAACATAGGGGTGTCAATCTCAGGGTCAATACTTTTAATTATGTCCCAGTTTTTAGTTATGAGATTGCGGACTTTGCTAGTGTGTACTCCAAAAGTGGTGACACAGATAAGTCTTTCAACTGAGGCTTTCTCTCTGGTAGTTAAAAGTTTCTCCCTGGGACAGAACCATTTGCGAATATGTACTCCTTTTATCCCTACTTCTCTTCCCCCTTACTCTTTCACTGACCTCTTCTATCCGGTCTTTCTTCTCTTTCTCCATTTTGCCACCGAAAACCGGATTACACCGCCACACGGCAATCACAAGTGATGCCTGCGGGTCAATCGGGTTCCGGCGGGACCTCGCGGGATTTAGGGACGAGGCGAGGACCCGTTCACTGTCATCTGGCCCTCCAGCAGACAGACATTCGCTGTCGTGCTGCTTTCGCGTGGACCGGCACGCCCTTTAGGAACTACCACTGCACATCAGGTAAGAGGGGAAGTGTCCTTTGATGCGCCCACACTGCTACTTTCATTATCCCATACCTCCACTGCTTCGCGGGACTATACATTAATGCCCGGATTCCTGTTTGCTTACAGGACTCCTTCGCCTGAAGAATAATGCAGACAGACTTAAGCTGTCAGTTGTAATGCGCGCTGATTTTACAATCGCTCAAGAATCTCTCCAGTCAGGTAAGAATGCTTGCCTCGGCTTTGTCACGCCATGTCTCATTGTCATTATCCTTACCGACATAGTTTGACCAGTTTCCTGTTACTCACAGGTCACTGATCATCAAACCGCCGCCTTGACTAAACCGGTGGCATTGTTATGTGATACAGGTCGGCGGGCCTGCACCCCCTGTGTTTTGCATCAGTAATTGCGTATTCTGCACCATTTTATTCCGGTAAGCATACTTCTATTAGGCCCATTCTTTGATGCTTTGCTTCACGCATGGTCTGATTAGTTCCCATATTCTCCGCTATTTTCCGCAGAGTTCCTAATAGCATTACCAGTTCACACACCCTACTGTGTGTTATCAGCTTAATTCAAGCACTGTGCTACTCTTGGATTGCTAGCTCTTCCTCACCCTCACTTGGGGTAAGTTTCTGACTCAGAATAAATAGAGGCAGTGGCACTCAGACCACTTTGACCCGTTAATCATGTGGCTTAATGGATTCAACTATATCTTTCTCTTTTTGTTTTCTCTTCTCATGTATTCAGTACCCGGCTGGGTTCCCATGTGAGTAACTTTTTTCCTTCTACTTTCACCCACCTGTGGCACACACTCTTCACGCGGCTGCGCAGTCTTCCCACCACGTACCCATGAACTGATTGCCTTCGTGCTCCTACTTTCGCATTGGCGCCGCATAATGGGCCACACACTTACATTATCCTTCTCTTTTTAGATGCCCCTATATCCTTAGGTCCTGAGGAGACCCTACACCGCACAAAGGGTCGAAACGTCGTCGACACAAAAAGAAAGCGAACCATTAGACCAGCGCGTATCACTGTATATAGTCGCGGTTCATTCTATGTCCAGTTGTTAATGGTCGACTTTTATAATACTTTGGAAACCTTGTAAAACTGTCACAAATATGTCACCAATACTCTAGGTTCCTGTTTTCACTGAGGACACTATGCACAACTGTTCTTTTTCTCATTGTATATATCTTTCCTGTGAATTATAAAACACATTCATGTTAAACTAATACCTAGTTGTATGTTTCTTCTCCCTCTGACATTACCTGAACCCTTCCCATTGTGATTGTGCACCCCATTATTAATATACAGTTTTACTATTCCACAGGAACCACTGTTTCTGATAATAGCTTCTGAAAAACAGGCGCTGAAAGGGCAATGTGTCGACTTTGATAATTTCAAACGGGTCTTTGCAGTAGGAATAACCTCCAAGGGCCCAGAACAGGATTTAGCACCAGAAGGCAGGTCAGAACTCCCAGCAGTGGAGTTCAGGAATGCTGCAGGTGAAGTCTTTCTTGGCCCTGAGACTTCCCACATGAGGCAAGCACACACAAGCCCTTGGAGAAACTTCACAAGCAGGATAGAAAACTAAGTCCAGTCCTTTTGCTCCCCAAAGCAGAACCCACAACTGCAGGCCAACCCAGCAAAGCAACACACAGTAACGGGGCAGTACTCCTCCTCACAGCTCTTCAGCTCTTCTCCTTGGCAGAGATTCCTCTTGATCCAAAAGTGTTCTAAAAGTCTGTAGTTTTAGGTCCAATACTTATACCCCTTTTGGCCTTTGAAATAGGCATTCTTCAAAGTATTGTCTTTGTAGTACACAAACTCTTGCCATGCCTGGTCTTGGCTCCAGACACACTCCAGGGGGGTGGAGACAGCATTGTGAGAGGCCAGGCCACAGGCTTACGCAGGTGATAGCTCCTCCCACCACTCTAGCTCCAGAAGGCTCATCAGCCTGGTGATGGTCCATCAGGATATGCAGGTCACACCTTAACTCCCTTTGTGTGACTGTCTAAAGTGAATGCACAAACAGGCCCCTGTCAGTCTAAACCAGATGTTGATTCCACAGGCAGGTAGAGGCACAGGATGGTTAAACAAGAAAATGCCCACTTTCTAAAAATGGCATTTTCAAACACACAATTTAAAAACCATCTTCACTAGGAGATGTGTTATTAAATCCTGAGCTCAGGTAGCCCAAACTCTAAATCTCTAGCTGTTCCCAATTGAATGTTACACTTCTAAAATGTTACAAGGCAGCTCCAATGATTGCCTATGGGAGAGCTAGTCCTTTCAATAGTGAACAACGGAATTGGCAGTATTTTACTATCAGGACATGTAAAAAACACTAGTACATGTCCCACCTTTCACATACACTGCACCCTGCCAATGGGGCTACCATGGACCTACCTTAGGGGTGCCTTACATGTAGTAAAAGGGAAGATTACAGCATGGCAAGTGGGTGAACTTACCAGGTGGACATGCCAGTTTAAAATTGCACTTACAGACACTGCAATAGCAGGCCTGAGACACGTTTACAGGACTACTCACGTAGGTGGTACAACCAGCACTGCTGGCCCACTAGTAGCATTTGATTAACAGGCTCTGGGCAAATAGAGTGCACTTTACTAGGGACTTATCAGTAAATCAAATATGCCAATCATGGATATCCAATCACCAATACAATTTATACAGAGAGCATATGCACTTTAGTTCTTATCAGCAGTGGTAAAGTGCCCAGAGTCATTGGGCCAACAAAAGGAGGTCAGAAAAATAGGAGGTAACAGGCAAAAAGTCAGGGGATAAACCTGCAAAAAGGGCCAGGTCCAACAAGAAGATTCTGCTAAGAAGAAGAGCTGGAGAAGCTGTAGGAGGGAAACTGCCATTCTGCTTGTTGTTGTGTTGTGCTGGTCTACTGCTTGCTGCTTCTGTCTTGGGCAGTGGAAGGACTGGACTTTACTTTCTTAGCCCTGCTTGTCAAGGTTCTCCAAGGGGGTTTGTGTGCTTGCCTTCTGTTGGAAGTTTCAGGGCCATCAAAAACTTCATCTGCAGCATCTGGATTTCTCTGCTGGGAGTCCTGATTGCCAAGTGGTGCCAATTCCAGTTCCTGAGCTCTTGGAATCATGTAGCTGGTGTTGCAAGACAAGAAAAGCAACATTGACCCTGTCAGAGATGCTGCTGCCTGCACCGGAGCTGAGGGCACTGCTCGTGGAGTGCACAATGCAGCGCCACAACTCGCACTGCAGCCCCGACCTCTATCACATCATCGCGAAGCCGATAACCGACGTGAGTGACTTCCCAAACTCATCGACACATCGCCGTCGTATGGAACTGACATCTCACTGCCAACGCCACCTCACCTCCCCTGCACAGCAAGGACTCTATGCCTCGCCTCCTCTTTGGCAGTAATGAACCAACGCCACCTCGGCCGTTCAATGCCTCACCTCTGTGATGCAGTGCAACGTCTTTTGACTTCATCATTTTCCAGGGTACTGTTACTTAGGGGTCCATGTGACTCCGTAACCAGCCCCGCACCTTGCGGTTGGCACCATACTGTGGATTTGTATCTGTCACAATGTCAAGATAGCCCCGGTTGGAGCTATTGTGTTCTAAGAGCTATATTTGTACAGAAAATCTTCCTAAAAGTGATATCTTGATTTGTGTATGTTGGATTTTTGTCATTTTGGTCTTGTTTGGTTTAGAGAAAGATTGGCTATTTTTCTAAACTGGTGTGGTGCCCATCTGTAGTATTTTCACTGTGGTACTGTTTGTTTTTTTGTACAAATGCTTTACACATTGCCTCTGAGATAAGCCTGACTGCTCAAGCCAAGCTACTGAGAGGGTGAGCAGGGGTTATGTTGGGTGTGTAATTCCCTTACCCTGACTAGAAGGAAGCATCCCTACTTGGACAGAATACATACCACTGCCAACTAAAGACCCCCATTCTAACAGTTATGATAAACCCTTTTTAATGGTAAAGTTGGATTTTTCATTACAATTTTGAGAATGCCACTTTTAGAAAGTGGAGCAAAAAAACGATGGATTTAGGCCCAGATCTCTGTACTGGGGTGAATGTATGAGATTGTTCTACATTCTGTCCATCAATTGTTGTTTTTGCATTTGTCATCCCGAGTGGGATGGGTATGCCCAGACGTGGGCCCTGTGCTCTCCATGCCACTGGAGTCAAGCTATTCTGGCTGATGAGGGGTAAGACCCCGAAACCGGTCCTAGGATGCTTGTTTCCAGTCCACGGAGGACCTGGCCTTGCAGTTCGGGCTGGACTGTTCCCATTGGGCGCAGGGTCAAGACTGATTTGCATATGTCTGGATTCAAACTGGAATGGCATGGGGAGCAAAAAAATGATGGATTTAGGCCCAGATCTCTGTACTGGGGTGAATGTATGACATTGTTCTGCATTCTGTACATCAATTGTTGTTTTTGCACTTTTAGAAAGTTTGCATTTTTCTGCCCTTGGCCCTTAGTCTTGGGTCACATGACTTTGTGTAGCTGACAGTTAGACTTTGTGAATTCCTCCCAGACAGTCAGACAATAGAGGGATTAAGAGTGCCTCAATGAGCCATCACTGACACGCCTTGAGACCCTTATGGGTAAGTAGTCGCGCTTTACAAGACCCCTAATTGATTGGCTGACAGGATGGGGGGCGAAGCTGAGCACAGCCCCACTTGCACCTGAATAAGTTGTGTGATGTCTCCACACAAAGGGCTTAATGACTCTGTATTGTCACTGCAGCCAGTTTGGAGCCAGGGTAGGGGAGTGAGGAACTTCCATGCACTTCAAAGGAACTTTGCAGAAGCTTCTTCCACCTTCAAGGAGCAGAGCACCAGGGTATAAAAATAGGACCTTCAGACCCACTCTTCAGTTCACTACTGGACCTGTGGAAGAACTCTTGGAGGACTGCCTGCTGCTGTGACCTGCTTAGCACTCTGCCAGACGTCTGCTGCACTTGGAAGGACTGCCTTGCCCCCTGGAGCCTACCCTGAACCCTCAGAGGCCAGCCCTGCTGTTGAGCCCTGCATCTTCACCTGCACCCAGGGCTACCAGGAATGACTGCAAGGGCTAGTTTGCTGGCTTCCTGTTCAGAGCCACAGCGACATAAAAGGCTCCCACCATCTTGAACCCACACCTGGCACCGCCAGCATATTGCAGCCTCAGGCGCTGTGCCATGACCGGGGGATCCATGAACCCCAGCGGTTGCGGCGATCCTGTGGTAGTCCCACAGCAGCATTTGAAATATGGCGGTCGGACTGCTAGTGCGGCAGTGCTCGGACAGCCACCGCGGCTACGGCCTATGGAACGCCATAGTTGTAATCAGCCCCTTAATTGCCCAGTAGCCACAAAAAAGGAATGTGCCCTTGTTCAATGTAACAAGTGCTCCAATAAAATGTGGCTTGCCTTTAGCTCTAATGCTCTCAGAATTTCCATCGTCATGTTTTCTTTTCTGTCTAGCGCTCTGAAATGGCCTAGATGTTATGAAGTGCTTTATAAAATTTGTAAATAGATAAATGAATACAAAAATAAACCGTATCTGGAACTCAGACTAAAGTTTGTTACCCCTGGGTTCCCATATCAACACTATGGTTTAGTTTTGTGTAAATTATGTTTTGCATCCATCCCATGAGAAAGAGCAGGTTGCTAATGTCTCTGCCTTTGTTCTCTTGTAGAAACGCGAGCGTCTAGTGGGAAGGGCGATGCATGCAAATATGACAGGCACAAGAAGGGGACACAGTAAGGGAGTACCATGCGGACACTACGGGATGCACGCAAGGTGAACTGGAGACTGAACAGCGCACAGGCAGGGTCCTTTGCCAGTTGCATTGTGGCATGTTTCACGCTGACGCTGCGTGTCGTGTCAGCAATAATTTGGATATAATGCATTGATCCATCTCTATTGCCATGAATAAAAGCCTGACTGTCCAGATATTGTATTATAATATAAGAACTTCTTTTGCCATGTCAGGGATATGGAATGGAATACATAAACAATTGGGATGAACCCAGCAGGTATTTTCTGTTGAGTAGTCTATTTCTTGAAGTATACACTGAAGTAATCTCTCCCTAGTGACGCTAAACCTAATGTACAATCTTTCTAAAATAACAATAACTTTATTTCGTACATTTCAAATTGCACTTTAGCTTCAGCAACATCCAGCGTAGTACAACTTAGCATCACTTCTTGAACGAGTGGTCGTCAACATTGGGCGCCTAAACATAAATCAGCGTTATAAATTTGCCATTGAGTGTACCTTGTGGAATAATATATCGTACCATAAGAAAGTGCATTCTTGCTCCTTGCTTACAGGAGAAGCCTCCAGACTGACAGATTAGTCTGCTTTTATCCATTGTATGCTCTGAAGATTACTTTAATTTTAATTCACTTTCCCAGAAGATGCTGCATCCGGTCAGCATCGGAGTGGCTGCGCATCCGCCCAGGCGCCTCTTCTTTTGCGGGCTACTTGCTCTACTGAACTGCGGCTGCACGCGGTGCATGCAGTGTGCCCCTGTAAGAGGGCGGCCCTCTTAGGGCCACATTATGCACAATCCTGCGCCCCATTTGCTGGGATCCCTTCCCTTGGGAGTCCCCCAAATGTCCGGCGCCTCTGCGGCGTCAAATCTGGCGCGCAATGGGGTGGGGTCAAGTACTTATACCTGCTCCCACCCACTGGCCATCCTCTTTGTTCCCTGCTGGACACGCTGTCACCCTCCCAACTGCTTACCCTGCATGCCGGCGGGATTGCGGGCAAAGGAATTGAACATATTAATGTATCAATTTGTGTTTCAGGCAGAGTTACAGGGCAATCCGGAGGCTGATTGATACATAGGGATACCATCTTCAGGAGCACAACAGGGGTGCCCTATGCCAAACCACAGGAGTCTTTACGGCAGGACCCTGGATGAAAACGTCAGCGTCCCTCTAGTCCTTCGGGCGGTTGTAAGCCTGAGCAACCAGGGGCTTGCCTTGCAACGCTCCGCCCCTAAAAAGGCGTGAGTAAAGTCATGGACTGGTGGTCCACGGTAATAAAGGGGGAAATCCCCCAGAAAAGGGTATCACTGATTGGGTTGGCTAAGGTGCTGTTTGGCTCCTCAGGCTTGCGGGCAGCTTAGGTTACTCACCGCTGCCTGCCCTTGGATCTCCGTAAGTTAACCCACAATGTTGGCATACTTCATGTATGAAAATAAACCTGCAGCAAACTGTTTCCCAAAAAACTGGTGTGACTGGTTATTCATTGCAGCGTGACCAATTACTGCTAAGCGGGGGAGGGTTGCCGATCTCAGAACTATACATTCCTCAGGTGGCTTACGTTCTGTTCTTTGTAACAGATGTGGAGGTGCCTGGTTCGATAAGAAAGCGCATTCTCGCTTCTTGACAGCAGCGGAAGCTTCCAGACTTGCAGCTCGGTCTACTTTCATGAATTTTATGTTTTTAAGTTCTCATAATTATTTTAATTTTTATATTACTTTCACAGTAGATCAGTCGATGCCGCCAGGGAAGCACTTCTGTATTCAGTATCTGAAAGGCTAGACCCCAGTTTCGACCTTTCCTTTCTTTATAACTCAAGCACATACGAGTCAGTACTCTATTTGACATAAGCCACGCCCCCTCCATGATGGCGCCAGTGGCGTAACCTAACATGATGCCCAGTCCTGCAGAATTTGATGAGGGGCCCCTGAATTTCCCACATCTCACAAAAATGAATTGGCCTAGGGCTGAAGAGGGGCCCGCTGAAATGTTGGGGGACCCCCTGAAGATTTGGGGCCCCATGTGCTGCTCTTGGGGGACCCATGTGCAAGGGACTTCCTTACACCCCTAGATGGTTCCCGATTGCATGGACGCTGATCCGCATTTGCACGGTGAAGGCTTGCCTGTCAGCACCCGGGATAAACATAATTTGGGGACCCTGCTCGCAATAACTCTGAATTTATAATACGTTTTTATCTCAGTCACAATCTCGGCAACACAGTGGGAACATTCACTAAACTCTTCCTTAGCCAGCCTACATCTGGGCCCAACCCTGCAATAAATAGTTACCTTCTGGCTGGCCAGCACCAGTGAAGCAGAAAGATTAGTGGCATAAACAAGCCCGCTGCATATTGTGTAGTTGGCTGGTGTCTCATCTTTTGGGCCTGTGCAAACGGAGGGTGCATTTTTTTTAATGTACTTCAGTCCCTGCGGTGCGAGGAACAGGGACTCTGAGTCAGTTGGCACTATGCTGTGATTAAACTGGCCCAGCAGCAGTTGCACAAGGACAGTGCAGTCAAGAAGAGAACAAAAATGCTGCTCTATACTGCACATTGATATGTGGCCTACACTTGTGGTCTAGCCTGCGGCCCTACTGCGACAGAAGAGAAGAAAGACTAGTGGTCCGTCCAAGCCTTCTACCCTGTGTGGTGTAGTTTGTCTGTCAGCACCATTCAGGCATATTGTGCTGATGGGTGCTTTTCAGTGCTTAATTTGAAATAGGTGCCAGGGCCCTCGCCAGTAGACGACTGCAGCTTTAACCACACATTGCCTTGCCAGCGCTGCCAACGACAATACCCATGCAACCAACCATGGCACTCCTACAAGTGTGAATATTCAGACTATTCCTGGCCCCCAAAGCTATAAGAATGGCTTGGGTGTCAGGAATTAATTGTTTTTAATGTATATTGCATTAATAAACAGCTGTTGTTCAACTAATCTCTAAATTACACAGACAACGCCACCATGTGGCAGACTCATAGTGCCGGTGTTCACAATTAAGTGGTGGTGCCGAGCACCGGAAACCACTGGATCAAATTAAGCACTGATACTTTTGTTTACTGTGCTGCTTGTGCTGCATGGGACTAGTATTCAGAGTTCAGAGGCACTAGACTGTGATCGCCACTGTCTGGCAGTAGCTCCAAAAAGAACGATGCAGAGGAAGCATACAATGTCAATCTTTACTGCGCAGTGGGAGGGACACTCTGCATATACACTTTTCAATGTTAAACGCTTGCTGAATTTAACCAGAATCTAATAGTTATTTTTGTTTAACCCCCGTCGGTCTCTCAAAAAGAAAGTAAGTTAGTTTTTTTTAAAACTCTGTACAGTTTAGGACTGTCGCAAAAGCCTAACAGTGGGGGCCCTTGAAAGGTGGGGGCCCTGGGCCAGAACCCACTTTGCCCATGCCTTAAAACGGCTCTGACCCATCTGCACCCAGGCTGCGATCAGGCTGAAACTCTGTGGGGCAGATTTACAAGCCCCTTGCGCCACTTTTGCGTCACTTTTCCCATGTTAAAAATGACGCAATAGTGGTGCAAGGGGCTTGTAAATCTGCCCAATGTCTTTTTCCTCTGGACTCATTCCATACTCCACCTGCCCCAGACATAGCTTCAAATACACAGACTTGCCAACTCGGTTACCTCATATAAAATGCTTTCTACTTCATTTTTATTTGCTTCCCAAACATCAATTCGAGATATTGAAGGCAGAATAGGGGTGTCCTTCATTTCAGAATAAACCAAGATGGCATCCATTCATTGTTTAACATGCACTTCTTCATTTTAAAGTGAATAATTCCATGTTCAAGTGAGAATAGGATGTTGCCTTTGATGTATAGTATAACATTTGAAAGCAGCCAACACTTATTTCGCCCCCTGTAGCTGATGTGCTCATTCTCAAGGCTCAGAAAATAACATATTCATTGACGTCTTTAAAATCAGTCTTGGTCTATGTATTTCATGATCCATGGGTTAAATCCCTGATGAGCCATTGTGTTGGTGCGGTGTTAAGGCGCCTTAAGGGCGCGAAACACTTGTAAGCTGCTTTCAAATGTTATACATCAAATGACACATCATAGTCTCGCGTGCATGTTAAACAATGAATGGATGCCACGTTGGTTTAGTCTGAAAAGGAGGACACCCCTATTCTGCCTTCAAACTACTTTATGACTGGGGTAATAAGGGTCTAAACCCCATTGGAGTGTTCACCCGCAAAAAATATTGGGCATTCCTAATCGACAGGAAGAGGGTGCCAGACCCTACGTACTATTAGCTGATCAATACGAGATATACAATTTCATTATCTCGCAACAACCGAATATCATGTTTATTAATAAAACATGGCTGCGAGACTCCTCTGCACTTGACATCTATTCTATGAGCCACTCTGGGTAAAATATCCTTAGACCCAGTTCGGTGAGGGGCTCTTTTTCACTCTTCTATCACATGCGCTCTTCTTGATGTGCCCTCCTTGCCTTCCTTGCCTTCATGATAAGGGCTGATTTTCTCAATCAAGCTCAATCACTCTCCCTCCTACTCAGGAGCTTTTAATTATGGGATCATCTTCCACTCTCCCCCAACTCCCGCTCACCCACTAACTCCAGTAGGCAACCTACATTTTCATTTAGATGATTCCCAGCATACAGCCTCCTCTAAGCTCTTCGATGATCTTAGATCTTTAAGCCTCTCCAACACGGTTACTGCGCCTACTCACATACCAGGACATATACTTTATGTTATCTTTACGAACCTTAACAGTACATTTGTAGCTGTACCTTTTCCATTCTCCTAAGCAGATCATTATGCAGTTCCTTTCTATATTAGGGGATATGATGGTTATACCATTGCTACATCCTTTGCCCAGTCTCCTCTCCACCACTGGTGCTCCAAAATCTCTTAGAGCCCGATTACGACTTTGGTGGTGCAGCACAGTGTCTGCCCTCTGCCGCATCACCAAAGCCATGGTCGGGACACCGGCCAGATCAGGAGTTTCCTCCTGTCTGGTAGGCTTTTTTTTGGTGTTCCCACGGTGGTGCCTCTAAAAACGGGCACCGCAATGGGAACACCAAAAACAGTTCCTGCAAGGCATGGACTAAAAAGTCCATGACTTG
This sequence comes from Calotriton arnoldi, assembly GCA_963921515.1. NCBI lineage: Eukaryota > Metazoa > Chordata > Amphibia > Caudata > Salamandridae > Calotriton > Calotriton arnoldi. The sequence continues at coordinate 615,388 of CAWUFW010002412.1, forward strand.
CAGGAACTGGTGTGCATGCACACAGGGGGGCACATGTTGTGCCCCCCTGTGTGCATTCACAGGGCGCAGAGGCAACAGGGGGCCCTGTTGGGCTCCCTTTGCTTCCTCTCTGCCATGGTTTTCATGAAGGAGGAACCGCCATGAAAACCCTGGCATAGAGGAAACTCCTAATATGCTTGGCGGGACCATGGCAGTCCCGTCAAGCATATAGATGCCTCTACACCGCCGCAACACGACCAGGGAATGGCGGTCCCCTGGCAGCTGTGGTGGGGCTGTGGCGGTCGGACCGCCTGTCTCATAATAGGGCGGTCGATAGACTGCCACCGCCACTCCCCCACAAGTCTGGCGGTTCATGGACCGCCAGACTGATAATCGGGCCGTTAGTCTAATCTCTCTAATGCCCTCAACACTTCTCTTCTTGTACCTGCTGCCGATATATCAATGGATATCTGATGATTTGGACATCATTGAATCCCATAAACTACTCAATGCCCATCACAAAAACACCTCTTCCCCACGGTATACCTATCAGCTGTGTAAGGCTATGCAATATTGCAAATCTCCTGACGCCTTCATAGGAAAGTCTATAGCACTGATTTTAAGGCTACCTAGATATAAGCCCATTAAAAACTATTAAAAGCTTATGTGTACTGCTCGCATCTTACTAGTCTTAGAATCACCTTCTCTGGCAAGTCATACCGTGACATCTTCTCTGATGTTAAAAGCTATCTTGCACCTACAGCTATAAACAACTCTGCAAAACCCTCTGAAGAACTCTGTTTTACTCTCTCCTCTTTTGTTCACGAGAAAATAGAAAAAATACAATCTGATTTCTCAAACCAACCATCGCTGGCCTCTTTATAATAATTTGACACTCTTTTAGTGTCCAGTAAGAGATCACCCTTCTCTGATTTCTGCTGTTGAACCTAAAGGATAGCCATCACCTTCTAATCTCTATTAATTAGGTATTGAATCTTGATCCAAATCACCCTTCATGTTCTCGTTCTAGCAGGTGATATTACTTATTCTTTTCTCTCTGATTCCTGCTGCTGTACCTAGAGGATAGCCATCACCATCTAACCTCCAGTAATTCAGGATTGGCTCTTAACCCATGCCCCCCTCATGTTCTTGATCTAGCACCTGATGCTACTTATTCTCCCCTCTCAGCTTTCTGCAATCTCTATGTTCATTTAGCTAACTTTCTGCCTCATGGAAGCACACCTTCGTGGTACCAGTATACTCAGGGGCTTATTTATGAGCCCGTGCGTCACTTTTGCGCCGCCGGTGCGTCACTCTTTGTGACGCACTAGCGGCATAAAAAATGCGCAATGTTGCGTCATATTTACAAAGTGACGCATATAGGTAGATGCGTCACTTTGTGAACCCCCGCGCCACATTATACCTGTGCCAGGTATAATGTATGCAGGGTGGGCGTACCGACGCAAGTAAGCCTCGTAGAAGTGACGCAGTGAAATCTATGAGATTTCACTGCGTCACTTCTAGGACGCAAATGCGTCACTATCTTACGCCTGCCTCACAGCAGGCGTAAGACTGACGCAGGCACATTTGAAATGGGACTAGCCCATGTGAAATGACCCATTGCTGGAGTTGCGTCACTTTTGTGACACACTCCAGCAATGCGTCATTTTTGCGCCTACAGATACGTCAGAAAATTTGACGTATCTGTAACTCCTTGCGACATGATGCGTCATACTATAAATATGACGCATCCAGCATGTCGCAAGGAGGGCGCAATGAAAAGTGACGCATCGCTGTTTTCACGCAGCGATGAGTCACTTTTCATAAATGAGGCCCTCAGTATTTTCCACACAATATCATTTTTAGCGTTACCTTTCAAAATTCTTGAGAAACACATAAACACAGTTATCTTACTATTTAGAACTATACTCTCTTTTAGATGTAGCAGAATCAGGCTTTTGACTTTCACACGGTACTTAATTTTCCCTGCGGCCAGTGTCTGAAATCCTTAGGCTTATTTTTGATCAAGAAGGCTCTGCCTCCTTGGTTTAATTTAAACTTCTTGACTACATTTGATATAGTCTCCTACTCCATCCTAATTTCAGGTCTCTTTAAATTAATATTCTACAGTCAACCTCTCTTCTAGCTTTATTCTTTTCTTTTCAATCTGTATCTCTTCCACTGTTTCGAACTTCTGCAATCCCTATTACTTGTGGTTGTTTCTCACGGCTAGTCTTTAAGCCCAACACTTTTGAATGCTTACATTACTCTGTTTGTCACTCTTGTTTGTTCTTTCTGATTCATAATTATGTCTTACTCTGAGAACACACAAACTATAATTTAGATATTTGAAAATCCTTCCCCTCTACCCAGGAGGCTGTTCACACTTGTTTGTCTTCAGTGGCAGGTTGGATGAATGAGAACTGCCTGAAAATGAATGGTGAGAAATCTGAAGTATTTATACTTGGTGAACAACTATACATGGTAAACAGCCTTCACCGTGGTATTCATCACACTGGCCTTTGGGATAAGGCTCTCCTCCTGTCCTGGGTCCCTCTACCAGGAATTTAGGCTTCATTGGCAAGCTAAATCTTACATTTTGAAATAAGTCGATCGTGTTGCCGCTGTCTGTTTCTCTTTGCTCAGAAGGATGAAGAAAATCTTTCCATTTGTTTCCTGGATACAAGCAGTGATATAAGCCCTGGTTATTTCCAGATTGGAGTATTGCATTTCCCATTTCTGGGAATCTTAGGGTATCTGTTTAACCCCCTGCAGATCATCCAGAAAGCTGTGAATTGGATTTTTGACAGCCTCCCTCCTCAAGTGTCCATCTCAAAGATCTTCACTGGTTTCTGATTCATAAATAAATCTTCTTCAAATTTCTTGACTTGGTCCATAATGCAGCTTTCAACTCTGGACCTGTATGATAAACTTACTCCCTACCAACCATCCCTCCCTCTTCGGTATTCCTCCAAACATTTCCTGATGATCCCACACTTTAAGTATGTTCCTTTAGGAGGTTACTACTTTTTCCATATTGTAACCAAGTTATGGAATGCTCTTCCCACTGCTATTAGGACAATTACCTGCCACATCCACTCCAACGATAAACTTAAAACCTGGCTCTTCTATCAAGATTAGTTAACTTTTGTCAGCATCCTTCTCAGCACCAGGATGCCTGGTTTCAGGTAACAGTCGCGCAGTACAAATTTTATAACATAACTTCACATATATCACACCTCTTCATCTTCCTCCACCATAAGCTGTTTGGTTGGGATATCTCTCCTATTGCTACCCCTTTAGAATATGCCAAGGAAGAAGTGAAGTATTGGGTGTGCATTCCATTGTTTCACAAACTTTCGTTGGTGAGGTGGGTTTCCTATAGAAATGCAATGTCAAATTTATATCTGTCTTCATAAGCCAATATTCACCTTGCTTTTCTCGGGTTGTTCAGCTCTCTAAAGTTCCTTGTCAATAAGCAGGTTGTTAGGCTATCACTTCTGTCTCTCTCTTTGTCCTTTGTTTGCATCTGTATGTTTCCGATAGACTTTCTTGTGTCTTGACTCTGAGTTTACATGACTATTGATCAAAGTCTGTACATGCTCTGCCATAGCCAAGCTATCCCTATCCCACTGCCTCCCTCCTCCCACACTGAACACAAAGTCTAGTTTACTTATCGCTTCATCGGGTCATCATTTACACCAAGAAGGGCTCTGACTCTGATTGTCTTCTCTCTGTTCTGTTTCATTTAGGTGTATTATATTGTCTCTTGGTGTTTCCATTGACAGTGGTGACCCTACAGTTTTCTTTTTATTAAAAAAAAGTTTCTGTCTTTTAGGGGGGTCCAGTGCCTTGAGACCCCAAAAGGATGTTTAGCCGCCCTCTATAAGAATTCTAATTGATTGATTGAGGGGATCATTGAAGAGATATGTCTTGCCTGGAACATGAACTATAGTCAAGCAGGGTACAGCTTTGTGTATGGAGTACTCATCTGTTTGAGTTTTTTCTTAAGTTATTTGGTACTGTTGTTGTTCAGTTCTTTCCTTTCTATTGCCAGTCTCAAAATTGTATCTTGATCTCTGTAGCTTAGTAATCTAGCACAAAATTGGACACACAGGAGCTCCAGCAATGGGCCTGTGTGCCACAGACCAATATGCTCTTTCAATCCCAAACATTTGGAGAAATTGTGATCTATTGAACATTTCTATTAGCATGTTTTCCACATATGTCTCTATCTGTCCCATGGAAGAAGACTGCAGCGCTCCCACTATCTGTATGTTGTATCTCTTTTATCCAGACTCCAGGTCTTCATTTTGGGCCTTAGTGAGCCCCAGCATTTTTTCCATCTTTATTTACTTCTCCTTTCTTGCCTCAATTTTATCTTCCATCTCTGATGTTCGGTTACTGTGATTATCTAATATTTCTTTTATTACATCCATTTGTACTGTCATCTATTTGCCCATCTACAGTGGATACACTTTTCTCCATGTCAAACAATAGTATTTTGATGTCAGTGCTTCTAACATCTGAGGTGCAGTTTTTTTCTCACTGGCTTCTCTCTCACCTTCTGTTGCATGTGTCATATTGTCGTGTAGTTCCTAAAAATACATACGATCTGCGCGTTTAGACAACATAAACTAAGGGATTGGTGTCCAGACTGATTCCAGACACCCACAAAGGATATGTTAGCCTTTAGACCAGCTAGCTCACAGTGCCACCATAAACCCCCTAACCTTACCAAGGAGCCAATAGTTTCTGGCAACTATCGAACATGACAACCCTTGATTCTTCAGGGATCATGGAAACAGTACAGTACTTTTCACTCAGTCAATCATGCTCACTTAGTCTCAGAGACATACACAGAACAAACGATGGGGACATTTTCAATAAGCATTTATTGATCCAGCATCATTCTAGTATAAAACATGTTTGCTGCGACAATCATTAGACAGAAACAGATGTATAAGCTTACAAGCACCAACAGAGTAAATAAAAGGTAGAATTCCACCATGGTGCTAAAACAGTGAATATATGCAGGCATATAGATACATGACGGTAATCAAGCGAACTCCTACGATGCAAACCCTACCTAAGTGTGCCTAAGTGTACCTAGCATGTATGTAGGTGTAAAGCCAAGAATCCCCTAGGAAAGAGCCAACCCCATTACCTGATGGGAGAGAACGAAGGACCCCGTCTTGGTCTCAAGTTGGACACCCCACAAGGGATGCCAGACCACTGCTTACTGGAGCTTCCGGAGGCCAGGACCTCAGCATCTAGTGTCAGCGTGGAAGCTTCTCCTCTGCTTAACTAGTGTTGGTATGGTTCTTTTATACCATAATGATAGCCTCGCGGTTCCTTACACAATCGATATGTTGTTAGTACAATTATGCAAATGAGCCTAGCACAATACCTGCGATTATGCAAAGTAGTTCTTTCGCCCTAGTATGAAGATGACCATGACTTTTACACAGAGTATGTTCATGCTGTTATGTAAGTCATGTGCTGGGACTTTCCAAGAATCCTCATGCATAATAAATTAGGCTAGTATCAAGGAAACTGATCGAAATTTATTCAGCACATAACTGGGTAAAAGGTTAGTGTTAGAACCGTTATGCAGATCAAGGTAGGACAAATGTAGGTAAAAGGTCGTGTAGCTACCTAGGCCTAGATTGGAGTACATAACAATATGTGTTGGATGAAACCTCAGTTTTGCTTCTTTTGTGTTTGCTGTTTTCTTGCCTCCAGTCACAGATGTGTGGTGTACAGTCTACTATTTAGTGGTTGCTGCTGTTCTGACTTCAACTGATGACACCAATTTTATACATGCCATCCCTCGCCATTCCAGTTCGAACACTCACCCTCACTGCTGCAATGTGGAGCTCTCATCTTTCACTGTCACCTGGCTATATTTGTCTGCAGAGCAAGTGCTCACAAATTATATTGATTTGCATATCCATTGTTTAGATGCCACTATATTTAATTGTGACCATTATTCCACTGTCTGCATGAGCCATAAATGCATGCCTCACAATTATATATTGATGCTCCTACTGTTTTTTTATCCTACTTACTTTGTATTAATACTTCCAGACTCACCGCTTGCATAAGTAGATTAGCATTCCTATCTGCACCACCGGTGTACATGCAGGTCAATTTCTGAGTCCAGATCACAAACCTTATCGCTCTTGAGTGTGCCATGCACGGACCCTGTTTTCCAGGTCTTGATCACTGCCAGCTGTCTCCTCATCAGCAGTCACTGAGTTTTTGCCGATATTTTCTGGCATTTGCTTACTGGACACTAGTCCCAGTCTCAAGCAGCAGCATCAAATATTTGCACATTTGTAGAGATTCCACATAAAGGCCTGATTTAGGCCCTGCTATGTGTCTGCATTGTTAGGGGTGAGGGAGAGGCTTCCCCCAGGGCTAATTGTGATACCAGGGGCCGTAGCTATCGAGCTGCTCACAAATTTCTCCATTCTTTCTGCCTGTAGACAAGAGGTATGATTCATGAAGATGGCTATGTTTTATGGAGATATTGATGGATAGTCTGCTCTAGCATCATTTGAGGGCAGCCATATTGGATCCTGGCTCTTTGGTGACCCTGATGGGCCCCTCATCATTAAAAGCTGCAGAGGTTATAGGTTGTGATCTCTAGGTTCCCACCAGTTGGTTTTGACTCCACTCCATGGGTGAGTACGATATGTCATAAATAATTCCACCTGTTGAATGAAATTGGCTTGAAAAACTGCCAAAATCTGCTACACAGGCAGGTTAGGAAAACAGGTGTTTCTTTTGTTGCTTGAACACAGATTGTGGATTAATCACCACAATTCTTTGAAAGGGTTCCCAATCAGATTGCTTACCTTTCAGAAATCCACCTATTCTACCAATCAGAATATTATGCAATGTGATTGACTATCAGTAGTCAATAAGATTGGCCATAGGGCAACTGCTGCGCCTTGCATATGGGCAGATAATCTCATAGTTGTCCAAGATCCACTGCAAGAGATCACTTGCAGTTTGCGTTTTTTTTATTCTGTTGTAGGAGAAATCGGGTCACTCTAAAGCAGAGTATTTGCCATTGCATTCACTTCTGCCGATCACAAACTAAATAATACCTTCACCCAGACCTAATCTATACCTCCTTACCCATTGATAGGTGCCTACACTGTTTCTAGCACATCTGGCAGGACCATTGCATCTTCTGCATCCCTTTGGACTTCATGCAGTTGGCTATAGATTTTAGACTAGGGAACACGCTCTTGCTGCAAGTACAGAAAGGAAGAAGTGGTCTGGGGGATACTAGGAAAGGTGGACGCCTGGGAACGTGGAACATACTGCAGCATCACTCACACAAAAACTAATGACATTGTGAAAGGCCAGATCATTGAACTCATTGTCCAAGACATTAACTATAGCAACAATCTTAGAATGGATGATATTTAGGTTGGATGCTCAAAAATATTTTTTTTAATTTAAAGTTTATTAGTAAATCCTATTTCTTCTGATCAAGTATGTCAGCATTTGATATTTTATTTCACTATCAGTTTGTTATAAAAATAACAGGTCAGGTGGGCTGATAAATTATAAGGGATAAAGTACCCCTGCTGTACATTATAGGATATTGCAAGTCATAGAGGAGTTTCATAAACGTATAGAGAGCGTGGGTACTCACATTTTCCCAAGGGCCAAAACGTTTGGTCTGTGGTGTGACCGAGGGCCGTGTTGAGGCCAGCCGAGTGGCGGTTGGGGGGGTTAAGGACTGTAAGGTGGGTGTAGGGGAAGTGAAGCATGTACATCTAGTGGCTGAATTGCACAATGTGAAACCAGAAAACCTGGGATCAAACTCGGCTTCCCCACTTGACCAAATTGTGTGAAGCCTGGCAATTGTTTTATTTTACTTTCACTCCTTTTTCTTCATTATCACATGTAAGAGGACCTTAAAATATATGACTTCAGGATGTGCAATGTGTGAAACCTTCTCCTGTGCATGATGTAATAATCTATAATGTTGTGCATGTATAATAGCAACAAAGGATTGTGAATTGGGCCCATAATGTTTTGCTCAGTTGATAAAAAATCAAAGCTCTCAAATTCATTCTAAGATAAATATGTTCTATATTATTTGTATCCTGTGCTTTTATATAATTTAAGCTTCACTACAAATAACTTTGATTTATTTTCCCTTTTAAGCACGACAAATCAGATTTGCAACTGGCTGAGATATTTTCTCTTTCATCTCCCTTTTTTCCTCTTCAAGGCTCCTACTCATTTTTAGTCCTTTTCAGGCCAGTGTTTCACAGACTGGGAGATTAAAGAGACTTATCATCACATATTCGTTCAAAGGATTGTTGGAGCAGAGGGTGCTGAACTCACCACTATGTGACTGCTGGTGGCTAGTAATGAGTTGGACACCTAAGGGCTAGATCACTCTTCCGGGGTCCTTGGAGGTTAGTGTGAGAAGTCATTATGCCTGAATCCCCACACTTAATACATTCTAAAGCAAATGTGGACTGTGGACAAGCCCTTTAACGTGGTTTGTACCAGGAGATGGTGCCAGAGGCTGAGAGTTTGCTGACCCAGGCCCAGCAAAAACCTCTGACATGTCTTTGTCCATCTTGTGGCCGGCTGTGGTAGGCGGAGTGCTAAAGATGATAGGAGTGAAACCTCCTGCAGTCTTTTGAACATCAATACATTTCAGGTCATTTGCTTTCCTTTCCACTCTGTATTCACTTTTGTTTCATTCCTTGTTGTGACTGCCCAGGGTGTCCGTTCATAGGGCATGCAGCATTTCCTTGCAGGGAGCCAATCCTCTTTCTAAGCTGACTTGATTGTTGTTGAGTCAATTTCTTCTTTCGCTCTCTCCTCTAGATGTGATATTCAGTGACCATTCAGAGGTAGTGTGGATGGTGTTGCTTATTGCCTTCCTGAACAGCATGGAGGCAGGTGCATACTGGGTGACTGAGTAAGGTATATTCCTTTTTATGTAGGAGACAGTGAGTTGACTACTCAAGGTTAGTCTCCAATTCTCATAGTATTTTTCAAAGTTCACAAAAACCAATCTACCTTCCCGCTTGCTTGTGACGACCAGTGAGTGATTTTTATGTTATGTACTTGTTGTTTAGGCTTAGCAGGTAGTCCTGCAAGTCTACCTCCTGAAAATGGGGGACAATATTGTTTTTAATTTCTTCAGGTATCACGTGTAGCAGTCGTAGAAAATTTCACTGGGGCTATGTTTTTGAGCTCTGTTGATTGTACAAACGAGGGTATTTGGTGCATGCGTAAACTATGAATAGCAGATACCACCCACCGCCAGTAGTGTAAAGGTCCATACTTAATTTCCACCATGGTGTCTGGCATTCCTCCTCTGCGCTGATTGGTGACTAAGGATTGGGAGGGGGCCAGATGCTTGGCACCATGGTTTGCACTTTAGCCCAAGACATATAAAGAAATACTGTTGCCCTGCTTGATAGTGATGACCTCTATCAATCTCAGAGTACCTGAAATCAACGTCTGTAAAAGTCCTGCTGGCAAATGCAAAGGATGCCCAGTTTCCTTTTTTTGATCCCATATGGGTACTGTACCCAACCCTCAAGGGACAGCATCGAATGCCAATGTGGCAGTTTTGGCATGGTCTAACTATTTTATAATAATTTCCTGAAGGTGAGAGACTTTAGCTACTGGAAGGGTTATTTGTGCATTTCCCTATGGTCATTCTGTCATGTTCTGCATTCAGTCGCTCAGTGTTTTATTCATTGTAGCCAGATTGAGTATGAAATATCCACCGTGCATGACCATGTACAAGAAGTTAGGAACCACCATCGCGGTCTGTGGCAGGTGTGTTAACTTGATATCACAGATGTTCTTTGAGTCATCGCTCACTGCTTGGCTGGAAAATACAATAACAGAAGAACTCAAAATTGGCTTTCAAGAATTTGCACATTTTTTTATGCAGAGTGAGGCAGAATTCAGACACCTGTTGTAACACCACAAGAAGCTAATTGTGGTGTTGTACAGTTGAGGTCGCGTAGATCAGAATGTATTGCTTACATTCATTTTTTTTTTTTTAAATCGTCTTTATTGGTTTTTCACAGTTTAAGCATAGTACAAGTTGCAGTCTTTGTTATACAATATCATACAGTGACATTTACCAACTTGACACTTGGTGAGGAACCAGGCTACCTTGCATGCTGGTGACAAGAGGAGAAAATACACTTTTTGTATATATCATTGTATGTTATCCACTTTATACTCTGCGAAAAAAAGCAACAGACTTTCCTTGTCACCATATTTGCCCACCAGTCAAAACGCTATAAACACAACAGAAGAAAAGAAAAAACCTATACAATCTCTAATAACCCACACATGTGTAGTGATGCGAGTCGTGCATGAGCTAGGGTATTTGTGTAAGTGTGTGGTCTTTGAAGTCCGTGGAAGCAGGAGGGGGGGATGGGGATGAGGGAGGAGCTAAAGCGCCATGAGGAGGTGTCCAAGTTGCTCGTATCTGTATGCTATGGTATTGTTATCGGATCCAGAGGTGAGAGACCCTCTCAGCCCTGTGAGGGACTAGATGCGTTCAGTTTGCCTTCCACGAAGGACAAATATTCTTGCCATGGCATAGGGTGAGCCTGAGGGGGGTTACGGGGTGTCGTCAGTACTTGTGTCGTATGTTCCGCCACCAATGCCTTGCGGAGATCCAGCATCCAAAGACGCTTATCGGGTGCAGCACTCGACTTCCAAGACATAGCTATTCTCTGCTTCGCTAGTGCCAGTGCTAGGTTTAAGAACTTATTAAAATGTTTCCGCTTTGCATTGCGCTTGGTGACGCCAAGTAGAAAGTGCAGGCCCTGTACAGGTACCAGTGTGTCAGTTGCCCCCTCTAGTATTACCGCAATTTCATTCCAATATGCCCCCAGGCGAGGGCATGCCCAGACCATGTGGAGGAACGTTGCATCCGACTCTAAACAGCAAGGGCATATATCGACCGACGTGGGGTACATACGGGCTAGTCTGTGTGGTGTTAAATATGTGTGGTGCAAATAATTAAACTGTGTATATTTGAGTCTAGCATTCGTGGATATTATTTTGGGATACCCTATGCACTGCGTCCACTGTTTATCAGTTATGGTGACTGCCAACTCAGAGTCCCAATATGCCCGAAGTGGCGCCAGTAGGGAAGTAGAAGCGGGGTTGAGAGAACTGTATAATGCCATCACTGCATGTCTGCCCTTCCCATGTGTAAGCAAGGTCTGCAGCACCTGCGATGTGTCTGTCTCCCTCTTCGCGTTCCCCCATGTTTGGAGGAATTGTCGTTTCAATAGCGCATAAAGCAGGAAAGTACCCTGCGGGATACCGAAGTTCTCCATCAGTCCTTCTAGGCTTTGCAACTGCGCATTTGTATATAGATCACCCCAGGCATCCAATCCCATCGCTGCCCAGGATTCAAGCTCCCGTCGGTCATGACAGGTGAATGAGCCTGGTAAGATCTCTAGTGGTAGCATAGGCGCATAAGGCATTGTTAGGCTCTTAGGTACCACATAGCGCAGCCAACTGTGTCTAGCTGCCGTCATCAGCAGGTTGCCTTGTTTCCTCTGTGTCGGGGTAGTGGAACCCGACAGCCATTCTAAAATGGCTGTGCGTCTTAATAGCGTTGCCCAGCTGGACATTTCTGCCACATGGGCACTCGCTAGCCATCTCATTGGCCATTGAAGTTGTGCAGCAGCATAATAATGCTGGTAATTTGGAGCCCCCAATTCCCCATCCGCGAGCGGAAGGTACAGTTTGCGGCGCGCCACTCTTGACCTTGAGCCCCCCCCCATATCAACGCAACCAGGAGCAACTCCAGGTCCTTAAAAAAGGACTTCGGCAATCTATACGGGAGGGCGGCAAAAAAGTAGAGGAGCCTCGGGAGTAAGAGCATTTTAGCTATAGCCACTCTGCCCATGGGGGACAAGGGGAGGCCGCGCCAGAACGGTAGTGCTGCGCGTGCTCTCGTCACTGCCTTACCCAAGTTCCCTTCTATGATGTCCGCACTGGAATGATAAACCTGCACCCCCAAATACTTAAATGTGTCAAATGCCCACTCCAGCGGAGTTCGGGGCATACCCTGTCTTTGATCTAGTGGGATCCCTTTCATGGGGAAGACTACCGACTTAGGCCAGTTAACCCGGAGGCCTGAGGCCTGAGCGTGGGCATCTAGGAGCACCATTAGGTCCTGCAGTACAGCGCTATCTCCTTGAAGGTACACCAGCGCATCATCTGCATATAGCAAAATTATATGCCATTGTCTATCCGCATGGATACCCCAGTACAGCACTCGTTGGCGCAACCTGCATGCCAATGGCTCCATGGCGAATGCGAATAGGATAGGCGATAGGGGGCAATCCTGTCTGGTGCCTCGCTCAATGATAAATTGTGGAGAGATGTCACGCCCTGTCCTGACTCGTGCCTGCGGGTTTGTATATAATATACGTAACCCGCGTAAATATTTAGGACCAATGCCAAATTTACCCAGCACTTCTATCAGGTATTGCCACCCTAGGTTATTGAGCACCTTTTCGATATCCAAGGCTGCCAGCCAAGAGGTATCGACTGCCGTACGGGACCAGTCCAGCAACCTGAACAGGCGGTGCAGATTCAGCTCAGTACTGCTCCCCTGGATAAAGCAATTTTGATCCTGTTGTATCAGGAGGGATGCCGTTTTGATTAGTCTATTAGCCTGTGCTTTTCCCAGTATTTTATAATCGGCATTTAATAATGACATGGGCCAATATGTTGCCATTTGCAGCGGATCCCTTCCAGGTTTAGGTAGTACCACCAACAGCGCCTCCCGCAAATACGCCGGGAGTTCACCCCTTTCATAAGCGTCCTCATATACGTTCACTAACTGAGGTACCAGTTGTTCAGAATAAGTGGAGTACAACTCCGAGGGCCAGCTGTAGGTGCCCGGTGATTTACCCGCCGCTAACTGTTTAATAGTGTCCAGTATTTCGTCCGCTGTAATAGGTTCCTCTAATGAGTCATGCTGAGATTTTGTGGCCTGCGGGAGCTGCACTGTAAAAGCTATGAATGTGAGGGAGACTATTAGTGACAGGAGCCCTATACAGAGCTGTATAATATTTGTAAAAGGAGTCGTTGATTGCCGCTTGCGTGTTTACTATTACCTCTTCGTTGTTATATATTGCAGTGATGGGGGTTTGAGAAGAGTCGGTTTTTAAGAGCCAAGCTAACATTTTGCCTGCTTTATCACCCTCTGCGTGCTGCCGGGCTAAATAGTGCTTGTAGTCTAGTGCATTTAGGCTATCTAAGGTCTCTTTGTATGCTAGCCATGCCCTGGCCAGCAGAGGAATCACCTGGGGATCTGTGGGCGCCAGGCTTTCTCATCTTTGAATCTCCGCCTCGTGCCTTTGCGAATCCCTCAACAACGCCATGCGTGAGCCATATGTCGTCTTGATGGCCTGTGCTCGGGCGACCGGTTTAAACGCGTCCCATTCTATGCCTCTATTGGAAGCGGTACCTGTATTCTCCTGGAAATATGTGGTAATCGTCTGTAAAATAGCAGAGCGAAAGGTCGTGTCCCTAAGCGCAGCTACGGAAAGACGCCATGTCGGGATCCTAGTCCTCTGAACGCACCACGAGAGGTGCAGCTGTAGTGGGTTATGATCAGATAGCGCCCGTGCTAGATATTCCGTATGTGTTACCCTAGCTAAGGCTTCCATGGAGCAATATATTGCATCGATCCGTGTGTGGAGATCATGCAGCTTGGAGTAATGGGAGTATATGCGCGTTTCAGGGTGCTGACTGCGCCACGCGTCTTTTGGTTGCATGTGGTCTGCCCAATCCCTCAGGTGTCTTGCCAGTTGAATGGATTGTGCTCCCATGAGCGGCGGACCTCAGCGGTTCAGATCGAGATCATAAGTACAGTTATAGTCTCCTCCCCAAAGTGTTGGCGCTGTAGGGTCAAACAGCAGGGACGGTGTGAGTGTCTGTAGGAACTGCGCCTGTCCAGTGTTCGGGGCATAGAGAGAGACCAGTGCCAGTGGGGACCCATCCAGCAGGCCCTCTAATATCACGTAACGGCCCTGAGGGTCGATGCGGATGTGTTCCAGGTTCAACGGTGTGCCAGGTGCCACCCATATAAGGGCGCCTCTGGCATATCCGGAGTATGAGGTGCCTATGACAGTGCCCCTCCAGCGCTTGCGCAGTGAAGCCAATGTTTGTGCGGTGAGATGCGTCTCTTGTAGTAATGCGATTGCGATCGTATGGGAACACAGGTATTGGTATATTTTATGTCTTTTGACGCATCCTGCCAACCCGCGCACATTCCAGGTTACGAGTGTGTAATCATTATTAGCCATTCAGTCCCTATTGTGATGAGAGCAGGAGAAGCCCCATACAAGCAGTTCCCCCGCCTAGCCACCCAACCTATTTGTCCACTCCATTGCCCCTCAACTACCCCGCGTATAATATTTTGCACAACTGCATCACAGGCCTTACACAGTAACAAGTAGAGATCGCATTAAACAAAGGTAACATTCCCGGAACTCCCCACCCAAGGCTGGCTTGCCAACGGGCAATTGGCCACATGCACTGAAATGTCTTCAAACTTGTTGTAGAACAATTGCTATCTCAGCTACCAAACGTTCTGTGAGGGCGCAGCTGAATTCTATTCTAGCCTGACTTTGGCTGCCGTCTATTAATCAACCAACACTAGGATATCACATAACTCAGTCCCCCATATTTGGAAAGGAAAACAATAAACAACTAAGTAAGGCAACCCTCAGATTGACATTTGCACAGTTTACCATGTGTTAATAATACTTAGCAAAAAAAGATATGCAGGACGTCCCCCCAGTCCCTTCGCCATCTACTAGTTGGACATAAAGTCTCGTCTCCAGGTCTCTGCATACTCCAGGGCATCACCCAAGTTCGCTCGCAGACTGTGGGGTCACCTCCTGGCCTTCTCCTCGTAGCTCTGCACGCTGTGAATCTGTTAGGGATACCAGGCGGTCCTGTCCGTCTTCCGAGTCTGAGTCAGGTCTAATCTACACTGTGGCGTTGTTGAGATGTTCCGCCGTCTTTATGGCCTGCACCCGCTCAGCTGCCTACCCTCGCCTTCTACTTGCGCCTACTAGTTTCCAGGCTGGTCATGAATCTGCCTTGACAGTGGGCGGAGGATGTGCAAGCCCATTTTGGTCTAACCAAGACGAGGCTTCTTCCGGGGTAGAGCAATATATGTTGGAGTCTTTGTGGTGGATACGCAGCTTGGCTGGGAATTGCAGCGCATATTGTATCTGGTGCTCTCTCAGGCATTGCTTAATCTCTGTGTAAGAGGATCTGCGACGTTGGACAGCCAGGGTATAGTCAGGGTATATATGCACAGTTGCGTTTTCCACCTGCCAGGGTCACCTGGATCTAGTTACTTAAAGGATGTGGTCTCTATCCCTGTAGTTAAACATTCTAGCCACAACTGGTCGCAGCGGGTTCCCTGGGCGTGGAGGGCAACCTGGGACCCTGTGTGCCTTTCTATGGAAAAGAATTTCGAGACCTTGCCTTGTAGGATTTCGTTGGAGAACCATTGTTCCAGATACAGGTCCATGGCTGGCCCCTCTATGCGCTTCGGCAGCCCTACAATGCGTACATTGTTCCTGCGGGAGCGACCTTCCTGGTCCTCCACCCGATTCGCTAAGTATTCCACCTCCTAATTTGATCTGTGGCAGTGGACAATGTAGGGCGCAGGGCCGCCAGCGCCGATTCCGACTCTTCCACTCTGGCCTTGAGTTTTTTTGTGATCGTCCCTTAGAAATCCCATATCGACGCATAACGTATCTATTTTGGGCCCCAACGTGGTCTTGATGTCCAGTATTGCAGCCATCAGCTCGTCGAACCGATGTGAGTGGTCTGGTGGAGCATTGCCGTTAGGTGCACCCTGTTGTGGTGTGCTTCCGCCATCTGCTGCAGATGTCGTTGTCTCAGCCTGTGGGGGCTGCGCTTTATCCGAACGTGGCATTCCCATTGTATATGTAGGTACTGCTGGGTCCTATAAGTGTGAATTCACAGGCCGTGGCTTCCACGTGGCGGTCCTGGATGGGCCGTCTAATGGTCGACCGCTCTCGTCTCGTGGAGCGACGACTAGTTTCCCCCTCACACCGTTGGACACAGAGTGCCAGGCAACAATACCGCTACAATCCAGTACCTCTGAAGGGTGGAGGGAGGAAACATGTGCGACGGCTCAATAAGCATAAGAGGTAATTGAGGGTCTCGCTCTGTCCAGCAGGCCACTCTATATAGTGGATGTCAGATCACCAAGAATGCCTCTGCGGGAAATATATAGCAGAGTATTGCTCCGCATGACTCGGGTCCCCGGGCCTCTTCCCCCTTCAAGATGACGTAGTTCCCACCGCTTTCGAGCGCCCCATCAATAGTCCTTACGTCACCTATGGGGCCAGCGGCGGCTCCGGGGGCCTCCTGGCAGCTCTCTACGCAGTGCAAGTCTCTTCACGTGCAGCGCGACTCTCACTCTTGTGGCCTCCAGGGCGCAGGGGAAGCCGCTGGATCCCCGGTGCTGGTTGTACTTCTAGCGCGTGGGGGAGAGAAACACACAGCCTCGCCGCCAGCAAGGCCTCGGTGCAGGAGCGTGCGGGCTCTCCGACAGCACACCTCCTACCTGGCGTCGCAGTAGTTCGTATGATGTTTGCCACCCAGACCCCGACGGGCAGTCCGGCCCGAGTCTCTTCACAGGGGGAGGGGGAGTCTCAGTGCATATTCGGCATGCCCTAAGCCGCTGGTTGCCGGTCTTCGATGCGGTGACGCAGCAAGGGGAGGACAGTGCACCTCACAAGGCCAGGACCCACTGCAATATGCGCAGGCCAAGCTCTGGCCGCTGCGACAGGTATACAGCGCCGGGAGGGGCTTGGTGTCCAAGGCGCTCGCCCCCCTACAGGAGTACCGAGCTACGGGAATAGGGGACGTCACCTCCCACACCGCCTGTGACGTTGCTCCTCCTCACCTCCCTTTCTTTTTGATGGCGCCGGGTGGCTCAGCGTCGGGCGAGGTCCACTGTCGGCGGTGATCTCAGCACCGCTCCGATGCCATCGCATTTCGTCTGTCTTTGCTTCGCGATCGAAGGTCACTGAACACTCAAGGGACCGTCGCTGCAAATCAGACCCCGGCTACACGGCTCTTGGTGGCGTATTTCACGATAATGCGGCAGGCCAGGCACAGAGCTTAAGAAAGTGTGTCCGCACGCGCCGCAATCTTGGCCACACCCCCGTATTTCTTACATTCAGAACCTCTTGCAGACCTGTGATTGCTTTGAAATTGCATCTTAGAATACTCCTGTAGCAGAGGAAAGTTTGAAGTTCAGTCTCCTGTTGGACCTCTAAGCCACTTGTGTAGAAAATGTGATGATATAACTGCTGGCGTCATATAATTGATGATGTCTGACTTTCAAATTCACTTTCGAAAACCGTTGTGCACCATTGAGGTGCGCCAGCAGGTCATCAATTGCCTGGGTTGGATGGATCTTCCTTTTTATTTTGTGGTGAGACAACTACATGTCTAAAGTTTGACTGCCCTTGGTTGCTTTGGTTTAGTTATTACTATCGTTTGGGATATCCATCTGATAGACCTTTTCAATTAACCCTTCTTTCTTCATTTTTGTTAGTTTGGCCTCAACCTATGGTATTATCTGGGAAGGAGCAACCTGTGCAAGAGTGCCACGGCTACACAGTCCTGCCAATATGTAGATGGAT
Organism: Calotriton arnoldi; assembly: GCA_963921515.1. Lineage (NCBI taxonomy): Eukaryota > Metazoa > Chordata > Amphibia > Caudata > Salamandridae > Calotriton > Calotriton arnoldi. The sequence goes on from CAWUFW010002412.1 coordinate 633,120, forward strand.
TGACCTTGTCTTGAGGCATACTAGGCTTGACAGCGGTGCACACAGTCTTGGAGAATGTATTTTAAAGCTGTGGCAGTGGTTGCATGTGGGCCCCGCTGGCACAAATTTTTGGGGACCAGCACATATTTTTCCTCTACCAAATTTAATTCAGACCAAGAAAAAGAAAAGGACAAAAGGGGGCAAGAATGAAAGAAAAAACCTGTGGTTAAGAGAGAAAGCAGGGATGAAAAAGAACCCTTAAGAGTGAGATAAAGAGGTTGGCAGTGTTTGGTGATGGATTAAAAATGGCATGAGGTGAAATCAAGACTGCACAGCCTTGGTATTTGGTACCCTGGCCTTCAATAACACTGGTCGCAGACTTCTGAACAAAACTTTGTGCCCCAGCACCTACTTTTTACAAATTAAGCACTGTGGAAATTAAGTGCAAAGTGGATGAGGTCTCATGTGGCAGCTTATGATAGTGCCAATGCCACATTCAGTGACAAAAAACATTGCACTCAGTTTGTTGTCTCCATATCTGGCTTCAGTCTCAAATACACCAGCCAGAGATATGGGTTCCAACTCTCTGCATAAATCCTCGTGCACACCAGAGTCAGCACTGGGCATGGCACCCCTCGCCCACGTCGCCCGACAGCACAACCTCAACATCATCTCCTACGCCGACGACACCCAGCTGATCCTCTCCCTCACCAAAGACCCTCACACCGCCAAAGCCCACCTCCACGAAGGAATGAAGGCCGTCGCCGAATGGATGAGGACCAGCCGCCTGAAGCTGAACTCAGACAAGACGGAGGTCCTCATCCTTGGTTCCAACCCTTCAGCCTGGGACGACTCCTGGTGGCCGACATCACTGGGAACAGCCCCGACACCCACCGACCACGCACGCAACCTAGGGGTCATCCTCGACCCCACCCTCTCCATGACTAAGCAGGTCAACGCCGTTTCCTCATCCTGCTTCAACACCCTCCGAATGCTCCGCAGGATCTTCAAGTGGATCCCCACCGAAACAAGAAAAACAGTCACCCAGGCCCTCGTCACCAGCAGGCTGGACTACGGAAACGCCCTCTACGCAGGAACGACGGCTAAGCTCCTGAGACGGCTGCAACGCATCCAGAACGCCTCTGCACGTCTTATCCTCGACATCCCCCGACGCAGCCACATCACACCCCACCTGAGAGACCTGCACTGGCTCCCTGTCAACCTTCAAGCTCCTCACCCACGCACACAAAGCACTCCACAACTCCGGACCAGCCTACCTCAACAGACGACTCAGCTTCTACACCCCCACCCGCCAGCTCCGCTCCACCACCCTCGCCCTCGCCACAGTCCCCCGCATCCGGAAAACGACCGGCGGCGGCAGATCCTTCTCCCACCTCGCCGCCAAGACCTGGAACACCCTCCCCACCAACCTTCGGCAGACCCAAGACCTACTGGCCTTCAGAAGACTCCTCAAGACCTGGCTCTTCGATCAGTAGCAGCACCACCCCCCCTCTTCCCCCAGCGCCTTGAGACCCTCGCGGGTATGTAGTGCGCTTTATAAGTGACATGATTGATTGATTGATTGGTTTTAGCAAATTACACAGTCTGTTGTCCTCCACATGGAAATATGCTTCAGTATGTCACTAGGTTCTGTGATTGCTTGTAATCCCTCTGCCAGAATGAAATACATGCAGTGTCATTAAGATCACCATGGTAATAATGGCAGTGATGCTATTTATGCTCAGTATTGAGTGTGTTTTTGTATCTGAATATTACCTATGCACAAACAAATGTGGGATAGCATGCGTACACATTTTAGCACCTGTTCTTCATGTTTTCACGCTTTATTATCCAGTGTTGGCTACTTTACACTAGTCCTCATAACCAAGGAAGACGTGACTGGAAAAAACCATACAAACACATGAGAGAGTACAATTTGTGTTCAAATACAAGCCTTGCGGAAAAAGCCGTTGTAAATTGTACCTGGTGCTAACAGCATGCTACCTAATTTAGCTTTATAATTTTTAATTCATATTTATAATTGGAAATGCATACACACCGTCCTTGGTACATTTCACGAGATTGCCTCTTTCTGGCAGATAAAACCAACAAGGGGCCTATTTATGAAATAGTAACGCAGTGCAGAGCAGTAAGTCACCTTGCTGGGATGCACTGCGTCACAGGGAAAGGGCAGGAATGCTCCTTACTTAAGGCAATACGGGCGCATTCCTGCCTTTTCCTCAGCGTTGGTGCCCTTTTGGCAAGGTGCACCTTCCTGCACAAAAAAACAATCCCCTGAGGCATATTCCTCTTTTTATGTGCGCTGCAGAATGAGGAGGAATAGAGATATTGAGGTTTCCGGTGACGTGTTGGTGAGTGCGACAGACAGAGTTTGGTTCGGAGCAGAGTAGAGCGGAGCCGCAGTGACCCGCAGTGACCCGCCGCGAGAAGCCCCAAAGTTGCCGCGGCCCCAGCCCATGGAAGTTTACCCGAGCCCCCACCGAAAACCTTAACCGCACTCAACTGTCCCAGAGTGACGGCGGGGGACACAGTGACAGTGGGGCGGAATTTGACTGAAAGCACGTAGCTCCGCGCCCGGTGCCCGGAGCCAGACAAATTGAGCCGGCAAAATCAAAATACTTCACTGTATCAAACCAATTCTTATATTTTATTTAATTGTTTATGGACTCCACTACGTTTGTTCCAAGCTAAACTTCTTCAATCTGCTATATGTTGGCATTGTAATATACATCTGGGCTCAATACAACATATGCTTTATGAATGTCCTTTAATTTTCAAATTCTGGGAAGAAGTTTGGGATATTATTAAAAAGATATTAAATATTCATGAGGATTTATCTTATAAATTGTTAATATGTAAATCCGTTATGTTATCCCAGAGTTTAAATGTACTTAAAGGTAAACTTTTTGATTTCTTAATTTCAGCTGCGTTAAAATCTATTACTTTCTGTTGGAAAGATGTTTCGAAATTATCAGTACATGCTTGGTGGTCATGGGTTATATTTACAAGAAGAGGTGCTCAGTTATCCTTATCAGGGATTAATCATAATTCTAATTCTTATCATTCATTCTGGTTACCTGTTGATGTTTATTTATCATCGTAATGGTACATTTAATGCTTATTCATATATTTATTGTTTATAATATATATACTATAATTATTATTCTATAGTAGCTCTATTTATAACTTTTGCATTAGTTATTTGTAGATGTTCCCCTCCCCCTCACCTTCCCCCTCCTCCCCCTTTCTTTATTTTTATATGAATATGAATTTTTGCATATCTTTGGTAATGATAATAATGAATTTATATTTTATGTAATGCAACAGATATTATCGCTTAATACTGTTCTTTTATGTATGTCTTTGTTTGCTGTTTATTAAGAAACTTCAATAAAATAGTTTGAACAACAAAATCAAAATACTTCCGTGGTCCTACGAAGGACTGCTGCATAGCTAACAGCCTGAAGCGGCCGGCCCTGGAGCATCTGGCAGGCTGAGACGCTCGAGGCTATTGACGGCGACTCTCCATCTAGCCTTGTCTGTGCAGCCAGAGGTCAGCCGTCACAGCGTGTGCCCCGGGGGTCCCCACGGAAGCGGCCTGGCAGGTGCGGATTGCGGACAACCCGGCGCGTCACGCTGATTCCAGCACCCTGCAGCAGCAGCTTGTATCAGCACCTGCATTGCCCGTGGAAGGAGACCTTCAGCCCTCACCGCGCCTGCTTACTTGCCCAGCTCTCAGCACCCCCAGTGACTCCAAGAGCCGCCAAAACTCCCTAAGTAATTATCCGCTCCAGCGAGACGGCGAAGGTGGTGGTGTTGTGGTGCGACCAGCAGGACTTCGCAGAAAAGGCGCTGCACGCCAAGTCCATGACAGGTAGGACCTTAGTGTAAATATTTACGCCACTGTATGCTTTGGATCTATCCGACTGGAATTAGGGTGCTGCAATCTAGAAGACGCTGATTGTTCCTAATTCGTAAGCATAATGTCTATTGGAATCTCTGATCGCCAATTTGCCTGTCATCATTGACTACAGTCCAGCAGATCCGATATAGGGGATTCGGACATTTTTAACCTTACCTAAGCCACATTTCCTTCTATTTACTGGCATTCGTCGGCCCTTCCCCCTAAGCAGTAAGCACTGGTGACATCAGAGGGATGACCAGGCATAAAGGAACCAGGACTTCGGTAGGAGTCTGAATACAAACCCAACTGGCAACATAAAAGAAGACTGGAGAGGGTAGCGCTGCGGTCCCCTCCACGTGTAGACGGAAGTGACCGGCGCCACACCGGCGCAGCTTGCCACATTGGCGAAGGGTCCCTCAAAAGGAAAAACACGTAGGGACTATTTCTAAGCAACACCGAAGTAGCAGCTGTCAATCTTCTATAAGACATTTATGGACTAGAAACCAGTCCCAGTAATTATCTCCTGCAAGGCGGACCCTGAAGGACTCAATCAATCAGGAAGGAAACTCAAATGCCTACAGCATAAACGTTTTTGTTGTAGTAATGGCCTTCAGAAAATTAAGAAGTAAAACAGTGTTTATGAAAAGATTGGGCACGGCCCAATCACAGAGAAGAAGCAAAACTCGTTCAGCACACATGGGGGTACTTTCGGGAACACTCACAATACCAGAATTTTTTCCCTCATGCTCTTCATCCTCAATTAAGGCTCAAGAAACGCCAAAACAAGAGGAACAAAGGGGCCTTAAGGCAATTATGAAGGACTCCTTAGACCTGTCTCTAGTACCTCAGACCGAGAGTACTGAAGTCCCATCAAACTCATGTCCAGAGGAAATGGCTCCCCAATATCAACCTCCTCTTATAATCGCGACAACGCGTACATCCGTTTCGGATTTCACTCTCCCGGACATAAATATGAGTCGGGTAATCTCAGTCCCTCCCCTAAAAACGCCAAGGGAAACGCTACAACTGTTTAACAGTACACCTACTAGCTCCCTGGACGCAGATGATAACCTATCCTTATATCCAGATTTCCCGCTGCTATTATCTCCGGATCTCCAAAAAGATAGAGTATCTGTTGTGGAATTGCTGTGGTCCTTGCAAAATGTTTTGGAAGCAATCCTGGCATTACTAGGAAAATCGATATTAATTTCAGATCATGTCTTGGAAACTCAATCAGCAGTCCTGCAATTTTTAACAGACCAGAAAAACTTCCAAACCTCTGTATGCACAAACGAAAATCACACTAAGAAACTATTTCAACCAAGTGACAACAATATTCAAACAAAAGAAAATGGTGTTGTTCCAGTAAGCACAAAAACTAGAGGGACTCAAACAAATTGTGAAAATAACAAATCTCAAAACATAAACAGGGATCAAGTCGACAAAATGTATTCTTTAAAAATGTTATTTGAGACAACGATGGAAAGTAGCTTACAAATTGCAACCCCTAATTTGTACCCTTTTTCACTTCCAAAAATACACAGGCGAGAAACCAAAATCTTCAGGCACAACCCGCGGAACCTGCTTCCTCACGACCATCATCAACAAACGGAGAAACACGAGAAATAAGGGAAGTTTCCCCCCAAAAATCAAAAAACCCAATTGCGGAAAACAAGAAATGGAAATCGCAAAAACACAAACCAAAAGCATAAAAAGAAGAAGGAAAAGGTATAACCGTAGACTCACGAAAGCAAAGCCCCGGAAAATAAAGTTTTCCCAAAGAGTTCGGGAAGACACAGGTGCACAGACAGAAGTTTTAAACTCACCGGTGGATACCTTAAGTAACACCAATAACAACAATGATTATCTCCCCAATCCCCACAACAGGTGCACTAAGAGAACTAAATCCCCTTGCAACTAACGTTATAACTAAAGGTATTCGGCAGACCATAAGTCCTTTTGACCAGGATGTTCCTACTTTCGAATCTAAGGCTATGAGAACAGGAAATAGCCAAATTCAAGACGTCTATCGACCTTTAGAGTTATCCGATCTCTTTCCAGTAGGAAAGGATTCTTTAAATTGGAAAAGGGTACTTAACCTCATCCATACCCTCCCTCCCTTGAAAATGCTTTCATTCTCTGATCTCAAACTGATTTCCTTCCTAGATAAGGCTGATGTATATAGAGTCCGAGTCGACTTTTGGTCTGGTTTCATTTCAGCAATCATCTTAAATGAGTGAGAAATCTTTTACAAGTACGGATTTGACGTGATTGGAATTAGGCAAAAGTCTTCACAGGTCTTATTGAAGGCTTCATCACTGCCCCAAAGGGAACCTCCACATATCTTCTCGGCCTCTAATCAAAATAAGCCTTTACAACATCCGTCGGATCGGCAAATCGACAAGCTAACCAAATGTATAACAGAAGGTGAAAGATCAATTCAGAACCATTACCTCTATGAAACTACAAATTCAAAAAAAGGCAAATCCTGGTCCTGGCTCGCGGACAACCTAAATGCAAATAGGCAGGGTCGAGACACGAAACTCCCTTTTTAGCAGAGGCTCCATCTCCATAAAATCCATCGATCTTTTCTCATGGATTATTGCAGGCCTGGAACCCTGAAAACTATCTCGTCTTCTTAAAAGCTCGCCAGCAATGGTCTGCCTCCAGGAAACTTGGCTTCTTGGAAATTTTAGTCTAAAGGATTATTTTTCATTCGAAAATCCCAGCAAAAAAGGTAAAAAGAGGTCACGCAAAGGGGAGTTGATGATCCTTTTGAAGGAAGATATAAACTGGAACTTCGAAAGAATCGACATGGGAAGTAACAACGGCAATGTATAAAGATAAATAGAGGCTACAAAAATTCTCGAAACAAGGAAACCATATTTCTTTTCAATGTTTATATTCCTCCTGGACTGGAATTTAGTCCAATGATTGTAAAAATATTTGACCAGATAGTCTCAATAGTAGAGTACTGTGGTAGATATCAAGCCCTTATCACAGGAGATTTCAAAGCAAAGATCTCCAACTATGCGCTAAAAACTTGTAGAATTGTAGACGAAGAACTCGCCCGGCGTATTCCATCCCCAATTTTTCCTGATGCCATAAAAACAGACAAACGAGGAAAGATGCTACTTGAATTAGCAATCGGAACTAGCGGAGTGATCTTAAACGGAAGGCTTGACGAGGATATTCCAGCAAGCTACACCAGAAAAGGAGTTCATGGCAGTACTATATTAGACTACATAATATGCAGCCCAATGCTATATCAAAAATGCAATTCGCTAGACCCCCAATTCCCACCTGACAGCGACCACGCGATACTCCATCTGAATCTCATTTTAAATCTTTCTACGATTTCCCCATGATCGCTGTCTCGAATGAATGGTGAATCAGCCCTAGATTCCAAGCAGGGCCGTATCATCAGGAATACCGCAAGCATAAATATAATCAATGAAGTAATATCCTCTCAACAGCTCCAGTCGCCAGATCATACTCTCAGCCCAATTAAGTATTTTGTGCAAACTTTCACAGCCATTACCAATCAACTCCATAAGAAGGTTCCCCCATACAATTCCTCTCTTAAGTCCAAGAAGACCATAGGAGGGGAGAACATCTCTAAAAGACAAAATCAATTAATCAGATGGCAATTTATCACCTTTTAAAGTTCAAGAAAAGCAGAAATAGCTAGCTTGAAGAAAAAACTGCAAAGACTTGTTAAGGAAAAAAACAGAACAGCGTCAGACAAACACTGGATAGAATTACATATGGCCCCCACCAAGAGGAATCCCAAGCAATTCTGGCACTTGATTGCCAAAGGAATGGGCAGCCTCAATTCCATAAAAGCGACGCCGATATCAGAGACCGAGAAGGAAAACTACCTTCTTGTTCTCTACAAGCCAAACATAAAGCATTCCAGCAGTAGGGATGCATCACCCAACTTGAGTCCTTCTGATGGGATCAAACAAACTTTATCTTCCCCCTCAGGAAAACAAATTGAGCTCTATATTAGGAAATCGAGAACTTCTGCAGCCATGGGACCAGATATGATACCAAGAGAAAGTTCTAAAAAGCGACCCAGTGAAGTGGAGTGCGTTCCTGGCACCCCTCTTTCTACATTGCTATGCTACCGCTCAAATTCCTTATTCATGGACTGGGAGTATTATCATTCCAATATTAAAAAAGGGCACTCAACTTAACCCTGGGAACTATAGACAAACTGCACTCCTGGATTCCTCAGGGAAAATATTTGCAGCAAGCATCCTTGAGCATTTAAGGGACTAGGCTCTCTCCAGGGGTATAATCCCAAAGTTTCAAGCGGGCTTTCGGCCCAATCACTCAGAGATCAATAATATACGTATTTTAAACTCTATTATCGATAAGTATGTACTATCTAAATCACAAATAATATATAGTCTTTTTGTTGATTTTTCAACAGCTTTTGATAGGGTCGACAGACCATCTCTTAGGAGGAAATCAAAGAATGTAGGAATATCGGATTCACTTTTGAGGTTGGTAGTAGCCCTTCACACTTCAACATGGTGTAAAGTCCAGATGGGAGGTGACAAAGGCCTGACACTCAAGATATCTACTCCTAACGGCCTAAAGCAGGGCTGCCTTCTAGCCCCCGTCCTGTTCTCGCTTTACATAAGAGATCTTCCAGAGATTTTTCTAAATGTAAATAATGTTCCTTCGAAAGTAGCTTCTGAAAGTATACACTGACGACGTAGTAATTTTCGACCTTACCCCGTTGGGCTTACAGAGCAATATAGACGCACTTGTAAATATACAGAAACAAACTACCTAAAGGTGAATTTCTCCAAAACAAAGGTAGTCCCATTTAGGGGTAGGAAACATCACACCCGATATGAATGGCAACTAGATGGCACGACAATCGAGGTGGTAAAAGCCTACACCTATCTCGGGTGAGTCTTTTCACAAACCTTAGAAGTTCATTGTCACCTTCGGTCAGATGAACCAAAAAGCAGAAGCACATATAAATGCCATAAGGAAATTTTAAATTTATTCAGGCAAGAGGCATTTTCAAGCTCTTTTAAAAATGTATAGGGCAAAAATTGCACCAACTATAACCTATGCCACAGAGTACATTCCCTTAGCCAAATGGAACGTTTTGAATATAAGCGAAGGTCAATTTGTACGTAAATTAATGTTATTAAGTCAAGCTGTCCCAGTCCAGATCCTTCGCCTAGAATTTGCGATCGCAAGTGAATTTTCAATAGCCGTAGCCAACATAATCAGATGGGCTTTCAGACTTTTGCATGCAGAAGAAGGCTCTTTAAGGGCCTTACTGAAGTACGAAACCTTCAAATCAGGGAAAAACATGATACATTTCAAATAAACCTTAAGACCACTACACAATATTTTCAGTGTACCGAATCCATTCTTCAATCTTGGTCTCCAGCACACCTGAAGCACTTTCTGAAAAATGCGACTCCCGATTAAGCTTTGAGTTTGACAAGGCATATTGGTTGCAATGATCTCATTATAAATCTATCACCTCTACTATTGAGTTTAAGTTCCCTCAACAATACATACGTTTTACCTTGGAACATAGTTTTAGGAGATGTATTACTATGCTGCGTTTAGGTTTGCTTCCTTTAAATGTTTGGTGGTGTGGTGCAGCGGCCAGGGCAGCTGACTTCGGAGCACAGGGTTCACGGTTCGATCCCCGGCTCCGGCGGCAGCTCAGCACCATGTGACTCTGGGCTATAGCTCACTTAATTTCCACTCCAGCCCCAAGCGCCTTGAGACCCGTAAGGGTGAGTAGCTGCGCTATATAAAAACGGACTTACTTACTTACAAGAAACTGATATAACCTTGATGATGATAGTGGGGTATGCAACAAATGCAATCACAGAACCCAGGCCCTAACACATATCTATTAGATATGTTCTAATAAGGAGGTAGCAGAGGCAAGAAACTATTTTATAAAACCTATAGTTTTTTATATAACCTCTCCTCCTCCACTGACCTGGTCGCTTTTTATAAATGTCCACCAAATGAATTTGTTTGTTATTAATTGTACAAATTTATAAAAATGTGCTTTATTCATGTTTTAAATGAGATTTTTAAAATAATCTTTGAAATATTTTATAGAAGATTTTTATGTATAGGGATGGAATTATGTGCAATAGTTGATCTCGTAAGAGATCTATATCAATAACATTAAATTGAATTGAGATATTTCTCCTTATTATGCCTGAGCTGGGAAGGTGTAACTTTTTGGTGCATTCCCAGGTTTACCAGTACTGGTAAATCTGGGAATGCGTCATAAAACCATGGGAGTCTCGTGGGAACACCATGCAATGCCCATGGAGTGCCTACCTAGAGCAGATAACGCAATGCAGCAATTTGGGCTGTGTTGTGTTACTCCAGATTTATGAAGCCACTCAGGACATTCAAAGTGGCTTTGCGTGGCTTCATAAATCTTACTTAAGGTTTGCGTTGGGCATGTACCACGTTGCAAGGTGCAAACGTGACACAAACCTCCCCCAAGTGCATATGAAGAATTTAAAAATTAAGGGGCATATTATCAACGGCCAGCGATAATTATCGCTGGCCGTGCTTAGCGACAGATTCCCTATCGCCGGCTATCTCTGGAATCTATCGCCCTGGTAGCGCGTTATTAACAACGCGCTTCTCCAGGGCGATAAAAATTCCAGAGATAGCGAGGTTATCGCCGTTTTGCAGGGAACATCGCTGGTTTTCCAGCGATGTTCCCTGCAAACGGCGATATCCTGCTGATACGACCCTGTGGTCGTATCAGCACAATCCACCCCCTATGTTAGGGATGGCTAAGTCGGGATAATAGCAGACGTTAGATTTTGGCGAAAACGGCCGTTTTCGCCAAAATCTAACGTCTGCTATCATCCTGTGGGCTGCCTTGTAAATATCGCGATGTGCACATCGGCGATATTTACAACGTAGCCCATCTGGGGTACGCCCAGTAACGCCCACCTTGCATCTCATTAGAGATGCAGGATGGGCGTTATGGAGAAGGGCGTTAGGGCAAGGATTCACGCGATAGCGTGACCTTGCTAATACAGCGATAGAATTATCGCCGCTTTTCGTCTGAAAACAGACGCTAAAGCGGCGATAATTTCTTATCGCCGGCTTGTTAATATGCCCCTTAGTACCTTAGGATATAAAATAATGGGTCCTGCGAGACAGGTCAGCATCCAAAGGGAAATCAGCTATTTTTCACTCTATATCTGGTCATGAATTCCTTGTCAAAGAACAGTAACAGTGGGAAATACGAAGTGGAAAAGTGTAGTTTTTTCATAGGTTCACGCAATAACATTCATTTTGGTTTCCTTGAGCAAGTGACAACTATTTTGCATCAGCATCTCAAAATCATTGAGGTAATTTGTGAATTAAAATATGGTCTATGTGTCATTCGCAGATGGGTAGCAGACCAGATGGGGAGAGTTCGTTATATGTTGCAGAAGAGCCACATCAACATTTATGAAGCTGGTGAAAGAAGGAAGCCCTCTGGAACTCCTACAAGTGATTCAACCAAAAATAAAGTGAAAGACCTTAAGATGACGGTCTAAAAAGGGTCAAATGAAAATGAACTAAAACGGCTGCACCTTCTTAATTCATTTTTTTACTAAGAAATTGCATAACATACATTTTTTATAATTCTGATGGTATCACTTCAAAATTGAAGTGTTTTCAACTGTACTGAATTAAGTGCAGTTTTTCTGTGATAAGCTACACTTTGTATTTTTATTTCTCGTAAGTCTTTATCCTTAATCTTTATCCTACAGATTTAACTCTCACCCCATCCTCTTGAACTCTTTACCTTTGGTCCTGACCCAATTTCCTTATGCTCTTTACCCGGAACCTACTTCCCTTAAACATATGCACCTAAACTCTATATCCCTTACCACTAACCCTATACCGCAAACCCTTAAACCTTTCAACCTATGCATTAGACCTGTTCCATTATTCCTATACCTCTGAGTCTCTTAATACCTACATCCCAAACCATTAACCCCTTGGCTGCTGATGATTTCCCATCCCCAGTGCTGAGCCTTTTTTTTGGCATTTGGGGTACTTCATACTTACACTTTAATAACTTGTTTTCCCACACAAGATATCCTCACCAAATTTGAATCCTTCCCCCCCCCCCCCCAAGATCCTCAGGATTCTGAAAGTACCCAGGGTTTGTGGATTCTCTGTGGAGCCACTGACATTTTACAGTATGGGTAGCTGCAGAGTTTTGGCAGTAGCTCAGCTGCCACCCAAAGAAATCTACTCAACCCAGACATTTCTGAAAACAGAATCCACAAAGATTCCAGAAGTTTCTCTCACAGAAATGTGAGGAAATGCTTTTTGCCTAAGCTGGACGTTTGAAGGGCATTGTGAGTAAGAAACCGTCCTGGGTTCCACACAAGGCACACCACCCTGGACTCTCCCGGGTGTCTAGTTTTCAGAAAGTTCTGGGTTTAGTAGGTTTTCCTGGGTGGCAGCCAGGCACAGGCCAAAATAGTGCAACCATTCAGCATGGCAAGTAAGAGGAAATACAGATTTTTCCCCAGTTTGCAGGTTTATATGTCAGAACTGTGACCAAAATAACCCACATTTCCTCTTGCTCGTCATGGGGTCGGGCATGCTCTGCACCCCAGGTGGGCAGAAAATATGTTGGTGCTTTAGGGATGGAAGATAGACCCAATTTCATGGTGGCCTGTCCACCCTCCATAGTGTTCTTTTTGCCTCTCCTCCCCATGGTGGCATTGGGGGCACATCCTGATGTCTGGGCGGGGAGACCCTCCACCCTTTTTTTCCCCATCTTTTTCTTGTGATGTCTAGTGGGCTTTCTAACCACTGAAAGGCAGATTAGGTCAGACCCCTGTGGGCCTGCAGCACATATTGTTTCACCCACTTAAGTAGCCCTTTAAACAGGTCTCAGACATGTTATTGCAGCCTGTGTGTGCAGTTGTAAACTGCCATTTCGACCTGGCAAGATAAACCTCTTGCCAAGACCAAACCTCCCTTTTTAATACTTATAAGTGACCCCTAGTGTAGGCCCTACTCAGCCCAGAGGGCAGGGTGCAGTGTATTTAAAACGTTGGGCTTGTACTTCCAATTTTTACATGTCCTAGTAGTGAGAAAACCCTAAATGTGTTTTCTTCACAACTGTGACGCTTACCTCTCCCATAGGATAGCATTGGGTGCCCTTACTACATTTAATGTGATAATTTTTAATTAGAAGCAGGTACAAATTTCAAGTTCGGTGTCTAAAGAATTGTAATTTAAAATCCTCTTTAATGGTAGTTGCATTTTTAGTCACAGTTCTTAAAATGGCACTTTGAGAAAGTTGGTATTTTTTTGTCCCAAACATTTGATGTCAGCAGCCTGTATCCTGGGTCACTTCACTGGGCAGTTGGTCTTTGTGTATTGCTCCAAGACAGTGAGCCAAACGGCATGAGGTGTTGGCAGGATGGGCCATCTCTGACTTGATGAGGGGGAAGAGCTGTCACCTACCATACTTGCACATCACAAAGGCTCTGCCTAAGCACACTCACAAAGGGTTTGACACTAGTCTTTGGTTACCCCAGACAAACTGGTGCCAGGGCAGGGAGGCAGGAGAGTCTGAACACCTCTGGGGGTGGAAACCTCCTGAACCTTCTCCTACTTGAAAGCTGGCACCAGGTATAAATAATGGACCCTCAGACCCAACTCTTCAGTGCTCCTCTGGACCTGTGGAAGACTCATAAGGACTGCTGTGCTGCTCTGCAAGAAAGACAGCCATTCAGCCGCCCTGCTGCCCTGCTGCCTGAGTGAAATAACTGGACATATATCTGGAACCCAGGACCACCAGGGTGATTCCAAGGGCTAGTGGCTGGCCTCCTGATCAAAGCCTCAGGGACAGGAAAGGCTCCAACCATCTTGAACCCAGCACCAGGACTCTACTTGCATTGAGTCATGCCATATGTGGACTCTTGGTAGTTGGCCTGACGGTGCTCTGCCAGCCAGCCCAGCTGTCGTCCTGTGAGCAGAACCAATGCAGCATGATGCATCTCCACACAGTCGCATCGGAACAGCAACAGGGTGGCACATCCCAGATGTTGGACCTCACATCGCAGCCCACTGTCTCATCAAAACCGCTGCTGCATGACACATCCTCGACTCATCCCTTTGCACCGCAAGCGCCTTGTCGATGGCATCATCAAAGACTATACAGGGCTTCGCAGTGCAGCCCCACAGCTTCTTCCGAACCACTGGTGCACTACGCATCTTTGACGCAGGACTTTGGATCACAAGATCCCGTCAACAGCATCCTCGATAATGACGCAGGACTCCACATCCTAACCTCTTTGATGCTGGATCTCGCGACGCTCTGCAACCAGGATTTAAGGCACTTTGTTCAGAGGGCATAACCTGCTTCCTGTATACGGCCTGCACTGCATCGCAGTTGGCCTGTGCTTGTGACTTTGATCCGGTCGAGTCAGATCAGATAACCAAAATTGCCGCATTGTCCTTCTAAGCACTATTTTTGCTTAAATCTTTAAAATTGCATCTCTCCAGTGCTACTAATTGGATTTTTGTCGTTTGGTGGCAAATAATTTATTACATGTTAATTTAATTTACTAAATTTTTCAAAATTAGTGTTGTATGTTGCTTGTGGGGAGTTTTCACTTTATTACTGTTTGAAGTGCTGCATAAATACTTTACACATTGCCTCTACGTTAAGCCTGACTCTTTTGTGCCTAGCTACCAGAGGGTTAAGCACAGGTTAATTTGGGTTAAGCTTGTGACATCACCCTGAAAGGATCTGTGGCTGCTGCCTCGCTCAACCAGTATCCCAATTCCCAAGAACCCCAATTCAGGATAAACCTCCTATTGGCCAAATTGGGGGGCAGAAAGACTGCGTTGCCCTATTTGGGGTCGTGGTATGACTGAATGCTATGGTGGGATACATTTACCCCCTTTTTTTTTTACCACACTTGAAAATCCCTGGTATATAGTGGGCTTTCTAACCCCCAGCCCTCCCGGGAGGCAGATTACAGGTGCACCCTCAATCGGGTTACATTTTCTATGTGCCCCTCTGGGTGCAGAAAGACTCTGTTGGGGCAACAGAGCTACCCTCCCCATTTTGTTCCACAAAAACAAGTTTCCTGGTGTCTACTGGGCTTTCTAACTGGCAATCCCCTCAATCTGCCTCCCAGGGGGGACATAAAGACTGTATTGTCCCCTTTGAGTTGTAGGTATGGGGCTATGCCAGGGTGGGCCGCCCCTACCCTTTTAAATGTGGTCTAAAAAATCTCTGGTGTCTAGTGGACTCCCTCCATTAATTGGACAGATTGTGGCTAAACCCACTGTTGGGGGACTTACCTTGCCCAAGGGGCCTTCCTCCCCAGAAAAGATGAAACCCTGTTGTCTAGTGTGCTTTTGATGCCCCCAATATGAGATAGGGGTACAATAACTGTATTAAGGCAACTAAAAGGGATTCACTTGGCAGACGATTTTCTATAATTTAGCATAGTAGTGATGGAGCAAGGACTCACAAATGAGACTTGCTCGAATACAATCTCCTCACAGTATTAATTTATTAATCTTGTATTGTGTATATTAACTTTGCATACACTACGTGAATAGCAAGGAAGCTTGCCTATGTGTTCTAACTAACAAGTAACGCTTGTCCGTAATCTAAAATGGCCGCTAAAGCGCGGGAACTTCACTGCGCATGTCTCAACCATATCACGTGTTGTGACGTCTTTCTTTGCTTGGTGGGAAATTTCTGCTTCTGCGCAGTGTGCTTTAAAATGGCTGCTTGATGTTTTCACATGCTTCAGCTTGCTCTTGTGTTATTATTAATTTGTCGTTTTCTTAACGCTACTAATGCGGGATAGATTTATAAGTAAATGGGGATAGAGTAGAAAGAGTGGGTATACAGTGAAACATATTATTTGTGATTTTAATATTTTCTTCTTTGACTTTTATTAGTTCGTAAACTTGGGCCTGGGGTTGGTGATCTGAAACTCGAGAGACAATGATTCTGCGCATGTGTCCTGCTTGGCTGCCAAAGAATAAAAAGATGAAGTCAACCTGGACGTCGTCCAAGGCCACGACCTAATGGCCGATATTGATATATTCATGTGTTCCTGCCAAACTTGCAACTATGTATATGAAAAATGAATAAACTTTGTCGTGAGACGGGTGGGAAATAAAGCCAATGTATTAAAATTGATGGGCGGTAGTTTAAAGACAAAGGTCTTCAGAATTCGAACCAAATCAATATGGTGTGAGGATCAACACCCTGTCCCTGTCCAATCAGAAGTAGTGGTCCCATATTTTAGCAACATTAAGGGGAGGTACATGGGCGTAGAAGGGTATAATAGATATAGAATTAGCTAATTAGTTTAGAAGGAGATGCTGCAAGAGAACAGGCGTTCATGCTGTCAGGCAGAAGAGCTCCCGACCGCTAAGCTGATCGATTGCAGACTGAATCGCTGTCCAGAGAGGTCCTGAGGAGGGGGCGGCAGAGTCCATTAGAAGGAAGGCACGGGAGAATCGAGGAGATGTCGAGTATCAGAGAGGGGAACGACGCAGGCGTCGTTGTAGAGAGGTCACCGGTCCTGTCCTGATCCTGGAGGAGGTCTTTGCTCTTCATCCTTCCGAGGGTCCTATTCTTTCCAACTCCTTGGCCAAGGGGTTTGGTTCTCGCACTTAGGTAAATATAAATGCAACCTTTAGTTGCGCTGCTGTCTCTATCTTCTCCTTTCTGAGGGACCGTCATTAATCAATAATTATTATTCTATGCTTCATCCGTGATATGCGATTAAGCACCATGTGGTTCTGTAATTTACTCTGCTAAATCTTTAGATAAACATTTTAACCCCTTCGCTGCTATGCCTTTTCCCCTCCTGTGCTAAGCCTTTTTTTGGCTATTTGGGGTAGTGCGCGCTTAGGCCCCTGTAACTTTTTGACCACATAAGGTATCCATGCCAAATTTGCGTCCTTTTTTTCTAACATCATGGGGATTGTAAAGGTACCCAGGGTTTGTGGATTCCCCTGGAGGGGACCCAGAAATTAGTCAAAATACAGCTAAATTTTGGTTTATTTTTTACACATTGTCTTTCATTTGGAAGGCAGAAATGCATCGAAAGTCAATAGGTAATAACAGTTGCTCTACAATTCTGTGTTACCCTAAGTCTCCCGATAAAAATGGTACCTCACTTGTGTGGGTAGCCCTTGTGCCCACAACAGGAAATGGCTCAAAATGCAACGTGGACGTACCACATTTTCACAATGAAAAATTACCCTTTTTTTGCAAAGTGCCTAGGTGTAGTTTTTGAACCCTAGCTCTGCCGGCACCTAGGGAAACCTAGCAAACCTATACATTTTTGAAAACTAGACACCCAGGGGAATCCAGGATGGGGTGACTTGACTTCCTCCCACCAGGTTCTGTTACCCAGAATCCCTTGCAAACCTAAAAAATTGTCAAAAAAACACATTTTCCCCACATTTCTGTGGTGGAAAGTTTTGGAATCTGCGTGGATCCACAAATTTCCACACACCCCGCGTTCCCCAAAGTCTTACGAGAAAAATGGTACCTCACTTGTGTGGGTCGGCCTAGTGCCTGCGACAGGAAACGGCGCAAAACGCAACGTGGTCACACCTCAATTTCGCAGTGAAAAAAGACCCTTTTTTGGCAAAGTGCCTAGCTGTAGTTTTTGAACCCTAGCTCTGCCGGCACCTAGGGAAACCTAGCAAACCTATACATTTTTGAAAACTAGACACCCAGGGGAATCCAGGATGGGGTGACTTGACTGCCTCCCACCAGGTTCTGTTACCCAGAATCCCTTGCAAACATAAAAAATTGTCCAAAAAACACATTTTCCCCACATTTCTGTGGTGGAAAGTTCTGGAATCTGCGTGGATCCACAAATTTCCACCCACCCCGCGTTCCCCAAAGTCTTACGAGAAAAATGGTACCTCACTTGTGTGGGTCGGCCTAGTGCCTGCGACAGGAAACGGCGCAAAACGCAACGTGGTCACACCTCAATTTCGCAGTGAAAAATGACCCTTTTTTGGCAAAGTGCCTAGCTGTAGTTTTTGAACCCTAGCTCTGCCGGCACCTAGGGAAACCTAGCAAACCTATACATTTTTGAAAACTAGACACCCAGGGGAATCCAGGATGGGGTGACTGGACTGCCTCCCACCAGGTTCTGTTACCCAGAATCCCTTGCAAACCTAAAAAATTGTCAAAAAAAACACATTTTCCCCACATTTCTGTGGTGGAAAGTTCTGGAATCTGCGTGGATCCACAAATTTCCACCCACCCCGCGTTCCCCAAAGTCTTCTGAGAACAATGGTACCTCACTTGTGTGGGTCGGCCTAGTGCCCGCGACAGGAAACGGCGCAAAACGCAACGTGGTCACACCTCAATTTCGCAGTGAAAAATGACCCTTTTTTTGCAAAGTGCCTAGCTGTAGTTTTTTAACCCTACCTCTGCCGGCACCAAGGGAAACCTAGCAAACCTATACATTTTTGAAAACTAGACACCCAGGGGAATCCAGGATGGGGTGACTTGACTGCCTCCCACCAGGTTCTGTTACCCAGAATCCCTTGCAAACATAAAAAATGTCAAAAAAACCACATTTTCCCCACATTTCTGTGGTGGAAAGTTCTGGAATGTGCGTGGATCCACAAATTTCCACCCACCCCGCGTTCCCCAAAGGCTTACGAGAAAAATGGTACCTCACTTGTGTGGGTCGGCCTAGTGCCTGCGACAGGAAACGGCACAAAACGCAACGTGGTCACACCTCAATTTCGCATTGAAAAATAACCCTTTTTTTGCAAAGTGCCTAGCTGTAGTTTTTGAACCCTACCTCTGCCGGCACCTAGGGAAACCTATACATTTTTGAAAACTAGACACCCAGGGGAATCCAGGATGGGGTGACTTGACTGCCTCCCACCAGGTTCTGTTACCCAGAATCCCTTGCAAACATAAACAATTGTCAAAAAAAACACATTTTCCCCACATTTCTGTGGTGGAAAGTTCTGGAATCTGCGTGGATCCACAAATTTCCACCCACCCCGCGTTCCCCAAAGTCTTACGAGACAAATGGTACCTCACTTGTGTGGGTCAGCTTAGTGCCTGCGACAGGAAACGGCGCAAAACGCAACGTGGTCTCACCTCAATTTCGCAGTGAAAAATGACCCTTTTTTGGCAAAGTGCCTAGCTGTAGTTTTTGAACCCTAGCTCTGCCGGCACCTAGGGAAACCTAGCAAACCTATACATTTTTGAAAACTAGACACCCAGGGGAATCCAGGATGGGGTGACTGGACTGCCTCCCACCAGGTTCTGTTACCCAGAATCCCTTGCAAACATAAAAATTGTCAAAAAAAACACATTTTCCCCACATTTCTGTGTTGGAAAGTTCTGGAATCTGCGTGGATCCACAAATTTCCACCCACCCCGCGTTCCCCAAAGTCTTACGAGAAAAATGGTACCTCACTTGTGTGGGTCGGCCTAGTGCCTGCGACAGGAAACGGCGCAAAACGCAACGTGGTCACACCTCAATTTCGCAGTGAAAAATGACCCTTTTTTGGCAAAGTGCCTAGCTGTAGTTTTTGAACCCTAGCTCTGCCGGCACCTAGGGAAACCTAGCAAACCTATACATTTTTGAAAACTAGACACCCAGGGGAATCCAGGATGGGGTGACTGGACTGCCTCCCACCAGGTTCTGTTACCCAGAATCCCTTGCAAACATAAAAAATTGTCAAAGAAACCACATTTTCCCCACATTTCTGTGGTGGAAAGTTCTGGAATCTGCGTGGATCCACAAATTTCCACCCACCCCACGTTCCCCAAAGTCTTACGAGAAAAATGGTACCTCACTTGTGTGGGTCGGCCTAGTGCCTGCGACAGGAAACGGCGCAAAACGCAACGTGGTCACACCTCAATTTCGCAGTGAAAAATGACCCTTTTTTGGCAAAGTGCCTAGCTGTAGTTTTTGAACCCTAGCTCTGCCGGCACCTAGGGAAACCTAGCAAACCTACACATTTTTGAAAACTAGACACCCAGGGGAATCCAGGATGGGGTGACTGGACTGCCTCCCACCAGGTTCTGTTACCCAGAATCCCTTGCAAACATAAAAAATTGTCAAAAAAAACACATTTTCCCCACATTTCTGTGGTGGAAAGTTCTGGAATCTGCGTGGATCCACAAATTTCCACCCACCCCGCGTTCCCCAAAGTCTTCTGAGAAAAATGGTACCTCACTTGTGTGGGTCGGCCTAGTGCCCGCGACAGGAAACGGCGCAAAACGCAACGTGGTCACACCTCAATTTCGCAGTGAAAAATGACCCTTTTTTTGTAAAGTGCCTAGCTGTAGTTTTTGAACCCTACCTCTGCCGGCACCTAGGGAAACCTAGCAAACCTATACATTTTTGAAAACTAGACACCCAGTGGAATCCAGGATGGGGTGACTTGACTGCCTCCCACCAGGTTCTGTTACCCAGAATCCCTTGCAAACATAAAAAATTGTCAAAAAAACCACATTTTCCCCATATTTCTGTGGTGGAAAGTTCTGGAATCTGCGTGGATCCACAAATTTCCACCCACCCCACGTTCCCCAAAGTCTTACGAGAAAAATGGTACCTCACTTGTGTGGGTCGGCCTAGTGCCTGCGACAGGAAACGGCGCAAAACGCAACGTGGTCACACCTCAATTTCGCAGTGACAAATTACCCTTTTTTTGCAAAGTGCCTAGCTGTCGTTTTTGAACCCTACCTCTGCCGGCACCTAGGGAAACCTAGCAAACCTATACAGTTTTGAAAACTAGACACCCAGGGGAATCCAGGATGGGGTGACTTGACTGCCTCCCACCAGGTTCTGTTACCCAGAATCCCTTGCAAACATAAACAATTGTCAAAAAACCCACATTTTCCCCACATTTCTGTGGTGGAAAGTTCTGGAATCTGCGTGGATCCACAAATTTCCACCCACACCGCGTTCCCCAAAGTCTTACGAGAAAAATGGTACCTCACTTGTGTGGGTCGGCCTAGTGCCTGCGACAGGAAACGGCGCAAAACGCAACGTGGTCACACCTCAATTTTGCAGTGAAAAATGACCCTTTTTTGGCAAAGTGCCTAGCTGTAGTTTTTGAACCCTACCTCTGCCGGCACCTAGGGAAACCTAGCAAACCTATACATTTTTGAAAACTAGACACCCAGGGGAATCCAGGATGGGGTGACTTGACTGCCTCCCACCAGGTTCTGTTACCCAGAATCCCTTGCAAACATAAAAAATTGTCAAAAAAACCACATTTTCCCCACATTTCTGTGGTGGAAAGTTCTGGAATCTGCGTGGATCCACAAATTTCCACCCACCCGCGTTCCCCAAAGTCTTACTAGAAAAATGGTACCTCACTTGTGTGGGTCGGCTTAGTGCCTGCGACAGGAAACGGCACAAAACGCAACGTGGTCACACCTCAATTTCGCAGTGAAAAATGACCCTTTTTTGGCAAAGTGCCTAGCTGTAGTTTTTGAACCCTAGCTCTGCCGGCACCTAGGGAAACCTAGCAAACCTATACATTTTTGAAAACTAGACACCCAGGGGAATCCAGGATGGGGTGACTGGACTGCCTCCCACCAGGTTCTGTTACCCAGAATCCCTTGCAAACATAAAAAATTGTCAAAAAAAACACATTTTCCCCACATTTCTGTGGTGGAAAGTTCTGGAATCTGCGTGGATCCACAAATTTCCACCCACCCCGTGTTCCCCAAAGTCTTACGAGAAAAATGGTACCTCACTTGTGTGGGTCGGCCTAGTGCCTGCGACAGGAAACGGCGCAAAACGCAACGTGGTCACACCTCAATTTCGCAGTGAAAAATGACCCTTTTTGGCAAAGTGCCTAGCTGTAGTTTTTGAACCCTAGCTCTGCCGGCACCTAGGGAAACCTAGCAAACCTATACATTTTTGAAAACTAGACACCTAGGGGAATCCAGGCTGGGGTGACTGGACTGCCTCCCACCAGGTTCTGTTACCCAGAATCCCTTGCAAACCTAAAAAATTGTCAAAAAAAACACATTTTCCCCACATTTCTGTGGTGGAAAGTTCTGGAATCTGCGTGGATCCACAAATTTCCACCCACCCCGCGTTCCCCAAAGTCTTCTGAGAAAAATGGTACCTCACTTGTGTGGGTCGGCCTAGTGCCCGCGACAGGAAACGGCGCAAAACGCAACGTGGTCACACCTCAATTTCGCAGTGAAAAATGACCCTTTTTTGGCAAAGTGCCTAGCTGTAGTTTGTGAACCCTAGCTCTGCCGGCACCTAGGGAAACCTACCAAACACACACATTTCTGAAAAGTAGACACCCGGGGGCTTCCAGGGAGGTATGGCTTGCGTGGATCCCCCAACGTTTCCTTACCCAGAATCCCCTGCAAACCTCAATTTTAGCTGAAAAAATCACTTTTTTCACACATTTTTGTGTGGGAAAGTGTGGCATCACTGGCCTCACACAAATTTCCTACCACCCAGCGTTCCCCAGGTCTCCCGATAAAAATGGTGCCTCACTTGTGTGGGAGGCCCAAGTACCCGCGACAGGCAAGGGCCCACAACGTAGTGAGCGACCTCAAAATGGCCTTTCACAAAACGACCTGGTTTTGCAAGGGGTCACCTGGGTTTTTGGCCCCGTGCTCGGTGGCCATCTAGGGAAACCTACCAAACCCACACATTTCTGAAAACTAGACACCCGGGGCTTCCAGGGAGGTATGGCTTGCGTGGATCCCCCAACGTTTCCTTACCCAGAATCCCCTGCAAACCTCAATTTTAGCTGAAAAAATCACTTTTTTCACACATTTTTGTGTGGGAAAGTGTGGCATCACTGGCCTCACACAAATTTCCTACCACCCAGCGTTCCCCCAGGTCTCCCGATAAAAATGGTGCCTCACTTGTGTGGGAGGCCCAAGTACCCGCGACAGGCAAGGGCCCACAACGTAGTGAGGCGACCTCAAAATGGCCTTTCACAAAACGACCTGGTTTTGCAGAGGGTCACCTGGGTTTTGGCCCCGTGCTCGGCGGCCATCTAGGGAAACCTACCAAACCCACACATTTCTGAAAAGTAGACACCTGGGGGCTTCCAGGGAGGTATGGCTTGCGTGGATCCCCCAACGTTTCCTTACCCAGAATCCCCTGCAAACCTCAATTTTAGCTGAAAAAATCACTTTTTTCACACATTTTTGTGTGGGAAAGTGTGGCATCACTGGCCTCACACAAATTTCCTACCACCCAGCGTTCCCCAGGTCTCCCGATAAAAATGGTGCCTCACTTGTGTGGGAGGCCCAAGTACCCGCGACAGGCAAGGGCCCACAACGTAGTGAGGCGACCTCAAAATGGCCTTTCACAAAACGACCTGGTTTTGCAAGGGGGTCACCTGGGTTTTTGGCCCTGTGCTCGGCGGCCATCTAGGAAACCTACCAAACCCACACATTTCTGAAAAGTAGACACCCGAGGGCTTCCAGGAGGTATGGCTTGCCTGGATCCCCCAACGTTTCCTTACCCAGAATCCCCTGCAAACCTCAATTTTAGCTGAATAAATCACTTTTTCACACATTTTTGTGTGGGAAAGTGTGGCATCACTGGCCTCACACAAATTTCCTACCACCCAGCGTTCCCCCAGGTCTCCTGATAAAAATGGTGCCTCACTTGTGTGGGAGGCCCAGTACCCGCGACAGGCAAGGGCCCACAATGTAGTGAGGCGACCTCAAAATGGCCTTTCACAAAACGACCTGGTTTTGCAAGGGGTCACCTGGGTTTTGGCCTTGTGCTCGGTGGCCATCTAGGGAAATCTACCAAACCCACACATTTCTGAAAAGTAGACACCCGGGGCTTCCAGGGAGGTATGGCTTGCGTGGATCCCCCAACGTTTCCTTACCCAGAATTCCCTGCAAACCTCAATTTTAGCTGAAAAAATCACTTTTTTCACACATTTTTGTGTGGGAAAGTGTGGCATCACTGGCCTCACACAAATTTCCTACCACCCAGCGTTCCCCCAGGTCTCCTGATAAAAATGGTGCCTCACTAGTGTGGGAGGCCCAAGTACCCGCGACAGGCAAGGGCCCACAACGTAGTGAGGCGACCTCAAAATGGCCTTTCACAAAACGACCTGGTTTTGCAAGGGAGTCACCTGGGTTTTTGGCCCCGTGCTCGGCGGCCATCTAGGGAAACCTACCAAACCCACACATTTCTGAAAAGTAGACACCCGGGGGCTTCCAGGGAGGTATGGCTTGCGTGGATCCCCCAACGTTTCCTTACCCAGAATCCCCTGCAAACCTCAATTTTAGCTGAATAAATCACTTTTTCACACATTTTTGTGTGGGAAAGTGTGGCATCACTGGCCTCACACAAATTTCCTACCACCCAGCGTTCCCCAGGTCTCCCGATAAAAATGGTGCCTCACTTGTGTGGGAGGCCCAAGTACCCGCGACAGGCAAGGGCCCAAAACATTTTTGATAGGCAATGTTGATGTTGCCTCAAAACGTTTTGTGTCCTTGCATGTCGCTGGTACTTGGGCCTCCCACACAAGTGAGGCACCATTTTTATCGGGAGACCTGGGAGAACGCTGGGTGGTAGGAAATTTGTGTGAGGCCAGTGATGCCACACTTTCCCACACAAAATGTGTGAAAAAGTGATTTTTCAGCTACAATTGAGGTTTGCAGGGGATTCTGGGTAGGAAACGTTGGGGGATCCACGCAAGCCATACCTCCCTGGAAGCCCCGAGTGTCTACTTTTCAGAAATGTGTGGGTTTGGTAGGTTTCCCTAGATGGCCGCCGAGCACAGGGCCAAAACCCAGGTGACCCCTTGCAAAACCAGGTCGTTTTGTGAAAGGCCATTTTGAGGTCGCCTCAATACGTTGTGGGCCCTTGCCTGTCGCGGTACTTGGGCCTCCCACACAAGTGAGGCACCATTTCTATCGGGAGACCTGGGGAACGCTGGGTGGTAGGAAATTTGTGTGAGGCCAGTGATGCCACACTTTCCCACACAAAAATGTGTGAAAAAGTGATTTTTCAGCTAAAATTGAGGTTTGCAGGGGATTCTGGGTAAGGAAACGTTGGGGGATCCACGCAAGCCATACCTCCCTGGAAGCCCCAGCGTGTCTACTTTTCAGAAATGTGTGGGTTTGGTAGGTTTCCCTAGATGGCCGCCGAGCACAGGGCCAAAACCCAGGTGACCCCTTGCAAAACCAGGTGGTTTTGAGATAGGCAATTTTGAGGTCGCCTCACTACGTTGTGGGCCCTTGCCTGTCGCGGGTACTTGGGCCTCCCACACAAGTGAGGCACCATTTTTATCGGGAGACCTGGGGGAACGCTGGGTGGTAGGAAATTTGTGTGAGGCCAGTGATGCCACACTTTCCCACACAAAAATGTGTGAAAAAGTGATTTTTCAGCTAAAATTGAGGTTTGCAGGGATTCTGGGTAAGGAAACGTTGGGGATCACGCAAGCCATACCTCCCTGGAAGCCCCGGGTGTCTACTTTTCAGAAATGTGTGGTTTGGTAGGTTTCCCTAGATGGCCGCCGAGCACGAGGCCAAAACCCAGGTGACCCCTTGCAAAACCAGGTGGTTTTGTGAAAGGCCATTTGAGGTCGCCTCAATACGTTGTGGGCCCTTGCCTGTCGCGGGTACTTGGGCCTCCCACACAAGTGAGGCACCATTTTTATCGGGAGACCTGGGGAACGCTGGGTGGTAGGAAATTTGTGTGAGGCCAGTGATGCCACACTTTCCCACACAAAAATGTGTGAAAAAAGTGATTTTTCAGCTAAAATTGAGGTTTGCAGGGATTCTGGGTAAGGAAACGTTGGGGGATCCACGCAAGCCATACCTCCCTGGAAGCCCCGGGTGTCTACTTTTCAGAAATGTGTGGGTTTGGTAGGTTTCCTAGATGGCCGCCGAGCACAGGGCCAAAACCCAGGTGAACCCCTTGCAAAACCAGGTGGTTTTGTGAAAGGCCATTTTGAGGTCGCCTCAATACGTTGTGGGCCCTTGCCTGTCGCGGGTACTTGGGCCTCCCACACAAGTGAGGCACCATTTTTATCGGGAGACCTGGGGGAACGCTGGGTGGTAGGAAATTTGTGTGAGGCCAGTGATGCCACACTTTCCCACACAAAAATGTGTGAAAAAGTGATTTTTCAGCTAAAATTGAGGTTTGCAGGGATTCTGGGTAAGGAAACGTTGGGGGATCCACGCAAGCCATACCTCCCTGGAAGCCGCCGGGTGTCTACTTTTCAGAAATGTGTGGGTTTGGTAGGTTTCCTATGTGGCCGCCGAGCCCGGGCCAAAATGACCCCCTTGCAAAACCAGGTCATTTTGAGATAATGTGTTGTTTATTTCTGCAGCGTGAAAATTTTGGCACAATATTGCAAGGAAAATGTGACAGACATTTTGAGGTTTGCAGGACATTGTGGGTACCATAACTTGTTGGGATCCACAAGAGAGATATCACCATGTACTCCCATGGGTGTTTCGTTTACGACAATATCTACAGTTGGTAGGTTATTCTTAGACGGAATGTACACCTTGGCAGACAGACTAAAAAGACAAAGATTACTGCACAGCCATCTATTCCTCAAGCACACACACATACTGGTTGGATTTGGCACGAGGGCAAGTGATGGTTCAGTATATACAATTTTATTAACAAGAGATTTCACAAAAATGAAATGCACTGTCAATAATTGAAAGGACAAAAACGGAACCAGTGACTCGCAGCTCGTGAGCTGTAAAGCCACGTCAAGGCCCCAACCGCTTTACAGGCCATTCACACACCTTTCATACGTGATACACACAAGACCATTCACACCCCCAGGCACGAAACAAACACATTACAACATTCACAAAAAGGGACAAGGTACACCCTGCTTGAGAAAGACAAAAATAAAATATTACTGCACAGCCATCTAATCCTCAAGCACACACACACATACTGGTTGGATTTGGCACGAGGGTGAGTGATGGTTCAGTATATACAATTGTATTAACAAGTGATTTCACAAAAATGAAATGCACTGTTAATAATTGAAAGGACGAGAAACTGAACCATTGACTCACAGCTCGTGAGCTGTAAAGCCACGACAAGGCACCAACCTCTTTACAGGCCATTCATACACCTTTCATACGTGTGACAAATACAAAACCATTCACACCACCAGCCGCGGGCCCATCACATTACAACACTCACACCAGCAGACAGCGCCATTCAAGGGCCCATCACTTTCACACGCCCACATTCCTAACACAGCAACCACACAAGCTGATGGATTGCGTGGAGTGTCGCTCGGCTAGCAGTGTGTGTAGTGACCAGCAGCAAGTCACTACTCACACACTGCCAGCCGAGCGCCAGTCCACGCACACCGCCAGCCAAGCGCCACTCCACGCACACCGCCAGCCAAGCGCCACTCCACGCACACCGCCAGCCAAGCGCCACTCCACGCACACCGCCAGCCAAGCGCCACTCCACGCACACCGCCAGCCTAGCGCCACTCCACGCACACCGCCAGCCTAGCGCCACTCCACGCACACCGCCAGCCTAGCGCCACTCCACGCACACCGCCAGCCAAGCGCCACTCCACGCACACCGCCAGCCTAGCGCCACTCCACGCACACCGCCAGCCTAGCGCCACTCCACGCACACCGCCAGCCAAGCGCCACTCCACGCACACCGCCAGCCAAGCACCACTCCACGCACACCGCCAGCCAAGAGCCACTCCCCGCACACCGCCAGCCAAGCGCCACTCCACGCACACCGCCAGCCAAGCACCAGCCTACACACACCACCATCACATTTAGGATTTTTTATACAAAAAAGAAAACACAAACAAATTGCAAATAGATACAAATCTACTAACACAAAATCAGAAACTAAATACATTGCACTAATGCCAACCTTGAAACAGAACAACAATTCTTAAACATTACAGACCAGGCAGTTCACTTTACCACTCATGGTTGCTCCCAATAATTCTTTTGCTTGTGGTACGCTCTATAACAAGCAGGCACACACAGCCCAGGGTTAGAAGGACACTCAGGGCAGTACATACGAGTCTCCTTCCGCGTACCTCTTCGCCAACAGACTCTACATCTCCTAGTGGGAAAGTCTTTTGAGGGTGTAGGAGGAATGTGATCAGGAAAGTGGCGATCTTTCAATCGAGCCACATCCTCCACCACTCCAACTCTAGGAACACTTGCCTGTTCCACAACAACAAGGCTGCCTATGACAGACTCCTGAAACTGAACAAAAGTCAACTTTGACGCAGGAGAACACTCCTTGAACACAACAAAAGCATTGAAAGTTGCTAAATTGAAGAGATGGATGGCCAACTTCTTATACCAAATGTAAGACTTACGAATAGCAGTGTAAGGTTCCAACCTCTGATCTACTCTATCAACACCACCCATGTGCTTATTGTAGTCTAAAATGCACACAGGTTTGCGCACTTCAGCAATCTGACCCCAAACAGCCACAGGTGAAGTACTCTCATCATGGATGGTAGTCAGCATGTACACATCCCTCCTGTCCACAAATTTCACAGCTAGCAGTTCCTCACTACGCAAGGCACTGCACTGTCCCCTCTGAAGTTTTTGCAAACAAGCTCTTTTGGATAACCTTTACGGTTAGAGCGGATTGTGCCACAAGCAAAAGTGTCCACTTTGAACAATTCCTTAAACAATTGCACAGCAGTGTAGAAGTTATCAAGGTACAAATGGTGGCCTCTGTTAAACAGTCCTCTAGCAAGATCCCACACAATTTTCTCTGAAACTCCAAAAGTGGACGGACAACCAGGGGGTCAATAGTGGAATCCCTACCAGTGTACACACGCAAATTAAAAACATATCCTGTCCTACTCTCAGACAACATATACAGCTTAATTCCATAGCGTGCCCTCTTGCTAGGAATGTACTGCCTAAAAACCAAACGGCCCTTGAACAGGACCAAAGACTCATCAATAGATATTTCTTTCCCTGGAGTATAGATCTCTGAAAATCGATCTACAAAGTGATCAAGAACAGGCCGAATCTTAAAAAGACGGTCACATTCAGGGTGATCTCGTGGCAACGCCAAACCATTATCAACAAAATGCAGCATCCGAAGCAAAAGTAAATACCGATCCACGAGTCATAACTGCAGGAAATATGGCCGTTGCCATCAAGGGACTGGTAGACCAATATGAACCCATGGACGGCTTCCTTATCAAACCCATCAAAAAGTCAAACCCAAAAACTTCTTCATCTCTTCCAGATTTGTGGGACTCCACCGGGTAGCTCTAGAATGGGGCCTAAGTCTGGCACTGTTGTCCCTCAAAAACTGTTCAGCATACAAATTAGTCTGCTCAACAATCTCACCCAAAAATACATCATCCATAAACAACTGAAAATACTGTATAGGCAAATAATGTTCACAATCCACTCTACACCCTGCATAACCACTAAAGGCAGGCAACACCGGCTGCACCATGTTTGGATCAACCCAGAGTCCAGCACTTCCAGTAGGAAGCCTAGCAGCCCCAGGCTGCAATCCAGATGCCTCTTGCACCATCGGCACAGTAGTATCCTCCTCTAAATCAGGCACTTCATCTGCACTGAGAGTACCTTCATCATCCGATGATTCCATGTGGAGAGAAAACTCACTGCCTGAATCTTCCCCTCCCTCCTCTCCCTCAGACGCACTGTCAGTCTCATAATCCTGCTCAGAGGAAGATTCAAGAAGCAAACCAACCACCTGCTGAGCAGTAATTCTACTGCTAGCCATAATGCTTACTAATAAAGGTTACTTGTCAAACAAGTCAACAACAACAAACCCTTTGTAAAAAAAGAAATAAACAAAATGTAGCTTTATCACAAAGACCTATATACTCCAACACTATACCACTCACGTGACAGAAGCAGCTAGACTCACCACCACCTACTCTGCACAGACACAGTAAGGATCAACAATATCCCACTAAAAGAAGAAGAAAAAAATTACACATAAGACAATGCAAAACATCGCAAAGAATTTCATGCTCTGAACACTAACAAATATGCTGCCATTATGACACCACTTACAAAAAAATTCATTCATGCATGACAATAATACTCATTTGGAGTACACACAACAAAAATATTTTTCTTACCAAATAAATGCAATTACGCAAAACTGCAGAACAACCACTGCCGAAACCGCAAACAGGAATCAAAAGCTTTACACTAGAATAAAAAGGAGAAAAAAACATTACAATCACATATGCAAATAATGCACCAGTCCACACACAATCCACCAGCCAAGCTAAGGGGTAGGTGGGCCAAAGAGTATAAATAAAATATTCACCCCCGTAAAAGGGAGCAACCCTTGCCCTTTTGGCCACTCCCCAACACAAAAATTAAAAAAAAACCTGGTGTCTAGTGGCTTCTGCCCTCCTTGGGGGCAGATGGGCCTAAAAACATACTGCTATTCTGCCACCCAAGGGGTCACTCTCCACAAATAAATGCCTGGTGGACTAGTGGGAAGATACCTTTATCTTCCGCACACGATCTCTCACTACTCAACTCTACTCTATTCACAACTGGATGTTAGCTCACCAACTCATTCTGAATCCCGCCAAAACTGAATTCCTCCTCCTCTCTACCTCTCTCTCACCTCCTCCTGTTCAATCTTGGATGGATCAGCTGAACCTACTCAACAACAAACCCATCATTGTCGACAGCGCTAAATACCTTGGTGTCATTCTTGACAAAAGACTCAACCTAATCTCCCACATCAACTCTATTGCTAAGAACGCACGTTACCAGTTGCGCCTTCTATGGGGGATCCGTCGGTTCTTCCCGGAGAAAGACTTAAAAACCTTAGTACAATCTCTGGTTCTCTCAAGACTGGATTATTGCAATTCTCTTCTGAAGGGCCTACCCAAATCCCACCTCTCCCCTCTCAAATCCATCCTCCATTCAGCAGCTCGCTTCATTTCAGGGTCTAAACGAAGCGACCACGTCACTCCTATCCTGTCCTCTCTTCGATGGCTTCCGATCGAGGCAAGATCTATTTACAAAACTGCCTGCATCACACACAAAGCCTTACACACGTCCTCCCCTCGTTACCTGGCGAATAAATTGAAATTGTCCGGTGGCTCGCAATGCGGAAAAGCTTCTGCTTGCGCACCCCCTCTTCAAAAGGGAAAGATCGATGGCGCAATCCGGTGAGAATCGCTTCCCCCATTGCTCCGTGCCACCTCCTCTACCCGGATCTTCAAAGCTGACCTCAAATCTCTTCTCTTCCAAACACACTATACTTTCACTCTCAGCCCCCTCTAGTTCGCTCTTCATTGTGTTCTGAGTGCCACTTATTGCAGTATACCTCTATATCATGCACATGTGTGTGTGCCCGGAAGCTGTTTCAGCCCGGGCTGCCACACACGGGGGTGGTGTATGCACTGCCAGCAACCTGCCAGGCCAGTGCACAATACTTGCCCGATTCAAGGCCCCAGGGGGCAGAGCACCAAAAGCATATGGCCCCCAAAGGGGAGCGACCCTTGCCCAAGGGCCGCTCCCCAAAACAGTATTTAGACAGGAATGCACATAAGAGGCATCGATGCCTCTTTTGTTTCACACGGGGGGGTGTATGCACTGCCATTCTCCCTATTGTGAAGCGCTCTGACACCTTTGGTTAAAGTCTGCGCTATATAAAAACGTATTACAATGCCCCCAAAGGGGAGTGACCCTTGCCCAAGGGGCCACTCCCCATCCCTGGTGGTCTAGTGGGCTACAACAGGAAAAACTGCCACCCCCAGGGGGGCAGAGCACCAAATACATATGGCCCCCAAAGGGGGAGCGACCCTTGCCCAAGGGGCCGCTCCCCGAAACAGTATTTATACATTTAAAAAAAAAAAAAGAAATTCCCTGGTGTCTAGTGGGCATTCCTGCTGCACGATCGCATGATCGTGCAGCAGTAATGCACAAAGAGGCATCGAGGGAAAGGAAAGGGTTGTCCTTTCCTCGATGCCTCTTTCTTTCAAACCCCCTCCCGATCCAAAACTGACCTTATTCCCCGACGCGCTGGAAGCAAATGGCTTCCAGCGCGTCGGGAAGCTAGGAAACCCCAATGACGTCAGCACGCCTCGCGCGCTGGCGTCATTGAAGGGGCGGGGGGAGGCAGGGGAAGCCCTTCCCCTGCCTTCCCCGAAAAAAAACCAACGATCGGATCCCCACGGGGGGAGCGCCAGCGCTTCCCCGTGGGTGGGTCTTATGACGAGCTGGACTCGTCATGAGCACACGAGCACTGTGTGCCATGACGAGTCCAGCTCGTCATGAGCACCGAAGGGGTTAAAACTTCCTGACTCAGTGGTTATTTCAGGATTATGTACTATAATGAATGTCACTCATTTTAAACTTCCCAATTAGCAAAGGATTCATTGGTAAGTCATTACTCTTCAATCGAAAGGTAATTGGTAGCAGGGATTTTTGATAAAGAGTACAACTGATAACCCCAGCGTAAGTATTAGCGTAGTATGAATGTATGGGCCCAAGAGAGTATCTGGTGTATGAATGCTGTTTGCTAATATCACGCTGGATCAGTTTTCTGGTAAGCAGAGGATGGTTACTCTTTGTTAATTGGGTAATGAGAAATTTTATTTTTATGAACTAACATCCGTGTATTCAAAGTTTGTTTTATGTTGTCTAGAATCCCCGGGGAAAATTGAATAGCAGATGGTAAGTGGAAGCCATACTGCAGTGAGGTTATCTGTCAGGCAGAAATAGTACTGAAAAGTTAAGCAGGACTATCAGTACTGGTTAGGGAATCTATGTGTGTGAGTAATAGCAAAAGAGTACGCTGGTGAAAATTTGATGTTATATCACCTAGAGAGGGTAACATTGAAGAAGTAACAGGTACTTCTGGAGCTTGTGTGAAGAGTAAACGGAAGGGTTTTACTCGTAGTGTATGTTTAGTAAACGGAAAGGTTTTACTAAGTGTGGGAGGAAACTATCTTTTCTATTTTTAGAGGAAACTGGCACGATAGCGAATGTTTTATGTTGTTACTGAAATTTAATTAAGATTTATAGAGAAAATAAGTTTGCGTAAGATTTTGTAAAGATAGGGTCAGCTGCCGGAGAGGGAGCTGACGTCAGAAAACGCCGCGCTGGGATTGGTTGAATCAGCGGGTGTGGAAAGACCTTGTAAAGGAGGGGTCAGTAGTCAGGAGCAGTACTGACGTCACAGGTGCCGCGCTGGGATTGGTTGAAACAGCAAGGGACAGAGAAGAGCAGATTGTAAAGGAGGGGTTGACAGACTAACGTCACAGAAAGGCCGCGCTAGGATTGGTTCAGAAATAGAAGAAAGCAGACACTTGATTGGTTTATATTCTAGAAGCTAAAATCTTAGTGGATAGAGATTGCATGTTAAAACGCGATCCGACTTTAACAGGAACTCGTCCGGATAGGAGATTCCTAGGTTTTGCAGAATATAATTTTATACACCGAAGATTAGATAGAATGTACGGAGAGAAGAGAAAAATGTCCTTTCTGCAAAAGATTAAGAACTATTTTAAAAAGGATAAACCAATCAAAACTAGGGAAGGAATTATCATTCCACCAGCTAAAACGCCCGCTTCATTCATGATGATGGAGAGAGGTTATCATACTTGTGTATGGATAGAGAATTGGATAGAATATACCAAAAATGATGGGATATTAGCATTTCCCGAGAATGGCACCTTCAATGGAAGAATTCTTCAAAATTTGAGATTGAGGATGAATGACCTAGAACCCAGACCTAGATTAACTCAATATGAAGCCTTAGAGGAATGGGAAACCGAGGCATTTGAGCGTGACCGATCCAGGAGTAATAGGGGTTATCGAGGATTTTTTCCCAAATACCAACATGAGTCTAGGGACGGTCAGATGAAACAATGGAGGAGGGCAATGCTTACAGAAGTATTGTATCCATTGTTAACAGCAGAAGAAAAATTAGGGAGCAAATGCACAGAAAAGACAAAACATTTAATGAGAAATGGAGATTCCGAAGATGAATTTATAGAAGAAATATTAAGGAACCCCCCACCATATCAGGAAGGGACAAGTGGATGCACCCCAAGTGCACCCCTGTTAAAAACTCCATTAGTACCACAGGTAATGCATGATTTCACCCCCAGTAGGATACTTCACGATAAAGAAAAAGAAGCCCTAGAGAAGACCAGAGCAGAATTAATACAGAAAATAACACAGATAAAAGTGCATCCTGACTCTTTGACCATACCTGTAACAATTGGTCCAGTAGTTCCATTATATGGTAGTCAGGGAAACTGTGCTCAACCGTTAGTTATGCCTACTCCTGTGAATATTCCTAAACCTGAAGCAACAGTAATGGTGGAAGATCACTTTAGTGATTGTGAATCTACGATATCTCTAATGGATTTACCAATTCGAGATTCTGTCAATAGTACTCCCAGAAGAACTACACCTGGGTGCTCGAAAGAGATAAACTTGATAACCTCATCAGGAGCAAAAAGTGTCACTGTAGTTAGTCCAGAAGACTTAGAAAGGTGGGCACAAGGATCAGAACAGCAGTGTACACCTCCAAAATTTTTGGATATTTATAAATTAAAAGTCGAATTAGAAGAAATAATAGCAGGGAATGTAGGGCTAGATCGCTTAAATGCTTACGATGAAGAAGAATTATTGTTCGTATGCAGAAGTATTACCAGAAATGTAAAAATATTGCATGAGAAATTATCAGATTTGGCTCTACAGATAGGAAATGAAATAGGGAGATCAAAGGTGTTGCAGAAACCCTATAGAGCAGATTTCTCAGACAAAGATTTAGAAAATATGAATGCCTCTGGAAGAAAGTTACAAGTAAAAGAATTAATGATAGTCTTACAGAAATGGGGAGACCTAGATAAATGGAGAGTTCGATGGGCAAAGAAAAAGGAAGAGGCACGATCCAGTAGAACAGCCTCTGAATATGTGATGAAAGAAACAGGGAAGACAGATCAAATGTATCCGATGCGAGAAGTTCCAGGAGGGGGCTATGTACATGTCCCATGGAGTAGACAGGATATTTTGTCATTTACGAATGATTTTCCAAAGTTGAGAGAAAAACCAATTGAATGGTACAAGCAGGTTGAGAGGTTTGTGAAGGTGTCAAAGGTATTGTTGAAAGATTTAGATGGTTTGTTTGACATAGTGGTACCTGCCGATTTGTGGACAGATTGTAAAATTACAGTTGATTGGCCAAGTGACGAGTATCCTAGAGATCCGAAAACAGGTGCCCCGTCAAATGATGTAATGAAAAAGTATCAGCAGGTGATAACTTACCTGAAAGGCAAAATACCACCGAAAGAAACAGATTGGGTGAAAATAGACCGAACCACCCAAGAAGCTAGTGAATCGGTACACGCCTATTATGAGCGTTTATTGCAGGTATTTAAGCAGTATAGTGGATTTGAGGACATTGGAGATAAGAACATGAGTCAGTTTGTGTATCGATTTGTTTATGGTCTGAAGCCAGAAATTTGTCAGATGATTAAGCAGCACATGTTGTGTTGGCAGGGCAAGCCCATAGACGAGATTCTGAAATATGCGAAATACTGTGGAGATGATATTGAGGATAGGCACAAGAAATTGCAGGAAAAAGTAATGTGGGCACAGGTGAAAATGGCTGAGAAACAGGGAATTAATTTGGATAATCCAAGTGAAAATCAAGGAAAGGATTCTGGAACAAATGGCGATACTGGGAATGGTGGAAAAGTGAGAGGACGAATGAGTAGGGAAGAAGCTAAAAAGAAATTTCCTTGTCATGGATGCGGAAAATTGGGGCATTGGAAGGATGAATGTAAAAAGATTCGGAATAATAATGGCCCAAATCAAAATTTAAATCCACAGACGCAGAATGACTCACAGCAGGGTGTAAATCCTCAGAGTCAGTTGCCACCTGCACCTATTCAGGGTAATGTAAGCAGAGCAAACCACGGTACAGACGTCGGATATCAAGGAGGAAGTGGTAAGAATGATTATGTAACATCACAGTTTCTTTTACAGGACGATTTCTGTCAATACAGTTCATGACGGTGCCTAGGAGAGGGGGAGAAGGAGTGCGTACTTGGCGCATCCTTATCGGTAGATCAGTCAGGTCCATATGTTGAAGGGAATGTGAAAGGTAATGATATTACCTTCCTTTTGGACACTGGTGCTACCAGGTCAACTGTGAGAACAGCAGACATTCCAGACCTTCCTCTCTCTGGAGAAGCTATCCAAGTAGTGGGAGTAGCTAATAGAAAGATTAGAACACCTCTTACCGAACCAATGGAAGTTAAAATTGGAAATTTCAGAGAAATGCACCAATTTGTGGTGTGTGATTCTAGTCCAGTAAATTTATTAGGTCGTGATTTACTATGCAAGATGAATTGCACAATTTTCTGCACCCCGGATGGTGTGGCAGTTCAGACCCCAGATGAAGATCATGTATATAAGTTTATGATTGCAAAACAAGGTACAGAAGTAGATGAGATGTTTTCTTTGATAACAAAAGATGAGTTGCCAGAAGAATTAAAAACTACAGTAAACCCCACAGTATGGGATTTCACAGGAAAGGAAGTAGGACTTATGGCCAAAATAGACCCAGTTAAAATTACCGTAAAGGAAGGTGCGATTTTCCCAAATACTAGACAGTACAAAATGAGTGCAGAAGTAAAGACAGGAGTCATTGAAGAAATCAATCGAATGGTAGAACAAAACATACTAAGAGAAGTAATGAGTAGCCCATGTAATTCACCAATAATGGGTTTAAAGAAACCTAGCGGAAAATATAGGATTGTTCAGGACCTGCGGAAAATAAATAAGATTGTGGAACCTTGTTGTCCTATAGTACCCAATCCTGCAGTAATCCTATACCAGATTCCTTGGAGTGCAGGATGGTTCACAGTGATTGATTTATGCCAAGCGTTCTTTTCAATACCATTGCACCCAGACAGCCAGTATCTTTTTTCATTTAAATTTGAGAACAAAGTCTATGTATGGAATCGTGTTCCTCAGGGGTACACGGAAAGTCCTTCCATCTTTAATCAGATATTGAAAAAGTGCCTTGAGAAACTAGTGATGCCAGGTAGCTCAGTCCTAGTGCAATATATCGACGACTTACTGGTGGCATCGAACACCAGAGAGGACTGTGTTGTTGATTCCATAGCACTATTAAATCATTTGGCTGAAGAAGGGCATAAAGTCTCACCAGAAAAATTGCAGTTCTGTACAACAGCTGTTAAATATCTGGGACACCAAATTGAGAGGGAAAAAGAAGAATAACCTCGGAAAGAGTACAATTGATTAAGAAAATGCAAATGCCTGTAACCCAAAGAGAAGTGAGAATGTTCTTAGGAATAGTAGGTTACTGTCGACAATGGATACTAGGATTTTCCTTGTTAGCGAAGCCCCTAATTCAAATGACAAAAAAGAAAGCAAAGGACCCAGTTGAATGGGATGATGAGAGTGTAGGAGCTTTTGTAAAATTGAGAAATGCTCTGTGCTCAGCACCAGCCCTAGGCATGCCCGACTATAAGAGAAGCTTTGCATTGTTCTGTCATGAGAGAGAAAATTGTGCACTTTCAGTCTTAACTCAAAGACATGGTCTAGACAGACGTCCTATAGCATATTTTTCTGCTACATTGGATCCAGTGGCAGCCGCATTGCCAGGCTGCTTAAAAGCAGTAGCAGCTACCTGTTTAAGTATTGAACAAAGTGAGTCAATTGTGATGGGACACCCAGTAAAGGTGTTTGTTCCACATGCGGTTGTGATTCTGTTGACAAGAACACGAACTCAGCATCTTACTCCTAGTCGGCTGACTAAATATGAGAGAATAATAATGGGTGCTGAAAATGTGAACATAGTGAGGTGTAGAATAGTAAATCCCGCTACCTTACTACCAGACCCATATCATGAGGAAATTAAAAATGACGAAGAAGAAGAACATGATTGTTTACAAGTCACAGAGTTATGTACGAAACCACG
Source organism: Calotriton arnoldi (assembly GCA_963921515.1). Lineage (NCBI taxonomy): Eukaryota > Metazoa > Chordata > Amphibia > Caudata > Salamandridae > Calotriton > Calotriton arnoldi. Next base: position 671,025 of record CAWUFW010002412.1, read on the forward strand.
TCCTGATATTGAAGAACAGCCCCTTAGAAAGCCAGACAGGGAGCTGTTTGTTGATGGTTCATGTCAAAGACATGAAGACGGTAAACTAACTGCTGCCTATGCGGTGTGTGAATTAACTGGAATAGTTGAAGCATCCTATTTACCAGGAGTAAAATCTGCACAAGTAGCTGAATTGATTGCTTTGATAAAAGCGTGCAAAATTGGGAGGAATCAAAAAGTAACTATATTTACAGATAGCCAATATGGTTACGGGGTTGTGCATGATTTTGGCCAACTATGGATGCAGAGGGATTTCATGACTTCTTCAGGATCCCCCATTAAAAATGGACAGTTTGTAAGGGAATTGCTGGAAGCAATACAATCACCAAAAGAATTGGCTGTGGTGAAATGTGCTGCACACCAGTCAGGAGATGACTGGGTGGTAATTGGCAATCGATATGCAGATCTTGTGGCTCAACATTGTGCCAGAAATAGATTATCAGTCAATAAAAGGGTGGAAAGAATGGGAATCAGCTGCCAACTTATGCTGTATATGCCACCTGAAACATGGAATGAGGTTAGAAGATTGCAAGATGGTGCTGATGAAAATGAGAAGAAAACATGGGTCAAAGTGGGTTGTTCCCAAAGGGGAGATGATGAAGTGTGGATTTGTGCTGATGGCAGACCAGTCATGCCTGACTGTCTGCTCTCTCAAATGGCCAGGATGTATCATGGAGACACACACATAGGGAGAGATGCAATGATTAGGCTTTTCAGACAGAACTGGTACAATCCCAAGTTCAGGGCTGTAGCAGAGAGCCTTTGCCAGAGATGTTTGACTTGCCAGATGCATAATCCAGGGAGAAAGACAATAATCGGGTTTGGGAAGATTGGAAAGGCAGAGGGTCCATTTATAAGACTCCAGTTCGACTTTATACAGTTACCACCATGCAGAGGGTTGAAATATGTACTAGTCATAGTATGTCTGTTTTCAAAGTGGGTGGAGGCTTACCCTACCAGGAGGAGTGACAGCATTACAGTCGCAAAGCTGTTACTACGAGAACTCATTCCTAGGTTTGGTTTCCCAGTAACTTTGGAATCAGATAGAGGAAAACATTTTAACAGTGAAGTGATTCAAATAATTTGCGGAGCATTCCAAATTGAACAAAAATTGCACTGTGCATATCGTCCAGAGGCTTCTGGAGTGGTTGAACAATTGAATGGCACTATAAAATCCAGACTGGGAAAAATGTGTGCATCAACATCATTGGAGTGGCCAGATGCATTGCCACTTGTCTTAATGGGCCTAAGAAGCATTCCTGATAGAAATACGGGACTGAGTCCACACGAGATAATGATGGGAAGAGCAATGAGACAAGCACATGTTCCCATAAACAAACTGCTGAATATATCTGATGATATGGTTCTGGATTATTGCAAAGGATTGGCTGACCTAGTGCGTTCTATCTCTCATCAGGTCGGAGAAGACGCAGTTTCAAGGCAGCCTGAACAAGAACATGATCTGAATCCTGGTGACTGGGTGGTAGTGAAGAATCACACCAGAGAGACGTGTCTATCACCTAGATGGGGAAAACCTTGTCAAGTCATACTGACTACCAACACAGCAGTGAAGTGTGCAGGATTTCCTAATTGGATTCATGTAAGCCACACCAAAAGAGTACCAGACCCTGAAGAAGAAAATCCTCAGTCAGCATCAATCACTGAGGAAGCTGAAGGTTGCCCAGCTGAAGAATCTCAGGCTCGAGATTCAGGAGAAGCTGCAGAAGAACAACCGAGCACAAGTCAGGACTGGATACCGGTGGTAGAAATTCCTGAAGTTTACTACAGAACAAGAAGTCAAACAAAATTGGAAGAAATTGAAGAAGATCAGATAGGCGAAGAAGAAGCAGCTCAGGGAAAAGAAGAACATACAATAAAAGAACCTGAGCAGGACCAGATAGGGAAAGGAAACTGGGCTCAAAATAACGAAGAACCAACAAGTTTTGAGCAGGAACAGACAGGTTTAGAAGAATCCGGTCAGGCTGCAGAAGTACAAAGTGCAATAAGCCCTGATCAGAACCAGTTAGATCAAGAAAATCACACAGAAGAAAAAGATCTCGAGAAACATAATCATGAAGAATTAAACAAAGAACAAGGTCAATTATTGGAAACCCACGGAGGAGCTGCAGAAGAAAAACAAATAAGGCCTGAAAAGGAGCAAGAAAGAAAAACAGTAATTGCAGAAGACGAAAAGGTGTCAGAAAGTGAAAATAAAGAGATTGCAGAAGACAAAAATAAAGAAACAGTGCAAACAAAGAAAACAAGAAAAGGTGACCATTGGCCTAGTGTCATTAAAAGAGTAAAATACCACATAACAACCAGAAGTGAAGATCCAGATCAAGTAAATGAAGTAACAAGTCAAACCGAACAAGAAAACAAAACTGAGAAAAGAAGAAGTAAAAGACTGAAACTTGTGAATAACAAATTCAAGGGTCCTGATTGGACTTACATTATTCTTGAAGATTACGAAAGTTCAGAGTCAAGTGAAAGTGGTGACGAAGGAACAAGTGCAGAACTGACGTACGAGAAAGAAACAAGACCACCTTGACTACGCAAAAGAGTCATATAAAGAAAAGCGAAAAATAGATAAGAAGAGCAATCTTCCTTGTCGAAATGCCTGATGATAGAGTTGCTGGGAGACCAAAACAGAGATGTTGTAGAAGATGCTGTGCAATATGCATATGTAGTCTAGTAATGGTGCTTATAGTTTGGTTAGTCCTGATCGTAGCAGTCCCTTACCTTATGATAATGGATAAAAAGATTAATAACGAAACTAAAGGAAGGACAGCACACATGAAGGGAAATAGAGTAGAACTAATGGCAGAAAATGAACCAGAATTTCATCATGAAATAACTGATAACGACACTAGTTTAAATGTTTTCACAAAGTTATTATTTCAATATGTAGATACCATGGAAGTTAGTAATTGTTATGTCTGTATGAAGTTACCCGAATCAGTAGCAGAAGGATTAACATATCATCACTTACCATTGACATATGGCATATCATGTAGTGTTTTATCTAGTTTATTTTATAGAACAGGGAGACTTCAATATTATTATTCAAACATAGATGTGATATTTTCTGAGGTTCCGATTCGAAAGAGTATGAACCCAGTGCTTAGTAGTCAAGACGCACAGTTTATGGGAGAATTTTTCTTAACAATGAAATCGATAGATATAACACATGCACATAGACACAATCTAACATGTTCCTTACACGAAGAAGAAAAGATATTCTTGAATTTAGTAGAAAATAGAAGACAAGATTTTCAAAGGAAAGCTTCTGAGCATAAGGCTCATTTGCCACCTTGGGCTGAGAAAGAAGGGAGTTACACACCTGGCAAGGCTCAAGCTGCTATGGCTCTGGATTTTGTAAAGACGGGGAAAATTTGTCTACATAGGTTAAGGACTGATTATAACAATGTTTTCATCGGTACCAGTGAATGTGAACACAATTTCTTAATTCTTGGAGGTTGGGGAATGAAAGGAGGAACAGATTCAGTTTTTCCTGGGATCTATTATGTATGCGGGAATAAGGCTTACTTTAGGCTTCCTGCACGGTGGTATGGAAGTTGTTATTTTGGAATAGTATTTCCAAAAATATACCACGTAAAAAGAAACACTGGGAGCAATGAAAACAATGGCGAATTAACACGTAGTAAAAGAGCTAGTTTTTCTGAAATTGTAGGTGATATATTTGGTGCATTGATACCTTCAGTGGGAATAATTCTGAACTCAAGGAAAATATGTAAATTGTCTACAGTGGTTGACCGTTTATCAACGGATACTGCTGGTGGATTTCTAATGATTAATGCGGAGATGGTTGCGATTAGATCTATGGTTATGCAAAATCGACTTGCTCTTGATATTTTATTGGCAAAAGAGGGCGGAGTCTGTAAATTACTGAAGACGAAACATTGTTGCACTTACATTCCTGATAAAAGTGCAGAAATTGGAACGTATATACAGAATATAACTAAACTTGAGAAAGAACTTAAACCACTGGAAGTTGATAGTGTATGGGAAAGATTGACAAGTAGTATTGCGTCAATTGGTACCTGGTTTTCTAATGTAGGAAAAGGGCTTATAGGTCAAATACTAGTACCCTTAGCAGGGATAGCAATAATAGTACTGACAATAATAATATGGTGCAAATGTTGTAGAAAGAATGAATCGTATAGTGTGACAGGAAGAGGAAAGAAGAGAAAGGTTGATGAAATTGAACTTGAAGATTTGAGAAGTGAATTATACAAGAAATTGAAAGGGGATGTTAAAAATAGAAAATGTAAAAATGAGAATGAAACTATTTGCTAAGAAGTTGGCATCTGATTGAGGGTAGTATTTTGATGGCTCTTAAACGCCATCAGAGAGGGGATTGATGGAGCAAGGACTCACAAATGAGACTTGCTCGAATACAATCTCCTCACAGTATTAATTTATTAATCTTGTATTGTGTATATTAACTTTGCATACACTACATGAATAGCAAGGAAGCTTGCCTATGTGTTCTAACTAACAAGTAACGCTTGTCCGTAATCTAAAATGGCCGCTAAAGCGCGGGAACCTTACTGCGCATGTCTCAACCATATCACGTGTTGTGACGTCTTTCTTTGCTTGGTGGGAAATTTCTGCTTCTGCGCAGTGTGCTTTAAAATGGCTGCTTGATGTTTTCACATGCTTCAGCTTGCTCTTGTGTTATTATTAATTTGTCGTTTTCTTAACGCTACTAATGCGGGATAGATTTATAAGTAAATGGGGATAGAGTAGAAAGAGTGGGTATACAGTGAAACATATTATTTGTGATTTTAATATTTTCTTCTTTGACTTTTATTAGTTCGTAAACTTGGGCCTGGGGTTGGTGATCTGAAACTCGAGAGACAATGATTCTGCGCATGTGTCCTGCTTGGCTGCCAAAGAATAAAAAGATGAAGTCAACCTGGACGTCGTCCAAGGCCACGACCTAATGGCCGATATTGATATATTCATGTGTTCCTGCCAAACTTGCAACTATGTATATGAAAAATGAATAAACTTTGTCGTGAGACGGGTGGGAAATAAAGCCAATGTATTAAAATTGATGGGCGGTAGTTTAAAGACAAAGGTCTTCAGAATTCGAACCAAATCAATATGGTGTGAGGATCAACCCCCTGTCCCTGTCCAATCAGAAGTAGTGGTCCCATATTTTAGCAACATTAAGTGGAGGTACATGGGCGTAAAAGGGTATAATAGATATAGAATTAGCTAATTAGTTTAGAAGGAGATGCTGCAAGAGAACAGGCGATCATGCTGTCAGGCAGAAGAGCTCCCGATCGCTAAGCTGATCGATTGCAGACTGAATCGCTGTCCAGAGAGGTCCTGAGGAGGGAGCGGCGGAGTCCATTAGAAGGAAGGCACGGGAGAATCGAGGAGAAGTCGAGTATCAGAGAGGGGAACGACGCAGGCGTCGTTGTAGAGAGGTCACCGGTCCTGTCCTGATCCTGGAGGAGGTCTTTGCTCTTCATCCTTCCTGAGGTCCTATTCTTTCCAACTCCTTGGCCAAGGGGTTTGGTTCTCGCACTTAGGTAAATATAAATGCAACCTTTAGTTGCGCTGCTGTCTCTATCTTCTCCTTTCTGAGGGACCGTCATTAATCAATAATTATTATTCTATGCTTCATCCGTGATATGCGATTAAGTACCATGTGGTTCTGTAATTTACTCTGCTAAATCTTTAGATAAACATTTTAAAACTTCCTGACTCAGTGGTTATTTCAGGATTATGTACTATAATGAATGTCACTCATTTTAAACTTCCCAATTAGCAAAGGATTCATTGGTAAGTCATTACTCTTCAATCGGAAGGTAATTGGTAGCAGGGATTTTTGATAAAGAGTACAACTGATAACCCCAGCGTAAGTATTAGCGTAGTATGAATGTATGGGCCCAAGAGAGTATCTGGTGTATGAATGCTGTTTGCTAATATCGCGCTGGATCAGTAGCAAAGTAGAAAGAGAAAAGAGTACGTGCTGCACCCAGTGCATTTACCGGCCGGTCCCACTGGACCACTGATGCTATTGAGAGTGGGAGGAAGAGAGACACCTCGACTTCTAGCTTCCTGGAGTACCAAGCTTGCTGATATGACCCTAGGTAGGAGCAGGCCTTACTATCGCGTAATCCTGGTGCCTTTTCCTCATAGCGCCCATAAAGAAAACGAACACAAAAAAAAACATGATGACTCATCCTCAAGGGTAAGTGCAACCCATCACATGGCCCCAACACCTCTGCGACCTCTCAACCTGCAGGATATGCGCCCCGCATATGCTTTGTAACATACCTCTAAGGCCCAAGCTTGAATGGCAGCTGCACCTGAAGCCCCTTCCTCATATGCATGGGCAGCCTGGGAGGTGGACGGGGGCACACTGCACCTGAGTGCCTTACCACCTGCACCTTCAAGCCCCATTGTGACTGCTCACGATGCATACTTGAAGACTCCTGTCTCTATGAGACTGCACAGTCTCACACTATAGTCCCCAAGCAAAGAATGGGATTTCGAGAAAAGAGAGAGGCTGCTGAGAAAGTCTCCCTCCTTACCCAAAGCCAGTAGTCAGAACCGGCAGATGCCCCAGTTCCACGAAATGGCTTAAATCTCAATGGTGCAAGTCCATAGCATTCAGAGTCAGCCCCAATATCACTGCTTCATCCCTGCTTCTTTATGCACACACAGTTCACCAGGCACTACAGTCTAAAGCTACCTGCAGCTTCAAAACCTTCCGTCATAGCCCTGAAGGTCCAAAAAGTATCCTGATAAAGGAACACGTGGCCTAATGCCACACCAAACTATTATGTCGAGAAGGGAAGAGGATGGGTGCCTGTCCTGCTCATTACAAAGGCTGGCCTTTTCCCGGAGAAGGTGCACACCCAAGCTCCTTGAAGAAAGAGGAAAGACTCACCTACCCAGAGGCATTGTTGGCCTATTCAAGAAGGAGCACATCTGAGCATCAAAATGAAAGGGGAGTGAACCTCCATTCCACCATGGTGAATCAGAACACTGCTCCTACGCAGGTCAGAAATACTACTACAGTCTCTGATCAGGTTTGATGATGCCAGAACAGGACCAACATGACCAACTCACACCGCTGACTGTGAGTGCACCCAGACACCCATGACAGGCAGGTGACTGGTGTGCTGTGACAATGACTGGGAGCAGGCCTAGCAGGAGGATCTAGAGTACGCTGCATGGATGTGCAAACAGAGTCTTTTTTCCTTAGCTTACCAGAGCAACTGTCCAGACACTGTCACCTACCGCCCTGCAAAGCATCGCAGCCACGGCAAGAAACACCTATGCCTTGCACAGCCCAAAAACATTCAACATCAGCAACTCACAGATTCACTGGAATACGAAGTCACTGTCACACAAACCATCAACACACTATGGGAGAATCTCTGCGAACCTGTGGGCAAGTCGTCAACAACAGTCATAAAGTTTCGTCCAAGTGGCAACACCATCCTGCCAGGTCCTTTAGTTGTGCATCACCACTACCACCCATAGAGCATCTTGGAGTCAGACATCATCATCAAAGCAAAGTTCATGAAGCACCCATGACACTACAAAGCAACAGATGACCAGCAGCAATCTGCTCACTCTATCGGTGTCCTACTCCAGTCTGCAGAACACCTTGACCATGACACATCTACCACCTCAGTATTCCAAGTAAAAAGGCAGTGGCTTATCAGTGGTCTTGCATTGGCCCACACAAGGTGCACACGCAACCCAAACACAACCCACTCACAGTTCCAAGTGCCTCCACACGTGAGAAATGGACTTAGGGCCAGATGTACGACCCTAAATTGCATGCGCAAATGGGTCTGCGACCCGTTTGCGCATGCAAAATGTTACAGAGCCATGTACAATTCTTAATTAGTGAGTTGCAATTTATTTGCGACTCGCTAATTAGAATTACTGAGTCGCTATTAGGAAGGGGCGTGCCAAGGCGTCCCTTCCTAATAGCGAGTCTCTACCCTATATAAGAATGTTTTGCGACCGCAATTGCGGTCGCAAAACACTCGCAAATTACCGCCCTCTTCAAGAGGGTGGTAATGGAGTTGCAAATGGGAAGGTGTCCCCAGGGCACCCCTTCTTCTTTGTGACTGGCTCCAAACATATTTTTTAAGGGCAGGCAGTGGTCCCTAGGACCACTACCTGCCCTTAAAAAATGAAACGAAAACGTTTCATTTTTTCTTTTTTGAATGCATCCCAATTTCTTTTAAGGAAAACGGGCTGCATTTTTTTTTTTAAATTGCTTTATTGAAAAGCAGTCCCAGACATGGAGGTCTGCTGAGCCCAGCAGGCCACCATCCCTTGGAGGGCCAGCCATTCCCAATGGGGTTGCAAATTGCGAGTAGCTCATTAATATTCATGAGCCTCGCATTTTGCGACCCCATTGGGAATCGCTAACAGTGTCTCTGACACTGTTGTACATTTGCTTTTGCGACTCACAATTTTTTCGCAATTTGGCCCTTAGTTCTGCTCCACTGGAGGATACCAAACTCAGAGATGGCCAAGTGGAAAACCACCGAAACTGGTCGACAATTTTCCAAGTCCCTCTAAGGCTGTCTCTGTGGAGTCAAGCAACGCAAGACAAGCAGTCTTCTCGATGAATTCAACATCAAGGCTCCTGATGCCCCTTTTAGATTTTGAACACTAACCATGAACTGTCCAGAGCATCAGCAAAGTGGACCAGCTCTGTACTCTCTGAACATGATCCTGCAGAGATGTTGTTAGAAGATCCAGGCCTTCTGTGCATCACTGTTGATGCTCAGACTCACATCAGGTTAAATTATGAACTCAAGCAATGATGTCCAGTTGCAGCTGGCATCATTCATGTAGTAGTCTATTGGTGTCATGCTGACTGACTCTTGAGACTGATAGACTCACAGTGAGATGCTGTTTGTTTATTTTGTTTATTTTCCACTGTTGACCTTTTTCATTTTTTCTTTTAGTTTTTGGGAGGAATGTAGTGTGCTGAGCACATATAACAACTCCCTCCCTAAAGTTACCCACATGCATCCAATATAGGCATCACCAGTTAGATGACTATGGCTGCTGATAAAAGGGAGGAGGGCACATGTGCCCTCACAGCAGTGATATCCAGAACTCTAGTGTCTGTGTCATCTTCTCGCTATCATGCGAGACCAAGGCCTACGACGTCACAGCGATGGTGGAGTAATATACCAGGTCTACAGGAGGCCTTCAGCAGCACCTCCGTGTATAATGATCCAGTATTGGAATATTGGATCTGATGGTATCAGGGTTTTTTTTGTACGAAATGATACTTGGTTATTACAGAGCTTTTGTGCGGCAGCTGGACAGGTACGGAATTGTTGTCTTATTGTGATCCTTTTCCAAATCTTTGCATGCCAGTTAAACGCAATAAAGGCATGGATATAATGAACACTTTACTGTACACTATATTAGTTTGTTAATGGCTAATTGAATATTATACCACAGGCTTTTAGTAGAACAATAAAATTTGTATGAAATTGATGGAAACTGTCATGGGATCCATCCATCCATCTATCTATCTATTTATTTATGTCGGTAGATGGAATTAGCATCATACAGAGCATCCTGGCAGCCTGCAGCCACCCCCAGGTCTGCCAGTCTCTTCCTGGATTGGTGTGCCAGGGAGAAGCCTGGACCGATAAGGGGTCAGATTTGATTAATCGCAGTATTTTGGGCAAGACATGCATATGGTGTTGATATCATTCAGAATGGTCCACTAAAATCCCCTGTAAGTACACATATTATGTATTAATTTTTTCTGAAAAACAATAATCTGATGAGACAGCTAAAGCTGTAGGAAAGGCCAGGCCAGGCCTAAAAAGTATACATTAAATAAGCTGCAGATAGATCTATATGTATGCGCATAAACAAGCACACAGACATAGCCAAGTTCATCATGCACACAATTCAAGACTCACATATGCATCTACTTACTCTCCTGGCCACTGAAGGTCTCACACATTCTCTGACAAACATTTGCACCCATACACTGTAACACTGCCACCTTTACCAGTGCACTCTCACAATGGCATGCCTCCAGACGCAAGTTTATGCATGCCTGTGTGCATTCTGACATTACACACGTGTGACACCCTCCACACATATTACGTACGTGCAGACTCAGATAGGTACCCTGGACATACACTCCGATAGATGCACATTGAAAGGTTACATTACATGCTTGATAAAAGCTATGTGGCCTTCCATTTAACTGCCAGCCATGCAGCCTAGTGCTCAGTTTCTGAATTGAAACCGCTGACAGCACATGACATTCTCCTAAACTGTTTGCTGTCAGTTGCAGGTGAAAAAGTGAGTGTTGCACAATGTCGTCCAACTAGAAGCTCCCAAAGTCAGGTATGATTAGCCATGTGTTTGACTTTGGGTAATGCTTACTTGGTATCAGTGGAGTGTGTTAATCTTATTTCCTTTTATCCTGTAATCTGTTTTATCTTATCTTTCAGTGAATGAAGATATGAAGAAGAAAGTCAATCTACTTCAAGGCATAAACAGGACATGATTCAGCCAGGGTTCACTTCTGTGGTTCCAGCTGCAGCCCCCCCGAATAATTCACCAAAGGGAGCTAAGAGGCAATGCAAATGACATGTGGCTGCTGTACCGTGGCTGCTTCACGGGGGTCACAACATCTTGGAAACGTTTAAGATGCACATATTCTTTTACTCGCCGTCTCACACCAAGAAATCAATCCAGAAAATGATCATTGCAAAAGAGAGAGCAAATGAAGCGTGAAGCAGCTGATGACCGAGGATGCAGCTGGGAGGGTTGGAAAAACATTAGTGCAGACAGTGACTACCGGCAGTGGCAGAGAGCAAGCCGCAGATCTATGCAGACTCTTATCTGCAGTGGCTATGTTGTGCTCAGGAGTTGGAAATGATGCTACATAACTTGGATGGCTCTGGGAAGTGCGGACCTCAGAAAGCTCTTTGTGCGAGTGCCATGAGTAAACCTATAATTATGCTCTGTGTTGAGGGAAATTGCAATGTGCTTCCAGCTTCACTATCGACACAAATGATGGTCCTTGGAAAGTCGGTCTGAGGTGCGTCGGTAGTAGCTGGAAAAATTGAATATTTCACATGACTGCATTGTCCATTCTGCATGTTTCGCCACCTTAAAGTCGCTTCATCAGGGCCACTAAAATGACTATGTTGTCTAATTAATGTTATAACTATGTGGTCTCCTTCCAGTTACAATAAGTGCGGCTCATCGATAAACATTAAATCAATCAATCTTCCTAACGTTATTTGAAGAACACGCCCAATTTATGAAATAATGTATGCGTACATGTGTGAGTAGTTTCTTTTCAGCATGATCACCATCTTCTTCCTAGTAAGTTACACATGTTGGCCTTGTTTCTGCTGTTTATAGAAATTGGCTCAAAGCTCCAAAATAAACTTGGGAAATGCAATATAACAACTTTTTTTTAAAATTCAAAAGGAGTCCTGTGTTGTGTTCACAACTGAGAAGAACAGTAATCATAAGAGATTAAAAAAATCGAAGTTTGAAATTCAGACCTCAAACATTGTCTGTCTCGTCTCTGTGGGTGGTGAGTGTTTAGGGGAAGGCACTACCATATATTCTGAAGTCTAATTTGACTGATTAGAAAAGCCTTATTTCGCCTTATTGGCTTTGTACACATGTAATTTAATGTTTTTCATGTCCTAGCAGTATGAGAGCTCCCAAGACATTTTTTCTCTATGGTAAGGCTGGCCCTCCCATGGGACAGCCAGCCCATGGGAAATCACTGGGTTACATTATAAACTCTTTAAATACTAAACTTCAGTTTGGGAGTGGCTAGGGTAGAAAAGTGAGTCAAGGACTCATTTTTATAGTAATTTAACATCCAACCTAATGGCCAAGTCTGAGTTTATATTACTATTTTAGAAATAATACTTTTAGAACCTTGTCCTTTTGCTACATATCCCAAATGTGCCTTCCTGTCAGTGTCAAGTGTCGCCTGACTGTTAACAGCTCTCCTATGGCATTATGTGTATTGCTCCCAAACAGTGGGGATAAGGTTTGGGTGTGTAAAGATGTTTTTCTTCCTTGAGCAGAATGGTTGTGCCTAGCCCCTTCCTGAGCTTCAAAGGGTGCCTACTCTGTCACTGGCAGATGTAGCTCACACCTAGTTCTGACACACTCGCTTTGTCTTCCTAGTAACCTTGGCGGGGGGAGCTGTCCCAGAACTGGTTTGGAGTGATCAGAAGGGAGGGTTTGCTCATTATCATAGCCACACATCTATGTGGACACAGGGAGCTCTGACCAGGGGAAGAAGGGTTCTGGCATGTTCGGTTTGAGTAGAGAAGGGCACTGTGGGATAGTGTTCATACAGGAAGTTCTGCAAAAGTGACTAGGGTCACACATGGGAACTTTTACCCCATTTATTGGGGAGTGGCTAGACATTTCCCCCAACCACAGATGGGCACTGGGCATAAAAGTGGCATGCCCAGGTCCCCTTTTAGAACACGTTTGGACCCATGAAGATCAGAAGAAGGACTGCCCTTCTGTCTCAGACTGGACCTGCTTGCCTTAAACCTAGGGCCCCAGAAGTGACTCTAAGGGTCAGTTTGCTAACCCCCTTTTGAGCTACAGAAACACAACAACATTGCAGATGCCTTTCGCTGCAACTCTGCCCAGCTGAAAAGTGCCGTCTGGACCAGCCCTGAATCCTGTTGCTGGCCTCTGCTAGAGTGAGCCCTAATCCCTAAGCCCTGTTAGAGTGTACTCCTCCTGAGCAAACTTCAAAAGCTGGGACTTAGAAACTTTTAGCCAACTTTTCCTACAGAGAACGGGTGGGAGAATGGGACCACCATCAGGCCGAAGCCGTGGACGATGAGTTGAGGGTTGAATTCAACTTACAAGTTTGCTCTGCTGAAAGTGATCTGACTTCCAGAAAAATTTCTACGTCTGAGCTTTTGTATCAAGCTGTAGGAGGGTTAATCACAGGTTTATTTATGGACTTTTGTGGTTCACCCTGAAAAGGATTGTGATTATTATTTGAGGTAGGTTCTCACCCTGTCAACCAGGGCCGGACAGGGAACCCAAAGCAGCCCTGGCAATTTTGTCGCACCGGCTCCCACACTGGGTGGGGGGCAAGAGTGAAGCACTGCTGCTTAACAAAACCAGCCCCAAGCACTACTGCTTTTGTTACTGGGGGCCATTATCGCCGCATTGCTGCAAAACCGGCCACCAGTAACAAAAAGTGCCCCCACCATTCCAAAATTGCCCCCCACCCTTCCAGCCTCCCTGGCAAATGCCTGATGCCCACTACGGCCAGTCCGGCCCTGCGGTCAACTAATACTCCAATTTCTTCCACCCACATAACTACTGGCCCCACCCATGCACATCCAGCTACATAGCAGGGCATGTTGTTTGGAAATGGGCACTCGGTGTTGCATTCTGCACTTGCTCCACTAGCGCTGAATAGAGTTGGAGAGTCAGGAACTTTGGAAGGCATGTGTGCTGCAGCCATGGTGGGTCAAATGGCAGTATATTTATTTTCAAATTAGAAGTGCCTGTCACAGCCTACCTCATATAACATCAACTCCTCCCATACCATGTGAGCTAACCACACCATGCTGCTCTGGGCTCCCACTGCACTCAGTTACCTGCACAGTGCTGACTGCTAACTATAGTACCAGAACAGAATATGCTTCATTGGAGTTAGTAATAGGAAATCTACATCCAGTAGGACAATATTTCGTAAATGTTAATTAAGCCACTATAGTTAGGTCAGGCAATATTTCTGCATGTGGTTTTCTGATAGGACCACCTGCTATTGCATCTAAGTCATTATATAAAGATGTTGACTTCACAGGCCCACACATAGCCTCAAACAGGCCAAACACGCCAAAACACACAGCTGGTACCAGCCACACAACAAGCCCACAGAGTGGCCTGCCAGAGTGGCCCATCTGGCACTGCCAGAGTGGCCTATATGTCAGTCCGACCCTGATCAATAATGTTTTGGGGCTTTAAGTTCTAGGTCCCTCTAAATTTAACAACAGTGACTCTGATGTGAGAGATAGGAAGAGGAAATCTGTGCTGCTAGATGAAGAGCATAAAGCAGGGGGATTGGTTTGCACCCGTGGAACACAGAATATTCACATAGGAATATCATGTAACTGTAATAAAGACATTTAAGAATAGGGAATATACACAGGCAGATTTCAATCCAACTTTACCTAAAGTTAAGTGATTGATAGTACTAGTGCTACCTAAGCCAGGACTAGAAAGTAAATACAAATAAGCTGAGATTCCCGATAAGAATACCATATTGAGCATATTTGCCCATAGGAGACATGGCTTAGAGTGCATCGTTAAGGAAAGACCACAGATAATTTTGCACAGGTCTGAATATGAAAGGAGTTCTGAGCCTGGGTGTTCTACTAAACTGAAAAGCTCCCACACTCGTGTTTCACCAGAGGCCACAAACATTTTACACCATTGCTCTGTTTATTAGTTTAGTTCTAATAAAAGAAAAAAATATTTTGTTAATACCAGCAGTCGTGGCTCGAAATTCTCGCGGGTGGGGGGGGTGCGGGGGTTATCACGCGGGGGTTACCGCGAGGGGGTTGGGGGGTAAAATAAAAATAAAACTTACCTGAACGGTCCTGCGCCGCCTCTGCTCCTGGGCCGGGTCCGCGTTTTCCGGCTCCTGAACAGGAACAGGCATGCTACCTCCCCTCCTGTAAGCCAATCACAACGCTGCAATGGCAGCATTGTGATTGGTGCGGAGTCCCAGCCGGGCACCTGTAGGGAGGCCATTTTCTCTATGTAGGCTGCATGCAGCCTACATAGAGAAAATGTAGAGTGCGCATGACTGCTTTGGTCGGCCCCAGGGCCAACCAAACAGTCAGGGTACTCAGAGTGGTGCCAGCCACTCCTCCCCGATACGCCCGCCCGCCCGCCCCCAACCAGGCATATCCTCCCACCCGCCCCCAATCAGGCATACCCCTGCCTTCTGCTTTCTCGCAGCGCGAGAAGCAGAAAATAAAATGGTATTTAAAATACCATTTTATTTTCTGCTTCTCGCACTGCAAGAAAGCAGTGGGCGGCGCTCCTCCGCCCTAATGGAGGAGCCGCCCCTGAATACCAGAGTGTTCACAAAAAAACAAGACTTCACGAATTGCCTCACAACATGCCCCTTAACGCCCACAGAGTAAAATCTAAAAAAAATATTCCGGAGTTCTATATAGCGCGAACTTGACCCGAAGATATTAGAGTGCTTTACACGAGCACTCGTTGCGTTACAGACGAACACATTAATTTTTTGTTAGGCACGGGGAGATGAAGCGATTTGTCCAGAATCACAGAATGTTGAGCGTCCCTACCGAGACTGGAACCCGGTCCCCAGCTTCGAGGCCGACCGCTCTAGCCGCTAGGCCACCTGCTCTCGAGTGCATACCGATCTGCAGAAGGACGCATTCAAGATCACATCACAGCCATTAATATCAGGACTTAAAGTAGTCGTTGACAACTTACTGCAGGGAAAATATTACATTTATTGGCAGAAAAGCTCTGGAGGGAAACAATAGGGCATTAATATTACTGAAGAATGAAAGAAAATGATCATTTGGCTGAAGGTTGTAACTCACGCCTGTAATGCTACAGTAGTGTCATGCACTGACAGTGTAATGCGTGGATAATAGGGGTGATAAGTCTGCTTTCTTTGGATGATGGAAACAGTCCTGTTTCATTTTACAAGCCTCAGGATTCCAGTTAATGAAATGGAAAGAAATCTTTCTCCATGGCAATAAGTTATGCTTAACACTGCAGAACTGTGTGCATAGAAAACTACATTTAGAAACCGGACATACGTCATGCGGTTCTTAAAAATGGTGCAACAGTAAGCAGCAATGTGAAACGCAAACAGCGTTGCATCTTACTTTCAAATCTGAGTTATGTGCAAGTAAGTTTATTATAAAGTGCATAGTTTTTTTTTTAAATGTCTTTATTGGCATTTTATAATAACAAACATACAACATCAACCAAAAGGCCAGTTGCTTCACATTTTCTCATGAACCAGCTGTGTACAACTTTGCATGGTATGGTTTGAGAAAGTTGGGATTCTGTCCCATATCCTATGCTGACGACACCCAACTTCTCCTTTCCTTCGACAAAAAAAAGCTCAGACATTCAAACCACCTTTGCGGATGGCATGAAATCGATAGCGGACTGGATGAAGGATAACTTTCTCCAATTAAATGCAGGAAAGTCTGAAATAATGTTATTTGGAGAAGCAACAGTCAGATGGTCCCCAAGTTGGTGGCCGGAGGTTCTGGGCCCTGCCCCGAATCCTAAACTGGTAGTAAAAAACCTGGGGGTTAAAATAGACCAGAAACTTACATTGGGGGAACATATTTCCACAACAGTGGGAATTTGTTTTCATAATCTCAGTCTTCTTAGGAGAGTTTTCCCCTTTCTGCCACTGTCCACCCAGAAGACCTTGGTACAGGCACTGGTATTGAGCCGTCTGGACTACTGCAATGCTCTGCTGATTGCAGCTAATGAAAACTCTCTGAACAAATTGCAGGTAGTCCAGAATACGGCGGCCCGTTTGGTGGCTAATGCCCCCCCTAGAACTGAGTCTCTCCCCCTCCTCCAAAAATTGCACTGGCTCCCAGTGCGAAAGAGGATCAAATTTAAGATCTGTTGTATGGCCTATAAATCCTTAAACAACTTAGGCCCCAGTTATCTAAAAGACAAATTTGTCAGGTACCTGCCCTCCAGATCCCTCCGCTCCGAATCCAAAGCTCTGCTCCAAGTTCCCCGCTTCCATAAAGCGCGATTGGGTGGCAAATCCTTCTACCACCTGGCCCCACGATACTGGAACCAACTCCCCATCCACCTACAACTATGTACGGACTACCTAAAGTTTAGAAAGATGTTAAAAGCGACTTTATTCTAATCTAGCATCCCCTTGAAGTCCCTTAGCAGTTCGAGCGTGGAGATACCCTGATGGGGTGATTCGGGCGCTTTATAAATAAATAAAAAATAAATAAAATAAAATGGCTTTTCAGAACTTATGTCCTGCTTGTCTTGTTTCATTTTTTTAAAAGCAAACAAAGCGTGTTAGATATTATAGATACAATACAAGGTTGGTGTGGTCTAAACTTTAACAATTTCAAGTGCAACCAACATATGTCCTAAGAGAAAACAAAAATCATGTGTATTAGCTGGAATAAACAGGTTTGGTACAGTTATATTAAGTCTAGCATTAAACTTTGTTGCACAGCTGTGACATTGAGCCTGCCTGTTGTTCTTCAGGTGAATTAGGGCGGTCTGGCACCGCCTGTTGGCGTGCGCGAGCCCACTCCAAGAAGGGGCCCCATATGTCTCGTGGCCGGGATGCTGACGGCAGCAGCTCCCAGAAGGTTGATAACTGTGTTTGACTGAATGTTACATCACAAATCCAATCCTTCATAGACGGAGAACCTCTCCTCCCCCAATGAATAGCAACTCTACACCTGGCTAGCAACAACAAGAGAGCATGTAGCCTCCGGGTCCCAGTTGGTGTCTCCTTTACATATCCCAACAGTCCTAACAGGGGGTCTGGGTCACTGGCCGTGCCTATAATGTCATGTATAGTGTTAAAAACTGAAGACCAAAAGTCAGCCAGTTTAGGGCAGAACCATGCCATGTGTGAGAACGCTGCTGGAGCAAACCACATCTCCAACAGCCGATGTCTTCCCTAATCCCCATACGTTGAAGCTGAGATGGAGTTCTATAGAATCTATGTATGAATTTGAAATGAATTAGGTGAAGTTTGTAGTTTGGGGACAGTGCCGTGAGCTGGTTACAACAAAATGACCATTGTTCCTCAGTGATCGCAGTGGGCAAGTCCGCATTCCATGCCTGTAAGGCCTTGGGCGTCAACAGCCATTGGCCGTGTTTTGCATGTTATTGTAGAGCCTTGTGATTAGTCTGCGAGGTGAGTCAGTTTTAAGTACATTTTCAAGCGCTATCAGTGTGGGGGATGGACTCGGGAATGTGTCATGCAGTGTTCTGCACGTGGCCTTCAGTTTGTGATAAAAAAATTGTTCGGAGAATGGAACTGGATGCCCCTCAACTGGTTCAGGAGGAGCCCTAAATGTCTCCCCCGGGTATAGGTCCGCGAATGTGCGCAGGCCCAACCTAAGTGCCAGTGTCCTGCTTGTTCCCTCTCCCATGGTGGGTAACGACGGGTTGTGAGCTAGGGGGACAGATGGGGCATACAAGATTTTAAGATGCGCTCTTTCCCGCAGCTTGTCCCATGCCCACCTCAGTGTCTCCACCGTGTCTATGTCCCCACGAGGGCACCTATACGGCTGATATAATGCCACCTGAAGAGGGACCGGTCCCACCACATCCAACTCCAAAGCAGTGTGCAGCTGAAAGGGGGTCGGGTGCACCCAAAAATGCAAAAACTGCGCCTGTGCACTGAAAGCGTACAGCTGGATATCTGGGGCGCCCATTCCGCCCTGAGACAAGGGCAAAGTCAGCAGTTCCCATGAAATCCGCGCCTGTCTACCCGCTGATGCAGCGCGTACAATAAAAACTATTTTCCTCCTAGGTCACTTATAGGTCATCCAGGGGCAAACTATATTTTCTCACATCCACATGACGATGGGGCCCATAAACATCGCCTAACACACACGCACACACCTGGATTTCCTTTACACCTTTATGAGATTCTGTACTCCTAGGAGAAGCATGAGAACTAAATGGAAAACACCATTCATGTACCGCTGGAAGGAGCCGGGATATCTTATTACCTTAACTTATCGCTTTCTTTTAGTTATTTCTTAAGATATTCCTGCTCATTGTTTTGTCGATGAATCATTCATGTAAGAAATTAGTTCATAGTGATTAAGACCAGCTGAATCACAATAACCAATTTACTGATGTCACAATCATTTTAGGAAAATAACCACTTGAGTCATTTGGTTTAAAGAATCTTAAATTTTATATAATTTTTAAAAGCATGAGAAAGAATGTAAGCTTTTATTCAATCAAATCATTCATTATTAATTCAAATATTTATTATGCATAATCAATTTATTGCAGAAAGGAAATTTTTTGTCATGAAGCCAAAACCCTAATTACCTGCCTAATTTCCTAATTTAGCCTAATGATTTCTAACCTAAGTTTAAGAATTAGAAATAACCTGATTCTCATACTCAACTGGAAAATTAAGACAGCAACAGCAACTTCAGCTCGTCAGCATCAGCTACCTGCAACCCGTCTCATCTAACAGTCTTTCAGCATCTCCCGCTCAGTAAGGGATCGATCAGGACCACCCGGCACTGGAAGCCTCCAACACCAACACGACTCTCCAACTCCGCTCCTGACTGTGACTGCGACTCACTGCGATTGACCCCCTCCCACTAAGAGTAGGCCCACTTATACCCTAATTCTAACTTTGCTAACTAATTGTTGCAACATTAATAACACGCTTTTCTTTCATTGGTCCATGCATGTCATCTTATTCATTCTTTTAATCAAGTTCTCTTGGATCCAATGGTCCTTGGATCATTTCCTTTCCCACACGCTCAAGACATGTTTCCATCCGCTTCGATCAGTACATTTGTAACTTCTTTCGATACATTCGAGAACTCCCCAGTCATTGTCCTTTCTCTTAAACTGGTTTCCCACGGGTCTTCTGCTGATCACCACGGCACACTATCAGTTCAATTAGGTCACATCAGCCTTGACCATTTCTCGCTTCCTAGCCTCTCAGCAACACCACGAGGTTAGTTTTTCTCCGACTTCATCCCGTGTCACATGTCCCCTTGCGCCTGCGCACATCTTCCCACTGGCGGCCATTTTATATCGCCACTCGGTTATACTTTAGAAGCACTAATTTGAAGTAAACAAAACATAATTAAAATAGAGAAAAATAGCCTTTTCGTTTCCCTCCCGTCATCTACGTACCTCAATTAGTTATTACCTAGCAGAAAGCAACATTTAAGCTGTTCCTTACTTACCATCACTATTGTTTTTGCAACGACACGTTTTATTTCTATGAAGCACAAAAACATGCATTTATTTTAAATTAGTACGCATTTATTTTGACGTTATAATTAGACACACGGACATCCATTAATAGATTATTTAGCACACATATTGGCATGTTACCTTTCCCACACATACAGTGTTGATTAATACATTTAAACGAACATTTTATTAATTATTTATAAAATTTGTTAGGGGTTAAAAAAATTATTTTCCCTGCTCCATCAACTCCCCCTTTGGTGAATTTTAAATCACCACATAAAACCCAAGTTATACTTCTTTTCAGGCAGCATGTCTTTTATCCTTTGCTTTCTTGTTATTTACAAATCTGTTTCTTCTTCATCTTGTCTTTTTGTCTCCTTATACATGTTTTCTTTCATTTTCTCCAACTCAATTTCACCCATTTCTCTCTCTCTTTCTTTCATTATTCTGTTATTTCTTTTTATCTTATTTTGACTTACTTTTCTTTTTATACACGTTATTACTATTTTCAACACCATGGCTAACAATATTACTACGGTTGCTATTATTATAACTTTCCCTATCATTAATCTACTCATTCTGGTCAACCAATTTGCTACTGAAGAAAACCCTCTACCAAGTTTTCCCAATACATTTTCAACCTCCAGTGGAACTAGTTCTTTGTGCAAATTTGTAATATTTGTAATATACTTCTGTATATTTTCACTTTTATCAGGAATGTAAGTACAACAATGTTGGACTTTCAACATTCCACAGACTCCACCCTCTTTTGCCAAAAGAATATCAAGGGCAAGCCGATTTTGCATCACCATAGCTCTCATGGCAACCATTTCGGTATTTACCATTAAGAACCCTCCCGCAGTATCTGTAGACAAACGATCTACTACTGTGGATAACTTCCGAATTTTAAATGCATTCAAAGATATTCCCACTGCTGGTATTAATGCTCCAAAAATATCACCTACAATTTCTGAAAAGCTTTCCCTCTTTCTACGTGTAAAGCTATTAATCATCTTGTATGTTTCCTTTTCTTCTCTGTCCATGTGAAAGATTTTTGGAAAGACCAGGCCTACATAGCAAGTTCCATACCAATGGTCCGGTAACCTGTAATAAGCTCTATTCCCACAAATATAATAGAAACCTGGAAATATTGGGTCTTTTCCACCTTTGAATCCCCAACCTCCCAGAATTTGATAATTGTCATGGCAGATACTGGAACCTACAAAGTAATTGTCATAGACTGTCTTATTTCTCCTAATACAGAACTTTCCTGTTTGCGGCCAATCTAATGTCATTGCTGCATTTATCTTTTTCCCTTCATGATTTCCTTCCTCAAACGTCCATAGATGTTTTCCTTCCTCTTTTATTGCTTCTTTTTGAAATTTCATTCTTCTTTCTTCAACCATTTCTAAAAATACCTTTTCTTCTTTCTTTAACTCACAGGTAAGGTTGTTACTAACTATTTCTTCTAACGTTAATTTTCTATGTTCTAAAAAGAATTCTCCTAAAACTTTTGCTGGTTTTACTTTGTTAAGTTCTGGTACTACTGGAATGTTTGCAAAAATCTTATCTATGTCAGTATAATAAGATTCTAATCTACCTGTTTTATAAAATAAACTTGCTATTACACTACATGTTATTCCATAAGTTAGAGGTAGGTGATGATAAGTCACACCTTCTGACACTTATGCAGGCAACTGCATACAAACATAACAATCTCTCACATCCATTGTCTCTACATATTCGTACAACAATTTTGTAAAAACATTTTTAGAAAAGTCTGTTACTGACTTATCCTTATGTAACTCTGTACTACTTCTTAGGATAACTGGTTCTTTAATATTAGTTTCTTTTTCTGGTTTAGTATCATTCTTTGCTTCTATTACAGCTAAACTAATAGGAATTGTGATTGCTAAAACTATCCGTATGGTCATTAATAACCCTGTACAAAAGCAGCACATTTTGCACCATCTTTTTATAAACTCACACTTATCTCTTCTATCCCTATTATTTTCCATTTTGCTTTTTTCTCTTTTTGTTAAGTTTTCAGAAAATTGTGTCACTACACCTCAGAAATGACTTAAATGCCACTCTGCTTTCAAAAAGTCTTTGCTTGGTACGTTCTTTTAATTCTCTCCAGAATTCTTTCGTTGTCACATCCGGTGATTTGTCACATCCAGTAAAATTGTCATGTCCGGCAGAAGCACTATAAGTCTTCACTTCAGGTTTGTTGCATCTCACCTTTTCCCATTCGACTTCTTAGTCTCTGGTTCTCGTGAGTGTTTTCTTCTTCTTTGTAATCTGTCAGTGCAATATACAACCACTCAGGCGACTTATACTTAGCATTCACTTTCTTCGTTCTTTTGGACTTTTGCAATCGTTTTCCACTTGGTTTTTCTTGTCCCTTTTGACTTGTTACTTCATTCACTTGTTCAGCACTTTCGTCTCCAGTTCTTATTATTCTATATCTCAATTTTCTTATATAGCTGTTGGGCCAATTATCTCCTTTTCTTGGCCTTTTGGCTTCACCTTCTTTTTCTTCTCTTTCTGATTTCCAATTTCTTTTTCTTGATTCAGTTTTTGCCTTCTCCTCTTCTCCACTTTCTTCAGTTTCTGTTTCAACTGTTTCACTATTGTCTCTTATTTTGAAACTTATGATCTCGTCATCTCCTACTGGTGGATCTGTCTTCTCCTTCTTGTTTTCCCTTATTACTGTCCCTCCTCGGTGTTCTTCCGATTTGGTGTTTTTCTCCCTTTCTACTTCTAAATTTCCCTGTTCTCCAGTTTCTCTATCTATCCCTATTGCTCCTCGGGGTTCTTCTCGATTCTCTAACTTTTTGTGTACTTCTTTCCCTACTTCATCTATTAATATTATTTCTGAAGGATTTCCACCATAACTTGTACTTGGTTGTTCATCTAGTTCAATTTCTTGCTCAGTTTCTTCTCTAATTGGTTTATAACCCCAAGTTCTCTTTCGAATTCTTCACAGTTTGCGACTGAATCATCAGATCCTGAACTTGTGTCAGATATTTCCAGATGTCGACTTGCAGGTCGATCTTCAGGTTCTGGAACTTCTGAATTTCTTTCTTCTTCTTCTTCTTGTTCCTCTTCTTCTCTAGATGTGTTTGCCGTTGGGGTTTCCAGATGTCGACTTTCAGGTCGATCTTCAAGTTCTGGCACCCTTTCTCTTATCCTTGTTGTCCCAGCTGTTAAACTTTTATCCCACACTTCCAGACGTCGACTCACATGTCGATCAGTAGGTTCTTGAACTCTGATTGTGTGGCTGGCATGGACCCAGTTCTTCACTCCTGCACACTAGACTGCAGTCGTTGTTACTAGGATTACCTGCCGTGGTTCATCCCAGCGAGGAACTAGACAGTTTCTTCTCCTGTGGATTTTTATACGGACCCAGTCTCCTGGATTCAAATCGTGGGCTGGTTTTCTTTCAAGAGTGGTCGCATCCGGTCCAACCTGATGAAACACAGAACGCACCACATCAGCCAGTCCTTTGCAATAATCCAGTACTAGATCATCAGTTATAGTCAATAACTTGTTGACAGGTACGTGTGCTTGTCTCATTGCTCGTCCCATGATCATCTCATGAGGACTGAGTCCAGTTTTCTTTTCAGGGATGCTTCTGATGGTCATCAGAACAAGAGGCAGTGCATCTGGCCATTTGAGTCCTGTAGCTTGACACATTTTTCCTAATCTGTTTTTAATTGTTCCATTAATCTGCTCCACTACCCCAGAAGCCTCTGGTCTGTAAGCACAATGTAGTTTTTGTTTAATACTCAATGCTTCGCAAATCAATTGGATCAACTCATTTTGAAAATGTGTTCCTCTATCTGTTTCAACCGTGACTGGAAAACCAAACCTTGGAATGAACTCTCGCAGCATAAGTTTTGCCACTGTTGTTCCATCATTCCTTCTAGTGGGGTATGCCTCCACCCAACGAGAGAACAAACAGACGACCACTAGAACATATTTTAGTCTGTTACTAGGGGCATCTCTGTGAAGTCTAACTGCATTCTAGTGAACGGACCTCCTTCTCGTCCTATTGTTCCTAGACTCACTACCGTCTTTCTTCCTGGGTTAAACTGTTGACAAATAAGACATCTTTGACAAAGACTTTCAGCAATGGCTCTGAATTTTGGGTTATACCAGGTTTGTCTAAAATGTCTGATCATTGCATCTCTCCCAATATGAGCTTGTCCATGGTACATCCGTGCCATGTCTGCAATCATGCTATCAGGCATAACTGGTCTTTCATCTCTGTATACACACACACCATTATTATCCTGTCTTCTACATCCTGCTTTTATCCAGTAATCTTTTTCTTCATCACTTGCGGTTTCTTGTAATTGTCTTACTTCATCACATGTCTCAACAGTATTAGTAAAAAGCAAAGGAGAAGAGATATGCTCCCTTTCTCTATTTTTATTCAGGGACACCATGTTCTCTGCACAATATTTGGCTATCTCATCAGCATAATTATTGCCGACGGCTATGTAATCTTCGTTTTTCTTATGCGCCTTGCACTTCACTACAGCGATTTGTTTAGGCAACTGTATCGCCTCAAGCAGCCTTTTAACAAAATCTCCATTTCTGATAGGTGTTCCTGCAGACGTCAAGAAACCTCTTTGTGACCAAATCTGACCGAAGTCATGTACGATGCCGAAACCATATTGGCTATCGGTCACAATCGTGACTCGTACATTTCTTCCTAATTTACATGCTTGAATCAAAGCAATTAGTTCCGCAACTTGTGCAGACCTTATTCCTTTCAGACAAGACGCTTCCATCACAGTTGCCACTGTGCACACTGCGTATGCTGCGCTTAAAACTCCTTCTTTTGTTCTCAAACATGAGCCATCTACAAACATGACATAGTCAGATTCCTTTAACGGTTCATCTTTTATGTCAGCTCTTGGTTTCGTGCAATATTCCAGCACATTCAGACAATCATGATCTACTTCGTCTTGTTCAATTATACTCTCCTCATCTGGCAATGATGTTGAAGGATTTACATTCATGCATCTATCTATGGTCACATTTTCAGCACTCAAGATGACTTTTTCGTACTTAGTCAGTCGACTATGTGTCATGTACTGTGTTTTTGTTCTTGTCAAAAGAATTTCTACTGAATGGGGAACATATACTCTCAGTGGATACCCCATCACTATACCTTCACTTTGTTCCAGACTTACACAAGTAGCAGCAACTGCTTTCAGACATCCAGGCAATGCTTTTGCTATAGGATCTAAAACAGCTGAAAAATAAGCAATTGGTCTTTTTGTTGTTCCATGTTTTTGTACCAGTACTGAAAACGCACATCCATCTCTTTCACTGCAGTACAACTCAAAATCCTTCTCATAATCAGGCATGCCTAATGCAGGTGCCTCACACAGTTTCTTTTTCAACTCTTTGAAAGATTTCATTTCTTCTTTGTTTAACTCAAAAGGGTCTTTTACATCTTTCTTGGTCAACTTTTGTAAAGGTTTTGCAATCAAAGAGAAACCACTTATCCATTGTCGGCAATATCCAACCATTCCCAAAAACATTCTTACCTCTCTTTGAGTCATTGGTGCTCTCATTCCTTGAATCATTCTTACTCTTTCTGTCGCTATCTTTCGCACTCCTTTCTCAATTTTATGCCCTAAATACTGGACTTCTTTCTGACAAAACTGTAATTTTGAAGGAGACACTTTATGTCCTCTTTTCTCTAGATGGTTCAATAAAGCAATTGTATCACTTACACAGGCTTCTTTTGTTTTCGATGCCACCAATAGGTCATCGATATACTGCACCATCACTGACTTTTCTGGCATTTTCAAATCTTCCAGAGATTTCTTTAGAATCTGATTAAAGATTGAGGGGCTTTCTGTATACCCCTGAGGAATTCGGCACCATGCCAAAATACGCTCTCCAAACCGGAACGCAAATAATGGCTGGCTATCTGGATGCAAAGGAATAGAGAAAAATGCGTGACACAAATCTATCACAGTGTACCATTCAGCTTCATGTGGAATTTGATATAGAATTACTGCAGGGTTTGGCACTATTGGACAACAGGGCACAACTATTTTGTTGATCTTCCTCAAATCCTGTACTATTCTATATGTTCCATTTGGCTTTTTCAGTCCCATAATAGGTGAATTACATGGACTGCTCATTATTTCTTTTAGAATTCCTTGTTCAATCATTTTATTTATCACAGGAGTTATTCCTTCAATTATTTCTGGAGTTAATTTGTACTGTGGCGTATTCGGGTAAGTTGTCCCTTCTTTTACTGTTACTTTTACGGGATCAACTTCTTTCATTAATCCAATGTCTTCTCCTGTAAAATCCCACGCACTTTCTTTTACTGCACTTTTTAATTCTTCTGGAAGTTTTTCTGCATCAAATGCAGGAAACAAACCATTCGTTTCAGGTTCCTGATTCATCAAAGTTACCTTGTACAAGACGTCTTCATCTGAAGTCTGAAATCCAATTCCATCTGGCGTACAA
Source organism: Calotriton arnoldi (assembly GCA_963921515.1). Lineage (NCBI taxonomy): Eukaryota > Metazoa > Chordata > Amphibia > Caudata > Salamandridae > Calotriton > Calotriton arnoldi. The sequence goes on from CAWUFW010002412.1 coordinate 697,608, forward strand.
TAAATTGTGCAATTCATCTTGCACAAGAGGTCACGACCCAAAAGATTTACAGGACTACAATCGCACACTACAAATTTATGCATTTTGCTAAAAGAACCAATTTTTACTTCCACCAATTCAGTAAGTGGGGTTTTAATCTGCTGATTGGCTACTCCTACTACTTGGATGTATTCACCTGAGAGAGGAAGGTTTGGAATTTCCACTGATCTAACAGTAGAACGGGTAGCTCCAGTATCGACAAGGAATGTTACATTTGCACCATTCACTTCTCCATCCACAAAGGGACCAGACTGATCTACCTCTAGAGTTGCGCCAAGCACGCACTCTTTCCCCTCTCCTGGGCACCGTCAGAATCTTTCATCCGGGTCATCCTCACTCTGACGCAACCAATACTGAGAAATGTTAGCTGCTCGCGGCAACTGTGTTACCTGCTCTCCTCCGTAGAATCCTGTTTCTGTACTGTATCTTTGCTGGTTAACAGTGTTGGGAAGTGGTGGTTGCGGCACCTGACTTTGTTGAACAACTACCTCATTCTGCACCTGTGGATTTAATGATTGATTTTCCGGATTAGGTTTAGGTGGGAATTTACACTCGTTTCTCCAATGCCCTAATTTTCCGCAATTATGACATGGCCATTTCTTCTTTGCCTCTTCTAGACTCACTTGACCCTTTCCTTTACCTATGTTAGGTCGCATTTTATTCTGTCCTGTTTCATTTCCATTATTATTGTCCAATTGAGCTTCTTGTTTTTCTGCCACCTTCACCTGTGCCCACATTGCCTTCTCCTTCAACTTACTCTGTTTACTCTCTATTTCATCACTACAATACTTAGCATACCTCAGCACCTCATCTACACTTCCATTCTGCCAGTTTATCATGTGTTGTTTAATCATATCACTTATTTCTTGTTTCAGGCCAAACACAAATCGGTATACAAAATGACTCATGTCTTTTTCACTCAATTCCTCATAACCACTATACTGCTTGAAAACCAATAACAATCGCTCATAATATGCATGTACAGACTCCTTACTTTCCTGTGTAGTTCTATCGATTTTTACCCAATCGGTCTCTTTAGGAGGAATCTTATTCTTCAAAAAGGTAATCACCTTATCGTACTTCTTCATCACATCAGGACCTGGAGCTCCTGTCTTAGGATCTCTTGGATATTCTGTTGTTGGCCAGTCAACTGTAATCTTACATTCTGACCACAAATCTGTTGGTACCACTATGTCAAATAATCCATCTAAATCTATCCACAACACTTTTGAGACCTTTACAAACCTCTTTACTTGTCGGTACCACTCAACTGGCTTCTCTCTTAACTTTGGAAAGTCATTGGTAAATGACAGTATGTCCTGCCTAGTCCAGGGAACATGCACGTAACTACCACCTGGAGTTTCTCTCATGGGATATTCTTTGGCAACAGATTCTTTTTCAGTTATCATAAAAGCCAATGAACCTTTGTCTGTAGTTTTCTCATTCTTCTTTGTCCATCTAACTTTCCATCTATCCACATCACCCCATTTTCTCAACAATACAATTAACTCTTTTATCTGTGTCAGCCTTCCTGCCGTGTTCAAATTTTCAATATCCTTTTCACAAAAGTCTACTCTATATGGTTTCTGCAACGTTTTTACTTTCGCAAAGTCTATTCAAATCTCACTGGCTACTTCTTCTAGTTTGTCATGTAAATTCTTTGCCCTCCATGTAATACTTTTGCACAGAAACATTATTTCATCATCCTGGTAATTTTTTATCTTTTCGGTACCAATCGTTCCTAGAATTAATTTTTCCATATCGATTTTTAATCTAATTACATCTAATGGTTTTTCTTCTGGTTCTTTTATTTTAAATGCCTTCATCCACTCATTTAACTCATCAGGAGTTGGACCTATGGGTGTATTATTTAGTTCTATCCAATTACCACTCTTTTCAGGGGTTTCTGTTGCAGATTCTGTTACCATATGCATTTTCCTACCATTGCACTCATTTACCGTCAAATTTGTAGGTGGACTTGGTCTGTAAGTACTAGCCAAATTACTTGTACTTGCACTTTGTTCCATCCTTTCTTTTTCTCTCTGAAATTGTGAACTCATGGGAATTACCAAAGATCGTTCATCAATTTTCTGATTCTCAAAAACGGGTATTACTGGACCTATTGTTACAGGCACAGTAACTGCTTCCATATTTTTCGTTAATTCTCTAATCTTCTCAGTTAGTTCTTTTGTTGTCCTTGCTAATTCGCTTGCATTGTCGCTTTCTATTCCTTCATTTTGAGAAGTTCTCATTTGTTCTTGTGACCTATTTATTTCAATTCTCTTTTCCGGGCTTTTATTTCGCATAGTCTCTATTAGCGGTGCATTTGGTGTCACCACTGTAGAACTCTGCTGATACGGAGGTGGATTTCTATTTAAAATATCTTCCAGCAATTCGTCATCCGTTTCGCTCTCATGCATATATTTTTCCCTCTCCATATGTTTCTTTTTCTCAGTCCGTTTTTTCTTAGTCCCTTCCTCAACTGTAAAAGCTGGAAACAAACCTCCTGTCATGTTAGCACATCTCCAGCGTTTTATTCTATCCTCATGATTTATTCCCCACATTCTTCCTGGCATAAACTCATGATCTCTTAAACCTCTGAATCTCTCTCGCTCAAACATCTCATCTTCCCATTCTGTCAACGCTTCAAACTGTGTCGGTCTAGGTCTAGGTTCTAGATTTGTCATCTTTTCTCGCAAATTCCGCAAAACCGCTACACTAAACAAACCATTTTCAGGAAAAGCTAGAGCACCATCATTCTTCGTATACTTTGCCCAATTTTCCAACCATATGCACGTATGATATCCATATTTCAGCATCATATGTGAAGCTGCTGATTTCGGCGGAGGAATTACTTGTCCCTCTCTAGTCACAACCTTTTTGTCTTTCTTAAAGAAATTCTTTAATTTTGTCGTTCATGACGTTCTCTCCTTTTCATACTCGTAATACGGCATGTTTTCAATTTGCTTTTCTCTTTACACTAGCGCTGTTCTGTGTACAGAACTTTAACCAATTACAGCGCGACTCACACTAACGTACCAATCAGAACAATTCCCTTCGTCCGCGAACCAACCAATCCTAGCGCGGCACTTTTCTACGTCACTCCTGACTCTGTGTTCACGTGACTAGCGCACTATCCAATCCTAGCGCGGCACTGTTCTACGTCACTTCTGCTCTTTTACCCCTCCTTTACAAAATTTATCGGCAATTTTCTTTTCACTGTTTTCTTCATTAGTTACAACAATTAAAACAATTCCATAGTCTGATCCGCTAAACAAAAGTGACAGCTTTGTCCTTTTACAGAAGAATCCCGTATTTCCAGTAGGCAGCGCTTACCTCTACCCTACCACAGAATTATTAACTCTCGCCGATAAAGTAGCACTTCCCTCTACCTTACCCTTCTTTCAAGCAAACAATGTACTCGTTTCTCTGGGGATAAGACACATGTGGAGACTAGGCTCCTGAGAATTAAGGCCAAAGTTTCACAAGTAAACGTGATTTGCTATTTCAATTACACACTTTTCGTACAGAAAATCCCTAACATAACACAACCTGCGTTATTACCAAAATGAATTCAGACCATGTACCAAATTCCATGTGACTTCTCTTGCCACACGTGTTCCACTTCCTACATCCCAGAAGCGTGAAAACTCACATATAACATAACGCGACTCAACATATAATGTTAGTCATAAAATAATCAATAATCAATAAACAATAATCACTAAACTAATCTATAGAAAACCATAACTCTGCTACCAAGAAATCTGATGCAGCGCGTACAATAAAAACTATTTTCCTCCTAGGTCACTTATAGGTCATCCAGGGGCAAACTATATTTTCTCACATCCACATGACGATGGGGCCCATAAACATCACCTAACACACACGCACACACCTGGATTTCCTTTACACCTTTATGAGATTCTGTACTCCTAGGAGAAGCATGAGAACTAAATGGAAAACACCATTTATGTACCGCTGGAAGGAGCCGGGATATCTTATTACCTTAACTTATCGCTTTCTTTTAGTTATTTCTTAAGATATTCCTGCTCATTGTTTTGTCGATGAATCATTCATGTAAGAAATTAGTTCATAGTGATTAAGACCAGCTGAATCACAATAACCAATTTACTGATGTCACAATCATTTTAGGAAAATAACCACTTGAGTCATTTGGTTTAAAGAATCTTAAATTTTATATAATTTTTAAAAGCATGAGAAAGAATTTAAGCTTTTATTCAATCAAATCATTCATTATTAATTCAAATATTTATTATGCATAATCAATTTATTGCAGAAAGGAAATTTTTTGTCATGAAGCCAAAACCCTAATTACCTGCCTAATTTCCTAATTTAGCCTAATGATTTCTAACCTAAGTTTAAGAATTAGAAATAACCTGATTCTCATACTCAACTGGAAAATTAAGACAGCAACAGCAACTTCAGCTCGTCAGCATCAGCTACCTGCAACCCGTCTCATCTAACAGTCTTTCAGCATCTCCCGCTCAGTAAGGGATCGATCAGGACCACCCGGCACTGGAAGCCTCCAACACCAACACGACTCTCCAACTCCGCTCCTGACTGTGACTGCGACTCACTGCGATTGACCCCCTCCCACTAAGAGTAGGCCCTCTTATACCCTAATTCTAACTTTGCTAACTAATTGTTGCAACATTAATAACACGCTTTTCTTTCATTGGTCCATGCATGTCATCTTATTCATTCTTTTAATCAAGTTCTCTTGGATCCAATGGTCCTTGGATCATTTCCTTTCCCACACGCTCAAGACATGTTTCCATCCGCTTCGATCAGTACATTTGTAACTTCTTTCGATACATTCGAGAACTCCGCAGTCATTGTCCTTTCTCTTAAACTGGTTTCCCACGGGTCTTCTGCTGATCACCACGGCACACTATCAGTTCAATTAGGTCACATCAGCCTTGACCATTTCTCGCTTCCTAGCCTCTCAGCAACACCACGAGGTTAGTTTTTCTCCGACTTCATCCCGTGTCACATGTCCCCTTGCGCCTGCGCACATCTTCCCACTGGCGGCCATTTTATATCGCCACTCGGTTATACTTTAGAAGCACTAATTTGAAGTAAACAAAACATAATTAAAATAGAGAAAAATAGCCTTTTCGTTTCCCTCCCGTCATCTACGTACCCCAATTAGTTATTACCTAGCAGAAAGCAACATTTAAGCTGTTCCTTACTTACCATCACTATTGTTTTTGCAACGACACGTTTTATTTCTATGAAGCACAAAAACATACATTTATTTTAAATTAGTACGCATTTATTTTTACGTTATAATTAGACACACGGACATCCATTAATAGATTATTTAGCACACATATTGGCATGTTACCTTTCCCACACATACAGTGTTGATTAATACATTTAAACGAACATTTTATTAATTATTTATAAAATTTGTTAGGGGTTAAAAAAAATTATTTTCCCTGCTCCATCAACTCCCATACCATGGAAATAAATAAGGAGCGAACGGAGTTAAAAAAGTTTAACGGAAGCGGGATATTGACAAAGAGGTATAGCAGTTTTGGCAGGATCACCATTTTTGCAATCGCTATTCTCTCAGCCAGGGAAATCGGGAGATTGGCCCACGCTGTTACTTTGTCTTCCAGCCACGACACTGTGCGCCCGAAATTCATGTCCCAGATTTCTTGTGTGCTTCTGCTAAGCCAGATCCCTAGATATTTAACTGGCCCGTCTACCCATGTCAATGGGTATTTGAGAGGAAAGGGCATTGAGGCGTCGGTTAGGGGGAATACTGTGGACTTGGACCAATTGATCGTAACTCCAGAGAGGCCACCGAATTTGATCAGTTCCCGAAGAAGGGGAGCCGTATTCGTCTCTGGGTCACTGATGTATAGGGTGACGTCATCTGCGTACATTGAGATCAAGAGGCAAAAATGTAACTTCGCGTTGGGCCTCTTCTTCAAATTCTAGCAATGACTCTTTCAGTTTTGCTACCAGGGTAGGGTTTTCGGTAGCATAGAATTTCGTTTCCAGTTCCTTAATCTGTCTCTCCAGTGATTCCAGCATGCCCCTTATTGCTTTCAACACCCCCGCTTGACGCGCTATGCACTGACCTCTGATGACTACTTTGAACGCCTCCCATAGGGAGGCCTGGGTTGGGACTGAGCCACTGTTGTTAGCGAAGTATTCTGTTATATCCCCCCTAATCTCCTCTTTGAACGCCTCGTCCAGTAATGCATATGGAGGAAGCCGCCAGCTGAACATTTTAGTGGGAGCGTTGGGCAACGTGAGGCGCAACAGACTTGGGGCATGGTCCGGTAAGGACCTCGGGAGGTGTGAAACTGCACAAGTCCATGACGCCACATCTCTGGACACCAGCCAAAAGTCCAAACGGGACCAGGCCTTATGAAATTCTGAAATACATGTGCCTTCCCTCACATTCCGGTGTCTGTGACGCCAAATATCTATTAAGTTGCCAACGGATATGATGGCGTTGAAGGCCACAGTCGCGTTAGGGTGTAGGGAACGAGAATGCCCCTTCCTGTCTAGTGTGTCGTCAAGTATTGCATTAAAGTCACCCCCCCAGATGATGGTATCACATTCAGTCGCTCTAACCCTGGCCCATATTTCCTGGAAGTATTCAGGGGAATCCACATTGGGTCCATAGACCGCCACTAGAACCACCCTGGTCCCTCCCAGGGCTCCCTGTATTATAACGTACCTGCCCTCTGGGTCTGAGTATGATGCCCTCTCCTTCCAATCCAATCCCCGCCGCACCAGTAGCGCCACCTCTCGTGAGTAGTTAGAATATATCGAGGAATAAACGTGTCCCCAGCATTTGTGTTGCAACCTGTTAGACGTGGAGGTGTTCAGGTGGGTCTCCTGTAGCATACACACGTCGATGTGATGTCTTACTAAATAAGCTTGCACCAACCATACCTTCCTGTAATCATTTAAGCCACGAATGTTCCAAGTCATAAAATTTAAACTTGTCATCGTACAAACTCTAAAATCCAGCACAATTCTGTGACGCAATCCCTGTGCACATTTACCTCTGCAATAACAGTGCTGAGTAAAATTACAGAGAATTAAGATGGCCACCAACCATTAAAACATATTGAGCATGACAGCGGTATGATCCACAATTTCCAGGCTGAGACATTTTGACTGGGAAGCATTGAACTGACCAGCAAAATAACATTAACCCCAACCCTCCTCCCACCACCCACTCCAACCCCCCAATCAGGTTGTGTAGAACCCACCCCACCAAATGTTGTATAAATAAGGGTAGTGCCCTGAGTAGGGCAGAACAACCAGCGGGACATCTCCCTGGGAGCGCGATGTCACCGGCATACACCCCCGCAATACGCAGGGTGGCCGAGAGTAAGGTGGAGAGGCGATTACAGAGAAATTTAGCACAGTACGCAGTCCCCTCTGAAGGCTCGCCCCCAACCTAATAGAACTAAGAAGCCACACTGCAATTTTTTAAGAACAAGTGATATCAAGCTTAAGTAAAATAGGAAACAACACTTATATGAATCTCAATTAAATCTGGTGAAGCTCAATCATTGTCACTTAGCCTGTCTCCGGATGCCTCCTCGGTACTCGTACTCTGCACCTGCTTCTTTTTTCCCCCTACATACTTAGCAAATTTCAGTGCCGATTTGGCGTCCGTGAAAAAATGAGCCACTCCTTCATATGACACTTTGAGCTTGGCGGGGTACAACAACGAGTATGGAATCTTGGCCTGCAGAAGGATTCTTTTTGCTGGCAGAAATTCACGATGTGCCGCCTGCACTGCTGGCGTGAAATCCGGGTAGAAGGCAATGGTGTTCCCTTTGTGAACAATGGTTCCACGTTCTCTTGCCAGTCTGAGGATGAGGTTGCGGTCTTGATAGTTCAGAATGCGGGCCAGGATAGGCCGAGGTGTGGCACCCACTGGTGGCCTGGGGCCCAAAGTGCGATGTGCACGCTCAATCACGAACACCGCCGATAAGTCCGGACCGAACAGTTCACGAAGCAGATCTGCAATGAAGCTTTCCATTTTTGATATGGCAGTTGTCTCCGTAATTCCCGTAATTCGTAAATTGTTCCGGTGGGAACGAGCCTCTAAATCTTCGTTCTTTGAACTGATCAGGCCGAGTACCTTATCCATGTGCAGAAGCTGTTCTTTTGTCTCGACCTGAAATTCGTGGAAGTCCGAATTGCGGTTTTCCAACACGTCTAGCCTCGTTTCGTGTGCACCGACCTGTTGTTTAACGGCATCTAGTTGTGATGTGAGTGTATCTAGTTTTGTGTCTATGTTGCGGAGGCTAGAGTGCATCTCCAGCATCAATGTACGGAGGTCCTCGCCATGATCCTCGACCTGAGACTCAGCCGGGCGGTCCGCACTCCCCTCTGGATCTTGTTCTGTCGTCCTGGTGGTTCGTCTGTTCTCGAACGTTAGCTTGGGCTGTTTTGCATCCTGCTTCCCCACTGTAGTGAGGCAATGTAATTCGGACTCTATCGCCTGGCCGCTTCCGCTACGGCCCAACTTGGCGCTCTGCCTCCGATCTCCTGCTTAACTTCACTGGTGCGTGGGCCGCAGCCCCTGCCGGTTATGTACTGAAGATCAACCCTGGCAGGTGATAGGGGCAAGAGGCACGACCCTGCCGGCCCAGCACAACGACCCCCAGGTCCGGAAACGGCGCTGTTTAGGCTGCCCCAGCCGAATCACATACATCCGAGTTGCCACCGAGCGTGGACCGCTGGCGCCACTCCGAAGGTCCCGTTTTGGTCCAGTGGGGAGCTCCTAAGGATACCCGGAAACAATAGCGGGCCGGTTCAGGACCACCAACGACGGGGCAGCCAGCTCTGCCCTGTAGGGGAAGTCAACTATAGAGCTGCAGACAGGTTTGGCCATCCGCTGACCTGCACCTTCGTTCCGACCAGAACCGCCAATGCAGCCCCGTCAGCCAAAGGGCCCGGCCCGCCTGGATTCAAAATGGCGGCCGCCCACCAAGAGGCCACAGAGCAGCTATGACTGGTGCTGCACGTGGACCCCAGAGCCGTGAGTGCTTGCCCCTGGGCCGGCTCCTACCACGGGGGATGGTGCGCCTCAAGGGGTAGGGAGGTATCCAGCGGCGGTATAAGCATATACTCAGGCAGAGTCCCACTTCTCTTATCAGGCCAGGAAGGCCCGCCGGGGCCGCAATGGGAGGGAAGGCGGGACCCCGCAGCCCGGGTCCCGGGCTGCAAGTGTGCTCCAATGGGGATCTCCGCGCCGGACCAGCCGCGCCCTGTCTAGCCCAGCGGCATCCTCTCACCCCCGACCGCCCGGAACGATTTATTATGTTCCCCCGTGGCACCGGCAGCTCCGCGCGGCACTCACCCTCACAGTCCTGAAGGGCCCGCCGCGGGGACCCAAGAGCACCGTCTCACAAGACGAAGTATCTCAGGCGGATTGCTCGGCAGCTGTCGCCCACGCCGGCTGCGAGCCGCCGCGACCCGGAGAATCAGGATGCTTGTGTGAACTCCAGCGCAGTACGCTCCTCACAGGCCGGAGACGCTGCTCACATCACACAGGCCGCGCCAGGTTCGGACCTCATAAACGGTGTCGCTTCCCTTTGTGGTTGTCGTGGTATGCCCACACAGCACCCCCGGATATAGGCGAGTCACAGGGGTATTTTTAGAAGCGCCGATGCCCCTCCATGTTGCGGATTTGGAAAGGATTAATTTCCCGGCCGGCCGAGCTCGCTCTTCAAGCGGCCATCTTGCCGAGCGGCCAAATCCCGCCCCTATAAAGTGCATAGTTAATTAAAACCATTACACCAATGTAAAAAAAAAAAACATGAACAACTTTAAGAAAAAGAAAACATTAAAAGAAAGAAGGCTGTTCAGATTGACCGTTGACAGTTTCATACCGACAACAACTTTAGAAAAAGAAAGAGTTAAACAAGACTATTCAGGTAGACGAGTGACAGTTACAAATTGATAACTCGCTCGTCTCGTTTAAGAAGCATGAGTATACTGAAGAGTTGGTGTCATTCATAGCAATTACTCATTCCGTTCTTTTGAAAGTCCTTGAGTTTTTGGTGTGATGCAAAGAATGTTCACTGTATGAGTATAATCTGGTTGAGTAAATGTCCTGTGAAATCGGATCCTGCCACAGTCCTCTCTGTTTAGTTAATTAAAGAAGCAGTTTTGATGTAGTGGCTGAGCGTCGTCGCTCCTGTCAGGGCTGGATAAGTTAGAAGGCCGCACTCCTACATCTCGAGCTTCAATGCACGGTTGACTGATACGCAGGGCTTTAAGTGGGATGAAAAAACTGGCGGGTCTCTCAAAGGAGCATGGCTTACAAACGTTTAAGCTAAAAATATGTGATTTTGCTTAATATGCCGCCCCCTGGTATCTTGGTGCTTCTTTCATTGCATACAGATATACAAAACAGCAAGTAACATTACATCTACAATAAGCTAGGACTATCGGCTTTGTCAATGGTATGTATTTCCATTGGCTATATATCTGACGGTGAACGTGCGTGGTCCTTTTCAAATAGTTTGTTTCCTTTTAAGTCTTTTCTCTCTCAAGAGGGGCTGGTTATCAAAGGGTGGATTTGTAAATGTAAGTTTAAATAGGCCATCTTTTGGTTTTTTCCTGTGTTTAAAGCAGGATGTCCAAGATAAACTTGCCTTTCTCTTATAAGTTTTGTTTTTATGCAAGATTCTTTTTAACAACGTTGGCGTTTGTGAGAAAATGGGGTTCTGTTGCAGTACCTCCCCCCCCCCGCTTTTTACCTAGCTTTTGAGGCAACTTTGACTGTACAGTACTGGGTCCCTGTCGAGGTTCCCAGTACGAGCATTTTTTCCCTAAAAACATGTCCACAATTGGTACTTCTGCCTCCCTGTAAGTCCCTAGTAAGTGGTATCCTAGGTACCTGGGGCCTGGAGGCTGAAGAGGGTCCCCCGGGACCCCCTCACTAGGACCATTCCGCTGCCCCTGCAGCTGGCATTCCCCTGTGAGGTGGAAAAATGACCAAGTCGACATGGCACACTGCCTGTATGTCATGTCATCTAGCACTGCCTAAGATATAGGTAAGCCATCCCTCTAGCAGGTCTTACCAGCCTTAGGGTCTATTCCCTAATAATGTAAGCCCCAGGGAAGCCAAAGAGAGTACATGGCCTTGGAACTTGACAACTCGAGTTCCACAGCACCATGATGGCTTCACAGAACCCAGGAGTGATTGGTACCAAACAGCTCCTTGTAATAAATCCACACTGATGCCAGTGTGAGATTTATTAAATATGTACTCAGAGGGCACCTCAGAGGTGCCCCCTGAAACCTACCAACCCTGGTATGGCCACTGACTGGCTTTAGGCAGCCTAACACACACAGACATGTTTCTGGACCCCTGGGTAAAGAGCCCCTGCTCTCTGGGACCAGAAACAATGAACATCCTGGGCAGAGGTGTCAAATACCTCCCACAGGATGGGTCAGTACTCAAAGGGAAAGTTTCAAAGGCCTGCCGCATGTGTAAGGCGACCCCCAGCCTCTACTGCTAACAGCAGATGGCAGATCCCGGTTTACACCCCCACTTTGGGCAGGAAAACCAGTGGGAAAACTTAGAAAAGCTAGGAGCTGTGCCCACCTTTGCCAACTCCACCCCTCTGGTGGAGGAGGCAAAGTTAAACACATTTTTCAGTCCCTCCCATCTTGAAGATGAGGGCACCCTCCAATCAGGGATAGGTCTATGCCCCCTCCCACAGGGGGGTTGCGCAATAGTGAGTGTATTCAACCTTAGGCAAGGTTCCCATTGGCCCTGCCTACTACTCCTCTAAAATGCCCCCTAAATTCAGTATTAAGGAGGCTCCCCCAGACCTAGAAATCTGGGGGATCGTCTGCGATGACCTAAGAAGAAAGAAAACACCCTGCAGCAGAAGCTAGGAGAGAACAACTGTCTTGGGCCTAGCCCTACCGGACTGTCTCCTGCTTCGACGACCCTGCGACCTGTCTTGCAACAGCGACCTCTGAAATCCCTGGGAGGACTGTTGCCTTCGAAAAAGACTCCAATCTCCCGGTGGACAGCGGACCTGTCCAAGAAGAAACAAGCTCCAAGGACCCTTGGATCCAGGCGAATCAGCGTCTCCTGCCCACTCTGCACCCCATGCCCATGGCCTGAGTCTGAGTGGCCCACCTGTGCAGTAAAGTCTCCTCGGAAATCCTGACCTCGTGTCCAGTGTTGACTGACCCCTCCTGCACTCCACAACCGCACCTGCAGTGTGAATCCAGAGGCTCCCTCCAAACGCGACCTGCTCCGGTAAAAAGACTCCAACGTTGAAAGGCCCCCCTACACCCGAAACCCCTGGGACTTGGTGAGCTGAAAGTATTGTGCCCCTATGACCCCCTACATCCCAACTTACCTCTGCTTTCATTGGTCTTACTCCTGCAACCTCCGGTGTCATGCCTGCAGCCTCTTTGCTGAAACAAGCAACCCTATTGCAAAGCATTGGGCGCCCAATGTCAAATTTGCACCCTTCACCCAGCCGCCCCTGTGCCGCTGATGATGTATGTTTGGTGCTGCTTTGTGGCCACCCCTGTGTTTAACCTAGCCCCCAAAGCTTGGACCCTGCACCCGATCTACTTATCTGCAAGCAGTGTGGCTCCAACACCCCTGTCTTCATTGGAAAGCATTGGGCCGAACTCCGATTTTGACCTGTGAACACATCTGCCCCTGTGCCGCTGGTGGTGCAGTTTTGGGAATCACCTGACCCCCGGCCCTTGCTGACTTTTGGCTCCGAAGATTGAGATTGTAAGTAAAATACTTACCTGTTTAACTGCAATATTATTTTCCCTATAGGATAACATTGGACTGTGTGAAAAGGTTTCCAAGTGTCGATTTTTCGAAGTGAAAAGTATTTTTAATTAAAAACTTACTTACCTGATTACGAAGACATGGGTCTTAAAATAAAGTGCAAACAAAGTATAATTTTATAAAATTGGTCTGGATCTCCTTCTTGAGTCGTGTGTCCATTTTTGTTCACTGTTGTGCAATAAATGTCTTACACTCTGCTCGCCCACACTGCCACTAATAGAGCACTTTGGATTTTACATTGAACGCTGTACACTTTTGGGTAACCTCTGGACTCTGTGCACGGTATTACCAGCTAGTGGCAATATCATATACAGAGCCAGCTTCCTACAATGTTTAACAAAATATATGTTCCAATACCTTTATTACACACTCGAAGCATTACTTCCTGCCGAACAATTCTCATGTAAAAACGTATGCTTTTCATGTAAAGCGCTTTAGTGCCCTTTGGCCAAGTTTGCGCTATATAAACTGATAAAAGAAATTAAGACAGCATAACGTGACCTTGGCATGCCCTGGATGGGGAATGTGTCCCTCTGTCCAACAACAGCATATCATCCTTGCCTTGAATGCCTAAGTATACAAGCACATGAAGGGAAGGAACCTTCCCTCGTAGAGGATAATGGAAGTTAGTGAACACGGTAATAATGTACTCCACATTATATTAGAAAGTGCCTTGCTGTTCTGCACAGTATGTTGCAGTGTTAAAAGAGCCACGCTTCCCTGCAGCAATGAACATTATTTCTTCAAACAGTGGGATCAGAGAAGACATCCCAGCGAACACAGGAGTCGCGCTAAGCGGAGGTTTCTGCCCTGGGGGTGTGGGCAAAAATGAAGAGCCCGATAGGGACCCGTCTCAGCACCTGCTTTTTAGAACTGCCGGTGCTGAGCACCGGCAGGACCCAGCCCACTTAAAGCCCTGCTGATACGTTGGTTCCTGTCAGGGCCAGATTAGTTTGAATGCCGCACTCCTAAATTTCAAGCTTAAGTGCAGGGTTAAATGTTTTCGTTGGTTGCTGTGACTATTCAGAAATAGGTTAAGTAGCAGTAGACTGAGTTAGACATTGGAACCCTGAAGTACCTGTGTCTTATACTGACTCTGGCGATGCAAAGGTACATTAAAATAATCATGCTCGTCAACTCTTGGCGCACAGAAATGCAATAAAGTGACCGTGCTTGACTGTCTATGTGTGCAGAGTTGGGTCGGAGCTCCTGTATACGGGCTAAGCCCATCTCAGTTTCTCTGCAACCGATTTTTCAATTTTCCTTGCAACCCTTGTGAGATATTTCACTAATCTACAATTCATCTGTGTATCTGTTGCATTAAAACAGGCTATGGTGGCCTGTCTGCATTCTCATAGCCCCCTGAGGTTAAATGATTTCAAAACAACTTTTCAGTCCACCAATGTGGATTTACACATTACATGTATCATGGTTTCGGGTCCTTGCCCAAAAAGCTGACATAACTCCCTAACCTCAATACGTTGCCATGACGGCAGATGCAAAAGTGAGGGGAGGCACCCCAGGCTGTATTTCAAAAACCTTACCATAGTGTGGACACCGAAACCCCATCCAAGGTACAGTTGTGGATTCTGTGTTTAATAGCTATCTGTTGTTATCCAGGCATGTTGTCGCTTTGAGAATGCTTCTTTGTCTGTTAGCATTAAAACACAATTTACTGATATATTTACAAAGATCGTAAATTGAGGATAGCTGGTGACTCTATCCCATACAGGGTTTAGACCAAGAGTTGTTAAGGATGCTGAAGATGGGCTCTGTCAGGGGAGTAGTCCCTTGTAATAAGTTCTTCCCATAGATAATGATTAAGGGGCTGATTAGGATGGCGGGCAGACATTAGTCCGCCTGCCATCCTAGTGGTAACGGGACCGCCCGCCTGCTATGTGGCGGTCCCGCCACCCAAATCATGATGCGACCGTCACCGCGGCGGTCGCATCCGGTATTTTAACATTGCGGCGGTTGCTGCTGGCTGCAGCACCGGCCGCAATAGGTAAATGCCATGATGTGCATGTCCATGCACAACGTGGCAGGCACCGCGCGGTGCCTGCCACCTTGTGCATGGACATGCAGGGGGGTACCATGGGTACCCCCCAAGTGCACCCCTTCACCCCCGGGGGCCCGCAACGGGCCCCAAAGCAAATCCCCGCCAGCCTTTCCATGGCGGAATCGCCTCCATGGAAAGGCTGTGTAAAGCACACATCCTAATATGGCTGGCGGTGCCTAGCAGGCATCGCCACCATATTTGGGCCCAAGTCCGCCCAGCCGGCAATCGTAATGATTGCCGACCGGCGCGAAAGCGGCGGACGCACTTTGCGTCTGCCGCGATACCCACCGCCATCGTGATATGGCGGTGGGTAATTCACGTTACGATGGCGTAACGGTCGCCACTGCTGGCCCGGCGGTAGCGATCGTTACGCCATCGTAATGACCCCCTAAGTGCCTTAATGCTGGCGTTTTTTTAGGTCGAGCATCAGCGTGCATGCGCTGTTTGCAAGACCTGTTGTAATCAAAGAAAAACACTTTTTTTCCTGCTGGCTACTTACCATTGGTTCTCTCCGCTGTCGCTCTTCTTTACTGCCTCCTAACTCGATCGCTTTGCCGACAGGTCACTTCTGTGCAAGGCTGAGGCGCACAGGTAAAGTACAGTTTCACTGCGCTTTCCTTCCTTATCTTTTCTGTGAAAGAACTCGTTTTTAGGTCTCGCCTTAGCCAGCGCATGCGCTGCTCTGCGCGAGACATTTAGTAAGGTGGTTTTCAAAGTGCTACCAGAGGCTTTTCCTGGCCTCAAGCATGCGTTCACGCGAGCGTGCACGCGCGCAGCCGCCATCTGTCTTTCCTCTGTCACAGGTCATTAAGTGCATCGCGATCACTTTCACTTTCGCGGCCGTGCCA
This sequence comes from Calotriton arnoldi, assembly GCA_963921515.1. Classification (NCBI taxonomy): domain Eukaryota; kingdom Metazoa; phylum Chordata; class Amphibia; order Caudata; family Salamandridae; genus Calotriton; species Calotriton arnoldi. The sequence continues at coordinate 713,407 of CAWUFW010002412.1, forward strand.
ATGCTTGTTGCTATGTAGCGGTGAAGCCTCCCTTTACAACCCCTTGTTTTGTTACAGTCTGTGTTTTGCTGTCTGCATTTTACCCATTTCCTTTTATATTTAGTTGTTCCTACCAGTTCTTCTATCTTCTAGCACAGTAAATAACAGGATCTGTTGATCTGTTTGAGAGCCATTCATTCCTTCTACCCGGGTCGGAGTAAGCCGAAGGCACTTGGCAGAGAATGAATTTGGTTTCGTAGTTACGCAGGACACGGATTTCTCCTTGACTTTATAGGTGAATTGCTCGATGACGGGATGAGCGATTGCCCCTTCAGCCTCCCTCCTGGTGCTTTTGTAATTCTGCTCTATTGGTATTTTAGGAGGAGGCGAACTCTTAAACCAAACAGCAAGCGGATCAATAGTTGCCGCTTTTTTTTAATCGCACCAGTACAGCATCTTTTTTTTGAGAGCTCGTTTCCCGGCGAGTGCCCAAGCGGGGATCTTCAGAAATAGAGGGGCTACAGTATCTTTCCATCTGTAATCAAATATCTCTCCTTCGCTCCGCTTGATAGATCTAATGGCCCCATCTTTCCAGGAGGGGTGATCGCTGCAAGGCAAGGTCTTGCTACATGCTTTGATTTGCAGTCTGTCTGCTCTCTATATGAACAAGCATTGGCATAGCCAATAGGTCTCGCCTATGGGACCTTATAAGTATTTAGTTATGCATCACAATATCCTTGGTGCAACAACATCAACTGTTGCATGGATAAAGACTTATAAGGTCCCAAAGGCGAGACCTATTGGCTATGCCAATGCTTGTTTCAATTTGTTTCCTGCCTCCTGCTCCTCGCACGCTCTACCGTCAACGTGGAAGTTTCTCCTGATATCAGAGCCACATAGGAGACACCTCCTTAGGACTGCATACAGTTGCGCAGAAATATATTCAATGCGGTGTGTGAGGTTCCAGGCGTGGTTTCCCATGAGCGTTCTGTGAATACCTAAAAACTTGTGTTTTTCTTCACATTCACAAATTCCTCTCTGACCCTTTTAAACCTAAAAACATTCAAAGATTTACTCTAGGAATCAATTGGATAACTCCGCTTCCAAGGTAGGAAGGGGCGCGGAACACTCCCCATGGAGACCAAAAGTGCCTTTGACCATCAGGCTGCATTCGATGTCATAGCAAAGGTCACAGGACACTCCAAGCAGCGCGCCTTGAAAGCTGCAACTGGTGCAGGTCTCCTAGAGCGCTATTGCCAATGTCTGTGACTTGCAAAAAGTTGTGTATTTACATCCGTGCTTAGGAGTAGTTCTACGGGCATACACTTGCAGCGTTCTTCATGAATCATGCGGTGAAGTGTGAGGTTCAATGACTATCGCTGTAGCAATAACATGCTGCAAGTATTAAGCATTTTAATTAATTGTGGGTGTCTTTAGAGACATTACTTTTTCAGCAGAGTTTAGTGATTGCTTTTAATTATTCCTTTTAATAATAACGACCTTTATAAAATACCCATATGTATTTCGCCTACAGTAAACTGTTGAAAGCACACAGCTGCTGACACTAGCTGCAGATTAATGATGTTTAGACACTCAAAGAGACAATTTTGATTGTTTACATCAGCATTAATGCTGTTTAACCAGATAGGAGCTATTCGCACATTCAGTACTTTATGATAAGATGCAGGGATGCTGCTGGTGGATCATGCCTCTCTGATGCTGCTACTTCAGCGAATATGTGGAGATTCATAGATGTGACCGTTCAGAAATGATCTATATTGCCCTGAAGTTGGTACGTACTGTTTTTGAATAACTCTGTTTTCCATTTCTGCTGCTATTTACACATAAATACACGCATGAAACAATCTGCTTCCCTAAGGCGCTATTTTTTTACAAAAACTAAAAAATGCAGAAAATGTGTATTTTGCCCAGCACCAAGCCTTGCAATTCAATAGCTGTGCAGATTCACAAAATTAGGTTTTAAGCGAGCATTGCCAAAGCCTTTATGTCTGGCGTTGGATGATGACCTTTTCACTTGAAAATATCTATATTTTTTTATGTAAAAGCACACATTGCACCAGCAGTCCTTGGCACTGCAGAGGACTACTTGTGTAGGTGTGCACATTCCGCAGTTCTCTCACTCAATCGGGCTTACCGATGATTGAAGTGTTGTAAATCGTTGCCCCATGCTGTGTGCTGTGGTGGGTAGAAGTGAAATGTGAATGACACTGCAGCAGATCAATAGGTGAAGAGGGCAGACTATGTATTAAAAGCAAAAGGTCCTGGGTAACACCAGACATAAAAAGATCAAGCTATCCTCTCCTTTGTAAACCGGCTCTGTAGCCATTTCAACATGTGTCCTACCATTAAATCGACACCATTACTTGGAGTGAGCAAATAACTAGTGGAAAAGTAACTAAATATTTATATTAAAATAGAATGGGTATCATTACTATCTTTCTTTATTTCAAATAACATCATTTAACCTAATAAATATTAAATATTCAGCTTTTGCTGGGTTAGGGTTGGGGCTATGGTACATTATTTTAATGTAATTAATATAAATATATAATATTTATTAGGGTTTCGGTTGTGGTTCACTGTTTTTCTATTTAAAAATCTAAGTGAAAATGATTAATGTCATTATAAGCAGATGTTTTGCCCTGTTTTGTCATTATAAGCAGATGTTTTGCCCTGTTTGGTTTCATCATTACGTATATGTTTGTAAAAGTTGTCAAGTGTAACTGTATATAACAGAAACCTGGGTCTATTATACTATATTGTGCAAAATGGGTCCCCTAGGAATTAGTTAATCACACTGCTTTTATTAGTGAACGTGTATTGATCCACTTGTACACAAGTATCGATTTGTAGAAGCAGTCTATTTGCACAATCAATATGAAATATTTTTTCAGATAGTTCTTATTTAAATAACAACAAAAGCGCTCAGTGCTTGTGACGAATACACAGTGCTAAGGTGGAAACCTAGCATAGGATAATCACAGCATTCTGAAAAACATTTAAAAAATATTCTCCTTGGTTTAAATGTAAATTGCAATGATGTTTCAGTCCTATGGTAAATCAATGAGTCTTCATCAGGATAGTTTCAAGATCGAAACTATATGTTTCCATAAAGGGTCTAAAGGTCTCCAGCAAGGATAACTGAGTATATCCAATTGGTCAAATTCTGAAGGAAATTAAAAAAAGAACACAAAAGCTCTGTTGTAAACAGCGCTGTAAATCTCGTTCTTATCTTGCCACATTTGCTGTGCATTCAAAGACCGAGGTCTATTTTGGCTGCAGCTGCCTCCTCCTCCCTCCTGCTTTAGAAACACAAGGCCTGGTATCACAGTCCCTACCTTCCTATAGCTGCTGCCGCCTCCGTCTCACAGCTCAACGAGCATTTGCAATGCAATAGGTCGAGCATTTGCAAGAGTTTGAGCTATTGGCATTGTAAATGACAATGCCTTTTGTTTATGTGTTTTGAAAACCTGCAAGCCGTACGTAATCACGCACTTTGTACTTATAGTAGTTTCTTTTAAGAAGCAAGGCTGGCAGTAACTACGCCTCTTTTACTGGCAGCCTTGCTCTTCGTAAGCAAGGACTACAAGTACAAAGTGCAGGTTTACGCACCGCTTTCAGGTTTTCAAAACACATACATAAAAGGCAGTCATTTACAATGCCAATAGCTCAGACTCTCGCAAATGCGAGACCTATCGCTTTGCAAATGCTTGTTTAACTTGTTGAAGTACTTAATAAATGCCCCATGTCTAGCAAGGGTTTGTTTTATGAGGCCAAACTCCAGCCTCAGCTGGGGAGTTGACATGTGCCTAGGCAGATGAAATAGGAACTTATAGATTTTCGAGTGATCCTGCCCAGAAAGAGGCCGTCTCTCCCCCTTAAGGCCTCGCTTCCATAGGCTAGGGTTGGTACTAATATGGCCTGAATTATCTGCAGAAGTGGTATGAATGTCGTTCCGGCAGTTGTTGCTCTGAATCGGTGAAAGGCCATTAGAAAGGCGTTGACTTTCGGCAATGTACTTTCTATAAGTTGCTTAAAAGACCACAATCTGTCAAACTGCAGTCCTAGGTATTTGTATTTGGGGGCTACATCAAGTTTTGTTCTTTCCAGATGCCATGTCAGGGAACTGGTGACTCGCTTCCCTATAACCACAATTTTTGTTTTTTCATATTTATTTCCATTGGGTTCATTCTTGAATAGGCTGCTGTGGCATTCAGGAGTCTTTGGAGGCTAATCTGTGTGCGACTGATCAGAACTTAATCATCAGCATACATCAGGCTTAGCATATGTATGCTCCCTACTTTTGGTGCGTGTGAGTTGACCTTATCTAATGTTGGTAGATGGTCAGCCAGAAAGAGGTCGAAAAGGGTGGGAGCAAGCACACACCCTTGCATTAGGCCCTGGTTACTTTGAATCTTCCTAGACAGGTGGGTTCCGTTCCCCAGTTTGATTCTGACCCATGTCTCTGTATGGAAGAGAATCATTTGTGCAGCAGGGGCCGGGAGATGTTCCAGCTAGGTAGCTTCTGTCAACCCTTACTTCGGTCAACCCGGACGAAGACCACTTTGTAATCAAGTGAAGCAGAGGAATAGAGGCTGGTGGTTATGCTTGCACTGGTCGATTAGTAATGACAGGGCTAGTATGTTTGTTGCTGTCCCCGTGCCCTTTGAGACGCTAGTTTGGTTAAGGATTGTTTGCTGTTCTGAGGTCCACAATGTTAATTCCTCTAGTAGGCATCTTGAATGTACTTTGACTCAACGTCAAAAGGGCTATTATCCGAAAATTAGCGGGGTCTGAACTGTTACCTCCTTTGTATATGGGAGATATAACTGAGCCTTCTAGGGGGCTGGAATTATGTTATTTGTTATTATACTGTTAAAAACTGGCTCCATATGCTTTGCCCAGAAATCTTTATCCTCTTTAAAGATAACAGTGGGGATGCAGTTTGGTCCTGGCAATCCTTTGCAACAACCCTTTGCGATTTGCTTATCGATGGTAACCGCATGTAGATTCAGGGGGCTGGTTTCACTATGGACATTCACTGTCCCACTAAACTCCAGTGGAGTGCCCTTTATTTCAGTGAGAGGTCCTACTAAGGGGTCTTTTGTTCTGTTAGAGCAGAGTGCATCATGAGGTAATCAACCTCTGATGGTGTTCTTCGGTGAGGGGTGGTTGAAATGAATCATAAGGAATTCAACCCAGCACTCTTCCGAAATTTGTGAGGTTCTTGTGAGTTCGAGGTACCATTTGATATATTCACTGTTTTCCAGAATCTCTCGGTTCTGTTGGATTACATATAGTATAGGAGCCTGGCCCAGAGTTTCTTATTTGATTGTGGAAAATTGCAGTTGGTGGACTGTCTGATGAAAAATGGTCATTAGCTACCCTGAGGTAAAGATGCTCTAATTCATTGGCTAACTCTTTACCTTTTTTGTCTGGTCTGAAGGATTAGCGTTGACTCTGGGCTGAAATTGCTCGGTGTGCATTTTGGGCTGCCAGGATCTCATCTTCTGGTGCTGAACCATGCAGGTTCATGTTAAAATCGCCTGATAGAACTATTTCAGCAGGGGTTGGTCCATTCAGGAGATCCATAATCTCGATTTTCAGATGCTCTATTACTTTGTGTTTAGCCTGCGCCGTTGGTGGTATGTAAATATTCACTATCGCCAGAGGGGTCACACTTGTTCCCCAGATAAAAGTGGTCAGAACTATTTGCAGGTCCGAGCATGCTGTTAATTTTGGCTTGCAAACTCCTTTGAGTGCGGCAGATATGTATATTGCCAATCCACCGCTACTGCGGCCAAAGGATGACTCCTTTATTGCTGGCATGCTAAAATTAATGTAGCCTGGAATTAATGGCAGTCCCTCTACCCAGGTTTCTTGCAGCATTATCACCTGAAACATCTTAAATATTCCAGAGCCTCTTGGTCATCTAGTTTGCTCAGCAAGTCACTGATGTTCCATGAACATATCTGCAAGCGTCCTGTTTGTAAAGCATTGATTTTATCCAAGAGTGCGATTTATTGTTGTATTCTGGGCCTGTTTAGTGCTCCTGAGAGCCAACTGCAGTCATAGATCTTGACATGTGGGTTTTTATCTTCCCAAGCTGGTGATGGATCAGGCTCCGGAATTTTTCTTGGCGACATACTGAGTATGCTCCTAAGGACTTAGTATGTTTGCTTTGGGCCGCAGGTGTTATCTTGCTCATTAACCTGCTTTACTAAGAGATGAGGGAAAGCCGGTTCGTTGAGGGTAGACACTTGTATTGCCCATCCTTTTAAAACCCTAGCTGTGGCCAGTACCTTTTTGGCTGCTTCAGTTGATACCCAGGAGACCCTGGTTGTCTCTTTAGACAGCTCTGATCTGAATGTGGTGAACGTCACTGAAACAAGGTCCCTTGATCAAATGCCACTTGTTTCTGAAATTTGATTGAGGAGACGAAGAATGTTGCCTCTGTTCAGTAAATCAAAACTACCTCTGGTCTTTTTGGTACTATATTCTCACCAGACTGTTGACAGTTCCCACCGGCAAGGGCTCAAGGGAGCTGGGGAGGTGGTCTGCTCCCGACCAATGTCGGGCTCAGCCTTAATTGAGCTTGCATCTCTCTGGCCGGCCGGTTGCTCTGTTAGAAGAGGGTGACAACTTGAATATGTCCTCAGTTGTTGGTCCTGGTGGGATTAGTCACACGTTGTTGTGTATCTTAGTGAATGGGTAGATTTAAAGGGGCTTTGAGTTTGGCCTCCATTGCGGTGTCTGTGGCCACTATCCTTTCAACAATATCATTGACTGTTCCTTGCATGGCGCTGGTTTTGGGATTACTGGTTGTACTTATTGTCCTTAGATTTTTGCTATGGGATGGAGCTTCAATTACCCGCACAGCAGCATGCAGCTCTGGTTTGTTGAGATTATGCAAGTTGTCTGCTGAGTCAGACTTCCTTAGAGTTATAGATTCTGTAGAGTGTTTGGCACCATTCTCGTTCTGGTTTGGCGTCATTCAACATTTGGTCTGGGTCGCTCTTTTCCTCTTCTTCACTACTTCTATTCAGGTGATGACGTGTTTTTAAAAATGGAGTAAATACTGCTGTCTGCTGCCACATTAGACCTCTTACTCCTTGCATTCCGGCGATTTTTCCATCGAAGTCTACAAAGATTTTGAGAGTCGTCAGGCATCGTGATTTCTCTCTGCCACACGCCTTCGCAGTTCCTTGTAGTCGCTACATTTGTGTGTCCTTACAAGGTAGAGTGTAGAGTAGTAGGTTTACCACTCAAGGCCAAAATTCTTGAGCTTGAAGTGCTCTGTTGGGTGGAGGTTGTGATGTTCTGGCCTCCAGTGGTCACATATACTTCTTTCCTGGTCTTTGGTCCTTGTTCTATTTGAGGTGCCTTTGCTTGGTATTAATAAGCTGGTGTGTCCTCCGGTGCATTCTTTTTGATCTGCTTTTCCGTTTTTAATGTGGTTTTAAGATCCTCTAAAGTCCACCCAGCACTGTTGGTAAGGTTTCTAGTCTGTCCAGTATTGGAGTGCAGGTGCAAGCAGGTCGTAGAGTATGTGCTGTTTGTTGAGTCCGCATTATAAGTTTATTTAGGTCCACTATTTTCATGTTGATGCCAGAGATGGACTCTGCCATAGTACTTAGGAGAGTTATTTAGGTGTCAATTTTTTTAGATTGCTAATTAAGGGCTTCAACAGAGGACATAAAAGTTCTTAGTAATGAGGCCCAGATGCCCTCATCCTAGGCATTGCTTAATTCGGTTTCGAGTGCTGTGGGCTTGACGTTCCAGGGAGTTCCTGATGTTCTGAACATATATGGTGCAACCATTTCTTCCCACTCCTCTGGGGTCAGTGAGGGCATCTCATGTCCCCGGGTCCCTTTGCAGTCAGTCGGGTGTCCAAAATGTCTTACAATGACAGTCTGTTTGATATCTTGTAAGGAGGGTTGCTGCGATTGAACTTTGCTGTTATCCTGTGGTTTTACCTTGGGCGATTTACTGCAGTTAGTTGACTGAGGGGCTACAGTACTCTGCCTACTTGAGTTGCAGCTTACAATTGACCATCTTTTTGATGTGGGCTGTACTGTTTGATCCATTTCTCCATCCAGCGCTCTAACAATAAGGGATAAGTCATCGCAGTCATAGTTAGACTGTTCACATTCCTGCTTGTCATGCCCACTCCTTCAACCACTTGAATACTATTGTTTGGTGGAGTTTGCTCTGCCTTGTGAACGCTCTTGTGAGCCTGGGAGCTTGTATTGGTCTCCTAATGGGGTGCGCTTAGGGTTCCTGCCTTTATATTTTGGATGCCCTTCGGCGACACTTGGGTCTCGACTTCCAAGGGCTGGTTCTGTTCTTCTTTTGAGGTTTGCTCAGTGTTAGGCATTGTCCGCTTATGCCCTATTTTTGCTTGAGCTAAACCGTATGTGGCAATTTGTTGGATTACTGTTGGTTCAAAAGGGGAGGGCAGTCATGGTATGTCAGCATTTGATGTAAAGATTGTTGCAGCTAGGTCCTTAAGGTAAAAAAATGTAGTAAAATCTTTGGGTTAATGTTTATCCATTGTCGTGGAGGGAAACTGAGCCTCTGTTTGTTTCTAAGGTGGTGATTGTAGTGAGGCTTTCTTGTTGCCTGTCTTTGTCTCTGATGTAATCGGCTCACCTTTTGTTGGTCTGATATGGGGTTTATGTCTTTGTTGAACCCCCCATTGGAGGGGCGTCTTTGGTCCTTACTGACCACATGTTGTCACTGGTTTGCGCTTGTTCGTGTTGGTGTAGGAGTCGACGCTGGTCTTTGTCCTGATGTAAAGCTCAGGCAAAGAGGTAAATTGTGAGGTTTCAATTGGTAAGTCTAGTTATCCTCGATCTTGGCAGTCTTTGTAGTGTCTTTCCTCCGAGGTGGCAACAGACAAATCACACGAGGGTCAAGCGATGAACGTGATCCCAGAATTTGGAGTGTGGAGCACGGTGCAGGAGCTGTGGAGCAGCAGAGCAACAGAACAGGGGGGACAGCTCGATTTTGCGCCAATATCCTTTGTGCATGCAATTCAATTGTCCCAGACATTGGCTGTCTAATTGGTCATGCGGCTTGGTCTCAGGCTCTGGTTTGCGAGTGCTGGCTCAAATATCGCAGGTACAGGGGATCTGGTAAGCCGCGGGGATCCGGTAAGCAGCGGGGAGGCTTAGTTGTTCTAACATCCTCCAACTCCGGTAAGTCAGCCTCCCTAAACCGGAATCGCTCCCTTCTAGCTTTGCAGGAAGAGGTCTGCCAGGCAAGCAGACAGCAGGTGAGCATGGGAAACGCAAATAGGGGAGACAGGAAGGGTTGTGCAAGCAGATCTCTCAGGAAAGCTCAGAATGAGCTCAGGCATCTAAAGCAAGGAGAAGGACGTGCAGTGCGCTAGCTCCTTTGTGGGGCACAAACCGCAAGACCTAACATCAGCCGCTCCCACCTCACTCGAGGAGCCTGTGGCCCTAAATCCTTACCATCATGCAGCTCGCCACTCCTGCTCACTGCTCCTGCTCACTCCGGTCTACCCCCCTCGCTTGCCGGCATCCCACCACGGCTGAGGCTTGGGTGGCTCGGGCAGTTTTTGTCTCCCTGCGCACTTTCCGACCTCTGCTCCCCTGCTCCGAACTTGCAGAGTGGCGCTGCAAGGGGAGCCGCCAAACCGCTGAGCAGGTCATCTTCGCCAAGCAGCTGAGCCCTGCCGCACTCCCCTCACTACTCCTGTACCACGCCCATGATGGACAAGTTTCATGGGGAGACCTGCATACGATCTTCATGAAAACTCAGTTGCCCTGGGTGCGTGGCTTAGCACCCACTGAAGATGGCAGCAGGCTAACGGAGCTCTGTGGCAGCTGTGAGGTATTTTTCATCACATACCTACAATTATGTCACCAGACTGCTACTTTTAATGTCCAAATGAAGCAGAATACTTTTGGAACAAAACCGCATTCACAGGTGACTTAATGGGCTCTTTATCATCTTTACTGACTCCACCATCTTATCTCCTCTCATGAGGTATTTATTAAACTGAGCAAAGCTTCCATACTACTGGCATAACTTTTTGACACTGCAGCCCTCATAAAGCTCTCTGGTGTTCTGTGTGCTGGGAAGTTTCATTTTCAACAATTTATCTCTTCAAGTTAACATTTCTATTTTCTGAAGCAATGCTGTAGACTGCCCAGGGAAGTTTCAATTTTTACAATTTAACTCTTCAAGTTAGAATTTCTATTTTCCAAAGCACTGCAATAGACTGCCTTGAGAAGTTTAATTTTAAACAATTTATCGATTCAAGTCAGCATTTTTATTTTCTAAAGCACTGCAATAGACTGCATTTAGAAGTTTCATTTTAAACAATTTATCGATTCAAGTCAGCGTTTCTATTTTCTAAAGCACTGCAATAGACTGCCACGTGAGACTGTTTTAACTACATTTTAACTACAGTTCATTTGGAGATAATTCCCTATACCACTTCCCTTTATTTTATCATTTATATTTATGTATAGGGAAAACTAGGAATTTAAAATTACACATCCCTGTCATGGCTCACTCTCAGTACACAGTGGATACTAAAAACTCTTTTTCTTCACTGGAATCCAATATGGAACATCCTGATTTGGTATCTCAAGATTCTCATCGTCCTCCTCCTGTGCCTCTATAATTTTTTCTAAGCAATCCTCTAAAATACCAACCACAGCTCCGCTAATGGCAAAAAAAAGTCCAAAAATAGATCCTCCATCACCTGTTAAACCTATTTCCTATATTTCTATGGAGCTCCTTCTAGATGAGATTCGCGCCTTGAAACCCTACATGGAGGAAACTAATACAAAGCTTCAGCTACTGGACGACAAAGGGTCTCTGATGGAAAATAGAGTTGCGAACATAGAACATCCGATGTTTTCTATTCAGGATACTGCTCAAGATGTTACACACCTCAAAGCAGAAGTCTCATATCTTACGAAAGTTACTGAAGATTTAGAAAATCGTAATAGGCGGAACAATTTTCGCGTCTATGGCCTTGCGGAGAAAACGGAGGGCTCGCAACCTATTTCCTTTTTCCCAAATTTTCATCCAAATCTTTTGGATATGCCTGAATCCACTAAGCTTAACATACAAGGTGCTCATAGACTTGGTCATCGATCTCAACATGCCTCCTCATCACAAAAACCTCGGGGTGTCATAATATTTTTTCTGGAATATCAGGATCTTCTCACAGTTATCAAAGCAGCAAAAACCAAAGGACGTGCTACTTGGTCAGGAATCCCATTATATTTTGTTCAAGATCTGGCTAAAGATACAGCAGACAGACGGAAGAAATTTCTAGACATGCGACCTGTGTTACGTTCCCTTGGAGTCAGATTTGGTCTTTTCCATCCGTACTTCTTTAAAGTATCTTACAATGACAAAACAACAGCATACGAAGATCCCTCCATGCTGCATAAATTTATTGACAACTGTAAAATGGAAATAATAGACACTTCTAAATAACCTTTAACTTGAACGCTTCATATAACTTTCTTTTTATGTTTCACATTGTTGTTGCTGTATTTTGTTTTTTAATGTCTAGGTTAACCTACCATTTAATTTCATGTTTTATTAGTCTTTTAAAGGTATATCTTTGTATAAGATAATAATGTATATCTTTTTCCTCACTTCTTAGGTACCCTCTTTTAGTGTTGTGTCCAGCAAATCCTCCTATTTTTATATCCATATCTATGGTCTGGATGTCTCCCCTCCGGCTGCCTCTGGAACCCGGTTGTTGTCATCTTCCCTTTGGTGGTTGCACCACTCCGGATTATTTTGCCCTGGTACTTGTTATGTCTTATTTTGTTTCTGTCAATATCCTTATTTCTTTTATGCTTTTCATGTTTTCTTTTCTCTATCTGCATTTCCTTTTCTTTCCTTCTATTTTCATATTCTTTCCTATATTTTCTCTCTTTTTTATATCGTATTCTTTATCTTGCTCCTTCTCTTTCAATGTGCTATTTTCTGTTATATTTCTGTCTTTGCTAAGAAATGCATGGTTTTATTTCTTACTCGATTAAACAATTTACATAATTGTTATTCTTTACTTATAGAGTATGCTAATTTCACTGTAATTCTTTATTCATGACTATACAAATTATTACTTGGAATGTAAAAAGGTTAGGCTCACCTAATAAATGACAAAGAGTTCTTACTCATTTAGCCAAATTAAATGCTGATATTGCTTTGTTTCAGGGAACTCATGTTACTGAATTGGAGACCAAAAAACTTGATAGACATGGGTAGGATATGCATTTTCCTCACCAGGTAATGGGAAACATAATGGAGTTGTAATTCTGAGTAAAAAAATCTTTGGATGCTACCTTGTTATCACAAGAATCAGATAAAGAAGGTTCTTATCTTATCAAGTATTTGTAGAGCGCACGTACACCAGTGGTTTCTTGGCGCTGATTGCTAGGGAATTGGCCAACCTGGAGACAGATCATTCAAAAGCTTGGATAAGGAGCCAGGTTTTGAGGCTCTTCCTGAAACTCAGTAAGCTAGCGCTTGACCTGATTTCCAAGGGGATGCAGTTCCATAGACGGGGGGCAAGAGTTGCAAACCTGCAACCCCCTTGGCGCTTTAGCTTAAAGGTAGGGACCGTCAGCAGTTGGAGCTGTGCCGAACGGAGGTTGCGTGAAGGAGTGTAGCGGGAGATAAGATTGTTTATGAATTTAGGGCTCTGGCCGTTCAGAGATTTGAACACCAGACAGCCCACTTTAAAGATGCAGCGCTGGGGAATGGGGAGCCAGTGCAGTTTCATAAGAAGGGGGGATGCATGTTGCCATCTGGGTTGTTTATATACCAGTCTGGCTGCTTGGTTCTGAACCATTTGCAACCGTTTAGTAAGGCCAAGTGGTAGACCAAAGTATGTTGCATTGGCATAGTCTAAGCGTGATATTACCAATGCCATCAGCACCTGTACCAGAGCTGCCTGAGTCAGAAGCCTACTTATCTTTCTAATTTTGCGCAGCTGGAGGAAACAAGAGGAAATAACGGTACCTACATGCGATTTTAAGGAGAGGTCATTACCAATGGTGACCCCTAGACTTTTCACTGAGGGTGAGGAAACTGGGGGGGGCCTAATTCGTTTGGCCAGTACTGTGGGCCCCAGTGGTTATGGGCGCCACCTGTCAGGACCAGTTCGGTTTTACCTGGATTTAATTTTAAGTGGTTGTGGTCCATCCAATGACGGATGAATGTCATAGTGGATTGAAAATCAGAGATTGACTGGGGAGAGTTGTCGATAGTAAACATAAGTTGGAGGTCGTCGGCATAGTTGAAGGTGTCCACCCTTCTTTCCTTCAGACATCTAATCAGAGGGAGAAGATAGAGGTTGAATAGGTGCGGAGAGAGCGCAGAGCCCTGAGGGACTTCTCGTAAAATTACAAGTAAACAAAATACCAATATCGGTTTTTAATATTTATGCACCCACACATCCTGATAAAACATTTTGGCCCTCAATTACACCCAAAGTGATGTTTATTTCTGATGACTAGTTAGTTTTTGGTGGGGATTGTAATCTGGTAATGGATCCTTTTTTAGATCGCTCCTCCAAGTCTTCTTTTGTCCCTCCCAACATTCACAAACAATTCACCACAGCCATCAAACAAAGATCCCTTATTGATTCCTGGAGAATTTGCAACCCCTGTTTACAAGAATATACTTTTTTCTCCCTTGCACATTTCTCTCAGTCTAGGATTGATCATCTTTTTGTGTCTAAACCCTTATCTCAACACATCTTATAAGCTAAGATAGGCACCATTTTAATTTCTGACCATGCACCGGAAATTCTAGATGTAGACCTCCTTCCCCTTCTCCCCAAAGTTAGACGTTGGCGCTTCAATATTTCTCCTTTATTGGACACCTCTTTCACACAACGCTTTGATACTTTTATAACAGAATATTTTGCTCTGACTGAATCTCCTGACTTATCATTTCCAATTATTTGAGATACATTAAAAGCTGCTTCTAGATATTTTATCATTACTGATGTTTCCACTAAAAAGAAAATAAAGCACTAGATTTAATGAAACATTAAATCCTAGAACATTCCTACTTCATATCCAAATCTAAGACTTATTTAGATAATTTAATTAAGGCTAAATTTGATTTCAATAAACTCTCCACGGAAGAGGCTAACTCTTATCTCCTTAAATCTAGCTCCAGATACTATGGTGGTCAAAATAAGACAGGTAAACTCTTAGCAAATTATCTTAAAATTAAAAAGAGGGAACTAAAATAGAAACTATTTTAAGAGATGATTCCATGCCTCTTTATAGAGACAATGATATCCTTAATGAATTTACTAAATTCTATCAAATCTATATACGCCAGAGTTAGAACCTCTCCAATCTGATATTAACTGATATCTTTGTTTCATCCATAAGGAATTTGATTTAAACACTGATTTTTCTTCTCTTGATTCTGATATTACAACTTATGTTATTCATACTGCCATTAACTCTATTAAAAAAGGTAAAGCTCCTGGGCCTGATTGTTTTCCTATTGAATTCTACCACCATTTCTCTAAACAATTAATTCCTAAATTACATCGATTATTTAATTTCTTTACTTCCTCCAATTCTGCTACCTGTACATTTAAACATTCCGGGCTTATAAACATTCCTTAGCAGCCATTTCCTTGGATGCTGAGAAAGCTTTCGATCGGATACACTGGAAATGTTTATTCTCTACACTTTCATGGTTTGGTTTTGGGGAAAAGTTCATTAACTTAGTCTCTCTTTTATATTCTTCCCCTTCCGCATCTATATTTCTCAATGCCCTAATCTCCTCTCCTTTTCTTTTACACAGAGATGTAGGACAAGGCTGTCCCATATCGCCTCTTCTTTTTATTCTGGCTCTCGAACCTTTTCTATCTAAAATTCGACAAAATAGTACCATACAAGGATTTAAATATGGAGATAAACAAATTAAATTTTCAGTCTACGCTGATGATATTTTTTTATATGTGGCCTCTCCTGATTCTTCTTTACAACCCATTTTAAACGCAGTTTCCACTTTTGCCTCACTTTCAGGTTATAAACTTAATTCTGACAAATGTGAAATCCTTCTACTTAACAAATGGTGTATCAAACACGATTTCCTCCCTTCAGGATTTCTTTGTAGCCCAACAAAAATTAAATATTTGGGCCTTTGGTTCACTACTTCTATAAAAGACACTATATCACTCAACACTACTACGTTACTGTCTACTTTATCTAACCTTACTTCACGATGGAATCCGCTATTTTTCTCCTGGTGAGGTAGGTTAGATTCTATTAAGAGGATGTTAGTCCCCATCATTCTTTTCTATCTTTTGGCAATTCCAATTAACTTTCCCACCTCTACTTTAAAAAAAATGTATTCTATTCTCACTGCATTCTTATGGAATAATAAAACACATTGTATATCTTTGTCCACATTACAAAGGCAAAAGCAGCAAGGGGGAGTTAATTTTCCTAATTTTCAGTCTTTTCAAAATGCTTTCTTTTTAAAACAGAAAAATATATGATAAGTATGCACTCCTTCCCTTGTTTTGAATCCATAATTCATGTATGCTATCATTGTTGGTGCGTGCGATCAGATGCTGTGAACCGCCCCCGATCACAGCTCATACATAAGTATACCTCAGGGCACTTAACTCGCGCTCCCATCTGTCGCACTGCGGTGTGGGAAAACTTCCCTCTAATTAATCCATGTAATCTTAAATTATCCGTTTTCATCACTTGATACCAGTAATTATCCAGTTCCTTATTCCATCACTCTTCCGTGCTTAAAAAATCACTGCGGAGATAGCGTAATTCCACCTTATGTCTTTATTTAACTTTTTCATATGTCTACTGAGTGCCCATCCAGGCATTTCACAGCTACACGTCAGGATGAAACTAAAGGTGAAACATAATACCGAGTAGGCCCATTCCTTTATGCCCAATGCATTTCGAGCCCGAAAGGCTCTTCATCAGGGGTCTCTGCAACAAATAAACAAACAACTCAGCTGACTGTTCACTACTACCCTTCATTTGTGCAAAACAATATCACCACCCACAGACGGGGTGGTGACACTGTGGGTGGTGATATTGTTTTAAACAAATTTCAGTCACTGATCTCTTCTATTTCTACCACATATTTTTCACTTTATTCATTACCCATTTCCCCACTTCCTATTTCACCTATTTCAACATTACTGCTACCTACCCTAAAGCTTCTCATATATATACCCAACTTACCTCTCCCCCTGTTGATCGACAAAAATCAACCCTAGAATTACAATGGGAAGCAGATCTTCACACCTCCTTTTCTATTCCTTTGTGGAACAAATTATGGCTTAAAATTTGCAAGACATCACGTGCTGCCAACACAACTCAAATGCTCTTTTTTATTTATAACCGCCTTCTAATCACTCTTGTTTCTTTACAGAAATTTGATAGCGCCACTTAATCATCTTGTTGGTCCTGTTCTACATCAATTTCTGATATTAAACATATTTTATTTGAATGTCCCACCACCTATCAATTTTGGTTACAAGTGTGGAAACAAATTAACTCTATTTTTCATACACATATACCATTCTCCTTTCCTAATTTATTTTTAGGTAGTCTTTCTGATGATTGGCATTACTTTACTTTTAATATACAAATTGTAGACTTATTAATTACTGTCACATTTCAACAGATTACTAAAAATTGGAAGAATGCTCTGCATATCTCCTTTCAAGCATGGTGGTATGGTGTTTGTTATAATCATAGACTAGATAGAGTATATACTGTCCGAATGTCTCTTACTATTAAACGAAATTCTCTCTGGTTTCCAGTAACCATTTTTCTAGATTCCTCAGTTTCAAGGACTTTCATACATCAACCTTTAACAGATGAAGTATCTAACCCTCCTTGAATATATTATTTTTCTTCTTAGAGCTTCCATACTAATAGTAATATGTTTTGCTCTTTTGTTTCATTGATAATATGTACTCTATGATTTTTGTAATTCCATTACTGTTTAAAATTATGCTAATTTGATTACATGAGAAGTGCTTTTATTTTTTTGTCCTTTCTACTTTCTTTTCACTCCCCTTCTTATCCTGTTTTCTACATAAAATTGCAAAAATGTTCCTGTTCTATCTTATTATTGTTCAAATGTTTTCAATACATTGTTATTATATTATATTGTGAACCTGCTACCTGTTATTTCCCTTTTTCCTACTTAATAAACTTTACTTTTAAAACAACAAAAAAAGAATGAAAACTCAGTTGCCCTGGTCTCAGTGTAATGTGATTTATAACAGTATATATAATTTGTCTTATTTCAAAACCTTTGGTTGTTTTCAGTGTATTTCTGTTTTTAATGTAATCTAACATCTTACTACCATAACTTACTATAACGGTTTCTTTTCAGGGCCCCTCCCCGATCCTTATCAGGCCCTGGGGACCCCATAACTCACATCCATTTTTTGAAGGGAAGGGGGCCGCGTGGCCCCCTCCCTGAGCCTCATTAGGCCCTAAACACCCCATCCTCCAGGGCCCCATGTATTTTCAAGGGGAGAGGGGTCACGTAACGAGCCTTATTAGGCCATGGGGACCGTATGCTCCAGGGCCCCATGAATTTTCAAGGGGAGGGGGGCTGCATACCCCCGAGCCTATTTTGGTCCCGCAGACCCCATCCCCCGGGGCCCAATGTGTTAATTCAGGAGAGGGGGGCTGCACAGCCACCCTCCCTGAGCCTTAAAAAGGCCCTAGGGATCCCATCCCCCAGTGCTGTGTTTTTAAAGGGGAGGGGAACCGCGCACCCCCCTCCACGAGACCCTTTTTTGGTGCCTCGGACCCCATCATCTGGGGCCTCTCCATATAATAGTTGGGTGCCCTGGTGCCCACCTAGGGCACCAACCATACACTCATTGAGGGCTGAGGGGGGCCCCTGCTGGAGCCGGCATTACTTCTGCCTGGAGGAAGCAGCTATTTATGCTCCTCTCTCTAGGCAGGAGCAAGCTGTCAATCTTTTACCCTGCCCACATCAGTGTGGGCAGTAAACAAATCAAAAGTCTGCTCCCAACCGGCCGGAGCATTTTTAAAGCTCCCGCTCACTGGAAGCAGAGTTTGTGCTTGCTCCCATTTGGCGAGAGTTTTAAAAATGCTCCTGCCAGGCAGGAGAAAAAACAGGTTTCCATGCCGACAGGTGTGGGCAGGGAAACTGCTGTGTCCTGGGGATGGGCTCCCTGGGACATAGCATCCCTCGTTTTAATAGCAGGGGCCCTGGGGGATAGGGTGCCCAGGTCATTTAAATGCTTGGAAAGGAGGGCTGTGTAGCCCCCTTCACTTAATAAATACAGTGGACACTGGGAGATGCAGTCTATAGGTCAGAAAACACCCTGAAGAGGGGGACCATGTGCGCCCTCTCCCCTTAAAAAATTGTCAGGCCCTGGGAGATGGGGTCCCCTGCCAAAAATGGCCTGGGGAAGGGGGCTGCACGCCCCACCTCCCCTTACAAAATAAAATAACTTGGGCACCAGTGGATGGGGTCCCCAGGGCTGACAATGGCCTGGAGAGGTGGGCCATGCACGCATCCCTACTGCAAGCAAAAAACACTTAATTCGTCTCTTGCGGTGGGCCACCAGGGGGGGTTTGAAAAAGAAGCGAGGGAGCCAGCACTTCCATTCACAAATTCATGGCAGAATTTAGGTGTTTTTAGAAATGTTTTTGGCCCCAGGCGGAGTCTCTCTGGGAAAACACCACCAGGCCTCATGCAACACCTATTCCTACCCTGCCCCCTTATGTCTTTGTCTTTTTTCTACTTTTATTTAGTACTCAGGACTGGCTGCCACCACTTCTTGGTGAGGTGGTGGCAGCCAAACAGTTTGCAGTTTGAGATCTGTCAGCACCATTGATAATCCACGGTGTGATATATACAATTTTTCTAGCTTTAATTTCTCAAAAATACTGAATGGATTTTCACCAAAACATAAACAACACTCTTTCTGGACCAAGATCTAGCTTTCTGTCAAATTTGCTGTAAATCCATTCAGAAGTTTGGGCTTTAGCAGTGTCTAAAGTTCCTATAGAAAAATGAATGGGGAAAATTAGTTTTGGGACCCCTCCTATTCTCGGACCCCACTTGTGGATCACCCTGAAACTTACCATGCGTACACTAGTCAAAAAGAAGCACTTTTCTATAAAGTTTTGTGGAGATTTGTCAAACAGGGCCAAAGTTATTAGCAAGACAATAAATGCATTTCCTATGGAAACACAATCCTAACTATACCCATATATATATAAGGATTCGTGGTGATCCGTCAAGTGGGGTCCAAGAAAAAGGAGGGGTCCCAAAACACATTGTCCCCATTCATTTTTCCATAGGAACTTTAGACACTGCTACAGCCCAAACTACTGTAGCATATATATATATATATATGTATATATATATATATATATATATATATATATATATATATATATATATATATATATATATATATATATATATATATATATATATATTATCTACTGGCGGTCGCCAGTAGATAGTTATAGTTAGGACCTAGTTTCCATAGGAAAAGCATTTTTCTTTTCCCAATAACTTTGGCGCCGGTTGACGAATCTTCGCGAAATTTTCAAAACTTGTGTCCCGCTCCGGTCAGCTCCTATCCTGAAAGTTTCGGGGTGATTCGCCAAGCGGGGGCTGAGAAAAAAGGGGGGTCCCAAAACGTGTTTTCTCCATGTTATTTTCCATAGGAAACTTTAGACACGGCTACAGCCCGAACTGCTGAACGGAATTACACCAAATTTGGCAAAAAGGTAGCCCTTGGTTCAGAAAGAGCCCTTTTTGTTAAATGGTGTAAATCCGTTCAGTAGTTCCTGAGAAATTGAAAAAAAAGAGGTCAGAAAATGAATTTCCCATAGGAAACTTTAAACACGGCTACAGCTCGAACTGCTGAACGGAATTACACCAAATTTGGCAAAAAGGTAGTGCTTGGTTCAGAAAGCGCCCTTTTTTAAATGGTGTAAATCCGTTCAGTAGTTGCTGAGAAAATCAAAAAATAAAAGTTTCGATATTTAGAGGCGCGGTGGATCCGCGGACCCTCCCGACCACGAGCTTTATTCTAATTGGCTGTCAACACTCCAAAGCAGGAAGTGTTGGCAGCCATCTTGTGACTCGGTAGAACCGAGTCACAAGAAAAGAGAAAAACAATCGCGAAAAACAAGAAAAGGGGGCAGGGTAGAAACACCCTGACCCCCTAGGCCGCGCGGCCCCCCTCCTGGAGCCTGTGATGGCCCTGGGGACCGCCACCCCCCAGGGCCGGCTCCTGCAGTGTCCCGGGGTGCCCACCCCCAGGACACTGCTGTTTGCTATGGCAGGACGGAAGCCTCGCGGCTCCCGTCCTGCCATAGCAAACTTGCTTTGGATTTTGGAAGCGAGGGAAACCTGCTCTCGCTTCCAAAATGCAAAGCTGATTGCTTTTCCACACGGGGAGCTGCATGTCAGCAGCTCCCCGTGTGGAAAAGCAATGCCGGCTCCCGCAGGAGGCGGGGAGCCGGCGGGACCGTTGGGGCATTGGGGCTCCCCCCACGGTCCCCAACGGATAGGGCCAATAGAGGCCTCAGGAAGGGGGCGACGCAGCCCCCCTCCTTAAAAAAAATAATATATGTGGCCATGCCCCGGGGGATGGGGTCCCCGGGGCCGGAATTGGCCACGGGAGGGGGGCCCCCGCGGCCCCCTTCCCGTTCCGATTTATTTTATTTTTTTTAAAAAGGGGTCAGGCCCTGGGGGATGGGGTCCCCAGGGCCCAAAAAAAGGAAAAAGAAGGGGTGCCACACAGCCCCCCTTCTAAAAAAAAAAAAAAAAAAGACGCGATCGTGCCGGAGGCCCCGCCCCCTCCCAGCAACACTCTGCAAACGCGCCCTGTGGCGCGTTTTAAATTGAGGAATTAATTCCCCTTCAATCCTGAGGGCCCCTGGGGGCCAACTAGCCCACCAGGTACCTCCAGTAAGCGCCACAGGCCTGCGTTGCAGAGAGGTGGTCCAGGCCATGCCCCTTTTTACACCTCTCTGCAACGCAGCTCTGTGGCGCTTATTGGAGGTACCTGGTGGGCTAGTTGGACCCCAGGGACCCTCAGGATTCAAGGGGACTTTATCCCCCAACTTAAAACGCGCCACGGGGCGCGTTTGCACAGTGGTGAAGGGAGGGGGCGGGGCCTGAGGTGACATGTATGCAAACACGCCCTGTGGCGCGTTTAAAGTTGGTGAATTAATTCCTCTTCAATCCTGAGGGTCCCTGGGGGCGAACTAGCCCACCAGGTACCTCCAGTAAGCGCCACAGCACTGCGTTGCAGAGAGGTGGTCCAGGCCACGCCCCTTTTTATACCTCTCTGCAGCACAGCTCTGTGGCACTTACTGGAGGTACCTCGTGGGCTAGTTGGACCCCAGGGACCCTCAGGATTCAAGGGGACTTTATCCCCCAACTTAAAATGCGCCACGGGGTGCGTTTGCACAGTGGTGAAGGGAGGGTGGGGGCCTGAGGTGACATGTGTGCAAACACGCCCTGTGGCGCGTTTTAAGTTGGGGAATTAATTCCCCTTCAATCCTGAGGGCCCCTGGGGGTCAACTAGCCCACCAGGTACCTCCAGTAAGCGCCACAGGCCTGCGTTGCAGAGAGGTGGTCCAGGCCACGCCCCTTTTTACACCTCTCTACAACGCAGCTCTGTGGTGCTTACTGGAGGTACCTGGTGGGCTAGTTGGACCCCAGGGACCCTCAGGATTCAAGGGGACTTAATCCCCCAACTTACAACGTGCCAGGGGGCGTGTTTGCAGAGTGGTGGAGAAAGGGGGCATGCCCTTTGTCTACCTCTCACCAATCCCACTGCGTGGGGCTTACTGGAGGTAAAAGGAAGGCTAGTTGGCCCCTAAAGGACGCCCAGCAGTGAAGGGGACTTCAATCCCCAACCAAGAGCGTGCCAGGGAGCGCGTTTGTAGAGTGGTGGGCAAAGTGGGCGTGGCCTGGTACGAGTACTTACCAGTGCTGCTGTGTGGGATTGACTGGAGGTAATAGTTTGGGAAGTTGGCCCCCAAGGATGTCCTTGGGGGCCAACTACCCCTCTTGTTACCTCCAGTAAGTCCCACACAGTGGGATTGCTAAGACGTCTTCGGAGGCCATGGCCCCCTTTCTCTACCACTCTGCAAACGTGCCTCTTGGCAAACTACAGGATGGGGGATGAAGTCCAATTTAGTCCTGAGGGAGTTTGGGGGCCAAGAATCCCTCCTGGTACCTCCTGTAAGTCCTATGCAGCGGAATTCCTGAGCTTTGGTTGGACGCCCAGCACCCTTTCTCCACCACTCTGCAAACGCGACTACTAGTTAAAGTAGCATATTTCTGCACCTCTGACTTAGAGGTAGTTTTAATCCCCCTGCCCTATTATGTACTAGGGCCTTACAGAGGAGGTCATGCTAATCACAGGGGTACCCCAACGCATAGTGTTCCCTAGTGTATGTAGGTGTTTTCACAGTATTCTAAGTGTCTTTTAGCATAGCACTGGCTCTAGGCCTGGTTAGTCAGAGTCAGTTACCACCAGTACCCGTCTGAAAAAGTTGTGGGCACAGGATTATTTTGCAACAAGGCCTCTTTCTGCTCCTCTGTTGGTTCTTTCTGCACATGTCTTGCTTCTTCCTGCACTTTTGTTCATCTTTGTGGACTTCTGTTGCTTCTTTCTGCATTTCTTTTGCTTCTTTCTGTGCGTTTTTTCTTCTTTCTTCACATGTCCTACCTCTGTAGGCCTAGTTAGAAACTAGCATTTAAAAAACCTTTGAAATTCACTTAAAAAACTATAGGTTTCAGGCACGTTATAGTTAGAAATTAGCATTTAAAAAACCTTTGAAATTCACTGAAAAAACCATAGGTTTCAGACACGTTATAGTTAGAAATTAGCATTTAAAAAACCATTGAAATTCACTGAAAAAACCATAGGTTTCAGGCACGTTATAGTTAGAAATTAGCATTTAAAAAACCTTTGAAATTCACTGAAAAAACCATAGGTTTCAGGCACGTTATAGTTAGAAATTAGCATTTAAAAAACCTTAGAAATTCACTGAAAAAACCATAGGTTTTAGGGAAAGTTATAGTTAGTTGGACATTTCACTCGTACAAAACCAGAGAAATTCCCCCGTTATAGTTAGTTCAGCTAACTATAACTCGCGCCCCCGCAATGCACTGCTGATGACGTCTCATATTACATCACTCATGACATGGTCAGTGACATCACTGATGACATCACTGATGACATCTCAAATGACATCACTGATGACATCACTGAAGACATCATCCATGTGATAATTTGATGTATCTTCTCACACCCTAATATAACCTTTGATACACCCACTCTAAATTACAGACTGCCATTCTCAAAACCATAGACACTCCAACACCAATAAATACATACCCACTCACTGATTCTTAGGTCTACACACACATCCACTCACTCACCCGTACAGTCACTCATACTTACGGTCACTCAGTACAGGACTATCATATGCACTCATACACCTATATAGACACTCACACACCGCCACTCATCAATAGAGGTACTCACACACCTAGTCAGTCATGCAAATAATTAATCACACTGCCATTTACTCACCTATACAGTTATACACACACCAGCTCACTTACTCATACAAATACTAGCACATTCTTACGCTCTTATACAATCACTGATACAAGCACACACTCATCCATACAGCCACACTCACAATCACACACTCTCACTTATAGCCATTTATATACTCCAACACACATATATACTGCCTTTCACATATGTAGTTACTCACACATGTACCACTGAGATATACATTCACTCACTAACACACCCATACACACACTCACCCACCCATACAGTCCATCACAGATGCACTCTTGAAACCATGCATCCAGTGAATCACCCACTCACACATCTATGCACAGAGTCACACACACCCCACCCACACAAACACTCAGGCACCCATACAGATACTCAGACAACCAATCAATAACCCATATAGACACTCATATAGCTATTCACAAACCCATGCAGCCGCTTACACACCAACAGACAGACTGATACAGACATTCACACAGTTTAGTCACTAACCCATGCATTCAGTAAGATAAGTTTAATCACTCACTTATAGAGTCAGTCACGCACCTACTAAATCATCCATTCAGACACTTATACACCCACTCATTCTTCAATACGCCTTTCCCTATATATATTAAACATATTTAAACTTTACAGAAACACACAGTTACTGGATGATGTCATCAGTGATGTCATCAGTGATGTCATTTGAGATGTCATCAGTGATGTCACTGACCATGTCATGAGTGATGTAATATGTGACGTCATCAGCAGTGCATTGCGGGGCGCGAGTTATAGTTAGCTGAACTAACTATAACGGGGAATTTCTCTGGTTTTGTACGAGTGAAATCTCCAACTAACTATAACTTTCCCTAAAACCTATGGTTTTTCAGTGAATTTCTAAGGTTTTTAAATGCTAATTTCTAACTATAACGTGCCTGAAACCTATGGTTTTTTCAGTGAATATATATATATATATATATATATATACACACATACATAGATATATAGATATATATTCACTAAAAAAAGAAAACGTTACAGGGACGTTATAGTTAGGTTCAGAATTTACACACACAAAACCATAGAAATTCAACAGTTATTGTTAGAGTTATCTGAAGAAACTAAAACTCGTTCCCTAAGGTAACTATAACTTGCACCCCATAATGCCACCATCATGCACAGCTTTCTCATCAATCATTTTACAGCAAATGTTGCAGTGATATTATCAATGATGTCATAAAAGATGTCATAAGTGATGTAATATGTGGATTATTTAGCAGTGCATGGCAAGGGTGTGAGCCCCCTCCCTCTTTTTGTCTATAGAAGGTCCCGGGAGGGTGGTGGTCTCCCAGGGTGAAATTGGCCTGGGGAGGGGGCGATGCGTGCCCCCTTCCCCATTATAGCTATTAACCCACCCCCTGGGACCTGGCCCATCCTGAGACAAATATACAACAGAAGCATCGGAGCCCGCACTTGTTATTTTTTTGTAATTTTACTGCAGATTCATGGATCCTCCACGAATCCACAGTAAAATAAAAAAACAAAAAGGGTTTTGACCCCGGCAGGGTCTCTGTGGGACCCCACCACCAGGTCTAGGGATCAGGGTATTCCTTTTTTTTTTAATTTAATTTTTATTTTATTAGCCATAAGTATAATACAATACCGCACAAAGAAGCATAAAAGTACATACCATTGACCAAATCCCCCCCCCAAAAAAAGTGCAGTGAAAACACAAAGAGTAAAGCTGGCTGTACAATCAGAGAGATATTTAAGAAAATATAGATATCTGTATAAGCACAACTAATTGCAGTAGCTAACACACAAAAAAATGTATGTATAACACAAATTCTATTCCCATTGAACACTAGACCATACCCGCTTAAATTTTAACCAAGAGCGCGGGCCTCTGGCTTTGGCTAATGCCAACTCCATTTCGTAAATATCCCTAAGCAGGACCCAAAATTCCTTAATACTGGGACTTGTTTCTTGAATCCAAACTCGAGCAATACACAAACGGGCACATACAATTATAATTGAAACAACTAATCCCATAAGACTGCCCGATCTCGTATTGCCCCCAATACTATTTCCTTCTCTGTCATCTGAATGTCATGACCGACCAGCATTGAAAAGACGCCGTTAACATCCGACCAAAATGAGCTCAAACTTGAGCACGTAATAAACATATGTCGTAAGTCAGCTGCATGCTCTTGGCATTTTGGGCAGTATGTTTTGGAGGAAGATTGATTCAGAGCCCATTTAGAGATGAACTCTGGGGTATAGTACAACATAAATATAACCCTATAATGCTGCAGTTTCAGATTCACTGAAGCTACTGCTGTATCTAAGGTTTCCAAGGATTCCTGTACTTCCTCTTTGGTGATAGTAATTTCAAAAATCGGACTTAGCTTTGCTGCAATCACTATGCCATCATCGCAAGCAGTAGCTAGAAGTTTCTGATACACTTTACCAATATACCCTCGGCCTGAGGTCTGAAAGAGTGCAGATAGCACCTCAGACTGACTAGACATCTGCAATAAACCCAGACCACGGGTAAAGTAATCCCTAATTTGCAAATACTTAAAGAATGTGTTTTGTGGAAACCCATACTCTTCTTTCAGAGCGCCAAACGACCGGAACCCTTGTCCATAATAAAGCTGATCCAGCTGTCCTATACCCTTACTTTGCCACCCTCTCCCAACAGGGTCGTGAAATATGCCCGGTAATGCGGGATTTCCCCATAACATAGTGTATGCATGCAGCTCTGGTAGTGAATATGCCTCACATATGTCATGCCATATCCTAACGATGTCTCTAACTACCTTAAATCGAACCCAGGGGTCAGGGTATTCCTACGCTCCCGCCTTATGTTTTTTTTCACCTCTTTTCTTGGGACTCGGATGCGTCTGAGTCCCAAGATGACTACCAACACTTCCTGGTTGAAGTGTTGGCAGCCAATTAGATCACATTTTGAGATCTGTTGGATCCACGTAGGATTTGCATCCCATGATATCTATATTTCTTTTTTCTTTAATAACTCCAAAACAACTGAACGGATTCACACCAAATTACAAAAAGAGATCTTTCTGGACCAAGATCTAGCTATCTGCTAAACTTGGTGTAATTCAGTTCAGCGGTTTGGGCTGTAGTCGTATCTAAAATCACTATGGGAAATTGCTTAGGGAAATGCATTTTGGGACCCCCTATTTCTTGGCCCCCACTAAACGGATCACCCTGAAAATTTTCAGACAGCAGTTGAAGTGAGTGGCAAACTAGTTTAAAAGAAATTTCGTGAAGATTCATGAAATGGCACCAAAGTTATTAGGAAAACAAAAATGCTTTGTCTGAGGAAACTAGATCCTAGCTATAACTACTTACTATATATATTTACTGATAAAACCAAAGGTTACAGGGTCATTATAGTTAGGCTCAAATTTCACTTGTAAAAAACCATGGAAATTCAGCAGTTATAGTTAGCTGAGCTAACTATAACTTACACCTCCGCAATGCATTGCTTATGACTTCACATATTACAAAACTTATGACATGGTCAGTGACATCACTGATGACATCTCAAATGACATCGCTGATAACATCATCTAGTGATTATAAGTGTTTTGTAAAAGTTTTTGACTGTTAAAATATATACTAAGTTACTACAAAAGTTAAATTAATATACCTTGTGTAGTACTAAGGAGTGATACTATTTCAAACATATATGATGTGAGTGGCTGTGTGACTGTGTATATCCAGGTGTGAGTGGGTGCATGAGTGGCTATATGGGTGTGTGAGTGGGTGTGTAAGTGGCTGTATGGCTGAATAAGTGGGTGTGTGAATAGCTGTATGGGTGAAAAAGTGGGTGTGTGAGTAGCTGTATGGGTGGGTGAGTGGCTGTCTGAGTAGCTGCATTGGAAAGTGAGTGGGCATGTAAGTGGCTGTATGGGTGTGCGAGTGGGTGTGTGAGTGGCTGTATGGGTGAATACATAGGTGTGTGAGTAGCTATAGTAGAGAGTGAGTGGGTGTGTGAGTGGCTGTATGGGTGAGTTAGTGGCTGTGTGTGTGGCTGTATGAGTAGGTGTGTGAGTGTCTGTATGGGTGACTGAGTGGCTGAGTGAGTGACTATAGGTGCGTGACTAGGTGTGTAAGTGGCTTTATGGGTGAATGAGTGGCTGTTTGAGTGGGTGTTTAGTTAACTGAGTGGGTGTGCAAGTGGCTGTATTAGAGAAGGACTGTTGAGTGGCTGTATGGATGAGTGAATAGACATTTGAGTCCTTCTATGGATGTGTGAATGGGTATATAAGTGCTTGCGTGGGTGTATGAGTGGCTCTGTTGAGAGGCTGTATGGGTCAGTGACTGGGTGTGTGAGTAGCTGTATTGGTGAGTGAGTGGGTGTGTGAGTGGCTGTATGGGTGAGTGAGTGGCTATGTGAGTGACTGTATAGGTGAGTGAGTGGCTGTGTGAGTAGAAGTATGGGTGAGTGGCTGTATGTATGAATGAGTGGATATGTAAGTGGCAGTATGAGTGAGTGAGAGGGTGCGTGAGAGGATGCTTGAGTGAGTAAATGAATGCATGAGTGCCTCTATTGGTGAGCGAGTGATTGTGTGAGTGGCTGCATGGGTGAGAGAGTGGGTGTGTAAGTGGCTTTATAGGGGAGTGAGTAGGTGTCTGACTACTTGCATGAGAGTGATTAGGGGGTGAGTGTCTGTATAAGTGAGTTTGTAGCTCTAGGGATGAGTAACTGGGTGTGCATGGCTCTTTGAGTGAGTGTCTGCATGTGTCTTTTGGAAAGGCGCATGTCACATACTGTTCTATGAAACTCAAGACAGACTCATCTCTGATTTTGCAGATTTATTCATATTTTGAGAATGTGGTTCACTTCATAAGACAGTTTGACAAGTCACTCTTAAATAGTAGAGGAAATATATAACAAATACAATGGTGAAATCTAGGATCCTTTGAATATAGTCTAGTTGATCTGTACTTGGCTGCTGGGATTTGTATAGGCCGGTCATCATATATACCACCTACTCCAGTAGGAAACAGATGCGGAAAACAGCGAGCTTCTAAGTTTTTCTCCCACACACTCAAAGGAGATCCTTTTGCTTCATTCATTGGAAAGGAATCAATAGCATCACCAATAATCTCTTTAGAATGCAGAGGATGAATACGGTAGTGTTCATAAATGTCTTCTGATCTGGATCGATCCACCATTTCAATCTGCTCTCTAGATGATAAGGTGTCATACTCCATATGTGTTATATCTTGAAGAACATCTATATTTTTATAATAAATATTATTTTGCATCAGATATAATGTTGCTTTTTTTAGTTTACTGAGATCCACTAACTCTTGCTATATTTGTTTGCTCTCAGTAGGAACGCTATTGACTAGAATTATAAGTGCTTCTTCAAAATCTCTCTACACCCCTACAGTTTCAATATTCTTCTTGAAATCAAATGGCAAGTACACCTTTAAGCCCTTTCGGTAACTCCATTGGAGGTAACGTCCCTGTCTTTGGCTCCATGTGAATTTTAGCTTGGAATGAATGAATACATTGTATTAGAATTGATTCATAAACATTTAAATCTTGATGTTCTTGTGGGATTGGAATTAATTCTAACTTGTGGACTGCCCTAGCTGGCATTTTATCCTCCTCCAGCTTATCATAACAGTACTTACATATAATTCGTCGTGTTGAATAATCAAACCGTTCCTCTACAAATAAATCAGCTGCATATTCTTGCCCCTTATCTCTGTTGTCTTCTTCAGTGTTTGAAGACACAGCCACATAACGTGTTTGACTTTTGTAGTGAGTGGGTTGACAACATATATAGAAACTCAGTTCGTTTTCTCCGAACAAACTGTGTTAAACTTTGTAATCTCTTCTCAACAGTCATCAACAAAAATACATGTATCCTGTTGCTCTATAACTGCAGATATCAAGTTCTCATTTTCCCAACACTCCTGTTCAGGACAAAAGATATAAAACTGAAGATCATCATAAACTTTTTCGACCTCTGCTCTGTACCATGCAGAAGAGCTCTATTCATTTCTCCTAAACATAGCGCAAGAGTTTTTATGTAATAAAGCCTCCTAAATAAAGTTCGCATTTTAGAGTGACTAATAGATAACCTTCTAAAGTGATGAAAGGTGCTTCTGCACACTTTCTTCGATAGACATGCTAGTGAATGTCCCTGTAAATTAGTATATTTTCTTACTTTGCATGGAGCACCAACCGCACGAGCCTCAAGAACCGGACCCGACCACCTCAGATGCATCCTACTCAACAGACGTTCCCTCAAAAGACTCTCTGTGGAGATCTGGGACCTGCTTTACTCCATCTCCCCCAACATCACCTTCGTCATGGAAACCTGGGTGAACCCCACCTCAGCCCCGGACATCACAACCGCCATCCCCGGTGGCTACAAAATCATCCACAAGTACCGCACCAACCTACCCGGAGGATGCAACACCATTGTACTAACTCTGGGCATAGTTTGCGTAGCAGCACTTCACGTAGCTACGAAAAGTACAATTTGAACTACACGTAGTTACGCAAATTGCGTAGTGCGTAGCTGTGTGCTTGACTGCACTGTACAATAATTGCCAAAAGCATCTTGCACAGTGCAAGTTAAGATAAAATAAATATCTCTGTCTTTATATGCTAAAAATGCATATAGTTATTTCACATAAGTGAAAACAATAAATTAACAAGCAGTGAGAGAGGTGATCATTTTGGGATCCTCCCTAACCTAGGGACAGAACCAAGCAGATGCCTTGAAAACAAAAAGCACAGCTTTTGAATGATTCGGTGGTGGTCCCATCCTCTTAGGACCACCCCAAGCACAGTTATTGGCAAAAATACAATCCCAACCAAAGGCCCTGCAAAGCATTATGGGACGAGATTAGCAGTGGGCAGTGAATATTATAGTATCCAATATCAAAATAATTCTACAAAGAGCTGCAGTTCCACTAGTCGTTACTAGATGTCCCTCACGAGTCAAATGCAAAAGCTTCATGAAAGGGTTTCAATGCTTTTGCATTTGACTCGTGAGGGACATCTAGTAACGACTAGTGGAACTGCAGCTTGATGTATTAATAATTTCAATGCTTTTGCATTTGACTCGTGAGGGACATCTAGTAACGGCTAGTTGAACTGCAGCTCTTTGTAGAATTATTTTGATATTGGACACTATAATATTCACTGCCCACTTCTAATCTCGTCCCATAATGCTTTGCAGGGCCTTTGGTTGGGATTGTATTTTTGCCCATAACTGTGCTTGGGGTGGTCCTAGGAGGAAGGGACCACCACTGAATCGTTCACATGATATGCTTTTTGTGTTCAAGGCATCTGCTTGGTCCTCCCCTAGGTTAGGGGGACTCCAAAATCATCACCTCTCTCATTGCTTGATATTTTGTTGTCAAAGTTCACTTTTGTGAATTGGTTATGTGCTTTTTAGCATTGAAAATTATTTTATCAAAGCATTTGAAGGTGTTTATTATACAGCTGCTACGCTACGTCAATTAGCACAGGTTTTCACTCTGCTACGTGTAATTTGCGTAGTAGCACAAACTTTGCATGCTCCGTGAGCGTAGCGAAGTTTTGCGCCCAGGGTTACATTGTACACAAAAACCAGCTGCGACAACCACTCACCTGACATGGAGTACCTTCACTTCCAGATCCAGACCAACCCAAACACCACTCTCCACGCCACCCTCTACGCTCTCGCCTCATCAGACTACATCCTCCTCAGCGACCTCAATTTCCACCTGGACAACCTTGACGACCACAACACCTCATCCCTACTGGAGAACCTTGTCACCATCGGACTTAAACAACTGGTCACAAAGCCAACCCCCTCAGCAGAACACACGCTTGACCCCATCTTCTCCGCAAGCAACAACATCTCCGAGCCACACTGAACCGACAAACACTGCATCCACTTCTCCTTCACCACACCCACCATACACCACCACACCCCCCGCGATCCTCACAGAAGTTGGAACAAGGTCACCGAAGACCAGCTCACTACCTCCCTCAGCAAAACCCCATCACCGACATCCACGGATGCCAACACCTCAGCATGCAACTGCCACCGCCGGATCTCCAACTGCGCCAACACACTGGCTCCCCCTCAGGGACCCCTCAGGCAAGCAGCCCTCCAAGAAAGCCATCTGGTTCTCCCCCCGCGTCCTCCAAGAGTCAAGGCGCACCTGCAGACGGCTCGAGAAAAGATGGAGAAGCAGCAAGATCATGGCAGACCACCCATCCTTCAAATCCGCTGTCACCGCACACCACCACCTCATCAGAACAACAAAGAAAGCAGCCATCCAGAAACGCATCAGCACCAATGCACACAACAGCAAAGAACTCTTCGTCGTGGTGAAAGAATTCACCAAACCCAACACAGAGACAGCAGACATTCCCCCCTCTCAAGACTCTGCAACAATCTCACCACTGCCTTCCACCGCAAGTTCAAGGAGATCTACGACAGCTTTACAACACAAGACCCACCCACCCCACCCACAACCACCACACCCAATGGCTCCAGACCCCAGCAGACCTTGCCCAACTGGACAGCCCTCACCACTGACGACACCCTGAGGATCATGAAGAGCATCCACTCTGGAGCCCCCTCAGATCCCTGCCCTCACCACATCTTCAACAGAGCCGGCACCTCCATTGCACTCAAACTCTGCTGCACCATCAACTGCTCCATCAAGTCCGCCACCTTCCCGGAAGACTGGAAGCATGCAGAGATCAATCCCCTGCTGAAGAAACCCGTTGCCGACCCAACGGACCTCAAGAACTACAGACCCAGCTCTCTGCTCCCCTTCCCAGCCAAAGTCATTGAGAAAGCCATCAATGCCCATCTCTCCGAGTTCATCGAAACAAACCACATCCTGAACGTCTCACAATTGGGCTTCAGAAGCAACCACAGCACCGAGACCACTCTCCTCGCCACTACAGGTGACATCCGCAACCTCCTTGACCGAAGCAAAACTGCTGCCCTCATCCTCCTGGACCTCTCAGCCACATTTGACACCATCTCTCACCACACTATCTGCGCAAGACTCCACAACTCCAGCATTTGCAACAAAGCCCTAGAGTGGTTCCATTCCTTCCTTACCTGCCGAACACAGAGAGTCAGACTTCCACCGTTCAACTCAGAACCCACAGAGATCAGCTGCGGAGTGCCTCAGGGATCCTCCCTGAGCCTCACCCTCTTCAACATCTACATGACCCCGCTTGCAGCTACCGTCAGAAGCCACGGGTTCAACATGGTCTCCTACGCCGATGACACCCAGCTGATTCTCCCCCTCACAGATGAACCCACAGCCGCCGAGAGCCACTTCCACAACCGGATGAAGGCAGTCGCCACCTGGATGAAGTACTGCTGCCTCAAGCTCAACTCAGACAAGACTGAAGTCCTCATCCTGAGCTCCACCCCCTCTGCCTGGAATGACTCCTCATGGCCCACAGCGCTCGGAACACCCCCCATCCCCTCTGCCTGGAATGACTCCTCATGGCCCACAGCGCTCGGAACACCCCCCACACCCACGGACCACACACAAAACC
Source organism: Calotriton arnoldi (assembly GCA_963921515.1). Lineage (NCBI taxonomy): Eukaryota > Metazoa > Chordata > Amphibia > Caudata > Salamandridae > Calotriton > Calotriton arnoldi. Next base: position 746,607 of record CAWUFW010002412.1, read on the forward strand.
TCTGCTTCAGCCTGGACTCCTCGCTCTCAATGAAGTGGCAAATCAATGCCGTTTCAGCCTCCTACTTCCGCACACTCTGCCTGCTTCATAAGATCTTCAAATAGATCCTCACCAAGTCCAGGAAAACAGTCACCCATGCACTCGTCAGCAGCAGACTTGACTACAGCAATGCACTCTATGCCGGCACCACCCAGAAACTCCAAAAGAAACTACAAAACATCCAGAATGCCTCAGCCAGACTCATCCTGAACATTCCACGCCACAGCCACATCACCAGCCACCTGAGAGACCTTCACTGGCTACCTATCAACAAAACAATTACCTTCAAGCTCCTCACGCATGCCCACAAAGCCCTCCACAATGCCAGACCTGCATACCTCAACCACCACCTCTCCTTCTACACACCCACCAGACATCTCTGCTCCGCCCATCTGGCCCTGGTCACCATCTCACGGATCTGCAAGACCACGGCTCGAGGAAGATATAAGAAAGCTCTCAATATATCAATTGAATCCTTCCGAACACTACACCTACCATATCATGAGTGATATGTGAGGTCTTAAGCAGTGCATTGAGGGGTCGCGAGTTATAGTTACCTCAGCTAAGTATAACTGCTGAATTTCTCTGGTTTTGTACGAGTGAAATGTGAGCCTAACTATAACGTCCCTGTAACCTTTGGTTTTCTCAGTGAATTTCTAAGGTTGTTTTTAAATTCTATTTCCTAACTATAACATCCCTGTAACCTTTGGTTTTGAAGTGAATTTCTGAAGTTTTTAAAATTCTTTTTGCTAACTATAACGTCCTTGTAACCTTTGGTTTTGAAGTGAATTTCTATGGTTTTCTAACTAGTAATTGCATTTGCAGAGTGGTGGAGAAAGGGGGCTGTGCCTCCGACCAGCTTTCAGGAATCCCACTGTGTAGGACTTACAGGAGGTAGTAGGAGGTCTTCTTGGCCCCCAAGGTCCCTCAGGAGTAAAGTGGACTTCATCCCCCAACAAGTAGTGCACCACAAGCCGAGCAGCGTTTACAAAGTGGTGGAGAAAGGGGGCATTGCCTCCAAAGGCCTCTTAGCAATCCCGTTGTGTGGGACTTACTGGAGGTAACAGGAGGGGTAGTTGGCCCTCAAGGACGTCCTTGGGGGCCAACTACCCCTCCTGTTACCTCCAGTAAGTCCTACACAGCAGGATTGCTGAGAGGTTGTCGGACGCCACGCCCCCTTTCTCCACCACTGTGCAAATGCGGCTCCTGGTATACTACTAGTAGAGGGATGAAGTCCCCTTGGCTCCAGAGGATCCTTGGGGGCTAACTACCCCCTCCTGTTAACTCCAGTAAGTCCCACACAGTGGGTTTGCTGAGAGATGTTCGATGGCCCCGCCCCCTTTTCTCCACCACTCTGCAAAAGAACCTCCCGGTGCACTACTAGTTGGGGGATCAATCAATCAATCAATCAATCAATCATGTCACTTATAAAGCGCACTACATACCCGCGAGGGTCTCAAGGTGCTGGGGGAAGAGGGGGGTGGTGCTGCTACTGATCGAAGAGCCAGGTCTTGAGGAGTCTTCTGAAGGCCAGTAGGTCTTGGGTCTGTCGGAGGTTGGTGGGGAGGGTGTTCCAGGTCTTGGCGGCGAGTTGGGAGAAGGATCTGCCGCCGGCGGTCGTTTTCCGGATGCGGGTGACTGTGGCGAGGGCGAGGCTGGTCGAGCGGAGCTGGCGGGTGGGGGTGTAGAAGCTGAGTCGTCTGTTGAGGTAGGCTGGTCCGGAGTTGTGGAGTGCTTTGTGTGCGTGGGTGAGGAGCTTGAAGGTTATCCTCTTGTTGACAGGGAGCCAGTGCAGGTCTCTCAGGTGGGGTGTGATGTGGCTGCGTTGGGGGATGTCGAGGATAAGACGTGCAGAGGCATTCTGGATGCGTTGCAGCCGCCTCAGGAGCTTAGCCGTCGTTCCTGCGTAGAGGGCGTTTCCGTAGTCTAGCCTGCTGGTGACGAGGGCCTGGGTGACTGTTTTTCTTGTTTCGGTGGGGATCCACTTGAAGATCCTGCGGAGCATTCGGAGGATGTTGAAGCAGGATGAGGAAACGGCGTTGACCTGCTTAGTCATGGAGAGGGTGGGGTCGAGGATGACCCCTAGGTTGCGTACGTGGTCGGTGGGTGGCGGGGCTGTTCCCAGTGATGTTTTCCACCAGGAGTCGTCCCAGGCTGAAGGGTTGGAACCAAGGATGAGGACCTCCGTCTTGTCCGAGTTCAGCTTCAGGCGGCTGGTCCTCATCCATTCGGCGACGGCCTTCATTCCTTCGTGGAGGTGGGCTTTGGCGGTGTGAGGGTCTTTGGTGAGGGAGAGGATCAGCTGGGTGTCGTCGGCGTAGGAGATGATGTTGAGGTTGTGCTGTCATGCGACGTGGGCGAGGGGTGCCATGTAGATGTTGAACAGCGTTGGGCTGAGGGAGGAGCCTTGGGGTACGCCGCAGATGATCTTGGTGGCCTTGGATCGGAAGGGGGCGAGGCGGACGCTTTGTGTTCTGCCGGAAAGGAAGGATGTGGTCCAGTCCAGGGCCTTCTCTTGGATCCCGGCGTCATGAAGGCGTGTTCATAGTGTGTGGTGGCAGACCGTGTCGAAGGCGGCTGATAGGTCCAGGAGGATGAGGGCTGCTGTTTCTCCGTTGTCTAGCAGGGTCCTGATGTCATCGGTGGCGGCGATGAGGGCGGTTTCGGTGCTGTGGTTGCTGCGGAAGCCGGACTGGGAAGGGTCCAGGATGTTGTTCTCCTCGAGGTAGCGGGTCAGTTGTTTGTTGACGATTTTCTCGGTGACCTTCACGGGGAACGGGAGCAGAGAGATGGGTCGGAAGTTCTTGAGGTCCTTGGGGTCTGCCTTGGGTTTCTTGAGTAAGGCGGTGATCTCGGCGTGCTTCCAGCTTTCCGGGAAGGTTGCTGTCTCGAAGGAGATGTTGATTATTTTCCGGAGATGGGGCGCGATGGCTGTACTGGCTTTGTTGAAGATGTGGTGAGGGCACGGGTCTAGCGGTGAACCGGAGTGGATGGTGTTCATGATCTCGCTGGTGTCCTCGTCGTTGATGTTGGTCCAGGAGAGCAGGCGGTTGGTGGTTGTGGGGGCAGTGGTCTCGGTGGTTGCCGGGGCGGTCGTGGTGTTGAAGCTGTCGTGGATGTCGGCGATTTTGCGGTGGAAGAAGGTGGCCAGTGAGTCGCACAGGTCTCGCGACGGCTGGATGTCGTTGGTGTTGGAGCTGGGGTTGGAGAGTTCCTTCACGATGTTGAAGAGCTCTTTGCTGTTGTGTGCGTTGTTGTCTAGGCGGTCTTTGAGTGAGGCCCTTTTGGCGGATCTGATGAGGTGATGGTGACTGCGGATGGCGCTCTTGTGGGCGGCGTAGCTGTCCGCTGTCCGTTCGTGGAGCCAGATCTTCTCCAGTTTTCGGCATGTTCGCTTGGAGGCCTGGAGGTCTTCGGTGAACCAGGTGGCTTTCTTGCTGGTGTGGCTGTTGGGCGGATTCTTGAGCGGGGCGAGGGTGTTGGCGCAGTCGTTGATCCACTGTCTGAGGTTGCGGGCGGCGGTGTCGGGGTCGGAGGGTTCGGCGGGTGGGCTCAGGGCGAGGGTTGTGGTTAGCTGGTCTTCCGTGACTCTGCTCCAGCAGCGGCGAGGCATTTGTTCGGTGCGGTGGTGCGTGGTGGGCTTCCTGTAGGTGAAGTGGATGCAGTGGTGGTCAGTCCAGTGGGGTTCGGAGGTGTGGTTGAAGGAGACGTGTGGGCTTGCGGAAAAGATGGAGTCGAGCGTGTGGCCGGCGGCGTGGGTGGGTGTAGTCACGAGCTGTCTGAGTCCGAGGGTGGCGAGGTTGTCGATCAGGGTGGTGGAGTTGGTGTCCTTGTTGTTCTCGAGGTGGAAGTTCAGGTCCCCGAGGAGGATGTAGTCCGTGGAGGCGATGGCGTGTGTGCTGACGAAGTCAGCGATGGAATCGCTGAACTGTGATCGGGGTCTGGGGGTCTGTAGATGAGGGTTCCTCTGAGGGTGGTGTTGGGATCGGTGTGGATCTGGAAGTGCATGTGTTCGGCGGTGCTGAGGGTGTCGTCGGTGTTGGTTGAGACTCTGAGGGTGTTCCTGTGGACGATGGCGATGCCTCCTCCGACTCCGTTGGTGCGGTCCCTGCGGGTGATCTTGTATCCGTCCGGGATGGCAATGGCGATGTCGGGGGCTGAAGCGGGATTCAGCCAGGTCTCCGTCAGGAATGCGACGCCTGGGGAGGTTGAGTCGAGAAGGTCCCAGAGTTCGATGGCGTGTTTGCGGGCGGAGCGGGTGTTGAGGAGGATGCATCTGAGGATGAAGTCCCCTTGGCTCTTGAGGGTCCTTGGGGGCCATCTAACCCTCCTGCCACCTCACACAGCTGGATTGCTGAGGTTGTCAGAGGTCAAGCCCCCTTTCTCCAACACTCTGCAAACGCACCTCCTGGCACACTGCTGGTTGGGGTATGAAGTCCACTTTAGTCCTGAGGCCCTCAGTAGGTAAGGGAACCTCATCACCCCACCAGCAGTGCACCGAGAGGCGTGTTTGCAGAGGGGTGGAGAAGGGGACGTGGCCTTCAAGTCCTCTCACCAATCCTGCTGTCTGGGGCTCAATGGAGGGAACAAGAGGGCTTGTTGGCCCCCAAAGACTCTCAGCTTTCAAGAGGATTTTCATTCCCCAACCACCATTGTGCCAGGAGGCACATTTGCACAGTGAAGGTGAAAGGGGCGTGGCCTCCGGCGACTTGCCAGAGTTTTTTTTTTAAATTAAATATTTGTTTTAGGGAAGGGGGCTGCATATCCCCCCTTTCTTAGGACAATTTCAGCCCCCCCTCTTCCCTTGGCCAATTTTGGCCTCGGGACCCCAAACCCCAGGGCCTGCCGTTTATTTTTATTTTATTTTTTTAAATGGGAGGGGGGCATCCCCAAGCCTATTTCGGTCTGGGGCCACCAATCCCCCTGGGCCAGGCCTTCACCTTTTTAAAAAAAAAATGGGGAGGGGGGCCTGTGCTGCCCCCTCCCCAGGCCGATATTGTCCCAGGGACCCATCCCCTGGGGCATGGTCACCTTGTTGTGGACCGCAGGGAGCCTGAAGTCTCCTGCGGTCCCTGCCAGCTCCCCACCTCCTGCAGGAGCCGGCATTGCTTTTGGACAGAGGAAGCTGCTGACATGCAGGTCCCTCTGTCCAAAAGCAATTCTGCTCCGCTTCATGGAAGCTAGAGCAAATATGCTCTCGCTTCCATGAAGCAGAGCTGTGTTCGCTATGGCTTGGCGGGAGCACCGCCATAGTAAACTGCAATGTCCTGAGGGTGGGCACCCCGAAACATTGCTGGAGCTGGCCCTGGGGGGTAGCGGTCCCCAGGGCCATCTATGGCTCCACGAGGGGGGCCACGCGGCCCCCCTCCAATATTAATTAATCCCCAGGAGGTGGTGGTCCCCGGGGCTGCAGGCCCCTGTATGTAATTGAATATAGAGTGTGATGGCAAGATTGGACTGTATTACAGAGACCCCCCCTTTTTCTCAGCCCCCGCTTGACAGATCACCCTGAAACTTTCAAGACAGCAGCTAAAGTGACTGGCGTATTAGTATTAGTCACGAGGATTCATCAAACGACGCCAAAGTTATTGGCAAATGAAAAAACGCTCTTCCTATGGAAACTACATCCTAACTATAACTACCTACTAGCGTGGTAATATATACAGCATTCAAGAGTGCCTCGGTTTTGTCTTGAATACAAAACGTTAGCTCTCTTGTTCATTAGAACTCTCTGGAGGTGCTGCAGTTGATTACTAGGGAGCTAACTAACAGACCGCTGCTTGTGTTGGAAGTAAATGTTTGATTCTGCATATCCGAATGCTTTATTATGATGGATGAGGAAGATATTTGAGAACTCATTAATTTCTTTTATCTCATTAAAGCTTTCCAGAGCACTAACCATAATTTCTATGACAAAAAGAAATCCCTCATTTCTTCTTTTACTGCAGTATCCTCTGCAGGCAATGCTTTCAGTTTTACAGCTTTAATGTTTTCAGTTTTACTGCTTTAATGCTTTCACTTATACAGCTTTAATTCGATAAAAATGGTGCTGAAGTGAATTTATCTTTTACAAATAAACACTAATTTAACAGAAAAGTGCAAAAATATGTGAAAACAGAATGTACAATTGAATGCAAATTTGCAGTAAGCAATCGTATTTAGGCATTATAAGCATATAAAAGAAATAATAATATACTGACTTAAGCTAGCCTAACTGTCTATGCCATATTAACTGAAAATAATGCATTAACATTGGAAGGCCCCTTCTTCACATGGAATTGTTTGCACAAGATGTTTTTCTTCTATTTTGCCTCAGATGTTATAGTTTTCCAGAAGCCTTCTGTTAGTTAGTGAATAAGCGTTTGTTTTGTATTAGACAAGTGATAGGGAGGTTCTCACCAGGAGGAGAGGAGAAAACAGGAAGTCTGATTCATTGGAAGAAAAGTCTTAACTGAAAAATGTGGACGAAGTAAATTTTCAAGGACTAGCACCTATGGATTATTGTGCAGATGTGAGAAGTTGGGGAGTTTGCTTATTCCCAGGAGTCTGCTAAAATCCTATTGGACTCTGCGGAAAGAGAAGAGACACTTGCTACCATCTAGAATATTATGTATTTATATTAGTGCATGCTCTTAGATTCAGGGGCTCTCTGTTCTGTTTCCTTTGTGGCTTCTCACACTCGCATTTGCTGGAGATTCATCTCTGAGTTTCTTGAGATCATACCTCTCTTCATGGGAGGTTGCTTAACCTATTTGCCAGTTTTCTGATTTATAGCTGAGAATCTTTTCCAGCCTGACATGAAAAGGCTTTATGCCTGTGCATCGATTCTCTCATCAGAACTCTTAATTGGGTATCTGAACTGACACCTTATCTGATACTCATTCCAAAATAATTTAGAGTAGGGAACTTCCTTTATGAAACACGCTTGCTGTATTATTACAATATTAACTGTAATTTTGACAAATATTGCGTTCTTTCTTATATTGAAATATCGTTTAATGGATTATAATTATTTTTAATGCTGATGCTTAAAAGACTAATTCTTATTTAATAAAACTATGAAAAACTTTACAAATTGAAAACAAAACACTTTAACTCACACAAACTCTCTTTATTGACAGTACAAAAGTAATTATTAATTTGTCATGTTATCAGAATCAATGTTGATTTTTGCTCCTTTTTACTTCACCTTGTCGCTGATCAAAGGTTCCTACGACCAGTGGCCGAGATTATTTAGGGGCACATGCATCAAAGGTTTTTGCGAGCGCAAACAGTGCGATTCGCAAAAATCGGCCGTTTGCGCCCGCAAAAACGCTTTTTGCGATGCATTAAAGTGTTAGGCACTCGCAATTTAAGAAATCGCAATTTATTGCGATTTCTTAAATTGTGATTGCATTACGGGAATCGCAATTTGCGATTCCCTAAATGCAATGCAACAAAAAAAGAAAATTGCGAATTTGCTATTAAGAAATGCAAATTACCATCAACTTTAAGTTGATGGTAATTTATGAAACTTTGAAAAATACACAAAAGTGCATTTTTCAAAGTTACATGTTACACACACACATGCCCTTGGGGCATGTGTGTGCGCAACATGGGTGTACATAACAATTTCAGGGTGCAACAGAGTGTCCTTTTGGCACCCTTGCACCTTTGAAATTGCATGCGCAATTTGCGAGTACCAATGGAGTACTCGCAAATTGCGCATGTAATTCCATTCATTCCTATAGGCCTCCAGGCCCATAGGAATGAATGGGAATCAATTCCTTAATTGCGAGTCGCAATTTGCGAGTCGCAATTAAGGAATTTTAAGGAATCGCATTTTTTTTTTGCAAATCCTTCATGCATTGCATTTTGCGATTTCTAAATAGCGAATCGGTAAAATTCACTATTTAGAAATCGCAAAATGCGGGCTTGATGCATGTGCGCCTTAATGATTACACCTGAAGATTAAGGTATGGAATACCCCCTGGATTATGACATCACCAGAACCTTGTGATGGAAATATTGGACTGTATTACAGAGTTACCTGCTACATATAATACTTTTCTGTGTGATTTTATTGCACAAATTGCAGTTGAATAAAAACCCATATTTCACAGGACACTGTGAAATATGAAAAATATTTTACAGTTTCCTGTGAAATATGGAATTTATCATCCTAATTACAGCCCTCTAACAACTCTACAGTGCTTCACCAATGACAGGGCTCTTAGTAATATGTGTCATACAGGACCAAGTTATGTTGCAAGGTTATCTAAATTATATAACAAGAATAAAAGATCTGAGGCATATTCTCTGGCACTTATATATCCATCCATTTGAGTTCAAACCCACATTTTTTGTGAAACCTGCAAATTATGTGGCAGATTTATCAGGCAGATGCAGAAAAGTCATGAACCAAATGGAGAATAAAATCACAGGTCCTCAAAATGATCTATAGTTTTATCAACAATGTAGTCATGAAAGGAAAGCAAAATTCAAATCAGTGGCCATTGTTAGCTGTACTTTGAACAAAACAGCCTTTTCATGCTAACTCTCTCAGAATCAACATGTGTTGTAAAAAATAAAGCGGATAACATGTTTATTATGTTTCTATATTGATAGTTCAGATACTGATGTCATTCACAAAATACTCAACCTTCGACCTCATGGTGTATGATGTCATTAAAACCCCCTGATGGCAATGTAGACCCTTATTACATGGTTACTCCTTATATATCCTCTCACTACGCCCCCCCCCCCATCTCTTTAAAAGTTGGGAAGAATGTGAGCCCTTCACAAGCAATAAGTCCACTATGTTCCTTGTACTGGGAATCAAGTATTCCCCAGACGCACTTCACTGGGTAGGAAGGCAGTGCAGTCCAAAGCCTACTCAGGGTAAGCAGGGTGGACTAGTACCACAGCCCTTAGGCACACAACCTACAATGCTAAATAAATCTGTGTCCAGCCAGGACATCTACTCATAAAAAGGAAAATAACTTTATTGCACACACTCACTACTCAATACTACGCATTAATCTGCAAATATAGAAATGGCAGCAGGTAGAAATGCCTAAGGTGACACCCACTAACAATTCACACCCCAGTAAGCCCTGAACCCTAAAACCACAATACCCCCTCATATGCTGCATACAACATAATTGGGTGCAGTTAATAAAAGTCGGATCAACTGGCTTTAACAACAGTAAAAGCAAAAGCATGTCACTAAAACCTAAGGCAAGCAACATCAAGCTTACTCAGGATGGAATTACGCTATAATACATAGGATTCTGCAATCCCTGTTCAAATGCCTGTCTCAAATTTCTTTATAATCTGCGATTTGTAATGCACCCAGTGGCCAATTATAAAGAAAAGATATCAGAACTCAACTGTAATACGTTATTGCAGTCTAGATCTGAAATCACAATGACTTCTGCCAAAGCCAGCACCTGAGGTGAAAGGCAGGTCATGGAGCAGCTGTTTATAGCAATGAAAATTAAATGTTATTTTTTTTCCTTCTGCTCTATTTTTCAAGCTTTAAGTGACTAGCAGAAAGAACATAATTATTTTTTACATTCCGTGGATAATTTTAGAAAAGTTAGAATCTCTCTGCATGTTTCTACACATTCTGAACTACTGCAGCATTTTTTTTTTAATAACTAACTTGTATTGAACTGTTTCTAATATGTTTTTGCTGCAAGTATATAACAGGTTTTTGTTGTGTTTAATTTTGCACTAGAGATTCAATTTTTAGTCTTCATATTTGCAAACATGCTGTCTCCTTTATATGAAAGGGCTACGCACCAGGGTTTTGAGTAGTTTGTGGGAAAGGTGTTGGTGTGACCATGTTTTACATGGGATAAAGAACTCCCTGCCATACATGATAAGAATATACCTCGGAGTTCCATAACCTAATAAAGGAACGCAGCCTTTGTCCTCTTTCCTCTATGTGGTCATGGAAGTCCTCTGTGACTCACAATATCCTTATCATGTACCACAGAGTGGAATTTATCCCTTATATAATGACTTTTATTAATATATGCAATGATTCAATATTAACTTTGTCATTGTCAATAAAACTTTGCCAATTTCAGTGCACTCTATGGAGAAGTCTTTTTTCTACATTTGCACTGCTGCAAAGTAGCCTTAGGACCTCCAAACAAAGATCATTACACCCTAGCACCTTTAGATTGAAAATTCCAGCTCCAGGAAGATTTGGAATATTGCACAAAAAAAAGCCTCCTTCTGACCATAGAGAATTAAGTTGCTTATTCGAAAACATTTAAGGGATCTTCTGTTGTGGTTGCTTGACTCTTGGAAGCCCCCAAAGTATGTGGCCAAAAATGGTGGTGCTCGTGCCTTTCCAGGGGCATCATATGGAACGTATCCAAATTGTAAATGCCCCTCAGTAGATTCAGGGTACTTCTTTTGCCCAAAACTACTTTTGTTCCGAGCGGCCTTATGCTGCAGAACAAAATTATTTTTTTCAAGTTTGTCTGTGCTTATGGGTGCTTATTTTTGTTTTCAGTATGGGTCTCCTGCCCTTTTCTATGGGGAAACCACACTGCAGCTCTTTTTGGGCCACGACTGTGCAACTTTGCTGGCTCCCCACCTGGCTGGTTGCAGCTCTGCTTGCCAATATGAGAACTGGCAGGTTCCTCTAACTCCAACCCTCATCTGCACAGGTAGAACTTTGAAGGTGGTGTGTTGCCTTCCCTACAGACATGAGTACAGGAAGCAGGGGAGCACACCGCAGAGATCCTGGGACTCCGGCCTGCGACTAGGGCTCTTCCGAACCAAGCGTGGTGGCGCTCAGGTGTCGTTGGTGTTTTATATTAACATGGTGTCCCCTGGGTACAACTAAAACTTAGTGCACAGGCCCTCACTTTTTCCTCCTTGAGCCGGTCCACCAGGACTCTGGCATTCAGGACTGGAAAAGTCTTTTAATGCACTGGGCATTTCCCCAGTGTGTTAGAGCCATTGGAGACTGGTTTTGAAAGCCCAAGGCCAATCCTATTGCTTCTGTCACTTTCCCCATCTCTCCGGGATTAAATGCAGCAGGCATGGGGAGGCTTGAAGAGAGACAAAAAGAGAGGAAGTGAAGGGGAAGGTAGAGAGAAAGAGCTCAGAGAGCGAAAAGAGAGAGAGGAGGTAAGGAGAAAGAGAGAATGGATGGATGGAGAGATAAATTGTGCAAGAAGATGAAGGGAGCAGGGCTAGTTTGAGCATTTTTGCCAGTGCTGCTTTTTGTTCCCCAGTCTGGCCCTGATGGCGTTTTTCCGCATAAGAAGGAGGGGACCTGTATAATTAAAATATAGAACTATGAGTATTTTCTGCCTTTCAAAAATTTAAAACATATGTCAAGTTAGAGAATATCTAGAAAAGGAAAGATGTTTGAAATGGTAATACAATGTGGCTCCTATCTCTCACCACTTGACAATAGAATAATGAAGAAGACAAGAAGTGAGCTTTCTGACTATTTCATGGTCATTGTGGAGCATGATTGGTCCAGTCCAGCTACTCATGGCTCCAGTGCTTCCCTAGAAAAAATGATAGGAGACCCTAGACTTGTGTCTCCTTCATCAGCTATTTTTTTTTCCTTTGAAGATGTTTCAAAATGTCTACTTGGGAATCATGAGGTGAAAAATTGCCACTTGTACATTCATTATTGTTCTAGATTTCCAGCATGCGCATCATGCACTTTACTTGTCTGACTATTGGTTGTTGAATTACAAGGTGTTATCGTATTGCTTCACTTGTCACATACTGTTTGAATTTATTTAAATCTTGAAAATGTCCCTTGTAGATATGGGAACTACTTTAAAACCTTAATTGTATGCAAAGGCTATATTGGAGGTCAAGTGTCGGCCACCAACTCTCTTCGCACACTACATTGGCTGAAAGTGGAGAATCGTATCAAATTTAAGGCTTTGTGCTTCATGTTTAAAATCAAATCTGGAACAGCCCTGCAATATTTACAACTGTTAGTTCAGTTGTACACTCCTTCTCGCCATTTGCGCTCTGCTGGACAGTCTAATTTTGCTATCCCTAGAATTAGACTGACTAGGATGGGCGGTAGGTCTTGCTCCTTCTTGGGCCCCTCCCTGTGGAACTCTCTTCCGATTTTTATATGGGAGGAAACTGTCCTTACCAGTTTTCGTAGGCAAGTGAAGACCTGGTTGTTCAATCAGTAATTCATCTTCTCCTTTTCTGCTCACTCTACCTGCCGGCGCCGGGAATCCCTTTGGGGTAGCTGTGCGCCTTATAAATTTAAATAATAATAATAATAAGTGAATGTGGAAAAAGAGAATCATCTACTCACTTTTCCCAGGTGATTTATCCCCACAGCAAATGCACAGTGTAGGCAAGCCCCTAGAACACTGAAGATGATTTGATCATTTCACAGCTAGAGAAAAAGTTCAAATTTTCCATGGAGATGGAAAAAGAGAGCTTAGCAATCACTCAAGGCAATTCCTGCAAAACAATGTGTTCATTCAATTAGTGCTATTTCAACCCAAGAGGAAAACACTGTGCCAGTACCATTTTTAGTCCTTCATCCACACGAAATAATTCTAGCATTTCTGTTTTCTGAAGACCTCAACAGATAGAAGGGAACTATAAAGAAGTGGTCTATGCCAAGGTTTGTACTGCCATAATTCTGATTACTAACCTTCCAGCAAACCTTCAAAGGGCTGCTGGAGATGACCACAAAGCTAATTTACTTCAATGACCCAAGTGTAAAACAGTACACACGCAATGCCACTCTAGATTTCCGCATGTTGAAATAATACATATTTATTCTTTTATCACTTCATAGCATTTTGAATTCTAAATGATCTCTCTTCAGTTAACTACTGAGCAAGACCTCTGACCTCCTGGTCAAGGACCCTGCTTTCTCCCCCAGCAGCTCCGCTGTTGTGCCACTGCAGCTGCCCTGTGAAGGTAGGTGTTCGAGGCCCTCCTCCACCCGCAGGCTCCTGCCTGGGCCTCATCCCTGGTGGTCCATTGGGAGAGCCTTGCTCTTCTGCTTGTCCGCTGTTGTCTGCCTCTGTGTTTGTGCCCATTTTTCTGTCTTCCATCTGTCTTTGTTAGTGTCTTGTTATTGTGCCTTTGTGTCTTGTTATTGTGCCTTTGTATCTGTTTTTTTCTGTCTTCCTGTTGTTTTGTGGCCTGTTTGTGTCCTCCGTGCCAGTTTCCTTTCCCGCCGCTGCTGCCCCCGTGGCCTCTTCCCCCTGCCAGTTCTAGCTCCCACCTCCCAGCTGCGCTTCCCTCCCCCTTCCCTATTCAATGGCGGCCGCTGCTCGGGTGTCTGAGCAAGACCTCTGACCTCCTGGTCAGGGACCCTGCTCTCTCCCCCAGTAGCTTCGCTGTTGTGCTGCTGCCGCTGCCCTGTGAAGGTAGGTGTTCGAGGCCCTCCTCCACCCGCAGGCTCCTGCCTGCGCCTCATCCCTGGTGGTCCAGTGGGAGAGCCTTGCTCTTCTGTTGGTCCGCTGTTGTCTGCCTCTGTGTTTGTGCCCGTTTTTTTGTCTTCCATCTGTCTTTGTTAGTGTCTTGTTATTGTGCCTTTGTGTTTTGTTATTGTGCCTTTGTATCCGTTTTTCTGTCTTCCTGTTGTTTTTTGGCCTGTTTGTGTCCTCCGTGCCCGTTTCCTTTCCTGACGCTGCTGCCCCCGCGGCCCCTCCCCCCTGCAAGTTCCCGCTCCCGACTCCCAGCTGCGCTTCCCTCCCCTATTTAATGGCGTGCGCTGCGTGGCTGCGCAGCAGACACGTGCAGCGGGCGTGCCGCTGGCGCGCCGATGGCATGGCAAAGACAAGCCCGTCTGTGCCCGTCCGCGACCTGACCGGGACCAGCGCCAGGGACCCTGGTTCTCCGACCACCCACCGCAACGACTCAGCTGCCCTCCTCGCACTCAACCCAGGAAAGAACAACAACTGCCAGCTGTCTACGCCGAACACCACCCACGGCCAGTTCTCCTGCTGACGCTGCTGACAATCCTTCACCATCCTACTCACCCCCCCCCCCGGCTGTAGCACCCACGCCGGACGCCAGTACCACCGAAGCCCTGAGGTGCATCCTCACCAATGTGCGCTCACTGCACAGACATGCCATAGAGATCTGGGACTTCCTCGACACCCTCACACCAGATGTCGCCTTCTTCACGGAAACAACTCCACCTCCGCCCGACATCACCACTGCCATCCCCGACAGATACAAGATCCAGAGGCAGGACCGCCCCAACCGCCAAGGAGGAGGACTCGCCATCGCACACAAGAGCTCCCTCCGTCTCTCCTACTCCAGCACGATCGACCCCCCCGTCCACCGCCGAACACCTCCATTTCCAGATTCAGACCAGCCCCAGAACAACCCTACGAGGCACCCTTGCCTACAGACATCCCGGATCTCGAACTGCGTTCACCACTACAATCACCGAACCCATCACGCCCCATGCCATCGCCTCCATGGACTAAATACTCATCGGAGACCTCAACTTCCACCTTGATAACCTCAGCAACCCCAACTCCGCCACCCTCCTGGACAACCTCGCCAACCTTGGACTGAAACAACTCATCACCCCCCCTACCCACAAGGAAGGACACACCCTCTACCCCATCTTTGCAGGAGGTAACAATGTCCACTTCAGCCACACAACGCAACCCACCTGGATGGACCACCACTGCGTACATTTCCACGTCGACAAACCCACCGCACCCAAACCTGTACCCCGCCCTCTGCGAAGGAACTGGAGCAAGGTCACCGAGGAACACCTCAACTGCACCCTCAACTGCAAAGCCCCCCCGCCTCGACCGACGCCAACTCTGCAGCCAAAGAACTTCACAGATGGATCACCAACTGCGCAGACAAGCTCGCCCCCCTCCGCAACCCTGATAGACAGCGCCCCATGAAAACCTCCTGGTTCACCTCCGACCCCCAAGAATCCAGACGCACCTGCAGACATCTCGAAAAACGATGGAGGAACAGAAAAACCACTGAAGACCAGACCACCTACAAGAACGCCATGACAGAATACCACCAACTCATCAGATTCACCAAAAGGACCTTCATCTAGAACAAAATCCTCGCCAACTCCAGCAACTCAAAGGAACTCTTCAACATCATCCAACAATTCACCAAACCCCCCAGGGAAGCCATGGACATCACACCCTCCCAGGACCTCTGCAACAAGCGCAGCTCCTACTTCCATCTGAAAGTCAAGGCCCTCTACGACATCTTCAGTGAACAAACTCCAGAAACCACTCACTCCTCCAGCGACGGCAGCCAGCCTACCATCGCCGCCTGGACCTCGGTCATCACTGAAGACACCGCCACGACCATGAAGAGCACTCACTCAGGAGCCCCCACAGACCCCTGCCCACCGCACCTCTTCCACAGAGCCGCTGCTGCCATAGCACCCGAGCTACGACGCACCATCAAAGCCATCTTCGAATCCAGCACTTTCCCCGACAACTGGAAACGTGCAGAAGTCAAGCCCCTCCTCAAGAAACACTCTGCAGACCCAACGGACCTGAAAAACTACTGACCCATCTCTCTCTTTCCCTTCGTGGCCAAAGTCACTGAGAAGATCGTCAACGCCCAGCTGACAAACTTCATTGAAGAGAACACCATCCTAGACCCTTCCCAATCCAGATTCCGCAGCAACCACAGCACCGAGCCCGCCCTCCTCACCGCCACAAACGACATCCTCACGCTGCTTGACCAAGGCCACACTGCGGCCCTCTTCCTACTAGACCTCTCCGCAGTCTTCAACACCATCTCCCACCGCACTCTCAGAGTCAGACTCCATGACGCTGGCATATAGGGAACCGCCCACGACTGGTTCCACTCCTTCCTTGCCGGCAGAACCCAAAGGATCAGACTCCCGCCCTTCCTTTCCGAACCCACAAGGATCATCGCCCAGTCCTACGCTCTTCAACATCTACATGGCCCCCCTCGCCAGACAGCATGGGCTCAGCATAGTATCTTACGCCGACGACACCCAGTTCATCCTCTCCCTCACAAAGGAACCCAACGCCACCAGACTCAGCTTCCAGGAAGGAATGAAAGATGTCGCATCCTGGATGAGCAGCAGCTGTCTGAAGCTCAACTCGGAGAAGACAGAAGTCCTCGTCCTCGGACCCACCCCCTCAGCTTGGGACAACACCTGGTGGCCCATTGCCCTAGGCAACCCCCACGGACCACGCCCAGAACCTCAGCATCATACTCGACTCCTCCCTCACCATGAGCCGCCAGATCAACTCTGTCGCCTCCACCTGCTTCAACACCTTCTGCATTTTTTGCAAGACCTTCAAATGTATCCCCCCGAATCCAGAAAGACTGTCACCCACGCACTCATAACAAGCAGACTGGACTACGGAAACGTCATCTATGCTGGAATCAACAAATCCCTGCTACGCAAACTCCAGACCATCCAGAACGCTGCGGCCAGACTCGTCCTCGGCATCCCATGACATGATCACATCACCCAACACCTGCGAGACCTCCACTGGCTCCCCGTCGAGAAGAGAGTAACTTTCAAGCTACTCACCCACGTCTACAAATCTCTCCACAACACCAGACCCAAATACCTCAACGAAAGAGTCTCCTTCCACATACCCAAGATAAACCTCCTCTCCGCTGACCTCGCCCTAGCAGAAACCCCGCGCATCCGCAGAACCAGAGTGAGTGGAAGAGGCTTCTCCTACGTCACGGCAAAGGGCTGGAATGAGCTCCTGGTCAACATCAGACGCTCCCCCACCCTGCACACCTTCAGGAAGAGCCTCAAGACCTGGCTTTTTTGCTGACTCTGAGCTGCACCCCCCAGCGCCTTGAGACCCTTACGGGTGATTAGCACGCTTCACAATTCCCTGATTGATTGATTGATTAATTAATCATTTATGTCATCCATACACAAGCATCAGCCATTTTCTATTTTTTCCTATATTTTTGCAACAAAATTCTAAATGTATTGCTTTTTTAACTACTTGAACGACAATGAAAGTGAAAGAAAAGAAAACACCATTCTTCAGGTTATAGATTTCTGTTCCTGCTTCCTAGTATATGAATAGAATATATAGCATTCTTTAGAGTTCAATCTTCATTGTCAGGTTTATTTCGCTGGTAGTGAGAGTAGCAATGGATCTATATTCTAGGAACACCTCCTTGTCTGCCCCTAATATTGAAAATATATTGCCAATCCTTTTCATTGTTTGATTAATGTTGAAAGTGCTGGCAGTCAAATTTCTCACGTGAAGAAGCAAACATGTCCAATGATTTCCTGCTACTCATCCATGTTATTTTGGTTTTTAGAACCTTATCATATTTTAGCAGAGACCAGGAAAAGATATTAATGACATCTGCATATGAAAATTAGTTTGACACCGGTAAGCATTAGTTCATGCTATGCATAGGGCCTTTTTAGTCAAGAACTACTCTCCATCTGTCCTTTCCAACCATTTTCACATCCAAGAAGTAACGAGTGACCTTTGAAAGTTTTGCTCTTTATAAAAGTCTTTTCCTACTCTTGCTTTTCATTCCTCCTGATCGAACTTGCAGTGGAGAGTTTTCAACCTCTTCTCACTTGGTAGACAAATCAGTTTCCTTAATAGGTTGTCACCTGCAGACTCAACACAGAATGAATATGTAGTGTTGTGAGATTATGTGTGCTAGGACCCTTATTGTTCTGAGTGGACTCATTAAAGGACGTACGTAACGGCTTGGGAGGTGTCAAGTTGCGGGTATTAATGGTTATGACGTAATCAGAGAGCAGAGTGAGATTGTATGCTGAGTAATAAAGACGTACAATCCAGAGTTCCATGTGCAGCATTTTGATTTGGATGCTCCCGGGCTGAGGAGGACACTACAACTGGCAATGAGTGCAGGTTCTGTGCCCCAAAGAAACAAGACAGCTCTCCCTGGAAGTTTGCAACTCCACTGCAAACTCCTCGTGTGTACCACATGAGCCTATTTCGATGAGAAGCAATTTGAAGTTGGTGTGTGTGGAATTGAAGCCCCGCTCTAGCCCACATACGGCTCTCGAAGAAGTTGAAGGCCCTGCAGAGGAGCACATTCAAAAGCCCACCACAAACTCACTGGTAAGGCCAAGAAGAAATATTGCGCTACAGCCTAACACAGAGCCATCATCGATACAGAGCAAAACCCTAGAAGAAGCCACAACCTGCGCAACGCAAAAAGCTGAAAGCAGTGACAAACAAGTGTGAGAGTCAGAACTGCTGCTTACAGTCAAGAAAGAAGATGACACCCTGTGACCTCTGATCGGGCGTGACAACCCAGGTACAAGCACATGTCCCGTACTTGTAGGAGGGACCGGCCCAAAAGAACAGCCGTCGTGACCTGAACAGCATATACTCTCAACGGCAGTTGATAAAAGTGCAAAGAACGGTGCAGCCGCATTTTTGAAACCACCACCACCATTCAACACGCCCAAAAAGCAAAATGCAGGCGGCAGATGGACTACATGGATTGAGACATTCAATGTTTTCATAGATGCCCTAGAAGAGGTAAATGATAAGAAAATCATTACGTACCTACAGAACCTTGCTGGTGATGGAGTAAAGGAAGTGCTGAAGAAAATATCACAAACTGATACAATATTATACCATCAAGTCAAAGAAGCATTGGAAGTCAAGTTCAATCCGATGCTGAACGTTGACTATGAAAGGTACATTTTCAATCAAGGATGACAGCAAGCTGGTGAAACGATGGAGGAGTTTGTTGAAAGACTCGATATGCTTTTCAAGCATTGCAAATTTAGTGAATCTAATGATGAAAAAGCCATATGCCTTCGAGTTATCAATGGCTGTCTTTCAGACTCCTTCAGAAGAAGCCTGTTGAGAGAGATGCTAAGCTTAGAGAAAGTGCTAATGGCTGCCAGGGCCAAATAAAGAGCTGCTAAACATGCCGTGGACATGGAAGCTGGAACTGCAACAAATGAATCAGCATAGGCCATGAAGAGTAAGGACAAACACAGAGTAGACACATGCAAGTCGCTGTCTACAAAGAAAAAAAGGTTGTGTATTAGATGTGGGTTTTAATTTCCACATGAAGACAAATTTACCGACATAGGCCAGAAGTGCAAAGGCTGCGGCAAGGAGAACCACTTGATGACGGTCTGTTGAGCGAAAGAGAAACTAACTGTGTCAGAAAGAGAAGAGAAAATGGAAGCCAGAAAGTTCCAGAAGCCTTCTCGCCATGCCCCCAAAACAAAATGGCGTCACCAGTTATGACAAGGAGAAAAAACTACAAAGTCGATCATCGTCAAGTTCGTCCTACAGAGGCTCATCAACCTCATCATCGAGCGCCAGTGAGGAAAATGGATGTGTGCTGATGGCATCAACCAACAAACAATGGACACATTTAGGTCTGGCTGCTTGCAGGGAAGTACCAATGACCAAAGCAAACCACCAAACTAAACAACAAAACTCATTTTGCCCCAAGATCACAATAAAGGTCAACGGTTGCCCCATAACTTTCATTATAGACAGTGGTGCGCTGATTAACATCATCAAAAACACACAAAAGTCCCTATACATATAATTAATAAACACTGAAAATTCAAAGAAGGTGTACATTTGTCTAGTCACCGAAACGCAGCGTCGACAACTTTGTTTTTCTTACATTTGGGAATTTTATTATGATATGCTGTTTTCTGGCAACATTTTATATTCTAATGATGAAATGTTTTTAATACTGACTGTGTATATATTTGCAAATAAACATCAACATTTTTTAATATTTTGTCTTTTTGTTGCTCTGACCCACTGTTTTTCAAGTATATTTTAAGTATATTAAAGTGTATGGACTTCTATTGATATTCTGACCACCAGTACTGTGTTGAATTTTCAGTGTTTATTAATTATATGTATAGGGACTTTTGTGTGTTTTTGTGATTGTAATTACCCTGTCCCTGATTTGAATTTAAGGGTACCTCCCTTTTTGATTTCTGATTAACATCATGCCAGTTGAGAAGTTCAACAGCTTATCTCCTGTGCCACGTCTCCACCTGTCAAACATGAAAGTATACATGTGGGCAGCTTCTATACCATTGCAGATTGAAGGGTCATTCACAGTAACTTTGAGACATAAAGTAGTATTTGTGCAAGTGCCAATTCATTTACTTCAAGGAGCTTCTTTTAACTTAAGACCAAAACTTAAGTTTAACTGAGACAAAATCCTAACTTTACTACTCCTAAATGCCCTTTGTGAATACCGAAAGTCGTAAAGTTAGGATTTTGTCTCAGATTACTTTTGTGAATCGGGCCCCTCATTCTGGCTTAATCATGGAAAAAGAGAATTCGACCTCTTGTTGATGATGTCGAATTTCAAAAAATTCAAACATTTACAGGTTGAACTGTCTTTGACCAAAAAAGGTGTTATATTGATAGGCTCAATAATTGTGTTACCTGAGAGTCTAAGACAACAGGCCATTGAACTAGCCTGTGAAGGACATTGTGGTATTGTAGCTACCAAAAGAGCCCTAAGAGACCGAGTGTGGTTCCCGCACTTAGACAAGCGGGTTAAGAGAGAACTTCAAAAATGTGACATCTTTGCAACTGCCTTTTCCCCAAAGTGAGTCAACATCCACTGACCATGTCTGCCCTTCCTATGAAAACTTGGGGAAGGATTGCAGTTGATTTCCTTGGGCTCCTAGGGAACAGACATCATCTCCTGGTAGTCATTGATGAATATTCACATTTCCCTTTGGTAGACGAATAGTCATCAATAACGCATGACAAGGTCATTGAGCGGCTGGACAACATCTTTGCAGCATGGGGTATCCCAACATACTCAAATCTGACAATAGTCCACCATTCAACAGCAAAGAGTTCAGAGAGTTCCTAGTCAGAATGAACATCAAGCATCAAAAGAGCACACCTCTGTGGCCCCAAGCAAATGGTATTGTGGAACGTTTTATGGGTACTCTCAAAAGGGTTTTTCAGCGAGCATCCCTTGAGGGGATTGAATTGAAGCATGCCTTTGTCAATCCCTCTGTGCTTATCGTTCAACTCCTCACTCCACAACAGGCGAAAGCCACGCCAACTTGCTGTTTGGGAGAGCCATCAGAACCAAACTGCCAAAATAAACAGCAGAGCGATCCTTGAGTACAGACAATGTTCGTGTCACCGACATTTCTCGAAAGTGCAAGATGAAGACATATGCCGATCGGCATCGGAGAGCCCAAGAGACAGTCTATGATGAAAGTGACTTAGTCCTTCTTAGGCTGAAGTGAAAGAGGATAATAGAGACTTCATTTGCTGTCGATCCTCTGAAGGTTGTGATGTGCAAAGGACACATGGTGACCGCACATCATCCTGGACAGTCCATCACACGGGACTCGTCATATTTCAGACACCTAGCCCACCAGCTCCTACACCTACCGATGAGGCCGGACTGCCTGACAGTCAAGATCAGGCATCAGAACCTGAATCATGTGTGCCTGAACAGAGTGCATCTTAACCACTTCCTGTCACTTGATCTGGTTGAATAGTGTGAGTGCCTTGACGACTCATTGAAGAAATATATTTTAACTGTTGATTGTACTTTTTATTTAACAAAGGGGAAGATGTAGTGTCGTGAAACTATGTGTGCTAGGACCCTTGCGGTTTTGGGTAGACTCAGTAGAGGAAGTACGTAACTGGCTGGGAGGTGTTAAGGTGTGGTTATTAATGTTTATGGCCTAATCAGAGAGCGGAGTGAGATTGCATGCTGAGGAATAAAGACATGCAATCCAGAGCTCCGTGTGCATGCTCCCGGGCTAGGGAGGACGCTACAGCATATATTAAACATACAGCTCCTCCTATCACCAGGATGCTACTTGCGGCCAGAATGACATTTACTGGTTTTCTTGATGTCCAATTCATTGGCAGAAATGACTTAGTGCCATCTAGAAGATATTTGACAATACTACACTTTGAACAAATTATATAGTTATAAGACAACAACAGGACCCAAATAAGGCAATTGGCATGAAGATGGTGTGGGGTCATAACATGAAATCAATTGTGAGGTTGATTTTGGGTTACAAACTGCAATATTTACATACTAATGTAATATACTCTTATATGAATTGTATTAAAAATAGAACAAGCAATTTATGTTTGAGGGGAACAGTAAATGAACATGTTTATTTATGTACAAATCTGCAAATTTAATTTGTTTTGAAGTGATTCACACCTATGGTAGTTACTCTATATACAGAGAACATAAGTTAGGGGATTTTTTATCTGACGGAAGTGACGATGGGAGCGAGTCTCAGAAAGCTGACAGGATAGAGAAGATGATCTTTGAGAAGCACCAACGGGTAGCAGCTAGGAATCAAGCTCAAAGTTTACTTTTTTCTTTTCAATTTCTGACTAAACCACAGTGGGATCCGAGTCTTTTCCATTCTGCAGGCTCTTCAGCTTCAGCTCAATATTGTGAGCATTGTCCTCCACTCTGGGCTGTGTCATCTGTTGAAAGCGCTGTTCAGGAAAACACAAATGAAAAATGTAATTTACAAAAGCAAATGTATTGAAAAAATTCAAGAAACAAGCATTTTGTACTTTACTACATGTTATTAGGAAAAGCGTTACCTGTCCATCACAGATTTCGTACCTCAAATTGTCTAAAATGTCCTTTGTGATGGTTGCCACTTTGCAAATATGGGGCCCTATTGACAAAGGTAAGTTTGCAGGAGTAGATCTCCTCACATGTAGATCTAAGCAACATCTAAGTGTAAATCTTCGCATGAATGACATTCACCGTTTTCACATGTAGATTTATACCTTGGTGTGGACTTGTGAGTCGCCACACTTCTCAAATGAGGGGTTGGAGATTCTACAAATCAATATATGACTAGAAAGTTATCATTTGTTACCTTCTGCCTCTTTGTGGAGATCTCTGCCACTGGGGTGGAAATCACCACCAGGGCAGAGATTTTCCCATACAAAGTAATTAGGAATTGTAAGAAAATTTACTTTAAATTAAAAAATAAAGATTGTTTATTTTATTAAAATTATTAAAACACATTTCCCTAGCTCCTATTCATATAGAGCTACTGCAGTAAAAAGAGACAACGCATCTGTACTAAAACATATTATTACATTTTAACATAATTATTTCTTTTGTAAAATTAATAGCATTTGTACCTCCCTCACACCTTACAGTATCATTTGTGTTGAATGTGTCACAATCGTGGATGCAAGTTATGTATTATTTTATTTGTAATTTCATTTTTTTAATAAGTTATCATTTATTTTATTAAAATGTTATTATGTATACTCAAAATTGGCATACATTTTATTTTTAAAAATAATATTTAATAATAAACTTAAAAATGAATTAAATAAAGATTCATTAAAATGTTATTTAATAATATATTTAATGCATCTCCTTATGAGTTAGTATTATTGTCTGCCTCCATTGATTGGTCATGTGTGGTGTATTACTTTCTCCAAGGCTAGGCTGCACTGAAGCCTATTTTATCAGTAGTAGAGCTGTAGTAGAATTTGAAGTGTTTTACTCCCCTTTTTATTTCCCTTTACCCCACCAAGTTAGGAGTAACTTTTTCTATTTTCCAACCACTCCCGCTTGTCCCTTCTTATTTTACTACTAGGTCATTAACCTAAGTGTGTGGACATCTCCGCCACCAGGGCGGAGATCGTCATCACTAGGGCGGAGATCTCTGTACAGAAAAGATAGGAGTTGGAGGCAGAGATATCTGGCTGTAAGTCTGTGAATTACATTTTGAAGAAGTTAAAGCAGTATTACAGTATGCATTACAAAATATTTTCTGTAAATAGGGGAGATGGTCTTCAGGGTCCATCTTTTGATGTGCACTGTATGGTGAACTGAACGTGGAGACTAAATTATGTCCATCCGTCTAAGATAAACCCCTTCTGATAAGGCTTTAGTTTCTCTTTTCTAATTCACCTTTCCCCAAAAAAAGATTCCTACATATGATAATAAGGATTACCTAACATGCAGTCTTTTCCTAATATCTTTTGGCTTACATGACAAGATTTTGGAACAACTATAAGGAGATTTAGAGAAAAACTATGGGAGAAATTAATCTTCCAATTCATTTAAAATGGAGGCATAAATGTTAAACACATAGGAAATCTAAAATGTTGCCATTTACTAACAAAATCAGCTCTTGCTTAAATTGAAAGTGTTGACATTGCTATTGGTAGAAGATGGAACATGGCGGTAAGTCAAGTGTAGTGAAAAAATCTGTACGCAGATCTGAACTGAATTTCAACCAGAACTCCTGGGCCCAGGTTATGTGAATCCTTAAATACTTCCTGTAATAGGTGTTATTGTTATCCAAGTTAATTGTACTCAGTTTACTGAACTTTGAAGGATACAAAGCTGAGCTGGATTTGCCAGAATTCAAATGAATGAAGTGTTAAACACAGCAGATCTCAGAAGTGACCATTTAACCATATTCCCACATCTGGGTTTAAGCCAAAACCTGGGACAGACACTGCCCTTCTTTGGAGTCTAGTCAATGTCCTTTATTTTGTAAGGTTGAAGGTTTTGGTTTTGTCTTGATCATGTTAAACATTTCTGTAGTAGTTGATCTCACAAATTAGCCTACACTTTTAAGTAGACAGGCCAAGGTAGACACTCTCCTGTGATTCTAGTCATTTTAAGCTATCGCCCTTAGAGGCCCTGATTACAAGTGGGCCGATAAATTCTGACCCGTGTGTAAACCTCTGTTTGCGCACGGGTCGGAATTATGAATTACGAGTTTGGCTGTATTTAACACATCCAATAACTATCGGATGCATTAAATACCTCAGCTGTGGTTAAATTTCAGGAGGTTCAACCTGCCGATATTTAACAGGGGAAATTGTATGGTATTTTCTGCACCGTGCATTAAACACCAAAATCTGCATGTTATTCCCCACAAACTTGGTAGGTTATTTAGTGCACATGATAAATAATGTGCCCTGTGGTATCGTTATTTATCATATGCGATAAAACAATCCTAAACTCGTAATCAGGGCCAGAATATCACTTGCCATGTACCGCTCTGAGGAAGATTTTCACTTTACTTCATTCCATATTCCTAAATCTTTATTGAGGCCCTAAATTCCAGACATTCAACAATACCAATGTGGCAGCATAATCCTGCATGAACAATAATCAGTTCTGTATGAAATGATCTAAAAATAATTGCGTCTAATCTACAGAGCATATTACAGTGTGTTGGTTGCACTATAATTATTAGCAACTCAACTGCTCAAAATTAAACTTATCATCTTTGGGGCAAAGGTAAATACCTTCTATCATCCACTCTCCCATTTCCATTTTGAAGCAAAAGTTTCCTGTCTCTGACATGGTGAAAAATATAGGTTTCACCTTGTAGGGACAACTCTGTGAATGATGTAAAAATAGCTCTCAAAGCCTTAGTAGGAATTAAGCAAACAAGCATTGGGCAATGTTGATTATTAGCAATGCAGGAATAAGTAAAGGGAACTGTTTTTTCTCTGTATTGTATGGCCTCTTTAAATCAAAGTCTCTTTAAATACCCAGGTGGGTAGCGATATTGCTAGGGGAGCCTCTTGGGCATGTGTCCCACCTGTAAATGTCCTGTCCACCTGACCCCATCCATACCCCAACACCGGCGTCGGCCACACCCAGCAAAAACAGACACCACCCACTCAAGCCTAGAAACAGCAATGTTGTTCCTGTTTATATTTCATGTTTACCTACTCTTGCATTTTTAAGAGTATTTGTTTTATTCAGGATGTTGTGTTTCTGTAGTTTTTCATGCAACATATTACTCATTTATGGTGTGCAGTGTGAAAATAGTTGCTCCCATGTAGCTGTGTGAGGTCAGGTTGTGGGTGGGCCACGATTGAAAGCTGCAGAGTTGAGGCTACATGCAGTACGAATTTATCACAGTCGGTTTTGCAGGGGTTCTGAATACATACTCATCCAATTCTTGGCTTCTCTGCAGATCACATAGAGCAATGGTCAGATCAGGCAAGTGTGATTAAATGCAAATGTGTGTGAAGGAGGTACACACCTGTCAAAATATTGACAGGACGAAATTTAAATAAAATGCAGTATGTAATGTGAGAGGGTGTGATGTGTGTATCTCTACCCTGCCCCCTATATGTTTTTGTCTTTTTTATTCAGGACAAGGTACTGAGTCTCCGAGTCCTAAAATGGCTGCTGCCACATCTTTGTTGATGTGGTGGTATCCAATCATATCTAATCGTTTGATCTGTGGATCCGCGGATTCTCTGTGGTTTGATACATACAATTATTTTTTAACCTTAATTTCTCAAAAACTACTGAACGGATTTACACCAAATCACAAAGAATGCAATTTCTGAATCAAGATCTAGTTTTCTGCCTAATTTGATGTAATTCTATTCAGCCGGTTTGGCTGTAGCTGTGTCTAATTTTCCCTAAGGAAAATGGCATGGGCAAACATGTTTTGGACCCCCTCCTTTTTCTCACCCCCCACCTCGACAGATCACCCCAAAACGTTCAAGGAAGAAGCTGAGGTGTTTTGGGAAAGTTTTGTGAAGATTCATCAAATGGTGACAAAGTTATAAACAAACCAAAAACTCAATTTTCTAAGGAAACATGGTCTTACATATAACTGCCCAGTGGCGCTATATATAGAGCCACTGGGTAGCTATTCACTGAAAAAAACAAAAGTTCAAGGGATGTTATAGTTAGGTGAAAATGTCAGTTAAAACATATTTTTTAAATGAACAAAACCACAGAAATTCACCAGTTACTATAACTCATGCCCTAAAGTAACTATAACTTCCGCCTCACCATGCACAGTGTTGTCATCAATCATGTAATTTCAGCTGTTGCAGTGATTTCCTCAATGATGTCATAGAACATTTAATGAGTGATGTAATATGTGAGGTCATGACGAGTATATGATATGGCCCTGCGCCCAACCCCTTCGCAGGCAGAAATCCCCAAGTCGTGCACAGCCTTTGGTCATGCAATGCATGGGGTTGGCTGCAGGGCCTGGCCTGTGGCCAGGCCATGCATCCAACACGTCACTGGAAGGCAAATCCACACTGCCCCTGACCTTCGGCCATTGGTTGAATGCGATTGGGTGCAAGGCCTGCGCCCAACCCCCTGCAAACACTTTACCTCCCGCAGGCCAAGGTCCTCTGGCATGCGCACAGTGTGGTTTTTGTTGCAGGACCGGGCTGCACTCAGGCACACTTACTAAATTTGTCAAAGAGTCACAGCGCTAAAATATAAAAAGTGTGCCTTTTGACTTCATCAAAATGGTGAGCATATCGATATACACATATTATATAAAGCAGATCTATTATCTTTCTCCAAAATTCACCAATATTTTAATCAAATGTATATTTCAGTATTTCACACAATGCAATGTTTAATAAAAGTGATTATGGTAAAAAACAATTAATAAAGTTGTAATAAATATAATAAGCATGTCTCTGAGTCTTTTTTACCATAGTTTTTATGATTGCATCTTGTGGCCTGAAAAATGTTAAAGGAAAGACTCAAAGACATGTTGTTTTTAAACATAAAATCAGAATGTCTCAGAGCCTTTCTTTTGACATTTTTCAGCCTATAACATGCAATTATAAAACCAACCACAAGAAGGCCAGGCACTCCAGCTGAAGAGCATAGAGCTACAGCTAGGAATTCTTTTGAATAATATGGTAAGTTCTCTGGGGATCATGGATTTAATGACTCTAGAAGTGGTAGGGGGACCAGCAAACTTTTTTTAAATGCTGTGGGGGCTGCAGGAAGTGCAGCAGCCCCCCAGCAACAATAAAGAAAAGAGTAAATCTGTTTTTTATGTTGCTGGGGGGCTGCTGCACTCCCTGCAGCACACACAAAATTTATAAAAATGTTTGGTGGTGCTCCTTCTACTTCCAGGGGCATCATCAGCATCAACAAATATTTTTAAAGAAGTCCTCCTTGCAAGACATTATGGGGTACTCCCCAGCTGCAGCAGTGAATGTGAAATTAGCAGCTACTCAGCTCATTTCATATACATTGTTTTTTTTTATTTGGGCAGTGGGTGTGCGGCCCCGATCCCTGAACCTCTGAAGGCCCTGCGGACCTATTCCCTGGGGCCGATCAGTTTTTTAATGGGGAGGGAACTTAGGTTTGCTCCCGCCCAGAGGAGCAGAGTAAAGCTGCTACCGCCACTGTGAGCAAATAAATGTAGCTGGCACCCACCGCACTCTGGATGGATGCAGGCAGGGGAGCTAGCAGGGACTGCGGGCCCATGGGGGCTCCATGGGCAGCAGTTGCTGTGGGTGTCCCGGGTGGGACCGGTGCACCAACAATATTTTTACATGTGTTGCGGCACTGGGGACGTGGTCACCAGGGCCTTGTAATGGCCTGGGCAGGGGGGCTGCACACACCCTTCCCTATTATAATGCAATGCAGCCCCAGGGGATGGTGTCCCTGGGGCCTGACAGTGGCTCAGGAAGGGAGAGGGCCACACATCCCTCTCCCATTGATAAATAATAAAAAATAACCCCACGTGCTGTGGCCCACCCAGGGCAGACTAAAACTAAAAAGGACAGGAGGATGCCTTTTCTTTTTAACAGGACGACAGATCAGCATATCTGCATCACCCACCGGGGGAAGGGGTGTTAATAAAAGGCAGGAGACCACCATTTGTTTTTATTGAAACCGTGGATCCTCTGCCGAGCCACAGCACGATAACCATAATAACCTTAATTTCTCAAAACTATTGAACGGATTTACACCAAATCACAACAAAAAAAAACACTTTCTGGATGAAGATCAGCTTTCTGCCAAATTTTGGTGCAATTACATTCAGCCATTTTTGTGATGTCACTGTTCAATTTTCCAATGGAAAATTGTGTGGGAAAAATGCACTTTGGGTCACCACTTTCTCTCTGCACCTGCTTGACAGATCACCTTGAAACTTTCAAGTAAGGACCTAAGGTGAATGAACTTTTCTTCTGGAAAGTTTTGTGAGGATTTGTCAAATGGCGCCAAAGTTATAGGCAAAACAAAAAACAATTTTCCTATGGAAACGTGGTCCTAACTATAACTACCCAGTGGCGGCCACCACTGGGTAATATATATATATATATTACCCAGTGGTCACTGGGTAATATATATATATATATTACCCAGTGGTCACACCAATTTTATTTTGCCTGTAGACCTTTGTGTGCCCCCATCACATCTAGAAACACCACTGCAGGTAGGCTCTGTCTTCTGCAGCTGTCTCCACCAACATTTTTTAAAGCCCATCAGGCATAAATGAAATTAAATGAAAAAAAGATTTATAAAGCGCGATACATTTACCCGAAGGTGTCAAGGCGCTAGCTTTTCTAGTAAAAAGTGCCGGAGGATTTAATTATACCGTCAGAGATTGAACAGCCATGTTTTTAGCACTTTTCTAAAAGCCAGTAGGTGAGTTTCATTTTTTAACCTCTGGGGGAGAGAATTCCAGAGTCTGGCCGTACCTACCAGAAAACTTCTCCCGCCCCAGGAACTTTTCCTAAACCTAGGGATCATCCGATTAAAAGACTCAGCTGAGCGTAAATGGCGCGTTTGGGATATATCGACGGAGATGCTGCTTAAAAAAGGCTGGGCCTGTGTCATGGGTAGCCTTAAAAGCTATACAGAGAGCCTTAAACTCAATACGTCTCTTTACTGGTAGCCAATGTAATTCTTTTAACGAGGCAGAAACGGATTTGGGTTTAGGAATACCTAACAGAATACGTGCCGCAGCGTTTTGCACAATCTGTGGTTTATTCAAACATTTGGTCCTGAGGTTGATGAACAGACCGTTACAATAGTCGGCTCTAGACAACACCAGTGCAGTAATCACCAACTTGCGTAAATTGATTGGAATGATTGGGAGGATTTTCTAAGTACTTTTAATGTATAGAAAGATACAGAGGTGACCTGATTTACATGACTTTCCATTGTGAGCTTGGAGTTAAAAATGACACCCAAGTTTTTTACTTTAGTTGTGGGGACTGGTAAAGAGCCGAATTCCGACGGCCAAAGAGCTGGGGACCAAAAAGTAGTATTGTTACCAAAGAGCAGGACTTCAGTTTTATTAGAATTCAATTTTAGGCAGTTGGGGGCCATCCAGTCACCAACTTGACGAAGGCACGTAATAAACTGTGATGCAGTGTCTGTCGGTGAGCTTGTCACTGATACCACAATTTGGGTGTCATCAGCATAGGAATTTGCTGAGAAGCCTAATGACCTAATGAACTGTGCTAAAGGTGCTACGTAAATGTTAAAAAAGGTCGGGCTCAACGACGAGCCCCTAGGAACCCCACACGGTAATATAAAATTGGGTGACTTGAATTCAGAGAGAGCTACAAACTGTTCTCTGTCAGACAAAAATGGCCTGAGTAAGGTGAGAGCTTTACCTTTAATTCCTATCCTCTCCAGGCAGTCTAGTAGTCTGGTATGGCTTACCGCATCGAATGCAGCAGAGAGGTCAAGCAGCACTAGTGCTGCATTGCCCCCTCCATCAACTGTCTGCCTGATCTGTTCTGATGCTGAGATCAATGTCAGTTCAGTGCTTTGATGCTTTCTAAAGCCGAACTGGGTAGCATCCAAAAAGGCATGTTTCTCAATGTAATCCGATAGTGTTACATTCATGGCCTTCTCGACCATCTTGGTGGGCAAGGGGAGTCTGGAAGTAGGACGGTAGTTGCTAGGATCTGCCCCTTGCAGATTCACTTTCTTTAAAAGGGGGAGGATTGAGGCTAGTTTCCAATTGGTAGGGAATATGCCTGAAGAAAACATTTGGTTAAAAATAGTGGGTAGGTGCGCGTCCATCACTTCCGGTAGAAGATGAAAAATCTTAGGGGGACATGGGTCTAAAGGGGATCCTGATTTAGTGGGTAGGAGTAGATTGATGACCTGATCTGAGGTCAAAGGTGGAACGGAGAGTAGTTCCGGAGGATTGATAGGATTTAAAGTGGCTAAAGATGCTTCCTCTTCCTCATCCCTATTAAATGTGGGTGGCGTACTTTGAGAAGAGGTAAGATTTTGGGACAAGGACATACAGAAACTACTATAAACTGATCTGACATAGAGCTTTAGTGGTGGAGGCAACTGTCAACTCCACATTTGATTATCGCTACTTGTTCTGTATTGGTCTCATACTAGATTCCTCAGCCACAGAAAGCTCAAAATGCCACTGTCTGATTGGTCTCTGGCCAGAAAGACCATGTCACCCAGACTAGACACACCCTTAGCTGGCTGTCCCGAAAGAGTGCATTCTTTGTAGGGTTGGCTACCTTATTCTTTCGTGTATTCATGAACGTGTCCCAAACTGTCTGAAACAGCAGCTCTTTCTATCTCATAATTTCTGTTCCATATTCCCAGTTTAAACTTATGTCTCTTTGTCACTTAGAGGTTCAGATAGAGTACGCGTTAAATGTATAATGAATCAGTCTTCAGTCGGCTCATGGATCCCTCTTCCAACACCAATTGATGTTACGTTAAGCTGTTTCGTAATGTTATTCCCTATCACTTTGTTATCCTGCGGTCTGATGTTTTACATTATTTCATGGTATGACCTGTTGTATTATGTTTAATAATTTTATCAAGCACAGGTATACTAGAACTGGTTTCATGGACCTCTAGTGAATGAGACGGAAAAAAGACCTTCTCTGCTCAAAAAGCTGGAAAAAGATCCACGTTTTAATTTAAGTCCTGGATTTTAATTGATAGTAAATTTTTATGTTTTTCGTTTTCTTGGCCTTCACAATATCTTTAAAACATTTCATGTAGGTCAAGATTGTTAGAGGAGCAATAAATCGACAAAAAACAGATTCCAGTTCCTGATTAAAAAGAAATACACACACAGAATCCCGTAGAGCAGCTATGAATCTCAATACAAAATGTTTCTGTCGTCCCGCGGACTACCATGAAAGTGAGCAACTAATCTGCTGGTTTCCCGCTTTATTTATCAACTCTCAGTCTCACAGAGGAGCAGACACTTGTGTGATGGGAGCGTGTCCTTCAGTTGTACATGTGCGACGTGGGTTCCCCGTCACTCCTTGATACATCGCTTAATTGGCCCATCTCACCATAATGATTGTGACGTCATGACGTTACCATCCCACCATAGGGGTTCCCATATTTAGTAACAAGTGTTGAAAGCAGCAACTCAGATAGTTATATCGATGAGGTGTGTGTGTTTGTGAGTGTGTTTCTGCGTGTGTATGTGTGCGTTCGCGTGTGCGCGCCCGCACGAGAGAGATACAGAGAGAGAGAGAGAGAGAGAGCGAAAGAGACTACTGCACTTCGGCTGCCCATGTGATATATTTTTCGGTGTGTCTTACTGAAACTTAAGTTATACCTTTTACTACACAAAAGCAAAAATAATTGTCGTTGTCTATACTTGTTCTGCTTCCTACTCGTGCCTATCAAATCTGGAAGAAGTATGTTATTTTATTCTGTACCGAAACCAGAATATACATGAGAGATGCAGGCACAGTGATTGTCACTGAGGACATTTAGAGGTTAGTGAAACCTCTGAATAGTGATTCACTAAGAATTCATTATGTTGTGTACAAAGGTAGATTGCAACCTATACCATGAGATAATTCTTAATTATAAATACTGTTCGGCGGGGGCAGGCGTCACCCAGGTGACGGGCAAGGGACAAGGAAGGTGCAGACGGTCCTGACATCATTTCCCTCAACTCTGTTAACTAAATTTCTATCTAGACATGTTTTGGATAGATGCAGGATTTTCTTTATGCAGTTTGTTTTTAGTGGATATTGTTTCATTGGCCTACCAGCTATTTTGATATTTGCATTCAGAGCAATCACCTATTGACCTGGAACACCCTCCCCCTGCACCTCAGAGCATCAGCGTCGCTCCAACAGTTCAGGAAGGACCTCAAGACCTGGAAGCTCAACCAATAGAAACAGGCAGCGTGATCCCGCAGCAGGACCCCACAATGCCTCGAGCCCCTCATGCGTGAAGCAGCGGCGCTATACAAATCCTGATTGATTGAAGATTTTGACAATTTGAATGACTAAAAAGGCACAGTTCGAGTGAGCGGCATCATGTCATGTCCATCTGGGCGGTCAGACAGATAGAAGATATGTTAATATTCCCTGAGCCCCAAAAGCTCTCACAACCGTAGAGATGTGGCTGGCCACTATAATACCCACAGCCGGTGATGTCACCGAGGATGGGCTGCAGGCATCAGGACAAGGGCATGGAGAAAGTAGAAGGATAATGGCACTATTATCCTCTTAACGTTCTCCTTGGCTGGAGAACGTCAGCAGGAATTTGCCAAGTGATTTTGATTAAGCAACCTCTAGCGCGCATTGCGAACATCTGCATTCAAGTCACTGATCCATCTTAAGTGGTCGAAATTGCATCACGTTCATTCCTGCGAGCACAAAAGGGCAGGAGGCTATGACAAATAATTTAGTATGCACTACTCAAGATCATACTTGATGTCACAAATTTGGATTTTGCATAAACCGATGTTAAATGCTGCATATTGAGAGCCGCCTCAATGATCCCAGGTATGCACGCTTACAAGGCTTGTTACCCTTCAGCCCTGGATGCATCGGCCCTGTCTGCTCCAATACGTCAAGTTTCAGTCTCCCCAGATGGAGCCTTGATTCCTTTGGAAAAAACAGCAGATTAAAACGTGAAGGAAATTGCTTTATCAACCATGGAGATAACATATGCAGAAGCTGCTCCCTCTGTGGGCTCAGGATCAGTATGCTGCCATGGCATGGCAGGACACAAAAGGGCATAGCGAAAGAGAAGTGTCATATCATCCAAGTCAGCGATTCTTAACCTGGGGTCCGCTGACTGCTGGGGATCCACGACACCTACTCAGAGGATCCGCGACTGTTTAGAAAATTAAATAACATTAGCAGACTGATAAGGATACATACATAAAAAAGGAAAATCTAAAACAGAAATTTTTAAAATTCTGTAAATATTAATGATGTTTAAATGGATGGTGAAAATTAAGATAGTATTCTAATCTTGATTTGTGGGAGCAGTGTAAGTACAGCAACAACAACAAAAATATTTGGTGGCCTCAACTGAAGCACTAGTATGCCGCAACAAAAAGAGAGCCTGCTTTAAAAGTGAAAAAAAATAGTTTTTAGGCTAGAGTCTAGCACTTTCTTTCGTTTTTTAGAATAAAACTAAATATTGAAAGGCTACAATGTTCCCCTTAAAATTAAAGTTTAAATTTTTGCATTAAATTAAAGTTTCAATTCTTGTATTTTTTTGTTTGTGAATTAACAAAAATATTTCAAAATGTTTGTATTTGTTCGATGCATACTACTTTCTGTATTTTTGTGTATTGCTTTGAAGTTCACATCATGGAAGTTGCTTAGGTTGGGTTCCCTAGCTTCCAGTAGTGACTCAGTGAGGGTCCACAGAAGTCAAAAAGTTATGATCCAAGACATTAGTTTGTTTTGCATGTGCTCAATTTAGTAGTGGCAACATTTCTCCCTTCTCGGATTGATGAAATAGTAATAATTAACAATAATGATTAGTAATGCACTTGACCCCTCTTTCAGAGTCTTTGCACAAGTTCAATGTTAACCGGCACAGTTTCTGGGGCCAAGGCAAGCATGCATGGCATTGAATGACAGCTATCCTCACTAAAGTCCTCATAAACGTGGCACAGTAATACCACAGTCAGTATCACCAATAAAGACCAGCAGGGCCACATCTATGCCAGGCAATTCTGAGTTTGGCTGCTGGAATGGGGACTAACATACGGAGACTGGTTCTAATTCCCACATGTCATTCTCGTCGGTGATTTTTCTTCATCCTTTGAGCAGGTGACATACTGGAGTGGAGCCACACGAGCTGCAGCATTCCTGTCACATGAATGCATGGCTTGTAGTCCAGGTGCGGCCTGTGGCTTTTGTTAACAACAGTCTGAATCAGTGTCACAGAGACAGAGAACATTACTGAATGGAAGTGACAGTCGAGTACACTACATTAGTTTATTCTAGGTTTATAATGTTCTTCCGAGCTATGTTTAAGGCTTGCTGTTTCAGGGTTTGAGCATGTTCAAGGCACTCATTTATAGCTGCACACTAATTCGGAGCACAAAAAATACCGGGGACTTCTAAGGGGTCCTTCTGGTTTTTGTGCCCCATTAACCCCCTCATTCGAAACAAGCCTCTAATGCTCTTAAAATGGATAAATGGCCGGTAATGGGGTTCTTGTTGCTGTTTCCCTCCAGGAGCATTTCAGGCATTTCAAGAAAGTATTAGGACTACCTCATACCTCCAGTTGTTCTCTGGAAATATCTCAGCCTTTTGCTCTGAGGGAGTTTTGTGGTAATGAGGGGCAGTTATTCCCCAGAAAACATGAAATATTTGAAATATTGAGGACATTGCAAATGGTAATGTTAATACAGGACCTGCCATTTCTGCAATATTTTACAGCTGGGGCAGACACAGGGACCAGCACAGATTTTGGGATTATGAATGCTTCACGTGGTCAATATGCGGCTTCTCCTCGCTATTCTTACATATCCTTAATAATCTGGCTATCAATTGCCAGAAAATGTCTAATAATGTCTACCACCGGTGCCCATTGCATTAGAAGCTACATTTGTAGGAATGAAAAAGCTCCCTGTTTGTTGCTTTTTGAGTGTTATGCTGTTAGGACACCCCACTCGCCACACTTGCACCAACTCCTAATATGGTTACATGGGGGTCCGCACTGAGCGCCGCGATGGGACTGCTACTCCCTCCACGTGGAAAAAAGAATAATCTACGCATTCTAAAACTCATAAGGGATGTCCTTTAATACACCCATAGGGTCAAGGCACTCCTACCATGACCCCTTCTGTGCTTTTCACCATCTAAAACAATCCCCCTGGACCGGCTCCGCTTCATAAAATGGCAGCAGCAACATTTTCTTCAGCTTGCGGCCAGCCAATAAGAGCACTTCTCCTGCTGCGTGGTTTTGCAATTGTCTAATTGCCCTGATGCACATTGCATGATACCAGAGGTTCATATCCATTCAGTCCCCAGCCACAGGACCAGCGGAAGTTGATTCTTGACCCAGTGCTTTGAGACCCTCACGGATGAGTAGGGCACTTCACAATTCCCTGATTGATTGATTGATTCTTACACATATTTCAGTATTTCAAACGTGTAAACCCGGTGATTTGGGTTACTGAGTTCTTTGGAGCTTTCCCTCTCCAGGCATCAAGGGACCTCCAACAAAGTTACTTTGTTACCTTCTATCAAGACAATTCTTTTTCGGTGTTACCCAGCCAGCACAATTGATAGCCACTACCCAGCATAGTCTTATCTGCATATTGTTTGATCCTATTAAAGTACTCAAGATGCATGTGAACATGGATGTCAATTACTGGTAGCCAGTGGTATCAGTTGATTAGCCGTGGCATGCCCTTCCGTATCCCTAATTCTGCTCTTGCTTTCTCTGGGATCACTCTTATGGGTGTCGAAGCACTGTGCTTCTTGTTTTGCCCCCTTTTTCAAATAAACCAGTAGTGAATTGTAACCTATAAATTACTACTGGAATAATAGAAAAAAACGCCCCTTGCTGCAGCCTGAAGCAGCAAATCCATCTGAGTAGCTGGCACTGCTGCTGCCACACAGGTGCCTGCACCAGCCATCACAGAGTTTGTCCAGGTCTGGAGAAGTCAAGCCCTAGCTTCGGGGGCCTGCCGTGCCTCAAGGCATCTCCATTAGTGACGTTCTGCAGCATCATTGGTAGAGGTAGCCCTGGGCACTTTAGGCATAAGCCCTGCCTGCCCAGGGCTATCCCTCAATGAGGCTGCCACCGCACTCCTATCTCATTACTGGGTGAGGTAGAGTTAGGTGCCTCACTGAATCTGTTATTTGCTGACATTTGTCACCTATTTTTGACGAAAAGGTTGTGAGATTATTAACCGAGTGGTCTCATTTTTGTTTTTGTTACTTATGTTGATAAGCAGTCCCTCTTGACTATGATCTAAGGGATCAAACTCTTGTTCCACTGAAACATACAAGGTAAAATATAATCATGTGTCTCATCCAGCACCCCATGCTGCCAGTCCCTACAATCACAACCAAACCTAGATGACCCAAAACTACATAGCAATCGCACAACACATAGTCCCAATCTCATACACATCACATCAAGTACACATCATCCAGACCTGGATGCCCAGCACCTACCTAAAGCTCAACCCAACCAAAACAGAATTTCTGCTATTTGCCTAGAACAACAAACAATAAACAATACAAACCTGGCTCTATTGCATCAACTTTGGTGTCTTCGAACCCTAACTTTCACTGAATGTCAAGTCACTTGAATTCACCCTGGACACCAAACTCACGATCCAGAAACACACTGTCAACAAAAAAAATAGCCTGGTGCCAGCTTGCTCTTCTAAATAAAGTTAAAAGGTTTCTTTCAGAAAATAACTTTCAAATTGCTGTTCAAGCACTCATACTTTCGCACCCGGATAATGGTAATGCCCTGCTCCATGGCAAAACTCCACATTGGCCCTTTCAAGGGCAGCCTACATGCCACAGCATGTCTCTTCCAGGGCCTGAAGAAATACGATCAGATCACCCCCATCTTGATGTAACTTCATTGACTCCCTCTTTGAAATCAGCTGCATTATTTATCAAAACCATCATCACCAGCACTGCCACTTATCCTTTGCACAAGCCCTCCATCTCTAGTGGCTCTCAGCACACCTACATCGAGGACATCATCAGACTGAAGACTAAGAAGAGTAAAAAAGGAAAAACAAGGCAGCAAGCCTTTTCAATCTATGCACCCAGAATCTGTAACAACATAGTTGTACCCATCAGGACCACCTCAACACTGCTCCAATTTAGGAAAGAGATGAAGACACACTTCTTTAAAGAGCACTACATCACATTGCATTAACAGTCCACAAGCCAGCTACCTCTCTTATCACTAGTTGACTTTATGCTGGACTTTGACCGTGTACAGCACTACGATGCCTTTTGGCTAAGTTCATGCTATAGAAATCCTACATACATACATACACAGATGCAAACATATATGCATACATATATACAACATACGTACATACAATACTTAATTTTAATTACAAACTATACATAGCTTTTATAAATATTTTATCCTGGACCAAAATGTGTTTGCTTTTAGGGGCCTAATTATGAGTTGCCCTTTTGCGTAGGCTGCATTGCCTTTCACCTGGAGACTGTGACTGCTCACAGGACGCAACTGTAGCCCTAGCACCCCAACAGCAAATAGGTTGTTGAGGGGCTAGGGGTTGGACACTGGATCCGCCTCTGGATGAAAGACAGGGTAAAAATCAGGTTCAGTATACTAGATTCTGCTAGTTATTCTGTATTTCTGAGAGGACCCTCATGATCCACCTCGTAATTTGCAGTAACTCTGACCCCAGAGTTGCCGATAGTTACCAATACACAAGGTGTCGCTAACTGAGATACTGAGTGAGTTAGCACCCACCTTATAATGCGGACCATAAGTGCAAGTTTATTTTTTTATACTCCATTGTGCCCTAACTCCTGCACAGCAAATCCTTCAGCAAGTTAATGAGTGAAAGCAAGAACATTTCTGCTTAAACATGTCTGTGAATCTACCTAGTCTACTGACTTGTGGGAAATTACATGGAACATTTTACACCTCTATCAGTTGTTTCATATGACGTGGTCAGTGGACCACTACTGCACTGTATGACCGTAGTAATTAGTCTGACTAAACAAAAGGGGGCATATTATCAAAGAATAGCGATAAACATCGCTAAGCGCGCTTAGCGCGTTTCTGTTTATCGCCGTCTATCGCTGAATTACATTGCCGTGTTAGCGGCGTATTATCAACGCTTTGCTAACAGGCGATGTAATTCCAGCGATAGACGGCGAGAAACAGAAATAGCGCGTGAAATCCAGCGATGATTTCACAGCGCTATGGAGAAGCTTGCTGATAGGGGAGTGTGGACCTAACCAGTCAATCCACCTCCCATTATCAGTATAGCTAAGTCGATTCAAAAGCAGACGTTCAATACCTGCGATAACCACGGTTAGCGCAGCTTTTTTAATCGCTTCGCGGTTCTGGGGCCGCGTTGATAATAGAGCGAAGTTGTGTCTGCGAGCGTTTCCATGACGTGTTAGTCAGGAACGCCTACTTTGCATGTCATTAGCGATATATATCGCTGACATGCAAAGTGGAAAAAAAAACAACAGCTAACGCCTGTAATCCTGCGCTAACGCCTGTTAGCGCAGGCTTGTTAATAGGGCGATAAAAATATCGTCGATTTTTCAGCAAAAAATTGCAGCAAAAGTGGCGATATTGCCCTTGATAATATGCCCCATGGTGTGCTTTTTTCATAGCTCTCAATCATGCCTATATTTTTTAAATTAGCTGAGATGTAATACTATTGCGAATTCAAATAAACATGGTGGTATCAATGTGATTTTTACTACTTTGCTTTGTTTTGTCATACATAAATGATTTCACTTCCCAACACTTGACAGTATGAACATGGTTTATGGAATTAGGGGCCAGATGTACTAATATACAGGCCATTAGAAGCAGTTGCAAATTAAACACAACTTTTTGCAACCAGTGTTTTTTGTATGAATAGATCGGCAGAACGAGTTTCCATTGACTGCAGTGATACGGATGGTGGGCAGCAAGGATCAGCAGACCACCATCCCTGTCATTGCATTCCAAAATGGGATACTTTTTTAAAGCAGCCCAATGTCAGTAAACGAATCAGGGCTGCTTTTTTTCCCTCCATTTTTAAAAACATCAGCAAAAGTGGAAGCAGTGCCTACTTCCCCTGAAGTTGCCACCCTGATTCCCAAAGGGGAAGGGGTGGAAAAGGGATTATTTTCCCTTTGTGAATCAGTTACCATCCCAACATTGTAGTCAGTTATTGATCACTGATTTGCAACCGAAATCACGTTTGCAAACAACTGATACATATGTTACCGATTCACAGTTTTGAAGCAACACCCAAAACAAGCCCCTTTCAAATTGTGGATCATTTCTAAACTCCGCTTGTGATTCAGGTAAACTTTCCCATATTGCAAAATGAGTTTGGAACTTAAGAAAAGTGATTTAACAGTCGTAAACCCTGCAATTTAGTGATTTGTTGGGTTTGCAAACTGCGAAATTAATTGTTACATCTGGCATTTCGAATTCCATAAAATGTGCCAATAAAACAATACTCTTACAAGAAGCACACAACTTTACCAAAGATCATCAGATACTAGTTCACCTATACTGAAACAGTTAAAAGACAAATAAGAGCTTTCTAGGATCAGTGCATAGCTATAATCCTTATCAAACAAAGAAATGGGGGCCACCGCCTGTCACTAAAGGTACTTCCGCCCACAAATTTATCCCACAGGATGGCCTTCATCCTTTGCTTCGATGCCCTGAGGATTCAATAGGCCAATGCCTCAACTATGGGAGAGATCGTTGCGACTGTTAGGAGGACCACTGTTCCTTTTACAGGTTCCTTTGGTGAGAAAGAAATCCAGTCGCCCTTTTGCG
Source organism: Calotriton arnoldi (assembly GCA_963921515.1). Lineage (NCBI taxonomy): Eukaryota > Metazoa > Chordata > Amphibia > Caudata > Salamandridae > Calotriton > Calotriton arnoldi. The sequence continues at coordinate 787,155 of CAWUFW010002412.1, forward strand.
GTCTGGAATTGTGCTAGATGCTATGATAGTAACTACAATTGCCCCTCTATTAAATATTAGAAACCAAGTGAACTATGTCTCTTCTTCCTGTAGTAGCCAATATCTTGGAATGTTTGGTGGCCTCTCTGCTCTATGAAATCTTAGAGCGCTCTAAATGTGTACATGGCTTTCAAGTGAATTTTCAAATGCACTGTAGAATGAGATTAGTACTGAATTCAGTGCTGGAAGACCTAATGATGGCAGATGATCTCAGCAATGTCTCTGTTCTGATTTTGCATGGCCTATCTGTTATACTTAACACCATCTACCAAAACATGTCACTCTCTAGAGATTGACATTCCTGGTCCTCACCATAGTTGTTTTCAGTTAATCCTGACTGGTCGATCCCACACTGTATCTCTTCCAATGTTTATATCAATTGCTCATCAGATCAACTATGGTGTTCCTCAGGGCTCGTTTTTGTTCCTTTGGGGCCTAATATCTACTTGGCACTCCTGGTCTTCTAATGCTGACGATATTTAGAATCTGCTCAATTTAAGGGGAGAATGTGGATACAACGCTGCAGCCCTTCATTCATCCCTTACAGGTGTTTGAAATTTAAAGGGGAAAACCTTTTGCAATGTGAGACTAAAAGAAGCCGAGGCACTGTGTGATGAGCAAGGGTAAACCTGTGGGACAATACTTTAGGCGTCCAAGCATGGGTTCCCGCTCTAATCCCAAACAATGTGAGAAAACTTTGAATTTTGAGGCTCATGGAGTGCAAGTTAATGCTGCTCCTTTCAAATGCTTCTTTCAATTAAAGGTGTATGGACCAACTATATCATGTATAGAGCATTATAAAACTATGGTAGGCCAGTGCTTCATTTGCGCCGGTGGCTGCCGATGGGAGCCACTCATTGTTGGGGACCTGAACTTATGTTTCCTCATCAAACATTTCCCAAGGTCAAGCGGCAAAAAAACACAAGAGGAAAGAAGGATGAAGGGAAAGATGGAAAAACCATCACAACGGGAGAAAGCAGGAACCTGCAAGAGTGAGATAAAGGGCAGAGAGTATCTGGTAGTGGATTGAAGAGGCATGAGGTGGAATACAGACTAACAGCCTTGATAGTTTGCAGGGAGACATTTAATAGCACCAGCCAAGGTTTTCTGAACAGAGATTTGTGCACCGGCACTCATTCTTTGACAAATTAAGCACTGTGGTAGGTGTTACTGTAAGCTCCAGGCTGGGTGATGGCAATGCACTGGGTCGTAGCTTCTCTAAGTACTTTTTGGAAAAACCACATGTCTAATACAATAAATCTTCTCTGGTGATCAACATGCAGGTTCACACATGCTACTCCTTTATTGCACCAACGTTTTGGATGCTGATGGAAGGCAATCTGGTATGAGTAATTTTGTAAAGCTCCTGTGATTTATGCACTGATCCCTATTTTAAAGGGACAGACTACTTATTGGATCTACAAGACATCTGTTTGCTGTTTTCCAGATCATTTTCTTTAGCACCAAGGAACCTGTATCTATATGAATCATAAACATACGGTTACATCCCTTTCTCTGACCATAAAACACATTAACTGAGACGTCCAACTTATTCATGATGGCTGTCAAAGGTATCCATATGCCAGATCTTAGATTCCTCCAGAATTCCTTCACGGCAGGACACTCTAACAACACATGGAGTCTATCTGCACACACAAAACAACAGTTTGGAAAATATTGCTCCCTTTATTTAGCCCTTATTGCTTTATTTATTGAGCTTAGAGTTCATTATAGATCAAACATTATGCAATAGTATTGCATTCAATATTTTGTGGCTGTTTTTGGATGTGTATTTTGACAGTTAAATTAACATATCCTATGGTTACTTGGTCTTTGTCCACTCTGAAGAGCAGATGGCCTTCTTTATAATGTAGTACTAATATTGTGTAAACTGTGATCAGACTGGTCCACTTCAGGGATGTATTTGTTATTTCAGGGTTTCATGACAAATAGCTCCACAGGTTTTTCATAAGAAAATCCAAAATCTGTAAATACTTTAACAACCCTTTGGAGTATATACTGAACTTCTCAAATATGGGCTGGGATTATAATTTGAAATCTTTAATGTGTGATAGATTGTCTGTGAAGAGGTCAAGGTCACCATTTAAGAATTAATCTAGAAAAATACTCAGAATATGTAAATTATTTCAAAAGCCAGTGTATCAATGGTCATTCAGAATACCATGTTTCTATATTATTTCATGTCTTGCTTCAAAAAAGCATTACAATTTAATTTGATTTTCTTGAAATACCACAGATCACTCTATTCAGTAGTCTTATATATTTGATTTTAAGACTATAACAAGGCAGGGCCATGCAAAAGAATCATCTTCCATTACATACACCACACATTTCCCTAAATTAGCTGAATTCTTCAAGAACACATGCCACTTCATCAAAGGACTTTAAGAATCCTCCAATTTATCTGGGCTTCTTGTAACACTATTATTGGAAGGTGGTTTATTAGCAAAGGCAGGTAGGTATCTACACTTAGTAATAACCCCACAAGCACAAATATGGTCCAGTCAAGTTCTCAATAAAGTAAGACAGGTGTGTAAAGCATTTTAAAACACTAATACATTAAATAAGACACAACACGCAATAAAAATCTAACACCAGTTTGCAAAAATAGAAAATATGTTTATGATTAAAATGACACCAAAATGACAAAAATCCAATATAGGGAACAGGAAAATGATACACTTTTTTAAAGATTAGATAGATTCAAGCTCTTAAAAGCCAAAAGCGCCAACCTTGGGACATCTACTAGCACTTGACCGGGACAAAGTCAAAGTTTCAGGCTAACCGCGTGGGTCGGATACAATGAGCAGTAGGGCCCGGTCAAGTGTTTACCTTCTGACGTAGTCACTTTTTTGAAGCTTTTTCTCTCGACGACGAGGAGCGAGGCTCCTCTTCAGGTCGGCTTGCGAGTCGACTATGGTGGCTTGCTTCAGCACAAGGCCTCAGTGAAATCCTGGAGATCTTGAAGCTCCAGAGCTTCCAGCATGACAGACCTGAATTTCAGGCAGGGTCATGGTTCGACGTTGACGGCTTGACTCTTGACGATGGGTCAGTCAATTGATGGAGTTTTTTCACAAAAAATCTCCAAAGGATTCCAAACTTCTGGATATTCTTCCAGAGGGTCATTTTTAGCCATTGAAGGGCCCACAACACCAGCCCAAGGTTCCAGAATCTCTGAGTTGCTCCTTGGGCAGTTGGGACTACAAGACCCACAATGCACCTGACCAAATCCTTAAAGGTCCACTGAACACTATCCAGCTGGGTTCTTCTTGGAGGAGATGATGCAGGTGGAGCTCATTTAACGTGTTGCTTTCAGGGAGTTCACTCCTAAAACTCTTAGAGTCAGGCAAAGTTCTTCTATTGCTGTAGCCCAAAGTGTGCAGAAGGTGCAGTCCTTTGCAGTGCAGTCCTCTTGGTGCAGGCAAGGGGTTTATCAGGGCAGTCCTTCTTCTTCTTGTTTCTTCCAGGCAGGGATCCGAGTTGCTGGGTAGCTCTCCCATATTTATCCAGGTTTCTGGGCAGGCAAGAAGGGCTCCCAATGGGGTGCACGGTGCCACCCTCAATGATGACCACTTCCCCTGAAGTGTGGCATATTCTTGTCCCAGAAAGCACTCTTCTTTCCAAACCAAAATGGAGAAAATCTCTCCTGGAGCTTCAGGTCTGGCTAACCCACCCTAAAAGTGTGGCTAGCTTCCCCTAACACTCCCCTTCCAGCCCCGCTGCTAATTCAATTACAGGGGCTTCCATCTGGCTGGGGTGCAGGGAGTGGGGGGTGGGCCTGGGTCCTGCCCAAGTGTCTTTCCCTCTTTGAAGACCAGTTTGGCTACCAAGCCCCCTTCCTGACTTTTAGCCTTCAGCTTGCAGATCTCCTCCCACCAGATGTTTCTTTGTTTCAGGACACTTTACACCACATCAGAGCAGTTTGGCTCAGCCTGTCAAAGGCTGGCCGACCAGGAGAGTCCACTCTACAGCTGGATTCTATAACTTTTTTTCTGTCATAGCTATAATAAATCCAACCTTGGCAAGTTGTTGGATTTATTCTATTATTTAGACACTTTGAAGTATCATTTTAGCTCCTCCTGTCAATAGTTAGACTTTATTAAAGTTTAATGAAGCCTTCCCATGTTAACCTATGGAGCTAATGCACTACAATGGGGAAAACAAAATTGGCAGTTTTTCCCACACCAGAGCTTATAAAACATATTTTATAATGTCCCTGCTTATTTTAACACAGCACCCTACCCTTGGGGCACCTAGGGTAGACCTTAGCGGTGACTTATATGTAAATAATAAGGTTGTTAAAAACTTTCAAAGTACCTTTAATTCCTTTTTTTTCTAATTTTATTTATTTATTTTAACTTCTTTATTTGATTTTACACCATAATACACATAGTAGCCCCCCCCTCCCCAACAAACAGACACTTTCCCTTAAGATAGCAAATTCATACAAAGTTTAGATAGGAAAAAAAAGAAAAAAACAAGAAAAAAGAACAGATAAACTTCAGAACAAACATCCCCCCATACGTCATCACATCTGAGTATGCTTGCCATGCCTAATAATATTTTGTGATTCCCAATTACTGAAGGGAAGCCAGGCTCTAGACATTTTTTCCCGTACCTTCTTAATCATTCGGGAATAAATAGCCCTTTCAAGATAATACATTTAAACTAGGCGTGCAAACCATTAACCCGATATTTGTAAAGCGCGAACAAATCACCCCTAAGGGTCTCAAGGCGCTGGGGGCCGTCGGCAAGTTTAAGCGAGCTATTGCCCAGAGTCGCATGGTGCTGGGCTGAGCTGCCGCCGGAGCCGGGGATCGAACCGTGAGCCCCGTGCTCCAGAGTCAGCTGCCCTGGCCAATGAGCCACACCTCTCCCTCTCCTTGATGAAACACTGGGGGGGAATGGTCAAGCCAGGCAGTTGTCAAACAGATCCAATAAACAGCCATGGCGATAAACATGAAAGGTTCGCCATTGGATAGGGCTGTCTCATCATGGACCCCTAATAGGATCCACCGAGGAGACAGAGTGATATCTATCCCCAGTTTGTTAACAAGAAAATCATTAATCCCTGATTTGAGACCATCTAGCGCTGGACAGGTTGCCAACAGATGCACAAGATCCACACCATACTCCCTACATCTGGGACACCCTGTCCCGGAGGTTTCCCCCCATCTGGCTACCTTCCCAGGTGTAATGTAAAGATTAAAACAGGTCTTAAAATGTTGGGCCTGTAGATTAGCAGAGATTAAAAACATCTGAGCACCTGCCATTGACCTCGCCAGATCACTCGGTTGAGCATTGATCTTATCCACCCAGCCCTGAAAATGTTTGGCCATGTCATCCTGCATTGTGTTGTTTAGAAAACTATAGAGGACCCTTATCCGGATTTCATCAGCCAAAATCAGTTCAACAGTCTCTGCCTTGTTAAAACCAATCATCCCACCACCTTTCTTCCTTAAAAAATCTCTTATTTGTAAATATTTTTTTAAATCCCTATGGTGTAGCTTAAAATCTTTTCGCAACATTTCAAAAGTCTTAAAAGAATTAAACAAAAAGAAATCTCCAAGTGTACAAAGTCCATGTGACACCCATTTACCCATATAAACATCATGAAATCTTTCCGGCAACAGCAGGTTGTCCTGTATTGGGGTGTAATAGTTAAATCTCCCCAGACCGATTTTTTTACAAATTTTACCCCCGATACGAAAGGCCGCGGTTAAAACTTTACAGTGGACTTTTTTATAGTAGCCAAATTCAGTTTGCCAAAATAGACAGCCCCTACTTTTGTCCCCTATAAGGACCTCATATATAGATGGCGTCATATCATCTTGTCCGAGGAAGCTCCCACCTTACCTAGGAGGGCTGCCAGTTGCTGCAATCCGACAGCCCAATAGTACAATTTAAGGTTGGGGACTGCTAACTCTCCGTGATCCTTTGGCAATGTTATAAATCTGAGAGCACGCCTGGGATTCGCATATGCCCGCAGGAATCTGGTCAGCATCCCGTCAAGGAGTTGAAACCAGTTATTACCAATCTCCAGCGGGATAGCCCGAAAGAGATAGAGGATCTTGGGAAGGAAAATCATTTTGATCAGGTTACTCCTCCCAATCAGGGACAGCCTTAGATTGTTCCATCTCCCGAAATCCTGTTTGGCCTTTTGGATTAAAGGGGTAAGGTTAGCCTCCACAACCTTTCCAACATCCGAACTAATAATTACACCAAAGTAGGTTGCCTCCTTAGTAACCCGCTCATCCAATAGGAATTCATCTTTATTGATGATAACTTGGGTTTTCTCCCTGTTCAACAGATACCCAGAAAATTGTCCAAATCTCTTAGCCTCCTTCTCGATCTCTAGAAGAGCACCACTGGGTGCGGAGGTAGCAATAGCCAAGTCATCGGCATATGCCAAAATCTTCGTCTCCCCTCCTGGCAGTTTAATTGGATGGATTGCATGGTTACGATGGATTTGCCTGATCAAGGGGTCAATATAGAGCACAAACAAAAGGGGGTAGCAGGGACACCCTTGCCTGGTACCCCGTTCGATAACCACCTCTTCAGAGTTGCCCCCCATAAGAGAAACCACAGCTCTAGGCTGATGATAAAGGGCTTTCACCGAGCTAATAAATCCCCGGCCAATCCCTTTATAGGACATTACTGTCCAAAGAAACGGCCAGGAGACCCTATTGAACGCCTTTACGGCGGTCAAAAGAATTAGGGCGGTAGGATCTTGTGTAACCCCTGCCGCATCGAAAAGGGTAATCACCCGCCGGATGTGGTCGGTGGTGCCCCTGCCAGGGATAAAACCATGCTGCACAGGGGATGTGAACCGGTTAATAACTGTCGATAGACGGGTGGCCAAGATTTTAGCATAGATCTTAGAATCGCTCTTTATAAATGTGATGGATCGATATGAACCCAGCTCCCTAGGAGGTTTATTTTTTTTTTAAAACACCACTATCTTGGCCGTAGACCAACTATCAGGTGGGGGCAACCCTTCCTTGACCTCCTAGAATAGTTTGGTTAGAAACCCTTTCAATGCCCCTGAAAATATCTATAAATAAAGTCCGTGCCCGTCGCCTTTCCGGATTTTAAACTATCAATAGCAGCACCTATCTCTTCTATAGAAATGGGCAAGTCTAACAACTCCCTGTCTTCTACCGTGAGAATCTCTTCACCCAGTTCAGAAAGATATTCCCCCATGATTAAAGCATCCTCATTAATCTCCTTAGAGTATAGATGTTGATAGAATTGTTGAAAGGCCACTCTGATCCCAGCCTGATCAGATTTAATACCAAACAAAGGATCCCTAATTTCCGTTATCTGGCCCTTAACAAGAGACTGTCTTGTTCTAAAGGCTGGATGTACCTTTAATTCCAAAGTCGAATGTGGACGTAGTTTTATTTCAAAAGCAGCCTGGGCTGGCTTTCAAAGTGACGGCAGGCAACAAAGCAGTGAACACTGAAGTGCATTAAATCTGCTGGGCCTCTAACCCTGTATGCACTAACATATACTAGGGGCTTACAGGTAGGTTATCATACCAATTGTAATTTCACCTAATTACCATATACCTTTTAAACAGAGCACTGGCCCTGGGCCAGTTTAGCAGGGCCCAGGGCAACATCAGATTCAGTAATCACCAGTATCAGTCAAAAAATTGGGGTGATCAGGTCAAAAATTATGACTTTCTCACAAACATAATATCTTTGTTTTTCCTAACTTTTGTTCGAAATGGTACCATGAAGAGGAATTGTAGCACAGCTTCAAGAATGTGAATCTGAGTATCTGAGTTGGTTCAATATTTATCACAGCTAATGGCCCTAATTCATGTTATAATCTTCTCTCTGAATTTTGTTCCTCAATTGCAGTAGAATTCCGGGAAAGGTTATTGAATTTCTTATTAATATTTAGTCATTTTTATACAGGAAAATGGGGGATTGCCTGACTCAAAAGAAAGGTAGCATTGATTCTGAAATTTGTGATGGTATCATACAATTAAATTACCCATGCGGCCACATTGTAAACACCAGAAGTATAATTAGGATAAGTCTACTTCTCTAATTGCCTACATTCCTATCCTTTAAATGCCGAACTGGATTGCATGCAGTTTAAGCAGGAAATGGATACCTCATTGGGCAGGAGAGTTTTGGAAGTTGAGGTGGCGGTGTTATCCTGCAGTCTACCTTTCAGCAGCTTCGAACACTTATAAAGCCACTTTAAGGGTGATGACTTAGGCTTAAAATACATACTGGATGTAGTATGGATAATGCTCCTTCTATTATCTTGTAACATGCAGAGCTGGGTGGTGTGTTTTGCAAGCAGTATATGCAGTTAATATGTGTCTGATGACTGGAATGGCTTTTCTTGTAGAATGCTGCATGCACTACATATTGAGGCAAAAAATCTTTAGCTGGAACCGCACCACTGGATTCCATTGGGTCGCAGGCTAGGATTCCCCTTCATGGGCTGGGGGGTTATTAAATGAGTATGCAGTATGAATATTTTCTTAAAGAGTAAAATTCCTAACAAGGATGGAAATTGGATGATCTCATATTATAATAGAAATAGAAACATCAGCTCTTCTCACCTGCCGGATGGTCCCCTTGGAGACGAGGAAGAGATACACCATATATCCTGGAATGAGCACCATGGATGAGAGAGCCATCAGCCAGCCAATGCCCTGCCCCCATGCTGGATAGACATACTTCCCAAGAGTCAGAGGAGTCATTTCTACCACACTGAATATGAACACACCCTGAATGGAGATAAGATGAAGGAAATCAATATGGACAGTTCATAAGGAAGGATTACTACTTGATAACCTGTTTGTACTAGTGCGAGGAGGAATAAGACAATATCCAAAACCTGGTCAGAAGAACTTTATAGGAAGGTCAAAGAGGTGGTTTCTATTTATTGCTCAATAGCATTTGATATGATGTGATAATGCAACAAACAGGCCTAAATAGAGCATCTCAAAATGCGACAAGGAGTTCCTCCAAATTACATATTGTTGAGCTAATGGACTATATAGATATTTGGACACTTTGAGTTCAAAAGAATGACTGAATGGAAATCCAAAACTCAGGTTGTCTGTCGTGTAATCATGGATTTTTGTATAAAAGAATTCTGGGAAATATTGCTTAAAACGCTATGGTCCTCATTGTGAGTGGTCAAGTAAATGGACCGGATTTCTCCCCACCCCTGGACTTACCATTACTGGATCTAACGGTAACCTTGGGGGTGGGGAAAATCTTGCCCATTACAAGCTGGATCCTAAGGGTCCACAAAGAAATGAGGAATTACTGGTGGGTAAGGTAATTCCGGGGCCAATTTCCTTAGTAATTCCTTTTTTTCCCCCAGCACTTTCACACAGACTTCAACAGCCAAAGTCTCCAGGTGAAAGTAAAGAAATCTGCATTCTTGCTACAGCTTTTATTACTCCAATGAGGCAAGTAACTGCTGCTACCTTCCCAATAGGAATTAGGAGGCCTATGTTTTGTGACCAGTTCCCACGAGTTGGCACCAGTCTATCCCAGAAGACAGACCAATGTGACTTGAAGATTGTATTTATTTAATTTATTTAATATTAATGAAAAAGCTCCTGGACTGCCTAGTATTCATGCAATTTACATATAAATAACATTTGCATTCCGTTAAACTTTATAGAAGTAAGCATAAAACCCAAAGATAATTTATTAAGTTAGAGAATTGACAGAATTTTTAACACTAGCATAGCTAAAATTGTATTCAACTACACATCGTTTGGGGGACCTTATACTAGCAATTTTATGGAAGAGATGGATCTAAAGCCAATAAGGGTGAGCTCTTTCGTGATGTCAAGTATTAGAGAATTCCAGTCTTGCTTTATGTTTTCTGGACTGTCCTCAAAAACACAAGCTCTGGCTTCACATTGTATTCTTTCTTGTTTCTCTGCTGCTTTCCTCCTGTTTGGTGAGCCTGTTATTAGAACATACTGTTGTCATTTGTGAAATAGTGCTGAAAATTTGTGAATACAGACTGCTGCTGTGCTGTGGGTGTTTACAGAATGTCTCTGTAAGCATGAAGCACTTGTAATGTTTTGAGGACCAGCCTTGAAGTCACAAACTGTGGCTACAGGTTACTGTGCATATTATCAGAGAGGTTTACCAAAAATGGGTAGCATATGCTAGTGGCCACGTTTGTGTTTACTGGATCTCTCTAGTAAACAAGAGTAACTTGTTTTTTTTATAGTGCTTCATACCACTCTTCTGACATTTCTAAGCACTGAAAATAACGTGTTACCAATATCCAAATCAATGATGCACAATGGAACAACCTTCGGAAGGATGTAAAGCTGGTTAAAGCTTGTGACATTTGACCTTTGACTGACAAATGCATCATTGTGTCTATATACCGACTGAATTCCATGCAGGCAGGTCTCTGCCCAACATACGTTGGTCATGGTTTTAAGAGTTTGGGGACTAGTTTTGGTCAACCTTCCTGGTGATAATGGAAATGTACAATAAGGGTTTAGCACAGAGTTTAATCAAACATAGGTGGACAGAATCTGCTTCTGGCTGTGTTCACCCACCGAGAATGACATTACAACCTCCCAGGAACTGTGGGACAACCTTGCTGACTTCTTCCACGACAGTCTACGAAAACCTCAAACGCCAATACTCCGCCGCTGACAGCATCAACCAGCTCACTCCCATGAACACAAACCCCGAACACCAGCTCACCCATTGGGACCGCCTCTCCATACAAGATACTATATCCATCATGAACTCCATGCACTTAGGAGCACCCATGGACCCATGCCCCCTTCAACTTGTGAAGCAATACAATAGGTGACGAACTCAGGAAACACCTTCATCATCTTGGCCTCCTTCCCTGAGGACTGGAAACACGCAGAAGTGAAGCCCCTCCTGAAGAAACCGACCCAGCCAAATCCAAGAATTATTGGACCATCTCTCTGCTCTTCTATCCAGCAACGGTCCACGGAAAAACAATCAACCAGCAACTTACTCGACACCTAGAACACCACAACTTACTGGACCCCCCCCCAATCTGGATTTCGAGCCAACCACAGCACCGAGACAGCCCTGATCGCAGTCACCAATGACATCAGGGCCCTCCTGGACCACTACGAAACAGCGGCCCTCATCCTCCTGCACCTGTCAGCCGCGTTTGACACAGTTTCCCATCACATCCTGATCAACAGACTCTCCCACATTGGGATCCAAGAAGACGCCCTCAAATGGATCGCCTCATACCTCACCAGTAGAAACCAGAGGATCTGTCTACCACCGTTCACCTCGGATCCCAAGAAAATCATCTGCGGAGTCCCCCAAGGATTGTCCCTCAGCCCCACCCTCTTCAATACCTAAATGACCCTCCTGGCTGACACCATCATATCACACGGACTCAGCATCATCTCTTATGCTGACGACACCCAGCTCATCCTCTCACTGGATGAAATATAACTGTCTCAAACTCAACACAGAAAAGAAAGATGAAGGTCCTCATCTCACCATGGAACCACGCCTGGTGGCCCACGGAACTCACCACCCCGGCCCGACAGACCACTCCCGCAACCTCAGTCAGCATCATATTTGACAGTAAGCTTTCAATGAAGTAACAAGTCAACACAGTCTCATTTGCCTGCTTTCACATCATCTGCATGCTCTGCAAGATCTTCAGATGGCTCCCAGTCAACACCAGAAGGACTGCCATGCAGGCACTCTTCGCCAGTAGACTGGACTATGGAAATACACTCTATGCAGGAATTTCTGCACTCCTTCTGAAGAGACTCCAGACCTTACAAAACCCAGCAGCAAGACTCATCCACGACCTCCCTAGAAGGACCCACATCATGAACCACCTCAAGAAATGACACTGGCTCACGATCCAGAAGAGATGCCAGTTCAAGAAGCTGACCCAAGCCTACAAGGGCTTACACAATGAAGTTCCAGCATACATCAACAAACGCCTGACCTTTCACCAACCAACCAGACACCTTCGATCTGTTTCCCTTGCCCTCGCAGACACCCCCCGGATCCGCCAAACCAACAGCTGAGGACGCTCCTTCTCGCACCTGGCTGCCAATGCATGGAACAGCCTTCCCCTGCACCTCAGGACCGCACCTTCACTCCAGCATTTCAGGAAGGAACTCAAAACTCAGCTGTTCGACTGAACATTCCACCATGCAGCAGTCAACTTCTCCAGTGCCTCGAGACCCTCACGGGTAAGTTGCTGCGCTTTATACATGTCTGACAAATTGATTGATCTAATTTCTAGCAGTCGTACATGGGAACACATATTATGGCTCATTGTAGTGCTCCCATTAAAACTTGGCCTCTAATTTGTTTCCATGAAATACAAACAAGGTTTGCCAAACCATACTTACTGTTATCCTGTGACAAGGGCCACTGCTGCATATTGATCCTAACAGACTCCTAAGCTTCTTTCAACACTACAAATGCTGTTGAACACATTGTTCACTTCAGCATACAGCAGGAAAAGTGTGTTAACATGGTTTGTGCCATACTTACAAACCAGACCCATCATATCAAAGAGGGCTCATTCCTTCCCAAAACTGAATTTATGGCTTTGTCCAGTCACAGCTATTTGATGTTTTCAAGGCACACCTTGCTGCTATCATAGGCTCCTTGAAGAGAGGATGACGATGAATATGCCAACCTCCACAACTTGACTATTCTCTCTACCATTAGAATAATCTAGTCCTCTTGAAGACACTCCTCATCAGTTGACTCTCAATGTCCTGGCTGTTCAGATGGCTTGTAACAGCATGGCTTCTTCTTTTTCAGCTTCTAGGATACTGCTTTTCAAGGCTGTGTGATCTTTTGGGACATTTGCAATGGAAGGTGACCTCTGCAAGCCCCGCACCTGAGTGACTATTTGGTTCTACATCACCAGGTTCCTCAGAGCACTATTCTGCTGCCTGATAATTTTCATATATGCCTACAGCCCAAAGTGCTGTGATGCCACCAAAGCGATATCCACCTTTACAAAGTCACTTAATAAATAAGAACATTTAAAAAAAAAAGCCAACCTCAAGATTTCTAGTACAAGTGGAGTAGGCACTACATGACCAAGAGTGGTGCAATTTGCTTTTTACATGAACCTGTAGGTACAGTACAGACAAATGCAGGATAATCATCACAAACACACACACACACAAATATACATATATACTGGCAGACTGCATAGAAGACCATATTATGACTTCAAAAGTGGGGTTACTTGGTGACAGTTGGAAACCTTCTATTCCCATGTGAGCAAATAATTTTGCAATCACCTCTGTAGCCCTGAGATCAGATTACGCTTCCACATCATCCAATGCCCAATGCAAAGCATACAGTGGTAAGCCAGGCATCTTGAGCTGCATATGCTTCTTTTCATGTGGAGGGGAGCAGTTCTGCTGCTAGATACCTGTTTTGTGGGAGCAGTGTGGCGGGCCAACAGCTTTGGGCACATAACAACAGCTGCACATAAGAGCCACAATACTCCATGGAAGGTAAGTGTGGTGAGTGTGTTTTAAGTAAAAGATATATTAGAATTCCTCTCACCACTCCCCCAATGGGAGCAAATGATTTGCAGGCTTATGCCTTTTAATACTCTACTCTTCTATGACTCTCATTGTATGATTGTTAGTTTGTCTGCTTTATCAAGCTATTTCCCGTTATCTACTAGCATGCGTGTCCTTTCTTATCCTTCAATGTTCTCCTGCTTTCAGCTTGGTGATTTAGGTCTTCACTTCCATGCTACACATTGCTTTTCCAAAAGCAATCTTACCCTCTTTTTCAAAGCAACTCTCCTCCTACCCACACCGCAAGTTCTGATTTAGACTTAGAGCCTGATATACAGTCTGGTTACAAATAAATATAATCCAATTTGTGGAGGAAGTGGTAAATTCTTCATAGGAGGATTCTCAGTGGGTGAATAATACCTCATCAAAATTAAATTTTCCACAAGGATAAAGTGCCACTACATCAAAATCAATGTCAGAATGCACAAGCTAAAAAACAGCATAAGACCAATATTTCTTGTTGTTAAAATGGAACATTATTGCACAGTAATGTCCTACCAGGCAGACAAATGGAGTGAAGTAGGCCCAGCAAAGCTTCCACCAGATGCATGGCTTGTACCCAATCATCTCTTCAATGTTGTCATAAAATCTGTCCACACCTGGGGAAAAACAAGTGACAAGATAGTAAAACAAAGGGCAAGCCTTCTCACTCAGTAATGCATGGTGAACATATGTTAGAGGCAGTTCAAACATGAGCCTGCCACGCAGCTCTCTTCTGCATGAGCAGTAGCCATGTTTTAATTTTTCCAAACACGGACAATACAAATATGTCATAGAGATACCTGAATAAATCCCCAGTAACTTCTATCTCATGTAAAGGGTATATTGGGCTATTGGGATATTGTAGGGGTGTATGAAATTTCTGTAATTTGCTATTGCATAATTATGCAAAATTTGGGGCAATTTATGTGAAATTACGCATAATTATGCAAAATGCATATCTGTCATTTAGAGACATATTTTATCAATGTGGCAGAATGGCATAAGTTTGGAAATTTTGTCTAACAAGCTTAACCCAAATATCCAGAAATAGCGCAAATTAGTCTGGAGTAATTTAATTTTTTTCATTTATAAAAATTGCCAGAACTCAGGAGTGGTGGACAGGTTGAACTACAGGTACACCTATCAAAATTAGTCAATAAACAGAGAGGGTGCTTAGTTTCTGCATCCCACAGCAGCCATGACAAACTAAGATCACTGGTTTTGTAGCATGTGATTTCCTAAAATTTGGGACATTCTTTGGGGTTTTCACATCCACACATTTTAAATCAAAGCAACCAACACTGTAGACTCTGCTACTTAGAAAAAGAGTAGGGTTAGATATATTTACTTCCTGAAGAAACACCACTTCTTGGCCCAGCTGGACAGCAAGGCATCAAACATGTAGACCAGACACAAGGACTAAGGAATAACTGATCTTCAACTAGTCCATATCAGTTTTCAATCTTGCCATAGATTGCCAATGTCATTGTGCAGAATAAAATATGGAAATCTATATAGACAATTCAATATACCTCACTGTACTAACTACCCACTATCACCACTGATTCACTATAACACATCAAGAGCAGGAAAATTATCTCTACCACAGAGTACTCAGCTGAAGGGCTCGCTGGGCACTGCATCGCCCACCCATCGTGGAGCAGGACCCAATGATGAAGCATACCATCTCTGGTGGGGGAGGGTCCTTGCATCCGTGCATCCTAAAAAGGATATCTCTGATGATCAATGTAAAATAAAAATATCCTCTTGTTCTCTACCCTCGATGTAGGTTAGTAAATCTTAAGGAACATCACATTTTTATGTAAATGGTATAGTTTGGGGAGGACATGAGATGGACTGACAACACTCTCCCATTCACCTGTTTGCTTTTTGATTTAATTGAAATTGTGCCTGGGCCTAATATCTAGTAGGGTCCTCTTTCATTTATCAATCTACTATTTCTGCCCGCAAAATCATATTAGACATTGGAATATAGAAAGCAGCTCGATAATGTATATTTTTGTCAGCGGAATTCCATTGGTGATTCGAAGAGGGTCTTGAACTTAGATATTGTCAGACCAAAGCATATTTTGTGGTTCTGATGAAAGAAGTCAAATGGCTGTGAACTAGCCTTTATATGCTTGTTAAGTTATGTGCATTGAGGTCATATAAATGCTGTTCCAGAAAATATGTTTGCCAATTATCTCATCTGGAGGGTCAGGAGCCATTCTGGTACATCCTGGTTGCAAAGAGATCGTGATACAGCAGAACAGGGCTTTTGTTCCCATGTTCAAGTAACATCAAACAGAATTCTGATGGACAAATGTCTGCAATAAATTGTATACAAACTACAATGCTTCAAAAAGGTTTCCTCAAAAATATTGTTTATTTTTCTAGAAAAGATAATATTACCAGCAGACCTGGGAATGAAATCGAATTCGCAAAGTTGTTAGCTTTTTTGGAAGCATATTAAAATGATAGACCTAATGCAAATGCAGACTTAAGTAAAATTAGGTTAGTTGACGGTTAGTGTACATGTACTCATGTGCTGATGCATGCGTGCTTGCATGTATGTGCATGTGTTTGTGTGTCTGTCTGTATGTGTGTCTTGGTGTGTTTCACTGTGTGTGTGTTTTACTGTGTGTGTGTGTGTGGGCATGTGTAACCCACGCTGTGGGAACCGACTCAGTCCTCAAAGCATGGGCTAACCTTGTCAGAACCTGATAAGCACTATCTTTGTGAGGACCGGTGCGTTGTGAGGACCAATCGCAGGTGTGTGTTAGGTACTTTCAAGCAAGTGTATCAAAAAACTAAAAGCAGTTATATTTGCTTCGGTCTGCTTTATAGCCTTCCCTACTATCAAAGCGCGCGTGGAGTTAGCATAGTAATTACACACTTCATTACAGTCAATGGCCGGTTCTCATAATAATAGGTATGTTATTTTGTGGGTGTGTGTGTTTTGGCATGCGTGTGTGAGAAATTCTGTAGGTTTTGAGCCTATGATAGTGATGCGTGCTGCCTGGCATGTGATGAGTATACCTGGAATGAAGAGGCAATAAAATGGCAAACTATTGTGACATCTCGTACATTATGGTGCCGCCCAAATATGATTGAGATTACTGCCACATAGGGGCAATCCCTGGTACACGATAGCAATAAAAGAAAGTAATGCCAGACATACAGCGGCAATACCTTCAATATGATGTTTATGCATGGGCATATTAGAAAGTAGTTTTGCTTGTGAAGTTGGCAAGGTGTAGTTTGATGTTTGGCAGCAACATTATTTACTAAAATTGAAAAGAGGGTAAATGAGGCATTTTATGAAAACGTCTTCTTAGCTGCATTCTATGGCCCTATCACATCTGTACATGTCAGCACAGTGTTGCAGCACTATCTTTGGCAAGGAACCCATGTCAGCACAAGACTGGTCCAATCATAACTCATAGAACTTAGACTCGTGACAAAAACTGATACAACATTGGGGAATGGTGGAGACTAAGGGGCCCTGACTAGGGAGAATAATTGAAGTGGTGTAAGAAATAATAATGATAATAATAACAAAAAACCACAATAATGAACTATAAATAAATGTACTTTCTTGTGACTTTATTAGGAGCATTGCTAGCATAAAGTATGAAAAGTTTGTGATGGAATTGAACACTTGACAAAGAGCAATTTACTTTAGAAGAAGAAGAGCATTGCTTATAAAAAGGAAGTTAACTGTGGCTACAGTGAATTACTAGCAAAGAGGAAGAGAACTGCTAGCGTAGAGAGAATGAGATGCTGATGGGGGCAGGTGAAAAAAGGAGGTGACAGAAAAAGGAAACATGGCTTTCAACAGATTGGATGGCAGAAGTTGAACAATCTTCAAGCAGAGTAGATACCATTGGCAAACCAGATATCTTTATAAGGGCTGAAATCTGAACAAGAGCTGGTGCACTTTGCTGCCTAGTCCACTTGCCAAACATTCAAACAGATTGTGTTCCTTTTGTTTCATTTCATGAATTTAAATGAACACTAGCGTCACAATGGGACATATGGATTCCTGCATGATACCGTAAGAAGAAGAAGAAGAAGAAAATAAACAGGAATGCAGAGGTTGATGATGTGCGCATGTTGCAACATATCCAATCCATAAAGCTTTATTCGACGACAAGTCATAAAAGCACAATACATACAGCACATAAAACTCCGTAAAAATACAGGCCCATTAAAACCACATAAAATACATTAATTGACATATATACGATTAAAAAGCATGGCGTCAAAGTTGAGCAATTAGGGCAAATAAGGACACTAGGAAAATGTCCTAAACAATACCAAAACACAAACAGTTATATACAGTTAAAACTTTAAAACCTGAAAATGTAATTAGCTTGTGAATAAAAAGCATTTCATATTAAATGATGTAATTCCAGCCCTTTAAAAGTAAATCGGATAAACCTTTCATGGTGCTTGTAGTGCCTGCGCTCTAATAATCCAACACCAACCCAAGAACTTTGCCACTGCAATGACAATAGGGGCTAGGGTATTCGTGCGCAAAATTCGTTGTGCATCAGCGCTCAGTCTAGTCCCCAGTGTCCTGCAGATAGGTGCCAACCATGCTCTGCGTGGCCTGTCATACGCAGGGCAGGTAAACAACAAATGGGCTAATGTCTCTACCTGAGCCAAACAGGAGGGGCAGGCACTATCACCCTCTTTAGACCATTTTGCTGTATAGGACCTAATTGGGAGTGAGCCTACTCTAAACTGGAAATATAACTTCCGATCCAAGGGTTTGGTTATTAAATCCCAGAACTGCTCCAAGCATGGAAGTAGTTTAAAATCCATGAAATGACCAGTAAGGGTAGACATATCCACATTTCTATAGGAGTTGTAAGTAATTGTGGCCCAATACTTCTCTTTTAAGGACTCCTTTGAGGGAAAAGACACGTCTGCAGGGCTCACCCAGAGCGTTTCCAATCCCATGCTTACTAATGTGGCTCTGATCTCCCTGAGCCATTTAATTTTATGAAAGCGATCCGCTCTAATTAGGTCCTTTAGCCCTGCGGCATAGGTTGCTAATTCGGGAGTTACCCAGATTCTCCGCCAGAATAATATTGGGCGGAGTCTTGCTACATCAGCCAGAGCATGTTTCCCTAGGTCATATAATAGGGGACGTACAGGAGAACTTTTCGGAAGACTTGTAATTTTCCGAAAAAAGCCATTTTCAGCTACAGTTAACTTTGTTGTTTTTCCGAACCCCCAAAGTTCGGCTCCATACAAGGCTGAACTAACCACTTTCAGGCAACATATCATCTGCAGGGCCATGTGAACCTTGGCTTGGAGCATGGTCAAGATACTTTAAGCAAACTGAGAGAAGCATGCCATCTGTGCACCAACACTTTCTGCCACTGCCCCATCTCTTCTGATGCTGTTCTCCCTTCTCAAGACCTCAATGAGTGCCACAAATTATACTACAGGACAATCAGCTCTCATTTCCTGATCTCTTTTCTTACAATCGAACTTCATTTTATTGCTCTCAGATCTTTGATCCCCTTTTTAGGTCGAGCCTAGACAGTGCTTGTGCTGTCGCCTAGTGACCTGTTGTATATGCTTTAAGGGGTTAAACTCCGACCATTGCTTCCCATTTGTTACGTCAGTGTCCTTTCAAAATCCTTCCTTGCTCATAGGCAATCCTTCCTCTTTGTCCCTACTGTTTTTTGTTTCTTTCCACAGAACACAGACCAAGTACTGTATCCTTCCGCTTTAAGTGTTTAGGTGTTAATTTTGGGACTACTTATTGTCTTGAATTTCCCTGACTCAGTGCAGCGCATGCTTCAAGTCTGCCGCACTTTATTTTATTTTTTTGTGTTCCTCGTGCTCAGCGTGGCGCATGCTTCATGTATGCCGCGCTTTATTTTCTGCATATGCCCGCTTTTGTAGGCAGACAGAGATTACATGATTTGCTCAAAATCACAGCATGTTGAAGCTGAGACTCGAACCTGGTTTCCCAGCTCCATAGTCAGCAATTCTGCTGCTGCGCCACATCCTCTCTACGTGAACAATTGCTCAATTTAGCAGCAGAGCCAATGGGAGAGTTCATTGGACATTCACAGGCGGGTGCTACAGCGCACATGCGCATCAGTTTAGTGTCACATATAGAGGTCAGCGCTACCAGAGGACGAGGTGAGTGTGGAGCATGATCCGATATGTGTGAGCCCCACTTTACAGGACCTTTCCGGGATTTGCTTTGCCTCCCACTGACTTGGTAGAGGTATATTCTGTATCCTGTTCCTCATTTTATAAAGTCTGTAGAATGCCTGCCTGTGCCCCTTGTTTATTTTGGAGGCCACACAGTCTTTCCCTCTCACTTTTTGCCCCCATCCCTTGTTGTACACAGTGGCCACACTCCCTAAGCAATTGATGCCTGTCCAACAGGTCTCCCTTCCCCCCACTGCTCCCTCTGCAAACATAAGACAAACAGCAGGGAGGGAAGGCGATTCCAGGGCCAGCTCATTTTTTGGGGGTCTCGGCTCGCCTTTTGAATGCTGTGTTTCTAAAACATGCAGCACTCATCTCCGTTGGGCATGTTTAATATCTGCGCTACAAACAAGTTGCATCTGTTCCTAGAGGAGGTATCCACAGCTTGTTTTTTATGTTGGCCGGGGCAGCTGCTGTAGGATGGGACAGAGGTGGTAAACAACATTTTCAAGGTTTGCTGGGAGGACGTTATTAAATATAGGTATACCTCCGCATCTTAGCCCAAACATTACTTCTGTCCCAGTATTTCAGTAAAGCACGACACCAGAGGCCGGGCAACCACCCCTTTCGATACTAGTATGTTATGTGAATCATGCATGAAGTATACGTTAACGTTAAGGGGGCACTGGTACAGCTGTGTTGGTAATATGGGTGGCGATCCAGTGGGCGACGTACAGGAGCTGCTGAGAGGGTGCTGCATAGAATGGGCAGTGGAAATGTACAACACTAGCAGGCACTGGCTGCACGCTTCGATGGGGACTTTAGGGGGAATGACCGTGTACCTTCTCAAAACTCTCATGGCTTCCCAGAGGACTCCTATAGGGCCGTCTCACTACTACTGTGTCGGCTGTCTTAATAGTGCTGCATGACTCCTTCTATTTTCTCCCTCTCTCCGTGGCACTACAAGCATTCTCCTCACATGGAAAGTGGACGATGTCTGCTTTTCTTACCTCCTCACACAACACACCTCTCCTCACTGCACACACATCAACAAACCGCCCCTCCTCTAACCACAGTGCTTGATATATTGCTGACAATGACTGACCCAAGCCACAGAATAGCCCGCCTCCTTTACCATTACACCCACACTGAGATCTCCAACCTCCACACATGCATCACCAGATGTTGCCCACAAACCTCCCTGAACATGCATCTCCCTCAAGCCACAACCTCTCTTTGCACATAACCAGCCCACCTGCTTTCATTCCACGCCCCTCTCTTTTCCAGCCCTTTTACACCCCAACCTTCCCTCCTCCAACACAACACCCGCTGTGGTACTCTACCACCTCCTCACATGCACTCACGGCCTTACACATTACAAAGATGCTGCCAGTCTGCTCATTTAAAACACACCTATTTGCCAAATCTCTATCTTCATTTCTATCTATTCTGTGCAGCTCACACCCCTATCTATTCACCATGCCACATAATTCCACGACCCAAATACACTACACACAACACAATTCCACAACTAACAATTCCAATTCAACCCACATAATTCCAGTCCAAGCCACATACATCCACTCCACTCCAAACCAAAACACATTGTTAAAAGACATTGTCATTACGACGCCATTAGGTCTAACTCTCACAAATGCGAGACAGATTGTATTGTAAATGCTTATTTGTATTTCTAACAAGCCAATCATTCTTCTGTTCTGCTCTCATCTCTTCTTCAGCCCTGCCATATGTTTTCCACTTTCCTAGTGGACTTCTTCTCTCCATAGGCACTCATTACAAGCTGCCTGGGTAGATATTTATTGGACCCGATAAAATCTGAGTCTACAAGGTCACAATTTATCGCATCAACAAATAACTTCCAATTATGAGTTTGTACCCAATAGTGAGGACATACATTCATATGATGGTACTTAACACACGAAAATGCTCATATCCAGGTAATTATTGGGCATTTTTCACCTGATGAATTTTAGTAGTTTAGGTTGGATCCGTCAAAATGTATTGGGGGAAAACTGCGGGAGTTATCCTTATTGGGGTATTTGTGTCAACAGGAGTTACTGCACATATCACAATCAACTGGGCCACTCGCAATGAGTGTCCTAGTTGATGACTTAGAAATAAAGGAAAATGTTTTCTGTGGTGGGTAATCAGATTCCAACAAACACGCAAGCTCGTTTATAATTTTATCAGTCGGAGACGTTTTAAGGCATGGGCAAAGTGGTCAATTGCCCAGGGCCCAGACCTTGCATGGGGCACTTGGGAAAGTGAACTTTCTCTCTAGCTCCCATCTGTCTATGTCTCCATCTCAAACTTAAAGGCATTATTCAATATTTTTTGGCATCATAGGGCTTGAATTAGCAGAAAATCAGCTATAACATACAAAGCTGTCTGAACAGGGGCACCTAAAGTATGTTTTGCTTGAGGCCCCCAAAATCCTTAAGATGACACTGTTATCAGTTAAAAAGTTTAGTAAGGAAATGTATTGATTTGAGAATTTTAATGTTAACTGCCTAAAGCTTTTTAAACTCCAATCACATTTTGAGGATTCCTGTCTGCTATTGCCATTGATAAATCATGTTAATATCCATTAATCTACTTGGATAGGTATCTGTAAACAAGGTCTGACTTGGTGGAATTTCTTTCATGAAGCTTTTAACTGATGTCAGTGGACGTTGCTCAGGAGGAAATGATCTATGGACCTATTGACTCTTAAACATAGGCAAACAACAGGAATCATAGCAAGGGAACACAACAGCTCACTTACGAAACCGACTGCCCCTATTTTGCAAATTTATGCTGCTAAAGCTGTTAGTGCTTGTCTATATGGTTCAGAGTTGTGGGGGGTTTTCAATCTCTCCCCGCTGACTAGATCAGAAAATAGTTTTTTGAGGAATCTGGTCCACTTACCAGAAAGCACTCCCCTTAAGCCTTTGGTGGTGGATATGGATCAAGCCTACACTGGCAGATAGAGCTAAATTGCAACCCTTGTTGTTTTGGAGGAGGTTGTGGCTTCAACCTGAACTGGCCCAATATGGTGATGCACTAATGGATGTGATGACTGCTGATAGATTCTATAAAATACCTTGGCTAAGACAGGTCCAAAAACTGCTATCAGTCATTGGTCTTGGATATTGTTGAAGGAACATCACTGGTATTGGTTAGATGAAAATGCAGTTAGAGCAAGCATTGGTCATCCTTTGATTGAAAGCTTTTACGATTTTAAATCTACATTTTTTTTGGAACCATATTGGGATACTGTGAGAGGCTGGCTTACTATATGGTGCCCACTTATGTAAGTGTAGCACCTTGCACTAATCCAGACAACCTTATGGTGATTTTAGTGGTCTTGGACAACCTTAGAAAGCTCTCAAAGTGGAGAGCAGCCTTCAGGCTTAGTCCAGAAGGAGTGTAAAGCAGATTGTTTCACCAGTACGTAATCTATGGCATAGGTTAAGTGTAGTTATAAAAATAGATATTTTATTACAAACACTCACTAACACAATTGTACTATCTCCTACTCAGAGATAGAAACACAATACTTAGGAAATAGGGCATGTAAGTAGCAGAAATACACAGTGGTCTCCAGGGGGAGACCAAACCATATACTAAAATAGTGGTATGCGAACCACGACTTAATTCCAGGATGGACCCAGAGGACAGACAAGTGTTAGGGACCCAAGGAATCACCCAAGGTAAGTACCCAGGAAACCCACGGAGGCCGTGTGCAGTGTGTAAACACGACCACATGATCAACACAATTCAATGGGTAAGTCGTGGTTGCAGTTTTAAAGGAAAAGGACCCTTCCCAGCGGACCCTGAAGAAACCCAGTGGAAGACGGAAAGTTGGAGAGTCACCCCACCCGTGGATACCACAGGAACCAGGAAACCTACACCAGGGGAGCAGTGTGCATAGGTGTCAAGTGATGTCAGAATCCGCCGTAGACCACAATGGAGGACTTCAGGAAAGATGCAGCTGTAGAAGAAGACAAAGGATTCCAGTGGAACCCAAAGGTGGATTCAGGAGGAGAGGTACCTCCAAGCAGAGGGGACGGAGTCTATGCCGCTCAGGAGTGACCAGGAGGCACGGAAGACGAATGCCCACCGATGTAGATGAATGCAGGATGGTTGACAGTGCCCTTGAAGCTCAGGAGCCGTTCACGAGCTGTCCCATGTCAGATGTCGAGAGTCAGGGGGTCAGTGTCCGGCAGAGGCACCAACACCCCTTGGCAATTGCAACCGGCATAGAAATCAAAGAAGGTGCAGTGCCAGGACCAGCAAGCTCCAAGTGACTCACCACGACTAGGCAAGTCAAAGCAGGCCCTGGGCAAGCAGGAGAGCCCACTGGAATCAAAGAAGTCCCTTGAAAGGAGCCAAAGATCTCTGGAGACAAGAGTCGCCCAGCCTTAGCAACGGCCAGCCAACGCGGTGCACAGGGGCTCGGTTCCAGTGGTGCCGTCGAGGGATAATGGCCACAGACTCGGTCTGAAGACAGCACAGGATCCGAGGGAGTTGGAGAACCGCCACCTGTGTTACTGAGGCTGTTAAGAGTCCGTAGGAGCCCAGGATCAGCAAACCAGTCAGCTACGTTGTGGGGCCTGCAGATTCAGGGGAGTGACTCCTTCACTCCAAGGGAGATTCCTTCGGATGTCTTGGATGTCCACAGGCCCTGTGACGAACCTGTATGGAGCACGGACACTGACGGAGCAGCAGACTTGCTGGACGATGAGACCTGGAGCAGTCGGAGTCTTCCCAGTTGTAGTCTCGGTTCCCAAAGCGAAGTTCGATGTGGTCAGTCTGGCACTGTCAGTCCGACATGGTCAGAATGTCCAGATGGTTGAAGATGACGTGGATTTGAATCGGAATTGAATCCCACAACAAATCTAAGGTCCCCCCCCCAAGTAAGCCCTTAAGTACCTTTAGAAAAGGGTTGGTATGATTCAGGGGTCCCTCCAAGAGGAGGGGCTGGACAGTGGGGAGGATACTCAGAAGTCCTTCATCCAGTTTCACGCCAGAGTTGGGGCCAACGGCTCCCTGAACTGGTTTGAGCTGGAGTATGCAAGGAGTTCACCAAATGTGCCTTTCAAGCAGTCTCAGTGTCATTGGCAAGCGCCCCCACCCTGTCGCAATACACTAAATCCTGTCTGGGAGGTGGTCACACCTCCCTGTGACAGAATACCTATTGTTCTGCCTTCCCCTGCTCGAGCTTGGCTCAGCAGCAGGAGGGCAGAAATGTGTCTCTGGTCGGCAGCAGCCCTAGCTTGCTGTCCGGTTCTGGACGACTGGTACCGGGAGCACTGAGGGCCTCCCGGAGGAGCTTTACAGTGCATGGAATCATACCTCCCAGACTGTGTACGGTGTGGGGGGTATGATTCCAACATGTTTGATATCAAACATGACAGGGTTCCTTACAGCCAGTATAGAGACGGTCATCGCGTAATGACGCATGGCTACTCTATATGTCGAAATGGCTGATGCACTTAGAACCCGGGAGAATGGACTTTGAAGGTTGTAGGGGTGCCCTGCTCATGCAGGGGCACCCTGACTTCAGGATTGAAAGGCCTGCCTTAGGGTGACTTATAGGTTTTAAGTGTAGTGACCTCAGATATAGTGAAATCTATATCTGTCATGAGTGGTGCTAGCACCAGCTTACACAGGCTGCAATGGCAGGCCCGCAGTCACCATTTGAGTGGTCTCACATGGGTGGCATAACACATGCTGCAGCCCATATACTAGGGACTTACAAGGGTACACCAGTAGCCAATCTGGAGTGTACCTAAGGACTCACCATGTCCAATTTGGGGAAGAAGCATAGAGACTGGGGTCCTGATTAGCAGGATCCCAGTCAGACTAGTCAGAAAACATAATGACACCAGCAAAAAGTAGGTGTGACCATGAAACCACATCCTACTTTCCTACAGATACAATCTCAGCACCCTAGAGAGAAAACTATTCTCCCAATTTAGGATAGGCACATTGCCCCTTAACACTTTTACTACTAGATGGGCGTCAGACAAATACCTAATGTGCCCTATATGTAATACTGCTCCGGACTCTGTTGGACATGTCTTATTTTCCTATTATGGGCATGCTGGTATTCGTCGTACATGGATTAAAGCCACATGCAGGCTGATGGGGATACGCAGTAGCCAAGCAGCCCTTAGAATATTTAGATCAGATTCGAACCAGATATATGCATGTGCTGTTGCTAAGCTCCTGGGTAAAATGTGGGTTATTTGTGGAAAAGCATTGACTGCTACTGTATAACCCTCTTATTATCTCCCAGTCTGTATTAGCAATTAACGCACCACCTCGTCTAGTTTATCGACTATCAATTCTTATGGGGAAATTGCAGCCATTTTGTAATTTATTCATTGGTATATGAATGTTATTGAATTCCATAGGGACGAACTATTACTGCTCAGGTATCTCACTTGTATTTCACTTTGCGGCCCTTATTCTTGTGCTCCATTGTGCCTTTTCTATGCAAACCATGGGTGTGAAAAGAGGAACCTCTCTTTTTGATTGTGTAGTTGTTTTAAACAACTGATATATAGTTCTTTCTTATTTGGTTTTTGTGATGTCATGCCTTTTTATCAAACTGTTTTTACTATGCTTATTTATATAGTTTGTATTTTATGACTATCTCTGTATTTATTGTATGCTTTTATGACTAATATTGTTGAATAAAGCAAAGGAAAAGCTGAAATGCCCAATCGCCTTACCAGCCATTTTAAATACAATGGAGCTCCTACTAGCGGAGTGGTGGAAGTGACTCCATGTCATCACCAACTACGGGAACATCTAGTTTAACCCTGGATCTGGCCTATAGGATGTGATTTTGATTTGAGTGGTAGTGAAAAGTCCTCCAAACTTGAAAGTTTGTGCTAAATCTGGATAAGAA
Source organism: Calotriton arnoldi (assembly GCA_963921515.1). Classification (NCBI taxonomy): domain Eukaryota; kingdom Metazoa; phylum Chordata; class Amphibia; order Caudata; family Salamandridae; genus Calotriton; species Calotriton arnoldi. Next base: position 813,893 of record CAWUFW010002412.1, read on the forward strand.
TCCAGAAGTGGTATTTACACAACTATTCTATCATATCAAAGGACTTTTATTACCAAACATCCCTAAGTAAAGCCCATAAACTTTACCATTAAGAAACGTAGGTTGGCATGTGTAAACTAAGGAAATACTGACAGGCAGCAAGTTCAAAACTCTATAAAATATACCCTGCTTTTTAAGGATTGCAAGCAGTAGGTGTGTGTGAATACTGGCAAGAGACATGTTATAGTTCCTGGGTGAAAGGGATAACAGATTTTTGGAGTTGTAACAATGGAAAAGATAAGAACCAGCTGCAGAGAAGTGGAATTAAACATTTACCATAGCACCAGGAAATGGAAATGGTCTCAAAGAAAACCAGGAAAAGAAGACACATCCCACTGGCCGAGTAGTAGTCAAATAGCTTAAACACATATATTCCACCCTAGAGAGAAAGAAACAGGGAAGAACAGGTTAATGAAGAATGAGTGTCTAGGTAATCAATTAAAAATGTAAATTTATCATTTGCATGACCAATACATTACAAGCAGGTCAGCATTATTGTGTCAATCATGACTCATAAAAATATTCAAACTATAATGATTGAAAAAAATGCAATTTTGCATCTCTAGTACTGTAGTGAGATGCGTATTATGAGGCAAATTTAGGGTACCAAAATACATGCTTGGCAGCGGGCTGTGTGTCGATTATTATGGGACATCTATTGTTGCCATCTGGATATAAATGAAGATGATCCAGAGAGAAAACAACAAGTCTGACATTATTTTAAATAATATAAAACTGGACATAACAGATTGGGTGTGTATGAACATCAGTGACTCTGAACAACAGTGGACGTAATCCTGTTTATTAGACACGTAATAGCATAATCACAGCTTCCCCAACTTCGCAGCAAATACTGACCACCTCCAACTCCAGGTTCCAGAATTCTAGATCATACATAACCCCCATCTCAGTAAAACCCAACACATCAGTATCCTTACCACCTATTTAGCAAACATAGATCCAGATGGCACCAGAAAACCCTCTCAATAATAGATTTTAAAGGAACATCAACAAGTTTCTAAAGAACTGAGAATGCAACCCAACAGACATATGTACAGGCTATGTTCACAATAAAATTTATGATATTTATGATAAGGTTTCCGTCAGAAAAACTAAGAGTGGAGGCAGACATATAACAGGCAGTATTTACAGTAGATGATCCTTTTATGATCTTTGAAGCATGTAAGATGATGATGTTTTTGCATCCATTTTGTCTAGACTAGGCTATGCGAATGCAATATACGCCGGCTTACCTGATGCTGTGTTGTATTGACTCCAGGTGATATATAACCTATATACACATATGCTACCTTTCTGCTAAAAGATCTGCACTGGCTCGCACTGAAACAACGAATACAACTTAAATTCTGCCACACTATTTTTAAGAGCTTAAATAATTCAGCTCCGAAATTCATTTCAGACAAAATTATCTTGATCCTTTAGGCAACCTGAGGTCAACATACACTAATTTATTAACTGTTTCAAAATACAGGAAGAGCAGTTCTGGAGGACGAAGATTTTCAGTTTTAACCTCTACTAGTTGGGATCTCTTGCCGAGGACAATCCAATGTGCGATGGATATTCTTTCCTTTAGGAAAAGTCTGAAGACTTGGCTTTCTAAACAAATTTATGGGATCTAATTGAGATATTCTATGACCCTCCAATAAGGTGGTTATCTAGCACCGAGAGACGTATGGTAAATGTGTGCTTTATAAGCTCTAACTAACATTAACAATATGCCACAAAATATTCTAAAAAACGTGGTTTAACCCTTCTTCGCTTTGGAACATTTTTTCACAGTATCTATCAAAATTAAACTTTACTGCAGACCATACCCGCCTTTCCACACACTCTTTGTTCCACTGCATCTGGCAAAAAACCCAATTTGCTTTGACTGTCAATTATTCAACACTGCAAACACAAGGAGATGATGGCTATATGCAAATCAGTCTTGACCCTGTGCCTCATGGAAACAGTTCAGACCGAACTACCAAGCTATGTCTTCCCTGGACTGGAAACAAGCATCCTGGGACCGGTTTCGGAGTAACACTCCTCATCAGCCAGGCTAGCTTGAATCCAGTGGCAAAGTGAGCAAGGGACCCTCGTCTGGGCATACCCTGCCAACATAGGGCGAACAAAGCAAACACAAGGAGATGATGGACAGAGCGCTGAACCTTTTCAGACACTCACCCCCAGTCACAGATCTGGGTTGAATCCATTATCATTCTTTAGCTCACTTCGCCACCCCAGTACAGACACAGCTATATGCAAATCAGTCTTGACCCTGTGCCTCATGGGAACAGTCTGGACCGAACTACCAAGCCATGTCTTCCCTGGACCGGAAACAAGCATACTGTGACCGGTTTCGGGGTAACACCACTCATCAGCCAGGCTAGCTTGAATCCAGTGGCAAAGTGAGCAGGGACCCACATCTGGGAATACCCTGCCAACATAGGGCGAACAAAGCAAACACAAGGAGATGATGGACGGAGCGCTGAAACTTTTCAGACACTCACCCCTAGTCACAGATCTGGGTTGAATCCATCATCATTCTTTAGCTCACATCGCCACCCCAGTTCAGACACAGCTATATGCAAATCAGTCTTTTTGACCCTGTGCCTCATGGGAACAGTCCGGACCGAACTACCCAGCCATGTCTTCCCAGGACTGGAAACAAGCATCCTGGGACCAGTTTCGGGGTAACACCCCTCATCAGCCAGGATAGCTTGAATCCAGTGGCAAAGTGAGCAAGGAACCCACGTCTGGGAATACCCTGCCAAACATAGGGCGAACAAAGCAAACACAAGGAGATGATGGACGGAGAGCTGAAACTTTTCAGACACTCACCCCTAGTCACAGATCTGGGTTGAATCCATCATCATTCTTTAGATCACTTCGCCACCCCAGTTCAGACACAGCTATATGCAAATCAGTCTTCTTGACCCCGTGCCTCATGGGAACAGTCCGGACCGAACTACGAAGTCATGTCTTCCCAGGACTGGAAACAAGCATCCTGGGACCGGTTTCAGGGTAACACCCCTCATCAGCCAGGCTAGCTTGAATCCAGTGGCAAAGTGAGCAAGGGACCACGTCTGGGCATACCCTGCCAACATAGGGTGAACAAAGCAAACACAAGGAGATGATGGACAGAGCACTGAAACTTTTCAGACACTCACCCCCAGTCACAGATCTGGGTTGAAACCATCATCATTCTTTAGCTCACTTCGCCACCCCAGTTCAGACACAGCTATATTCAAATCAGTCTTGACCCTGTGCTTCATGGGAACAGTCCAGACCAAACGAACTACCAAGCCATGTCTTCCCTGGACCGGAAACAAGCATCCTAGGACCGGTTTCGGGGTAACACCCCTCATCAGCCAGGCTAGCTTCAATCCAGTGGCAAAGTGAGCAAGGGACCCACATCTGGGCATACCCTGCCAACATAGGGCGAACAAAGCAAACACAAGGAGATGATGGACGGAGCGCTGAAACTTTTCAGACACTCACCCCTAGTCACAGATCTGGGTTGAATCCATCATCATTCTTTAGCTCACTTGCCACCCCAGTTCAGACACAGCTATATGCAAATCAGTCTTGACCCTGTGCCTCACGGGAACAGTCCAGACCGAACTACCAAGCCATGTCTTCCCTGGACCGGAAACAAGCATCCTGGGACTGGTTTCGGGGTTATACCCCTCATCAGCCAGGCAAGCTTGAATCCAGTGGCAAAGTGAGCAAGGGAACCAAGTCTGGGCATACCCTGCCAAAATAGGGCGAACAAAGCAAACACAAGGAGATGATGGATGGAGCGCTGAACCTTTTCAGACACTCACCCCCAGTCACAGATCTGGGTTGAGCCCATCATCATTCTTTAGTTCACCTCACCACCCCAGTTCAGACACAGCTATATGCAAATAAGGCTTGACCCTGTGCCTCATGGGAACAGTCCAGACCAAACTACCATGCCATGTCTTCCCTGGACCGGAAACAAGCATCCTGGGACTGGTTTCGGGGTAACACCCCTCATCAGCCAGGCAAGCTTGAATCCAGTGGCAAAGTGAGCAAGGGACCCAAGTCTGGGCATACCCTGCCAACATAGGGCGAACAAAGCAAACACAAGGAGATGATGGACAGAGCGCTCAACCTTTTCAGACACTCAACCCCAGCCACAGATCCGGGTTGAATCCATCATCATTCTTTAGCTCACTTCGCCATCCCAGTTCAGACACAGCTATATGCAAATCAGTCTTCTTGACCCTGTGCCTCATGGGAACAGTCCAGACTGAACTACCAAGCCATGTCTTCCCTGGACCGGAAATAAGCATCCTGGGACCGGTTTCGAGGTAACACCCCTCATCAACCAGGCTAGCTTCAATCCAGTGGCAAAGTGAGCAAGGGACCCACGTCTGGGCATACCCTGCCAACATAGGGCGAACAAAGCAAACACAAGGAGATGATAGACGGAGCGCTGAAACCTTTCAGACACTCACCCTCAGTCACAGATCTGGGTGGAATACATCATCACTCTTTATCTCACCTCGCAACCCCAGTTCAGACACAGCTATATGCAAATCAGTCTTGACCCTGTGCCTCATGGGAACACTCGAGACCGAACTACCAAGCCATGTCTTCCCTGGACCGGAAACAAGCATCCTGGGACTAGTTCAGGGTAACACCCCTCATCAGCCAGGCAAGCTTGAATACAGTGGCAAAGTGAGCAAGGGACCCAAGTCTGGGCATACCCTGCCAACATAGGGCTAACAAAGCAAACACAAGGAGATGATGGACGGAGCGCTGAACCTTTTCAGACACTAACCCCCAGTCACAGATCTGGGTTGCATCCATCATCATTCTTTAGCTCACCTCGCCACCCCAGTTCAGACACAGCTATAAGCAAATAAGTCTTCACCCTGTGCCTCATGGGAACAGTCCAGACCGAACTACCAAGCCATGTCTTCCCTGGACCGGAAACAAGCATCCTGGGACTGGTTTCGGGGTAACACCCCTCATCAGCCAGGCAAGCTTGAATCCAGTGGCAAAGTGAGCAAGGGACCCAAGTCTGGGCATACCCTGCCAACATAGGGCGAACAAAGCAAACACAAGGAGATGATGGACGGAGCGCTGAACCTTTTCAGACACTCACCCCCAGTCACAGATCTGGGTTGAATCCATCATCATTCTTTAGCTCACCTTGCCACACCAGTTCAGACACAGCTATATGCAAATAAGTCTTGACCCTGTTCCTCATGGGAACAGTCCAGACCAAACTACCAAGCCATGTCTTCCCTGGACCGGAAACAAGCATCCTGGGACCGGTTTTGGGGTAGCACCCCTCATCTGCCAGGCTAGCTTGAATCCAGTAGTAAAGGGAGCAAGGGACCCACGTCTGGGAATACCCTGCCAACATAGGGCGAACAAAGCAAACGCAAGGAGATGATGGATGGAGCGCTGAAACTTTTCAGACACTCACCCCAGTCACAGATCTGGGTTGTATCCATCATCATTCTTTAGCTAGCTTCGCCACCCCAGATCAGACACAGCTATATGCAAATCAGTCTTGACCCTGTGCCTCATGGGAACAGTCCAGACTGAACTACCAAGCCATGTCTTCCCTGGACCGGAAACAAGCATCCTGGGACCGGTTTCGGGGTAACTCCCCTCATTAGCCAGGCTAGCTTGAATCCAGTGGCAAAGTGAGCAAGGGACCCACGTCTAGGCATACCCTGCCAACATAGGGCGAACAAAGCAAACACAAGATGATGGACAGAGCGCTGAAACTTTTCAGACACTCACCCCCAGTCACAGATCCGGGTTGAATCCATCATCATTCTTTAGCTCACTTTGCCACCCCAGTTCAGACACAGGTATATGCACATCAGTCTTGACCCTGTGCCTCATGGGAGCAGTCCAGACCGAACTACCAAGCCATGTCTTCCCTGTCCACTGAATTCAAGCTAGCCTGGCTGATGAGGGCTTTTAGCCCGAAACCGGTCCCAGGATGCTTGTTCCCGGTCCAGGGAAGACATGGCTTGGTAGATATTGACCAGCTCTATCCCTGTTTTTTATATTTGTATTATAGCGCCCCTTCTATATTGCAACTGATTGTAGGAAACTATCTCAATCGAGGAACCACCAACATTAGCAATGAGTGTATTTAACATTTTACTGTCTTCATTGTTCCTTTTCACCTAGATTTCTTTGATGTGCACCAAAACTACAAAACAAATATAAATAGAGGGTTCCGTCATTGTGCTGACAGAATGGATCCACAAGTTAAATGCTCATTGCTGATATCTTCTATGTTCCTGAAGATCACGAGTTTTGAACTCTGCCAATAAATTCAGCCTTTCATCTATCTGAAGTTGTTGAATTTAGCACAATTAAATTGGACAATAGCAACCCTCACAGCAACAAAGGTTTAGTATGAATCACTACACAGAAAAGTTATGGTTACCTGATCATCTGACGTACCTGGGTGATATTGGAGAATCCGATGATGTAGGAGATGAAGCACACAACCGCGATGAAGACTTTTTTCCTCCTCCTCAGTAACTGCGGATACTCATCCATTAAGGCTGTGATGAATCCCTCCACGGTGCAAAACTGCAAACAGAGCCAGGGAGAGACTCAGACAAGAAGCCTGAAGGGATCAGCTACTTACCCAATTTAATACTGGGCCCTGGTTCCAACATTGCCAGGGCCACTCTTTAATACCAGGGACTTCAGGTCCAAAATACAGCTATTATTAACAGTAATAGTTGTCACCATCTTCAGCTTAAGTTATGTTTAACCTCCTCCTGAGCGAAATAAGTGTTTTCAATCAGTCTTTCTGAGAGTAAAACTCAAAATATTTAACAGTTGCTGATGACAATCTACTAGAGGAGGTCTGATCGAAATTCTACTAGATACTATCATTCCATTATTTTGTTTTTGTTCCATTGCATTTTGACAATAGATGCGTCCATTTTACTTACTGTTGAACTGCATGAATATGTTCAGAAACAACCTACAGCAGATAGATATGGGCTATTGATCAATTAAGAACACAAACACCGCCCAGACACACAAGACATTTGACTTGATTTATCAAAGGTGTTTGCACCCACAAAGCCTGCGTTGCACAAAAATACAGGCTTTGTGGGTGCAAAACCCACATTGGCAATGTACAAATGGAACTGTGACCCTCAATGTCCAAATTGTGAGTCCTGGTAATTTGTAAGGAAGAAGAGACATGAAAGGGCCCCACTTTCCTTGCAAATGGCAAGGATATTTATCAATGGTTTGTGACTCCTATCAGATGTCCCATCACATCAAGCCAATTATTGATAGCGATGTAGCCCTTGTCTTCTATGAGGCTGGGCCTGCAATATCTCCATTCTGTGCAGGCGCATGCGGGGATGGTCATCTTCCATCTCATGCTGGCATCCATCCCTGCATTCATAAGGATTAGCATAGTGAATCCTGCCTCATTAATATGCATGCGGTAAAATTTATGTGAATACTTCTGATTGTCTGTTTTGTGCTTTTACAGATGGGCACATCTGTCATAGTCCATAAATAGGATCCGGTCACATTGTGGCACTGCTGTAAAACTGCAACTGCATTGTGACTCCGTCCTTAGTAGTTCAGGTCCCTTGTCCCCAAGCATGAGTGTTAGAACTGGGGGTCTCTAGTTGGCAGAGGTAGGTACCTTTGACCAAATAGGTACCCTTGCTTCTAAGTCAGGGAAAGGGGATTACACTACTGGATAACCCCTGCTCACCCCCTTGGTAGCTTGGCACGAGCAGACAGGCTTATCTCAGAGGCAGTGTGTTAAGCATTTGTGAACACATACAGTAATACAGTGAAAACACTACAGATGGACACCACACAGGTTTTATAAAAATAAGTATTTTTTATATAGACTTATCACAAGACCATAAACGACAAAAATCCACAATACTGTAATCAATACTAATTCTTCAAGATGGTAGAGATAGTTCAAAAATAGGGTCTTCACTTAAAAACAGTCTTTAGCAACAGAAAACCCCAACTGGAGTTATCACGATGTCGAGGTCAAAGAAATCCCAAAATACGGCGCCGACCGCGAGGTGCGCGGCGTCGGGCCCGGAGTCAAAATAGACCCACAAAGAACAGTACCTTGGAAAAGCGAAAACAAAGACAGCTCACGGCGTCGGGGAGGTGCGGCGTCGTCGGTTCCTTGCTACGGGGGAGGTGATGCGTCGGGACCTGGATGCTTGCGCAGGCAGGGGAGGCGTCGGTTCCTGACCGGAGAGGAGGTGACGTCACGATGGCGCCGAAACCACGGTTCCGTACGATGTCACGATGTCGATGGATTCTTGACCACCCACGTCGCGATCGGCTCCGCGATGATGTCGGCTTCGGAGTCGATGCGGCACAGCAGCAGGCGTCAGGCCGGTGTCGCAAGTCGGAGCAGCGCTCATGGCTATGGCAGGGTCTACGTTGCAAGTCGGAGCAGCGCTCACGGCTTCGTTGCAGATGACGGCGTCGTTCGCCGGCGTCGGTGTTGCAACATCCCCTCTGTAGCAACTAGAACAGCAAGTTCCAGAGGCAGGCAAACAGAAGGGGTGAAGTCTGGTATCCCTGAGACTTCGGTCAGGAGGCAAGCTCAACTCAAGCCCTTGGAGTAATATTCTGCAAGATGATGAAAGTTCTTTAAAAGTTCCTTCTCCTCTCCTTGGCACTGAAGACACCACTGTAGGCCAACCCAGCAACACAGCACACTGGCAGGGGGGCAGTACAACTCCTACAGCTTCCTTTGGTTCTTCTCCTTGGCAGAGGTTTGTCTTGTTGTTCCAGAAGTGATCTAAAGTTCTGGGGTCAGGGCCCAAATATTTATACCAGAAAATCCTTTGTCCTCTGAAGGCAGAGGGTCCTGTGCCTAGTCCAAACCAGTTCTGTGCAGTCCTGGAGCACTTTGTTTACAGGACTCCTTCTTTCCTTTGACAGTGTGGGCCAGGGACATCAGACGCACCACAGGAGGTGGAGCCAGCATTGTGGAAGGCAGGCACAGCCCTCTTCAGACCCAGGTGCAACTTCTCCCATCACTCTACATGCAGATAGGTCTATTCAGCCTTGTGCTGACTCACCCTGTCTCCTGGAATTCCCCCAGCCCCTGTCACTCACAAACCAGACAGAGAATACACAACCTAGCAGAGGCAGGCTGGATGGTTTAGGCAAGAAAATACCTACTTTCTAAAAGTGGTATTTTCAAACACAGAATGTTAAAACCAACTTCACTAAAAAATGTATTTTATCATTCTGAGTTCAGGCATACTAAATTCGTTTTTCTACCATGTTCCCTGGGTCAGTTAGGATTATAGGATGTTATAATCAAACTGCCCATTCTGGCCTATGGGGAACAGGTAGCCTTGCAATAGTGAAAAACGAAAATGGCTGTAATTCACTATTAGAACATGCCACACACACCAAGGCATGTCCTACCTTATACTTACAATGCACCCTGCCCTTGGGCCTACCTTAGGGGTGTCTGATATGAAGATAAGGGAAGGTTTAGGGACTGGCAAGTGGGTGCACTTGCCAAGTCGACATGGCAGTCAGAGACTGCACACAGGCTCTGCAATAGCAGGCCTGAGACACACTTTTCAAGCTGCTTCTGTGGGTGGCACAATCAGTGCTGCAAGCCCACCAGCAGCATTTGATTTACAAGCCCTGGGCACACATGGTGCACTGTACTAGGGTCTGACAAGTAAATCAAATAACCCAATCATGGAGTCACTAATCAATACATCAATTTAACATAGGGAGCACTTGCACTTGGCACTGAACAGCAGTGGCACAGTGCCCCAAAGCATCTAAAACCAGCAAACAGATCAAAAACAGAGGAGGCAATCAGAAAAAAGTGGAAGGGAGACTCACGCCAATGGTACCAGGTCTAACAATGAGTCACTAGCCCGTCTCTGATATTGTCACAACCATGTCCCTGTTCCTCATCACAGTGTTTATCATGAAGGGAAGGCCCTCTCTCCACAGTCCTGCTACCATGATTATACCAAGATATGTATCTATCTGTATTCTTTTAGACATACAGTAACTACCCTTCTGTAAGTACATCAAATGTCCATCAAATGGCTTGTCCCCCAGTTACCATCCTTAACTTGTTTCTGCGCTGGAGAATCACTGAATATGTTTGTCCCGACTGTAGGGCATTGAACTAAGATAAACTGGAATTAGGGGCCAGATGTACGACCATTGTGATTTGCGACTCGCAAATTACGAGTCGCAATTTGCGAGTCGCAAATCACAATGTACAACAGTGTCTGAGACACTGTTAGCGATTCCTAATGAGGTCGCAAATTGCATGCCTCATGCATATTAATGAGGCACTCGCAATTTGCGACCCCATTAGGAATGGCTGGCCCTCCCAGGTATGGTGGCCTGCTGGGCTCAGCAGACCTCCATGTCTGGGACTGCTTTTAAATAAAGCAGTTTTTTTTTTTTAAATGCAGCCCGTTTTCCTTAAAGGAAAATGGGATGCATGTAAAAAAAAGAAAAACGTTTTTGTTTCTTTTTTTAAGGGCAGGTAGTGGTCCCTGGGACCACTGCCTGCCCCTAAAAAATATTTTCCCCTGCATTCACAAGCGAGTGCTTTACCACCCTTCTGAGAAGGGTGGTAAACTGCGACTGTTTTGCGACCGCAATTGCGGTCACAAAACAGTCTTACATAGGGCTCTGACTCGCTATTAGGAAGTGACGCCCTTGGAACGCCCCTTCCCAATAGCGAGTCGCTAATCCTATTTAGCGAGTCGCAAAAGAATTGCGAGTCGCTAAATAGGGTTAGTACATGGCCCATTTGTATTTTGCATGGACAAACAGGTTGCAAACCCATTTGCGCATGCAAAATAGGGTCGTACATCTGGCCCTAGGTTCTTGTTATTTCTGGCATTTGCAGTGCCGTCATCTAGGCATCGATTAATACTTTTATCTAACACTGCTGTCTGTTGCTGGGGGTCTCACTCTGAGCTGCTGTTCCTCTGTGTAGGAGGAGGTTTACTCTAAATAATAATGTAGGCAGTCAATACATTGTGGATGCTACAGGGATGGACATGTCATAGTGATGATTGCTTATAAATATGGTCAGGACTGAATTAAGGAAAAAGGATAAGGTGGTTTTTGCTTGATTGCTTACCAGTAATCTTCCTTACCCTGAGTCCTACTATTTCTCATAGAGCATATGCACAGTACAAAGACGAAAAAACCTATACATTGGATAATTGGATGCAGGTGCCACCATTGGTTACTGGCAAACAGTATTTTCTGCCAAGTATACAATGAAATTCATTAATGCCTGTGGCACTCAGAATGAAATAGCACAAAATGTGTGTGAGAGAGTAGGTTATTCATTTGGGAGAGACTGATGCTCCCAACATGATATCACATAATTTTGTTGGGTTGCAGCACACTTCAGTGAGAACAGCCTGCTCAACCCCTGGTAGCTTTCGCACAAGGAACAGGCTAATGTGTAACAGTTTCAAACAGAACCAAATAACATTAAAGTTAAACACACAACTCATTAACATTTCCAAACCAATTAAGGAAAAATCAAGAAAAATGTAATTACCAAAACAACATAAACTGGCTAAATATTAATTAGCGGAACAAGGAATATTGAAAATAATATGTCAAAGAACTGTCCATAGGTCCAACTGGGTTATAAAAATCACTTAGTCTAAACTTAGACACTTTGAGGTGACTTACCTAATGAATGAAAATAGGTTTTTTTCTATATGAGAGGGCACTTTTCTTTGACAGGTGATACTGAAGTGTACTAGACTACAGTTAGCTAGGACACAATGGGGTCTCTGGAGCCATCCATTTTTAGTCATTGATCAGAGTGATGAAAATATACACTGCAGCCCACGTGTCATTTGTCTTCCACCATACTATTGAATTATCTCCACTGGCTTACCATGACTTCACTAGAATGTCAAATAAGTCATTTGGGTGTAAACAACTGTACCTTATGCCTATAGGGACAGAGCAGTCACACTGTGGCAATGAATGGCAGTTTCATAGTGCAGAGTCATAATGCCAGCAAAATTCAATGACAAAAATTATAGGCTTGGAAATAGGCAAGCTGGATGAGGCAGGCAGTCTTTACTGGTTCAACAAAACATACTGGGTAGATTTACAAAGAAAACGCCACACTTTCACTGATACACCATTTCAATTTTGGAAGACATGAGAAGAAATCATCACGTCTGCCATTCTCATGTTTAAGCAGCTCCCTGATCCCAGTCTATTACCATTCTAGAACTTGTGCTCCTGATTGTATAATTGGGTTACACAGGACTACAAGTCCATGAATCCAAAGATAAATGCTGGGCTGGGTAAGCTTCTCGTGCTTGCACCTGAGAAAACGGAGCGCTTTGTTAGCACAACCTGCGCATGATCTACATTTCAAATAGCATAGCAGAGTATGCTGTCATTGGGCATCACTAAGGGCCTGATTACGAGTTTGGCAGTAGGGGAACCGCCATTGAAAACGGCGTTGGAAACCCCATCACCATATTTCAATGTTGGCAGTTTTCAGAACAAAAGACCACCGGAGCATCGCCGCCACTGCCAGCCATTTGCCAACCGCCTCGACGGAGGCATGAGGGAAAGCAACTACCAGAGGACAGTACAGACAACAATTCCACCATCCAAATTACGAAGTGACTTTCCGTCAAGCCAACTGTGGCAGGGAGACCGTCTGCTTCGAGTCGGCAGAAACTAAGGAAATGGGGAGCAAACTCACCCATTTCCTTCTTTTTTCTTTAGTCTTCAACATGGAACCCTACGTCGAGATCTCTCCTTCGTAGCAGCAACTTAGCCATGAAAAAAATAACCCCACCTTTTCGGAAATCCAGGTAAGTCCTTTTCTCCCTTTACTCCTATTGACTGGACTAAGCACATATGGTCCAGGGGCGTAGCACAGGCCCCCGCAGCCTCTGCGGTGTGGGGGGGCCTCTGAGCTGCAGGGGGCCCCCTCAGCACAGTACTAGGCCTGAGAGCTCCGGATTAAATCCGGAGCGGGGCCCCTCTGTGTACCTTGCAGGGGGGCCCCCTGAACTTTAGTTACGCCACTGATATGGTCCAGTCCCCAGCAATGGAAAAGTGCTTATATAATATATTTTTCCACATGTATCATGCATATGTGTAGGATTGACATATATGGAACTATATATTATGAATTGCTGACCGCGTCCTGCATTGGCCCCCGCCGTCAGGGACACTGTGGCAAGAGACTGCCAGCCCATCGGGAATATTTTAATTTGCTGGATGGTATACTGCCAACATGGTCACGGAGTGCTGTCAGATGTTACCAGCTGCAACATCATAATAGGGTGGGTTGGAATGCCTTCAGCGCGGTGGAGCTGTCAGTCGTGCTCCCAGCCATGTGAAGCAAACAAGCTAACTTGAGTGACTTTCTTTGTTTCAATGTTTGCATGGGAAATGGGGCAAAAAACGACCTCATGGACAGAAATGCTGAAGATGTGTCCCATTAGCTCGGTCCTCAGGATTTCGAGATTGGTGCTTGGCGCTTTTAGTGCCATCGGTGGTCCACGAGAGACTATGTTTGATTAATTTCGATTGGCTTCGAGCTGTGTGGCTGCACTGATGTATACATCTGGCAGTCATCTGAATTTTCAGATATGTTTCCTATTAGCATTGCTCTGGTCAGTGTTATCACGGCAATAAATTAGTATGCCTTCCTTCTATTTGCTAACTTTAGATTGATTGCACATACTTTTAATAAACATTTGTTTTCCGTGGCGTTGCTATTTTTATAAGTTCAGTTCAAATTCCTTTAAAGTCTTGAATTGTTTGCATTATTGGCAAAACCTGCCAGAATGGAGAACATTCCTATAGGTGTTTGCCTCCTCCAACTTCCAAATGTAATCTATTCGTCAAACAGCTCCTACGAAAAGAGGAGTCGAACGTCTGACGAAAAAGTGGTACGCAGCTCACGGAGGGACCATTTTGTATCTGAGGAAGGGGGAGCAAGATTACGATGCTTCCCTTCCGCATAAATCTAGAAGTTGTGGGGAAAAACTGTTGAGAAGAAGGTGTTGAGAAGAAAAAGCAACAAATTACAGTATATTAGACTCTTTTTTCAGTAAAATGAGTGAAACATAAATAGCATTTTTCACCTATTTGGATTTTTTTTAAAACGCAGCTTTCGGTGGGGCAGTTTCCAGTAATTATGTACCACTGTCATAAGTCGTTAAAATTGTTATAACTTTGCAAAGTGAAACAGTGCACACATTATGAACCTTGTCCTGTTTCAGCGGGTGGAATAAAAATACTTTCCTACCCTTAACTTTTCCTAACTAAAGAAACAGGTTGACAATGTATTTTGCTTAGAACTACAACTCTGAAAGTTAACATGTCCATTCCTTTTCCATAAAGGTGGTTTTAATAAGCTGCTGTTAAAAAGCTCCCGGTGCTGTTATAAAAAGCCTCCGCACCTTTCTCTCTCTCCTCAACACAAATCCCACCTGCTGTGTTTTGCCTTAAGACAGCTCTGTGCCCGGCTGCACAGCTCGCCTGCTTGGCTTGGAGCTGCGGATGGCCTGGGCTGCTCCGGGATCCGGTGACAGTCTCCTCTGAACGGTGAGGGTGGGCCGGGAGCATCCTCTCCGCTGCCACCAAGCACAGGTATCTGCCTGTCAGCCTGGATTACTTCCCTCTGCCTGAATCGCTTTCTTGCGCTTGGTTGGCCTTTCCGAATAGAGTTAGGAGAGAGCCTCCTGCCAGAAGCCCGAGGGCACGTGGCAGGTCACGTGAGTCACACGAGAGGCGTCAGCAGCAGTTTGCATCTGTGGAGACGGTTGATTCACACGAGAGGAGGAGCGGGCGGAAGAAGGCTGCTTCTTAAAGTGAGCCCCAAAATCAGAGCAGGTCCTGCTGAAGGAGTGAAGATACTGTGAGGGAAGGTGTGAACACAGGATACATACACTGGAAAAATGTAGTAAGCTTTGCCTTGGAATGTGTAAATACATAGGTATGTTCTGCCCAAACAAGCGGAATGAGCACGAGTTATTGATGGTCCATAACTAAGCCCTAGATGCTAAGTTTTGTCAAATAACTCCAGCAGTGGTCC
The DNA here is from genome assembly GCA_963921515.1 of Calotriton arnoldi. NCBI lineage: Eukaryota > Metazoa > Chordata > Amphibia > Caudata > Salamandridae > Calotriton > Calotriton arnoldi. The sequence continues at coordinate 829,062 of CAWUFW010002412.1, forward strand.
AATTAGCTCCACAGGCTAGCCTGCTATGTGTTCGCAAAATGTGCACCATTTAAAGTTTGGTACGGGGCATAACGGAGAACTCACAGTGAGGGGGGCTCCCAGGGTTCCTTGTTTTGGAGGGGGCATCCTCACATCCCAAAGCCATGCCATTGCATGCCTTGCAGAATGTGTGCATTGGCATGGACTAAGAAATAGGTAAACGCTTGGGAAAGTCACTCAGCTTTCCTGATCAGGCCACCTGCAGCATAGGGGGGACCCAACCCTTCAGTGGGACCCCATTGAGCCCAAGACTTAATATCTGTGCCATCTGTAAGACAACTGGGCCCCTCTTCACATTTTCCAGGGGGTCCCCATCATTTTGTGTTACGACACTGGTTTGGTGACATCAAAGTGAAAAGAGTCTCATCAAAAACTAGATCGGAGCGATCATGTGCTAGAATTATACATAGAGGAAACACCCCTGCTACAAGGAAAAAGGTAAATGTTACAAACACAGCTATGCAAAACAAAAGCAAACGCCTGGGCAAAGTCAACGTGGCTTGAGGTCACCAAGTTGAAGTGTCCTTGAGGAGCAACAGGTCATACAGGTTATGAAGAAGGCGGGGTGCTTGTTTCATCTGAAGGCGTGGTTGGTCAGCGGTGCGTGGCAGCACTGCACAGGATGGCAAAGGCCAGTCATATTTTTCTGGCCATTTTTAATAGTGCAGAGTTCTGAAGGAATGTGGGCAGGAATCGACCTGAGTGCTTCATTCTGGGAGGTAGATGGGTGCTTCTAACAGCTCACTCATTGCTCTAAGGGGCCGCAGCTGGATGATGTCATAGTGCATCGCAAAACCCAAATTACATCATCAAACTTCATCAAACAAAACAGCATTCCTGAATGCCAACTGTGGCTGATTGTCAAAAATGTAGATCTGGGTAAAGAGAATCATTTTGAGGTCGAGCCTAGGCAGTGCATGCGCTGCTCTGCGAGGCACGCTGTATTCAGGTATGGACTTGAAGCTCCGCCCATATATTTCATTGTCTTGTGTCATTGTCCACTGTAAACTGTGGCTTTTCATTGGTCAATAGGTTTAGTACTCCCTCCTTAGTACCGCCTTGTCTCATTTTGTAACCTCCCATGAGGACACCCCTTGCTACGTGTGTTGTTACTCGGTAGGCTTTAATTACAGCCTTCGAGCACTATTTTCTCAAATAGATTTGTCCTGCCTGCTGTTGCAGGCAGGAGACGCTCTCTTCTAATGCTTTAAAAAAAATCTTTATAGCACGGGTGCCGAACGCATTTGCAATGCAATAGGTCTCGCATTTGCAAGAGTTTAAGCTTTTGGCATTGTAAATAACAATGCCTTTATCTGTTTTAAAAACAACACAAAAGTAAAATGCATTGTCATTTACAATGCCAATAGCTCAAACTCTCGTAAATGCGAGACCTATTGCATTTCAAATGTTTGTTTATAATCTACACTGGATGCCCCCTTAAGGGAACTCGATCAATGATACTTTTGGTGCCAGGGGGTAGAGGTCGCGTACAACCAGCCATTGGGTTATCTCCTATTTTCTGCTTCTCAGACGTGACTGATTTCACTTTGTCCCACGCCACCACCACTTCCTTGATTATGTTAATTGTGAGTTGCATATCCAATGGCCTGTAATTTGTGAGCCAATAACTTAGCTGTCTTGTTACTTTGCGTTTTTTAAATATTTTTTTTTTTTAGCCGTAGCATTGCTTATGCAGCTTTGTTTACAACAGTTAACAGACATTTCACTACTGTGGGGTTTCTAATATCTCTGTCAGATTAGATACTGTTTTTCTGTTTTTTTTTACCCTGCCCTTTTCAGCTATAGACACGGTCAGGATGTAAAGGTCCATGTACATGCAAATAACACGCAAAATCTTTGACCCCTGCTCTGCCCCTCTGAGTCTAGCAGTTTCACTTGCCCTGATTTGTTATTGAACACTTCATGCCAGGTAAACAACAGCCACTATTATTATTTTGGTGATCCTGCTGCTTGCCCATCCCATCATGCTCACTTCATCAGCTTGGGTTACAGCCCTATATAATTTGCCTCTAATTTCTAGATCTTGATCTAAAACGTTGGTTGTGAGTTTGGCCTCTCACTCAGTTCCCTTGACCATCACAACTGTGCTTCTGGATCCTTGGCACTTACTGGAAGCTTTGGCACAGGAGCCCAGTTGCTCTGCCGGGGACTCCTAGTTTCCAGTGTGATACGTTAGAGAGACTGACCCACCAACCTTATTCCCTAAAATAAGTGAGTAGTCATCAGCACCGCTTCTCCTTCCTTCTTGGATACTTGTGGGGCCTCACACCTCCGCCGCCATCCCTTGTGGCTCTAGTGGCTCACAGTGCTCTGCTCAGCTCTGAGCTCTGCTGCTCAACCAGCTCCTCACTTGTGCTATGGTACTAGTCACCCTAGTAATTTAGCCGTAGCCACCCGCATTGTGCTACAATGTTGCTGCCCTCCACCTCCTGCATACAGCTGTTACAAGTCTCTCTGAAACTCTATGACTAGAGTACCAGGCCCAGGAGGGAGTGGAGTTCTCAGATCCTCAACTCCCCTTTCGACTGTGCAACTTGCAGGAGGCACCATTGCTCAATGTCCTTCCACCATTTTACAGGTGCTTCTTTCACTATCAGCCAGCAAGGATCTGTTCATGTAAGGAAGGCACAGATGGCAAGTTCATCCGGTCAATGGGCATATAGTAGGCACAACACGAGTCAGACATTGCCATCCCTTAGGAAGACATCTAGATGTATTAGCTCATATTTGGTTATGAACGATGTAAATGCTCTATGGTAGTGGTTGATGGCAGCCATGTTCTCCTACCTTTGCCATGGGCAGGTTAACTATTTACATTTTACTTAAAACCTGTACTTTTTACATTTTTTAGAAGAATGTATTTTTCAAATTCTCATTTTTAAAAATTCATGGTCCACTGTTTTCGAGCTTTATATCGCAGTTTTATTGGTGTAATATTATGAAGAGTATATTGTCTTTCTTGATTCTTTCATGTTACTTTTACTGCACAGAGTAGTTTGCCGTTATTTACTGACATTGTTTTTTCATCTATTTCAAAAGATCATGCAACATGCAGCAGTCACTGTTAACTTTTTATTTCAGCAAACTTCATTTGCACTATATAAGTAAACCAACACATTGTATCCTTTAAGTCCCAGCCTATCGTGCTATTCACATAACCACAAGTTGTAACAAAAGCATGGAAAATGATACAATCTATTTCCTGTGGGGAGAGCCTTTCCATTAATTCATGGTCGGTCCAAAATCTCTCTTACCTGGCTGTCGAGGCCCAACATCATCAGCATGGAGAAGAAGAGAATCGACCATAGAGAAGACATCGGAAGCTGCGTGACCGCTTGTGGGTAGGCAAGGAATGCCAGTCCTGGACCTAGCCAATGAAAAAGCATTGTCAGTTGCGCTCTTTGCTGGATCTCAGGTGCTGTAGTCACAGGTGCCTGGAAGAAGCAGCGGCTCAGTGACTCTTGCGATGATTAACATAGTCACATGGAAGCAGACGGCTCCTTTGTGTCTGCTCCTTTCTGCTTGGATATAATTCCCAATAGGAACCGCGTCAAGCGCAGTGATGAATGGATAAGGTATTCTGAATGTTTACCAGACAATTATGGCAACAGCTGCTGGCGGGCGCCTGCGGGAATCCTTCGCCTGTTGTCGCCTTGCATGGCATTTCAAGGATGCATGGGCCCACTTAACCGATATTTCCCCAAGGAAAATTACTCAACCCCATACTGCTTGCAAACTCAGTGACTTCCTCTATCTATTTACCTGGCAGGCTGCAAAGGAAAATAATCAAGCGAGCATCACACACCTCTGATTTATACCAGCCTGGCCTTTTCTGATTGGTTCACTAAACATATTTGCTCTAGATCCATCCATTCCCATTGAACCTTTATACAGCCTTGTCGTTGATGTTTGGGAACTCTCCTTGCGAGCTATGCCTGTTGATGTAGGATAAACCTGGCTCTCCCCATATCCCAAGTCCTTTAAGGGCTGAGATTTGACCCGTAACAGAAGGCACCCAAGGATCCTCTCAGCAGTGTTCTGCTATGTGCTCCTACGAAGGAAAATCAGAAAACTCCAGTAAACAAATGGTGAGATCAGCTGAAAAGTCCCCAAGAACGAGCTAGGGGTGAGCAGTGTTTCAAAGTTATGTCCACTGCAGCCGGGGAATTCTTCATCCTTTATTTCTGCAGCTCCCGAGTAGGGAGTGGGAGTCATTTCCAGATTTTCAGGATTAGTAATGACTAGTTAAACTATAGCTTCTTGGATTCTATGTACGGTTACCTCATTTTGACAGCCTGAAAATCTGGCGTGGATCAGTCCACCACTGACAAACATTGGATAACCTTTCTCTGGAGAATGAGCCTTCACCTTAGTAGAGAAAGTCTAATGCGGCAGTGTAACCACAAACCACCAAGCATTCCTAAAATTCTGAGGTCTGTACATTGACTTCAATGAAACGTAAATGCATTTCTTCAAACTCCACAGATGTTAAATACCAGTGTGCTTATTTCTGACAAACTAAACAATCTTTAGGGACTAAGGGCCATTTGTACAAAGCTTTTTTGGAGGGCGCAAACGGCATTTGCGACCACAAAAAAGCATTTTTTAAACGTACTAAACCCAAATTGCGATTTGTTAACTTGTTACTGAATCTCAATTTGGAATAGCGAATCGGTATTTGGAAAGGTCGTGTTTAGAGCGTCCCTTCCAAATACCAATTCACAGTGGTATGTATTAATGTTTTGCAATCAAGTTCTGGTTGAACAACATTAATATTTTATCACCTTGAAGGAGGTGGTAGCCCATTCACAAATGGGAAGGGGTCCGCAAGAGACGCCTTCCCTTTTGGGAATGTAAAAAAACCAAGCATTTGCAATGCAATAGGTCTCGCATTTGCCAGAGTAGGAGCTATTGGCGTTGTAAATGACAATGTCTTTTATTTATGTGTTTTTGTTTGTTGTGGAGTGGAGTGGATGTATGCGGTGTGGAGTGGAATTATGTGGGTTGAATTGGAACTGTTAGTTGTGGAATTGTGTGGGTTGGAATTGTGTGGTGTGGAGTGGAATTATGTGGCATGGTGAATAGATCGGGATAGGAGCTGCACAGAATAGCTGGAAACCAAGATAGTGAGGGATAGGTAATTTGTGCACGAATCGGTCAAAGAACTCCAGACAGAGGAGCAGAAAGAGTATGTGAGAAAGAGAGAAAGAAGGGGATGGCAGGCCACAGATGCATAAAGAGCAAGCTCCTGTGTAAACAGAAGACACCCTAAGAAGAGAATGAGTGCTGGGTTTGCGAGATGGAAAGCTTGAAAAGGCACGGGAAAGAAACTGTGATCGAAGACCTGAAGTGAACCACGTGAGAGAGGCAGTAAAAGTGCATGAGAGAGTTAGAGAGAGGTGTGAGAGAGAGTACACGAGAGAGAGAGAGAGGGATGAGTGGGAGGGGAACCTGGGGAGGTAGAAAAGCAGCAGCGGTTCCTCCGCTAAGGCATAGGAGCGTGGCCTCACTGCCAGGAGCAGCGAAGAATGAAAAAGTAAAATGATAATAACAAATGTTATTATCATTTAATTTTTTCCTCCTGCTGCATCAGTGCATGATGGGGTGGGGCAGAGCTGCAGGGGAGGAGTGGTAGAACACTCCTTGGCTGTGCGCAATGACTGTTTGGTCAGCCCTCTCGTGCCGCCCAAAAGAAGACATGCACACTCCCCTGTTCTCCATGAGGGCTGCACTACAGCCTGCATGAAGAACAAGCCCACAACTCCAGCCCCTGGCTAATTGCCATGTCATTGCGCTCAGACCAATCACAACGCTCCATTGGAGCGTTGTGATTGGCTTAGGGGTGGGAGCCTGGCTGCCTGCTTCCTGTTCCGACCGGACACAGGCGAGTAGGAAAAAAGACGCAGGACCCGGCGGCGGCAAGGTAAGTTTTTTTTAAAAAAAGCAGCCGCGTCCCCTCCCTGCCCACCCCGCAGCTACCCCCCCACCCGCAAGCCGTGCTGGTCACCCCTGTGGAAAAGGAGGTATAGGAATGTAGTATGTGTGAGCAGGCAGTATAGAGAGAAGCCAGGGAGTGTGAGGGAGGGATGAGAGGGTCGCAGTGGAATTGTGAGATAAGAGGGAGTAGTGGTAGTGCGAGGTAGAGAGGAAAGGGGCAGTGGATGTGTGGGAGAGAGATGACAGGGTTGGTTGAAGTGCGAGGTCGAGATGGGTTGTTTTTGAAATGTTTGTTGTGGAATATTGTGTTGTGGAATTGTGTGGTGTGAAGTTGTGTAGTGGAAATATGTGGCATGGTGTGCTGTGGAATTATTTGGATAGTAATTAAATGATATTAACTGTCATGGAAATATGTAGAGTTAGATTGTGTGTGATGGACTTCATTATGTGGAATGGTATTGTGCATTGTGGAGTGGCGCGGAGTAGAGAGGAGAGGTGCAGGGTAGAGGGGAGTGATGCAGGGTAGAGTGCAGAGGTGTAGAGTGCAGTGGGGTGGTGTGCAGTGATGCAGAATAAATTAGAGTGGCGTAGAGTGGAGTGATGCAGAGTAGAGTGGCATAGAGTGCAGTACAGTGGCGCAGAGTTGAGTGCAGTGGTGCAGTGGCACAGAGTTCATAGTAGAGTGTACTGGCAGAGTAGAGTGGTGCACAGTAGATTAGAGTGGCATACAGTAGAGTGGTGCACAGAGTATAGTGGTGTGCAGAGTATAGTGGTGCAGAGTGCACTGGCGCAGAGTGCAGTTGCGCAGAGTGCATTGGCATAGGATTCACTGGCATAGAGTGCAGTGGCATAGAGTGGTCCAGAGTAGAGTGCAGTGGTGCAGAGAAGAGTGGCACAGAGAAGAGTGGCGCAGAGCAAAGTGGTGCAGAGAAGAGTGGTGCCGAGTTGCGTAGAGTGCATTGTAGCAGAGTGCAGTGGTGTAGAGTGGAGCAGAAAAAAGTGACATAGAATGCAATGGTGTAAAGTAGAGTGGCATAGAGTGCAGTAGAGTCCAGTGTTGCAGAGTAGCGTATAGTGGGGTGCAGTGGTGCACAGTACATTGGCATGCAGTGCAGTGATGCATAGTGCAGTGGCGTAGATCGCAGCGGTGCACAGTGGAATCGAGTGACGTAGAATAGATTTTTTCAGTTGGTGTGAAGTGGCAAAGAGTGCAGTGGTGCATAGTAGAGTAGTGTGGAGTAGAGTGCACTAGTATAGAGTACAGTGGGGTAAAGTAGAGAGGCATTGAGTAAAGTGGCACAGAGTGGAGTAGTGCAGAGTAGAGTGCAGAGACTCAGTGTGGAGTGGAATGGCATAGTGTGGAGTGGTACAGAGTATATTGCAGTGACACCGTTTGGAGTGGCATAGTATGGAGTGGTGCAGAGTAGAGTGCAGAGTTGTAGAGTGGTGCAGAGTAGATTGGAGTTGGGTAAGGTGGAGTATGCATAGTGTGGTAGCGCACTGCCATTACAGACAACACATCTTCAATTGGAATGACCGTTGCATCTGCGATGACATACAGTTTTACTGATAAAAGTATACAGCACACAAATGATATTGTGTGGAAATTTCATCACCAATGTAATGATTTGTTTTGATCGCATTAAAATATTTGTTTCCACCATATTCTGAATTATCAAAAAATATTCTTCATTCGTGCTTTTCATATTCTGAAATAGCTGTACAGTTCATTTACAGACATTTTTAAATGTTGTTTTGTGGTAGAAAACAAAATTAACATGGTACAGCATACCTGGAGTAGCCAGCATGATTGTCACATAAATCCTATCATTTTGAAGTCAGAGAAAGAAAAGTAAACACCAAAATCCCTGGAAGACAGACCCTGACATTTGACCTCTGTTTTTGAATGCACAGCAAATGTGACAACATAAGAACAAGATTTAAAGGCCTGTTTACAGAAATTATGTAATGGTGGAAGAATACACTAAAAAGGGTTTGGGCAATGAACGGGACAAACTCAAGCTCGACAGCCTAAAACAAATAAAGCCAGCAAACAGAAACCAAGCAATTGTGAGTTACAAACCACAAAGCCAATGGTAAGCAATGGGCGGAATGCATTCCCAGGTAACCTTTCCAAATGTCCCCAAGATGTTGTTAGCAAACCAGACAGCAGGGACCATTGGAGGACACAGTGAAACAGACAAGAGAAAAATGGTTAGATGATCAATGATGTGCCAGAAAATGTCTAATGCCAATGGCTGAATGTTACGGAGCTAAAGAAGCCAATGGCTTGGTAAGTTATATCCAAAGTCCATTAAAGTAAGTTCAGGAGACTCTAAATCAAAAACAAAAACAAAAAAAAAGAGGCTAGGCAACCCGTTATCCCCTTACCCTCTTGTCACCTCCATCCCACATGTAGTACCGACAATGTGAAAGAATCAAGTCATTCTCCAAAAACTCCAGTCTAATTGCATATTATCTCACTCTGTTAATAAGTGCAGAGAGGGGATGTGCCCTCCACCTTACTCTGGTTGTTTTTGGAGCTTCCTTTGTGTCAAACCACTCTTTCTTTGCATTTATTTTGTCACTTTCTTCAAACCTCCTGTTGGACTTGGCCCTTCTTGCAGGGTCATCCCTGAACTTTTGCCTTCCTCCTGTACTTTTTCTGACCTGTTTTTGTTGGTTTTATGACTCTGGGCACTTTACCACTGCTGATCAGTGCTAAAGTGCATATGCTCTCTGTTATAAATTGATGTATGGATTAGTGACTCCATGATTGGCCTATTTGATTCACTGTCAGACCCTAGTACAGTGCACTGGTTGTGCCCAGGGCTTGTGACTCAAATGCTGCTGGTGGGCTTGCAGCACTGGTTGTGCCACCCACAGAAGCAGTCTGTAAAGTGTGTCTCAGGCCTGCCATTGCAGAGCCTGTGTGCAGTCTGGTACTGCCATGTTGACTGGGCAAGTGCACCCACTTGCCAGTCCCTAAACCTTCCCTTTTCTTCATATCAGACAAACCTATGGTAGGCCCAAGGGCAGGGTGCATTGGAAGTATAAGGTAGGACATGCCCTGGTGTGTGTGGCATGTCCTAATAGTGAATTACAGCCATTTTCGTTTTTCACTATTGCAAGGCTACCTGTTCCCCATAGGCCAGAATGGGCAGTTTGATTATAACATCCTAAAATCCTAACTGACCCAGGGAACGTGGTAGAAAAACGAATTTAGTATGCCTGAACTCAGAATGATAAAATACATCTTTTAGTGAAGTTGGTTTTAACATTCTGTGTTTGAAAATACCACTTTTAGAAAGTAGGTATTTTCTTGCCTAACTATCCAAGCCTGCCTCTGCTAGGTTGTGTATTCCTTGTCTGGAGTTTGAGTGACAGGGGCTGGGGATTCCAGGAGACAGGGTGAGTCAGCACAGGGCTGAATAGAGAGATCTCCATGTAGAGTGGTGGGAGGAGTTGCACCTGGGGTCTGAATAGGGCTGTGCCTTCCCTCCACAATGCTGGCTCCACCTCCTGTGGTGCGTCTGATGTCCCTGGCCTACACTGTCAAAGGAAAGAAGGAGTCCTGTAAACAAAGTGCTCCAGGACTGACCAGAACTGGTTTGGACTAGGCAAAGGCCTCTCTGCCTTCAGAGAACAAAGAGAATATGAGTATAAAGGGGGACCCAGACCCCAGAACTTTAGATCACTTTTGGGAAACAAGAAGAACCTTTGCTGAGGAGAGGAACCAGAGAGAAACTGAAGGAGGAGACTATCCCTAAGCTGAGTGCTGTTTGGGGGATTGTCCTGCAGTGGTTGCCTGACTGCCAAAGAAAGGAGAAAGGAACTTTGTGCTACTTTCATCAACTTGTAAAGGATCTCCAAGGGCTTGAAGATAGAGCTTGCCTCCTGCTGAAGTCTCAGGGACAACAGACTTCACCAACCAGCTCCCCAGAGTTCTTTTGAAGTGCCTGCTGTTGTGCTGGGCCTTCTGAGGGACTGCGTGTCGCAAGGAGCTGGAAGCGCGACTCACGAAGAAGAAGCATGACGCCGCCGCAGCCGCTGTTGTCGCATCACTGAAGAAGGGTGTCGCCGCTGCCACTTCGCAGAAGCGCCTCGCCGGAGAAGAGTGTCGCCGTCGCAGCAGACGCCGTCGCATCATCGGAGAAGCGTGTCGCCACCGCAGCCGCTGTCGTCGCATCACGGAATAAGGGTGTCGCTGCTGCCGCTGTCGCATTGCATCGCCGAAGCGCCTCGCATCACCGGAGAAGAGTGTCGCCGTCGCAGCAGACGCCGTCGCATCACCGGAGAAGCGTGTCGCAGGGCATGTCGCGGCTCAGAAGAATCGTTGAGTCGCTGCACGGCCGTCGGGCGTGCACGCATCGTGTTGCATCAAGAAGAAGATGCCATTTTTGTTTCATTGCACCGGATCTTCATCGCATCGCCACAGAAGCGCAGTAAGAAACCGACGCATAACCTCCCCACGCGGAGAAGAACCGACGCATCGCCTACGCAGCAGTAGGGAACCGACGCATCACCGTTCTTGTGTGTAAGGAACCGACGTATCACCTTCCCTGCAACACTTTCGTTGTATAGCGTTACGCATCCAAAGGTACATTGAACTCAAAGTGTCGCACTTACCATCTAAAGAGAACTAAGCTATTTCTACCATTTTTAAGAATAGTATTGTGGATTTTTGTCGTTTGTGGTCTTGTGTTAAGTCTATATAAACAATACTTATTTTTGATATACAATCTGTGTGGTGTCCATCTGTAGTGTTGTCACTATATTACTGTATGTGTTCACAAATGCTTTACATACTGCCTCTGAGATAAGCCTGCCTGCTCGTGCCAAGCTACCAAGGGGGTGAGCAGGGGTTATTTTAGGAGTGTACCCCCTTACCCTGATTAGAAGCAAGGGTCCCTATTTGGTCAAAGGTACCTACCTCTGCCAACTAGAGACCCCCAGTTCTAACACCTCCACTGCTCCTCAGTAGCATATGCACCCTTTTTTCACCAGCCATCTTCATTCATCTAGCACTTTCCAAGATGGAGAGCAGTAGGCCTTCGAGTGAACTGAAATTTAAAACAACTTCCCATTGACGAACTGTGGCAAGAAGCACCAAATCAATAATAGGAAAGTGCTTCTCTTGAGCTAAAAAATAAATTCTCTGCATACAAGTCAGATGTCACTCAGAGGGATGATTAGCTCATGGATGTGAGGTAGGTGAGTGGCTGAATAGCACCATGAATGTCTCTGCTGTCAACAAGAGCTCAGGCAAATAGAACAAGATCACCATCACCAAAGACAAGGGCCGGCTGAGCAAAGAAGAGATTGAGAGGATGGTGCAGGAGGCAGAGAGATACAAAGCAGATAATCAAGCCTAGAGGGAGAAGGCTGCTGCCAAGAACTCAGCTGAATCCTACACCTTCAACATGAAAAGCACTGTGGAGGACGACAAACTTAAAGACAAGATCAGCGAAGTAGAAGATCTTGGACAAATGTAACCAGACCATCTCCTGGCTGGAGAGCAACCAGCTGGCAGAGAAGGAGTACGAGCACCAGCAGAAAGAGCTTGAGAAGGTCTGTAACCCCATAATCTTGAAACTCTACCAGTGCGGGATGACTGAGGGAAGCCCGGTGCCGACTTTGGCGATCAGGCTTCACGGGGTGCTGCCAAGCCTCGCCCTACTATTGAGGAGGTGGATTAATCTAGCAGAGACCTTAGCACTTTCTTTCACTCTCGAATGACTAATGGGCATGTTAACTCACACTTGTTCAGTTTTCTGCCCCCAAATTATGGCTTTACAAATGTGATTTCAACATGAAAATCCCTTTTTTTCCAGCTTATGTTGACAGCATAATATACATTAGTCCAATACATACCGGTTTCTCTTTCGCTAAGACTTAATTTGATGACTGTTTCAAATCTCAATTGTTGTGCCTACGACTTTTAATTAGTTATGTTGAACTCTCTATTTCATATTGGTATTCTATGTTCTGTCATGTTGGTGAATGGGTTTAGAGAGATTATCTTTCAAATATATTTTTGTTATGAAAAAGACTGCAATAAAGCAGCAAGAAATTATAATGTTTTCACTTTTCTTATTTCAGAACGGTTTGATCATGGCATTAAATTACCAAGCAGGGTTAAATGCCAACCAAAGTGCTGGCTGCATGGGTGGGTTAAATGTGGGTGGGGATCTGTAGCTGGTGGGGACTAAAGCTGTTTATTCAAGACTGCCTGCTCTTATTAGCCTGTGTTATGTTGTAAATGGTTATGCATACATTCAAGGAGATATTTATGTTGTGTCTGTTTCTCTTTGGTGCTACCATTGTTTCATGGAAATTTGTAAGTGGCTTCATTAAATGAAGTAACATAGAGCCCCATTTAAAATGCTTTGCTGTGTTAGTCCAAAAAAGAAAACGCTGCAAAACATTGCGTTTTTAATGGTACTGGACATTGCAGTTTCGCTATATGCTAAAAGGACCACCATGGTCATCCACTGATTGTAATGGTTCCCCTCTCCACTTTCCAATCCTGCTTCAGGTGTACACACATCTCCACTGCTCATGCCTGCTTCCATCGTCCAGACCAGGTGGCATTTCTGGCACAACTGCAATGCCAATACTTCTCTTCAAGGGGCAGCACCTCTGTTCACCTACACTGTGAAGGTGTCCGCATTTCTGCATGGGGTCTTATTCAAGAAGCAGACCTTGGATTTTTGACGGGGCTCTATTTTTGGTGTTCTTGTCCAGTGTGATTTTGCACAGATTGGCATAAAATTCTGTGTAGACAAACCACACAAGACCATTTCGGGAACAAATGTACCTTGGGAGAGGTGTGGCGCAGCTGCCAGAGTGGCTGACTCCGGAGCACGGGGCTCACGGTTTGATCTCTGGTGCCGGCAGGCAGCTCGGCTCAGCTCAGCATCATCTGACCGTGGGCAATAGCTCACTTATCTCCCTGATGGCCCCCAGCGCTTTGAAACCCCTAAGAGGGTGATATGCTTACGCTTTAAAAATAGCAATTAATATTATTATTATCTGATGTAAGAAAATGACACAATGAGTTGAACATCTATAGTCGATATCCCTGGACGTTCTAAAGTTCAGAGATTGGAACTATGACATTTGTTTGCATCAGTAATGCACCATTTACAGGATTAACTATTGAATTATTACACACTGTAAAAAAACACAATTATAGGAATACCCTTATTCATGAAGTCAGTGCACCTGTTGCAGGCATCTGGGAATCCTAGATTGTCAGCCGGTAGGGAGCACCAAAATATGTACCACTTAAGTTCCTGAACTGGAAATGTAGAGCACTTCGGCCTAAAACCGTGCATGTTTTGAATGAGTAGCCCCAAGGAGGGTATGTCGTGGGGTGTATTAAATATAGAATTCAATAACTCTCTAAATTGAACTCACGTTTCAGAAAAAAAATAACCACTTTTAAAACCAGACTGTTGCTAAATATATACATGCTAAGTGCCCTTTAACACCTTGGGTGTTTTTCAGGGTCCTGTTTGTATCATTGAGTGAGTTTGATTGTAGACATGGCTATGAGCGCCTCCGATGCACAAGTAAGAGCACTAGACAGCTCATAAACATAATAACGACCTGAAGGTTCCTCCAGAGATCGGATCGTGATTTATAGGCTAATCTGCCAGATGTTCTTCCTCTAAGGCCTGCTGGGGGCTCGACAGAGCGTGGAGCTGCTGAAGGTGACACCCTTCGCCTGCAGGGCTCGTGGACGCACCACTCAGTGAGCTGTCCCGAAACAAAACCAAATGTCGCCGCATCACTGTTTGGTCACAGCATGATTCAAATGGGTTTTCAAAGAAAACAAGTAGCAAAAAGTAATGCGGGTGCCTCACGGTACAAGAAGTAAAAATACCCCTCACTCTGGTGGACTTACGCCAGAGTTCAGAGGTACACGTCAACGTGTTTAAGTCGGCCCCCGCCCCCAACCCTGTGCGTGGAGTTCATGCAGCCCTCCTGCACGCCTATCTACCTCAAGACATCTTCGTTTCTAAAAGTGTAAAAGTAGAACAATTTGCATTTACACCACATACAACGATGCCTGGACAGCTTCAGCTTAATGTTTTTTATGAGGCTGATTTAACAGTGCCAAATGCTCTGCATCTGCAACCTTCGTCATGAAGCGCACCTCCCAACCAATGCTGCTGCTCACTTGTCTGTATGTGTCTGTGTTTACTGGAAACACTCTGGGCTACAGCTTGCATACAGTTCTTTTAAGCGTGCTCCGTGGGGGCACGGGGACGGTGGGGTCTCTTGCCCAGACCAGAGCTGGAGCCCCGGACCTCGCTGTTTGTTCCGGTGAATCCCTTTGTCACTGTTGTCGCGTCGTTTACAAAATGCCAAGGACGCGGCAGGGTGAGCAGTATCACTCTTTATTATCATGTGGTTGCGATCCCCCGGATCTGACCTCTCGCCTCGAGGTCCTGCAGGCAAGTGTCCTTCTCCCCCCGCCCCTGACCGGATGTAGTGTCCGGTGTCCCCTGTTCCTCTTTGACCCCTGAGCCCCAGGGTCTTAGTGCCACCCTGTGGGCACGACATCTCCCCCTTTGTTGCAAACAAAGTTTCTTGCCACTTGTCCTGTCGACTCGTGATGGTGATGAGAGAGAGAGAGAGAGAGAGAGAGAGAGAGAGAGAGAGAGAGAGAGAGAGGAGAGAGAGAGAGAGAGAGAGAGAGAGAGAGAGATCTCTGTGAACTGGTGGTCTCTTCACATCTCTTCGATTAGTCTCTTGGTCTTTTTACACTCCCTCTTTGGTCGCTGTTCTCCGACAACTGGTGATGTATCTTCCTGCCAAATCTCTCTGGTCAGTTCCTTCTTTGGCATGTCTCCTTCTTCTTCCGTTTTCACCTCCTTGAAGTGGGAGCTGTTTCTTGTGACCTGGTGCTGGCCGGCGGTAGCTGTAATCATGGGCCCGTTCACTTTCACCACCTTCAGCGGATCCTTTGCGAACGCGCTGTCTGACTTCCTCACCTGCCGTTGTTTTACGAGCACCATGTCTCCTTCCTCTAGCTCGTGAGGCGTTGCATGTCTTCTTTGATCAGCGTATTCTTTCATTTTTGCCTTCTGTCCCGCATCTCTGATGACGACGTCCTCCTGGTCTGTTTTTTTTTTTCTTTTGTCTGCGGCAGTCTTGTCCTGCTCACTCGCCCTAGTACCAGTTCAGCGGGGCATCTCCCCGTGGAGCTGTGTGGTGTGTTCCGATAGTCCCTCAGTACCTGGCACAGGGCTTGTCCTATTGATACTTGTGTTAGCTTTGCTCTTTGCACCGCCTTTTTGATGGTCCCCATGAACCGCTCAGCCATCCCATTTGCTTGTGGCCACAGTGGCGTTATTCGTCTGTGATTTATACCTAGGTACGCCATGAACCTTTTGAATTCCTCCCCTGAGAATGGTGGTCCATTGTCTGTTTTCAATGTCTGTGGCGAGCCCCATGCAGCAAAAATGTCGTCCAATACTGGTAGCGTAGCGTTTGCTGACGTTGATGACACTGGCGTTACTAAGGGGAACCTTGAGTATTCGTCTATCACGACCAGAAAATAGCTTCCGGTTTCTAATGGCCCGTAGAAATCTGCTGCCAGCTCGGTCCACACCGCCTGTGGTAGCGGGGACATTTGCAATGGTTCTGGTTTGGACGGTGGTCCTATTATTTGACATACGTGGCACTTTGTCACCATCTTTTCCACCATGCTGTCAAGTCCCGGGAACCACACTTTTTCTCGCAGCATCTTTTTTGTCGCTACCATGCCCCGGTGTGACTCGTGGGCCAACTCCACTGTTCTCAGTCTTAACGTTTGGGGCATCACTATTCTTGTGCCCCTCATTATTGTTCCGTTTTCGCATTCTGACAGTTCCTCATTTATTCTTTTCAGTGCCAGCAGTTCTTCTTTGTCTATTCCTCTTTCTACGTGCATGTTGTTGTTTACATGCCTCCATCGTTGCGCCCTGTTGATCCTCATTGCCTCCTGCATGGTGGCGTCCTGTTTCGTTTCTTTATTTAGTTCACTCTCTGTTATTGTTGCCGGTGTGCTTAGTTTCAGTGCAAAGTTCAGGTACTCTTCTGCCATTGTGGTTGCTTGAGACTTTTGTGGCAGGGGGTGCCTTGACACATAGTCTGCTGGGTTTTGCTCTTTTCCTGGCTTGTGAATGATTTTGAAATTGTAGTCCATCAGTCTGATTCCCCACCTTTCTATTCTTGGTGGTATCTTTGCATTTGGGTTGCCATATATTGTTATCAGGGCCTGATGGTCAGTCACGACTGTGAATGGTTTCCCGTATATGAACATGTGGTAATGTTCACAGGCCCATACTACTGCCAGACTCTCCTTTTCTGGTTGAGAATATCCTTTCTCGACGTCTGTCAGGCTCTTGCTCCCATACGCAACGATGTGTCTTGGGGAGTCTCTCCCGGTTGATGTTGTGCTAGAATTGCTCCCAAGCCCACGGGGCTTGCATCCACTGTGAGCTCTGTGCATAAGTCCGGGTCAAAGTAGGCCAGATGATCCACTGCTGTCACTGCCTTTCTTATCTCTTCAAACCCTTTGTCACACTCGCTGGTCCATTGAAACTTGTGTCCTTGTTTCGTCAGCTCTCTCAGTGGCGCGCTGACAGTGGCGAAATCCTTAATGTAGCGTGCGCAGTAACTTGCCAACCCCAGAAATGACCTCACTTCTGCCACATCAGTCGGTTTCTTTGCCTTTTCTAGTGTTTCTACCTTGCTGCGGTCTGGCCGCATTCCTTTTTGGAAAAGATGTGACCGAAAAACACTAGCTCACTCCGCCCCAGTTCGCACTTTTCTTCATTTAATGTTAGGCCTGCTTTTTCTAGATGTGAGCATACCTCTCTTAACGCCGTGTCATGTTCTTCATCCGACTTGCCGAACACCAGGATATCGTCACTGTAATTTAGGCTGTTCTTGACCGGTCTGATGACTTGACGAATTGTCTCCTGGAATATTTCTGCGGCCGATGAGATCCCGAAGCTCAAACGTTTGTACCTAAATAGTCCTAGGTGGGTGGAGAACGTCGTGATGTATCGGGACTGTGGGTCTAGTTCAAGTTGGTGGTACCCCTTGCAGAGATCCAGTTTCGAGAATCTTCTCGTGCCTGTGAGACAGCTGATCATGTCGTCTAGATGTGGGCCTGGGTGTCGCTCACGTTCAATCGCCTTGTTTGGGATCCTCATGTCCACACATATCCTTATCTTTGATTTGTCCTTTTTGGGACGGCCACAATGGGTGACACCCATGGTGTCGGCCCATCTGCTCGTTCTATGATGTCTTGTCTCATCAGGGCCTCTAGTTCTTCCTCAACTTGTGGCTGTAGGTGTATGGGTACCCTTCTGTGATGTTGCGCAACTGGTCTTATCGTTTCGTCTATGTGCAACGTGATCTGCCGTCCTTTCAGCTTCCCTAGTCCTTCTATCAGTTTGGGGTATTCTTTTAGAATCGAATTTTTTTCTTCTGACATCTGATACGTCATTTCCATCAGCCCCATCACTTGTGCCGTGACGTTGCTCAACAGGCATGGCGCTGGCATGTCTCCTTTGAGCACGTGTATCTGTTCCGTTAGCCTTTGATCTTTGTATCGTAATTCCTCTTTGAATTTCCCCAAGTTGATCACTGGTCGCCTTGCCCCCATGTGAATACTTTCACTCTGGATGGCTTTAGAGTCGGCTTCACTTTCATTTTCTCATATTCAGAGACGCACATGATATTGCACGTTGCGCCACTGTCCAACACAAACGTGGTATCGTGTGGCCCCACTTTTATTGTTACGGACTCCGTTTTCTTTATCTTCTTCTTGTCCACCAGGCATATTGTTTCATCTCGCTCTTCTTCGTCTTCTTCTGAGTCTGTGTTGACCTCTGTCATGAGGTATAACCGCCCCGCTTGTTGCGAAGTCTTGTCTTCTTCACCCTCTTCCCCTGATTCCGCGGACGAATTTCTCACCTCAGTCTCGACATGCCTGATGTGTCTGTGTGTCGGCATCCTCCCTCTGCTTGTTCTTCCACGGTCATTTCTGAACTGTGCCCCTTGACATACACTTGCGTAATGGTCTCGTCCGTTGCATTTTCGGCACGTCTGGCCAAATGCTGGGCATGGCCCTCGGTGTGGGAACTCGAGTCCGCATCTGTAGCACGTTCCTTCTTGCTGCTTCTTCCCAGTCTGGCCGCCTCTGTCTTGTCTCCAGTTTCCTGTTTTGTTGTTGCTTGCCATCCGATTAATTTGTTCTCCACCTCTTCCTTTCCCACGTTCCATTTCTTTCGCGTGTGTTGTTGCTCGTGCTTCCGCTCTTCCTAGTGCAAGGATGTTCTCCAGCGCTATCGGTTCTTTAAGTATTCTCGTTCGGAAGTCTATGTCCCGACAGCCTGCGATGATTAATAGTCGAATGGCCTGCTCGTTGTCAAATTTATCAAATTCACAGTGAGTCACTAGTTTCCTTAGCCTTGTTGCGAAATCATCTAGTGACTCCTCGGCTTGTTGGAAGGAGATCATGAAGCTGTACCTCTCAAAATCAGTATTTCGTTGCGGATCAAACTTATTCGTCAGGCACTTTGTTAATTTTTCGTAGGTGTCAGTCTCTGCAGTTGGCAGTGTCACCAGTAGGTCTTCGATCTCGTCGCCCACTAGGTTTATGAACAGTCCCCGTTTTTGGCCTCTATGACATCTGTTGCGTCAACATAATTTTCAAAACGTCTGAGCCATTTCTCCCATCTTATCCCGGTTTGTGGTTCAGATAGGCTGAACGGCAGTGGTCTCCTGTATTGCGCACTTTGTTTCTGGTCTGCCATTGCTCCTTGTCTTCCTTTGTTCTGTCGCCTTTGTTTTCTTTATTTCGTTCTTTTATTTGATTCTTCTCCTTTATTTCTTTCTTTTGTCCCTTATTCTCTTTTCTTTCCTTTGCTAGTGCTTGTTGTGCACTTTTGCCTCTTTTTTTTCTTTGAAATTCGGCCCTTTTTTGGTCAGATCGATTTTTCCTGGCCTCAAAATGGCCGCCGAGTCACTCTTGCTTCCGATTGGCTTATTCGCCTGATTCTAAGATGGCCGCCGATAGTCTCGCGAGACTTCGCGGCCAATGGACGCCTTGCCTGACTTAAAAATGGCCGCCGAGTCTTTTCCGCTCGCTGATTTGCCCTCTCGCCTGACTGTACAATGGCCGCCGAGACTCTCGCGAGAGCTCGCGGCAAATTCTATCTCTTCGCGCTTTCAGTTGCAGCGCTTACCGGTGCAGGCAGTCTTTCCTCGCAGCGGCCGGGGTGGGCTCCGCGTCGCTGCGCTCCGTTTCCTTTCTTTGTGTGGGCACGGCACTCCTGGTCACGGTCCCTGGAGAGGATCCTTTTCACCGAGCCGTGCAGGCTCACGGGGTTACGATCCCACTCTCGTCGCCAGTTGTCGCGTCGTTTACAAAATGCCAAGGACGCGGCAGGGTGAGCAGTATCACTCTTTATTATCATGTGGTTGCGATCCCCCGGATCTGACCTCTCGCCTCGAGGTCCTGCAGGCAAGTGTCCTTCTCCCCCCGCCCCTGACCGGATGTAGTGTCCGGTGTCCCCTGTTCCTCTTTGACCCCTGAGCCCCAGGGTCTTAGTGCCACCCTGTGGGCACGACAACTGTGTGCACAGCGTTGGTCTCCCGGCTCCCTGTTTCAGGTTGAATACCGAAGCGCCATGATGTGCTTTTCTGTACTGAAGTCATCAATACTGTGTCATGTGAGGAGTGGCAACTTTCCGCAAAGTGAAAACTGCACACTTTTAAAAAGACACGCAAGTAGAGACCAAAGAGCATGAACAAAAAAACAGACCTAAGTCATTGAATGCACAGCAAATGTGCGATAAGAAACGAGATTTATAGCCCTGTTTACAGCAGTAAACCACAAGCACTCTCTCAAGGGCTCCAGATTAAAGACAAAAGGAGTTCCTGAACAGATGTTAAAATGGTTACCAGTGTATTTATTTAGTACTTAGTCCCTGCTGTTGGGGAGTGGTAAACATAGCAAGAGGCATGACAAATGCATGCCATGGACAAATGAGGAGAAAGAATAGGAGAGTGACAATGGAGCCAGCAAATGGGAAGCCTTAAGGCAAGTTGTAGCCCACAAAGTAGATACAGAATGTCTTGAAGAGACAGCGCAAGCGCTGTCTAGCCGAGACCTAAAAAAATTAAGAGTAGCCTGCTCATAAAAAATGAAACCTAAAAGTTTATTTTTCTGTTTTTTTAAACACATCCCTTTGTCCTTTACGGAAAACGGACGGCATTTAAAAAAAAGTTGCTTTATTTAAAAGCAATCAGAGACAGTGTAGTCTGCTGACCCCAGCAGGCCACCATCCCTGTGATGGCAGCTATTCCTAGTGGGTCACAAAATACTTAGGTCAATTTGTGACCCCACTAGGAATCACTATTTTTAAATGTATTCTTTCGTACATTAGGAATTGCGATTTCCAAATTGTGATTTGTTAAGAATCGCAATTTAGGAATCACAATTTCTAATTTTTGTACAATTGGCCCTATGTTCAAGACTTGGTTCCCTGCTGACATCACCTGCAGTCCTGAGATTAACTCTGTGGCTATCTTTCACATATAAAAACTTCAATTCACCATGAAGTAGAAGTATCCTCTGCGGATGTCCAGTGTCACTATAGTGCACCATTTATCCGGTTGATTGGCTGATTGATTAGACATAGATGGATGGATTGATGCACAGAGGGATGGATAGACAGACCGATAAGTCTGGGGCACAATACTAATTTGCTCAATTGTTTATTGAGAGGCATAGTACAGAGGTATATAGACTGATGGATAGGTAGAGCTACAGAGTGAAAGATCGACAAAGAGATAGCTAGACAAAGATAGATAGATAGATAGATAGATAGACAGACAGATAGATAGATAGATAGACAGAGAGATAGATAGATAGATAGATAGATGTTTATCCAGTTAAAGAAATAAAAAGACAGGAGGTCGAGGGTCAGAAACAGAAAGACAGATAGTGAAAGACAGATTGACAGATTAACAAACAGACAGGCAGGACATGGCATCAAGAAGGAAAAGGCTTACATTAAAGATGAGAGAACCCCCTATTATTATACAACCAACTCTCAATCACCACACTGTTTGCCACATTCAATTCTTTATATTCTATATGGATTCAATACTAAAAAGCAATCCCTTGTTGCTACTTTTTCACATTAGCAAAGCAAATAGGGAAAACATATTTAGTCATTTATTGAGATTTTCTTGTAGCGTGCACTAGGACCTAGTGCATCAGATTGCTTTGCACTTACGACTGTACATGAATACAATAGTCTACAAAAATAGAGTTAATGTAGGAATTGCAGGAAAAGAAGGGTTGCGCAAACATAGTAAAATCAATAATTAAGACACCATGCGCTGGTGTCTCATAAACTGGTGTCTTATTACTATTGCACCCACATAAACGTATATATACAGGGTGTCGAGAATCAAGGAGCTCTTGGACCACAGTGAGTTACATGCAGTCCATGAAAAAGAAATGCAACCAATATTCGCTATTTTGATTTGTAACCAGTTTGGTAGTGTGATTATAGAAGGGGAGGAAGACTCATCAAATAAATATCCTCAATGGAGCAAAAGTAATTTGCTTCAACAATCATTCTAGTCACGCAGAACAATCAATAGCCTCACTCCTGAATTAGGTGGGCTTGTGAGAACGGAGGCGTACATCAGTGCCCTAAATGAATGTACGCTAATGTCTGGCAGAGGAGTTTCAGTTGTATTTGCTGAGGAGAAGGATTTCAAATTGTTTTAAAAAGTAAAGAATAGAGGGGCATATTATCAAGGGCTCTATCGCCGCTTTAGTGGGATTTTTCCCGCTAAAGCGGCGATAATTCAACGCCCTATTAGCAAGCTGTCGCTAACTGCTGTTAGCGACAGCTTCTAAGCGATAGCGACCGGGTTGGGTGCCGCTTTGCATGCCAGCGATATTTATCGCTAATGGCATGCAAAGTAAGCGTTCCCAAACTAAGAGCGACTGGAAACAGTCGCTAAGCTCGCTATCGCCTATTAGCGAGGCAGGGAGGTGATTAACGAACCAGCGCTAAACACGTTTAGCGCTGGTTTGTTAACGCCTGGTCTAAACCTGACTTAGCCATGTAATCCAATGGGAGGTGGATTACATGGCTAAATCCCCTCGCCCTATCGCCAAGCTAACACTGGTCACAGTGTGAATATCGCTTGTTTTCAAGCGATATTCACACTGTTCTCCAGGGTTTCTATCGCTTTGGAGATAAGCGTTGCTGATAGCACGCTATCTCCGCGATAGAAACCTGCGATAGCCGGCGATAATTATCCTAGCGCTAACTGCGCTTAGCGATAATTATCGCCGGTTATTGCTAATAGGCCCCATAATTTCCAAATTTCCCTGGGAAAAGGGTACCACACCCTAAGGCACAGCCTAAGAAGGATTGTTCAAAAGTGCTTTTTTTCTTTGAAACTGGAATTTCCAGTAATAGTGAGTCTGCATTATGAAATTAGCAGGAACCATCGGAGAATTTCAGTTTTGTACCCAGACAGTGCGACTGATCCACATGGATGACTTTATGAACTATGCAGGCAAGTTTGAACAAGGGTTCCCCCTCAATTGGCAGCCAACTCAAAGAGCTGAGGATGGAGGGTGATGAAATCAAAGTGGTCGGCCCCTGAGGTCAGAAAAGCTGCAGCATGTAAGGAGGCTTTAAGAGGAAGTAGATGAATTTTGGGAATAATAGATAACATAGCATTCCTGTAGTCTGACCTGGATAAGGCAAGCACTTGAATGACTTTTTTAGGTCTTGTTCACGTAAGCAGGGGATGATGCGCTGGATGAGTTTGAGCTGATAATTTGCATTTCTTGCCCACGTGTAAATGTGTTTGTGATAATCCAGTCTATCGTCTAAAGTGAAAGCAAGAGATTTTTTAACAGTGAAAGCAGTCCATAATGTTGGCGGAGTCTAGCCATTCCTGTACTGATGTAGATGAGCCCTGTGGGAAAAGGAGAAGGAACTTTGGGCATCATTAAGATGCTGGGCGGACTGACGCCCGGCATGACAGCGATCCGGGGACCACCGGACAGGCAGGCGGCGGTCGGACCGCCCAATTACGATTTGACCGCTGTGGTGGCAGTCGGAAAGTGCTTTTTTCTACTGTGGCTTGTGCTGCGGCTTAGGAAAAGGACTGCAGCACAATCCGCAATAGAAAAAAGAATTTTGTGGACATCCATGCACCGTGTGCCAGGCGCACCATGTGGTGCATGGATGTGTGGGGGGCACTACATGTGTCCCCCCGGGCCACTTAGCAGTGGCCCACAGGGGGCAGGTGCCCTGTATGGGCCCCCCACAGTATGTTTCTGTCTGCCTTTTCATGGTGGTCAAAATGCCATGAAAATGCATTCGGAAAAGGACATAGACTGCCGCAATGTTAGGGATACTAATCCGACCGCCGCCATGACGGGATCTTTGATCCTGTCGGAACGGCGGTCTTTCCCCCGACCACTGCGGTCCAACTGCCTGCCTCCTAATGCAACAATAGTACCGTTGGCCAGTATGTCAGTGGGATCGCCACCAACGGCCAGTTGGTGGCGGTCCCACCAACATCATAATTGGGCCCTTTGTCTTTAGAGTGTTGAACTTGAGATGGGGTGTCATCATCCAGGACTGTTTGTTAGCTAAGGTTGAAGCCAGTCGAGAGACATGAAACTTTCAATTACAGCTGGGTGTCATCAGCATGTTGGTGATGGTATTTTCCTAATTATTTTATATCACCCTGTGGTTCAAAGTAAACATTAAATAAAGCAGGGGCTAAAACAGAGCTTTGGGGTACCCATTGGGATACAGCTACTGGGTTAGACAATGTGGGATACAATTTAATCAATTGTGATTGGTTGACTATGTATTATTTGAAACAATCCAGGACTTTCCCTTCAAACCCCATGCAGTCTTTTAAGGTGTGCATAAGGATATCATGGTTGACAGCATGTAAATAATGCATCCGAAGGAGGAAGTAAAATTAGAAGGCCTTGGTGAAATTTAAATAACAATGGAGTAATTTGCTTAATTTGGGGATTTTGTGTTGCCCTTGTCAAATTAAAAAATTACGCCATTACACTACTTTTTGTATTTACATATGCCATTTCTGGTAAAAAAAATCTTTCTGCAATCACTCCATTTGCACTAACAATTTACCACAAATGCATATGAAGAACAGACTGCAAGTGGCTGTTGTTCGCAGGGCCATTTTGTGTGTGAATTATTTGTTTAGTGTGATATGGATTCTTGTGTCAAAAAGTGATGCAAGGAACATTTCACTCAAAAATATAGCACTAAATGATTGATTAACATTTTTCATATTTAAGCATAATTTCATGGAGGTTTGCTGAAATTTCGTGTTATTACATGAAAGCAAATTAGGCAAAATTCCCACACTCCATAAAATTAGCAGGCACGAATCCCTGTTATTCAAGATGTGAAGAGCATCATCAATTATTTGTAGGGTAGCTGTCTTGGTACTCTGGCCAGCTCCATACCCAGACTACAGCTCTTAGAGGAAGATGTTATCTTTTGCAAATTACCTTTGCTGACTGGTGACACAGCTTTTCCAGGATTTTTGCAAGAAATGGAAGCTCAGAGACTGGACGGTAATTAATGCGATCCTCTGGATCAGCTGTGGGTATTTTGGTAGAGGAGACACTTGACCTATTTTTAGGAAGTCTAAAATATTCCTTGTCAAATGAAAAGAACCCAACAGCGGTCCTTCCAATCTGCCCCTCACGCTTTTTTAGTTTGTTCAAGATTCCTGCGCAAAATCACTTCAGCACCCGCCGTTGTGTGGTGCCCCTGTGTTCCAGATCTTTAATCCATAAAGCAAAAAGGAGGTGCGCCAGGTGACAAAGTCGACTCAGTCTTGTTGTTTCAAAAACCTTTATTGATACTTTTTCTTTCATCAAATACAGTTCCTCAACAAACAGCTCAGCCAACGCGTTTCGTTCCAAACCGTGGAAACTTCGTCAGGGCTGAAAACCAATTAACACAAAAACCAAATCAACAGGACATTACATAAACCAAAAAACGTAAAAGGACAATGTATAGACAAAACCACATTGTAACAAAACACAGGACATGCATTGACCGCTCCATTTAGACATATCCTAATTAGAAAATGCATCCCCAACCTGGACCATCCGGGTCACAGAGTGGTGCTAATAGGGCAGAAAAGATACCAGCGTCTAGTCCCCTCTGAACAGTCATAAAGAGAACAGCATGTGTAAGCATTATTGATAGTGAGAGAGACACGATAACAAAATACCCACATAAGGAAAATAATGATACATACATTGTGACACAACCATGGACGGGTAAACACAAATCATGAGCACACTTAAATAAATAGATATAAAAACGTACTACATTTCGAAAGGCTAAGGCAAGTCACTCAAGTTCCAGGAAAATGTGTAGAGAGATCTATAATTTGGACACCTGAACATGAAGTCTTATTCAATTGACACTTATTGTGAACGGATACAATTCCTTCCATAATTTAAAATAAAATTTACCCAACTGTGGGAATAATCTTTTACAACAACTGGTTGCCTGACCCAGTGTCCTATGATGTCCATAGGGCATAAATATAGTTTATAGAGTTTACGATAAGTAGAGTGATATAGGGGTGAAAGAACAAAAGGGAAAGGCAGAAGTGTGCGAGAAAAGTGTATATAGCGTCTAATTCCAAGCACCATGTGGTTCAAAATTCTCACCTTGAGAAATGATATCGGTAAGTTCAATCTTGACAAACAAAATGATATTCTCATTCCAGCTCCATGTGCCAGAAAGGGTTGTAGTTCCTCAAGGCATCATCATGCCCATTATTGAATACCTAGTGCGAATAATACCAGTTACACACTAGTACATTGGTGCACAAATTATCATCTGGCTCCAAGGAAAATTATTCCAGACTCGTCGCAGGACATGTTTATCAACCATACATGTATGCGAGCAAACAACAGTCAAATGCGATTATATAAAAATAGTGGTGGCACGGATATCATCGATCACAAAGTTCACTAGTGGTGATCAGCGCTAAAAGTGAGTTGCTACCTTTCATCCTACGCCCGTCTTTCTTTGGAAAGATCATAATGTGTATGCGATAACCAAACACGTCAGCATGCTATTATGACACAGTCACAGCATTTAGCCAGTCATAATAAGGTACCCTAACATGCCAACCGTAGTAAATTCCCGGCCGTAATCTGAAAAAAAAGCTACATGTAAATACATGGGCCCGTTCTCCCCACCGGGAGATCAACTGTCATCAACATGCCCATTAGAAAGCAGTATAACAACACCAATGTGCCTGGTGTAACAAAACGTAGATCGTCCATTGCTTTCTGCTGAGTCCATCATATAATATTGACAGACCAAAACAAAAATACTATCTAACCAAAAAAGAGCCATATGTCATCCTGATCTAATGCCAGTGCGAATGCTCAATTGTTTGGGCTGGCCATTGGCATTTGAGCAGGATGACATATGGCTCTTTTTTGGTTAGACAGTACTTTTGTTTTGGTCTGTAAATATTATATGATCCAAATTGTCAACCCTATTCCAATCATCTGATCTGATAATTACCAAGTCCCATTCATCTTACCTTTCTCTAAAACAGCAAACCGCAGTCAAGTAAGAATATTAACAACCCTGTATATGGACACAAAATATATCAATCAGAATTAATCAAAGCACTCTGAAGCATGCCTAGCATCCTGTCCTCCATATCCTATGGTTAATCTATACCCAAATGTAGCAATTTACTAGTTTAATAACATCTTAGTTTAGATCATGGGAAGCATTGTTCCTCTCAAAGAGAAAAGGACCAAGAGAGAAATATATTCCTTATGATATACAAAACAACTGAATGAAAAAAAAATGTTCCTCAGACTGGTCGAACACTCTTGGTATTAAAAACCCACATGAAGTTGAATTATTGTTTAGGAAGTGTTGAGTCAAGTCATTATACATCAGAGATTAAGAAAACATTTGGTGTGAGTTGTCCTTAAAATCTCCCAATGTAGATTGAAGTAATTGAAGAAGCTATCATTGTTGGACAGGTCACACTGTGATGTGATGGATTCTACACAATATACAACAAATGCTTTGTTCTGCTCTGATGGATGTTCAATGATATTAAGTCTAGTAGATTTAATCCCAATAGATGCAGGGCCTCATTTATGAGGTTTTGGTGCAGGGCAGCACTGCAAGGAATCTTGATGCGCTGCCCTGCATCAAAAGAAAAGGGCAGGAATGTGCCATATCTATAAGATATGGTGCATTCCTGTCCTTTTCTCCTACACTGGTGTACAATGGGGTAACAAGCGCCAACACAGGCACCCTTGCACCATCTTGCAAGGGTGCCTGCATTGCGAGGCTGATTGAATTTGTGCAGGAAGGGACTGCTTCCTTCACAAAATCAATCAATTCAGGCGATTTCCTGTTTCTATGTGTGCTGGAGAATGCAGCACACATAAAAAAAGGAAAAAAACAAGGAGAAATTAAAACATTTCTCCTCGTTGCGCCGGCGTTAGTTTATGACGCATTCCCAGGTTTACGATTTCTCGTAAATCTGGGAATGCTTCAGATTCCATGGGTGTTGTGTGTGAACACCCCACAGCAGTGTTCTGTGTGAAAGAGGCACATATTTACAAGGCCATGAAAAGCCACATAAAGTGGTTTTACGTGGCCTTGTAAATATGCCGCGGCACATTGCGCATGTGGAACGCCAAACAAGTGACGTTCTGATGGTGCAAAAGTGCTGCCAGGGGCCTCATAAATGAGGCCCACAATGTCAACTGTAAGGCAATGAAAAGTAGGAAAAAAACGCTGACTCCATCTCTCTGCAAGTGATAGATTTTAACATGATAAACAGTATTTGTGCATGCAACATGTGTAAACAGCATTTGTAACTGCCTCTGCTTACATGTGTTGGCATTTTATACACTCGCTTTCATTTGGTGCTTTATCAGGGGTTTATCAAACAATCTCATCCATGCCTAAGTGAGCAGACACCATATTTAAATTCAGAATAATTACTTTATAACTATGACAAATTGAGGTGTGGCCACTACTTGCACATATGTGTTGCAAAAATAGGTGCTAACATTAGTTTTTGTATTTCCCCTAGTCAGCCATACACAATGGGAGCCTAGGTTTGACTAGATGGGTCATCCTGGGAGCTGAGCACAGCCTCACACTTACACCTGATTAGCCTGTGTCCTGTCCCCCCACAAAGGGCTGCATACCCCCCTGTAATTAGTCTAAAGCCAAGGCAGGAAGGCAGGACCTCTGTGCACTTCAAAGATCCTTCTTTGAAGTCTCCCCCACTTCCAATGCACCACTGGGTATCAGACCTGGACCTCAGACCCCACCAATTTCCTATACTTCTGGACCTGTGGGTACTCTGCCAGGAAGAAGGACTGCTGTGCTCCTGAAGGACTGCCACTCTGCTGGACTGCTGCTCTGGAAGAACTGCTTTCTTGCTGTGCTGACCTGCTGCCCTCCTAGTCTGGGCGAGAAGGACTGGACCTGCATCACTTGACCCCCAGAACCCAGAACAAATACAAGGGCTAGTTGGCTGGCCTCCTGATCTGAAGTCTCAGGGACATAAAAGACTTCCAACTGTCCTGCTTCAGCTCCTGAACTCTGCCGTCTGTGAGGCTACCCTGCCAAGGGATGCCACACCCAGTCCTTGACACTTGGAACTGGGCCTAAGGTGTTTGCTCAGCAGAACCAACACATCACCGCTGCTGCGGAGAACAGTCATGCACATCACCATCACTGCGTTGGTCAGCACCGATGCTGGATCGGGACCGGTACATTTGCCATGCTGCGTGGACCAGAGCTGATGCATCCCTTCTGTTGTGTGGATTGGAGATACAGTTCCCCTTTCGAAACCACCACTGTGTGACACTCTACTAAAGCCAAGTCGTTGCATGTCCGTCGACGGCAGCCTCAATGACCAAGGTAAAACTCCACATCACAGTAAACAGATCATCGGACCTGACACATCACCGCTGCTGAATGACCAGGGCAAGGCAACACAAAAAGATGAAGGACTTAATGCTGAATTGCCAGGCCAGGTCCCCCATGGACCAGAAACAAGCATCCTGGGACCGGTTTCAGGGTATCACCCCTCATCAGCAATGCTAGCTTGAATCCAATGGCATAGTGAGCACTGGACCCATGTCTGGTCATTTCCTTCCCACTTGGGGCGATTATAGCAACACAAAAAGATGATGGACGGAATGCTGAACATTGTCAAACACTCACCCCAAGTACAGAGATCCTGGCCTAAATCCATCGTTTTTTTGCTCACCATGCCATTCCAGGTTGGACCCACCATTTGCAAATTAGTCTTGACCCTGCTCCCTATGGGAACAATGCAGCATGAACTGCCTGGCCTGGTCTTCCCTGGACCGGAAACAAGCATCCAGGGACCGGTTTCGGTGTATCACCCCTTCACCAGTCAGGATGGCATAGTGAACACGGGACCCATGTGTGGGCATACCCTTTCGACTTGGAGCACTATAGCAACACAGAAAGATGATGGACGGAATGCTGAACATTGTTAAATATTCGACCCCAGTACAGAAATGTGGGTCTGAGCATCGCTGCTGATGCATGGATTGACATGGTGCACCGTCCTCTCTGTGCACCGCATCCTCATCGTTGACAGGATCCTCCACATCAAGGCAACCCGTACTAAGGTACTTTTGCTCAGCGGGCCCAATCTGTTCTATGTAGCTGGTCCGCACTCCATCGCGGTCTGCCTGAACCTTTGACTTTGTCCCAGTCCAGAGGGACCAGCTATCTCTTTTTGGCGATTAGTGCGAATTTGCCGCTATTTACACTTATTTCTTTAAAAAATGTATATCTCTGGTTTTACTCATTGATTTTTTGTCGTTTTGGTGTCAAATAATTTATTAAAATAAAATCTATTTTTTTAACTAGGTGTGGGATTTTTCTTATGCTGTGTTTTTACTTTATTACTGTTTGTGTGCTGCATAAATACTTTTTTCATAAAGAAATACCTCCAAGACCATCAATCAAATCCTTTCTCTATTGAAGAAACTGAATTATTGTTTCTTCAGGCATCCATGATTGCTTCTGACGGCTGCTGGATCAGAGCGAGAATATGTAGGACATCAGACCCCCGCTTGAGGAGTTGCATACAACAAACTGAGGACCTCGATTGAATCGACCAGATGGTCACTAAAAAAATTTGTAGCCAACATACAGGCTAGATATGAAGGTGTCCTTGGGACCTCGAGCAGGACAAGTATAAGATTCCCACAGATGGTCCTCATTTACAAGTAAACCTGAAGGGCCACACGACGAACTAGGAGGTGTCCCCAAAGGAATTTGACATACCCGTTGCAAAATCCGACAGGAATCAGCTACTTTAGAGTGTCCACAAAGCTCACAGCCCTGAAGAAGATCTTCCCTGAAATACATCATAGGCCCTCCTTGAAGGTCGAAACGCGTCGGTGCACTTACGAACAAGGTCAAGGGCGACCATAGAGTGTAACATCTGCGCATTAAATTGTGCATTATGGTTGAGGAAATGAAGGGGGGTGTGGCCAAGCACCTAAGATGGTGGACGTGCTTTAGTGGCACTCCGAGTCCCATCCCCCGGTTATCCTGTGCATCGTGGCGAAAGGCAGCTGGAGACTGACCCTGCTCGGCTAGAGGACGGAGAGGAGTCCTCACTGGGTCTGAGGAGAGGTTTCTCTCACTTGCAGGTGCAGCGGCGGCAGGATTCTACGACTGCGGCCTGATACACGGCTGACCGGGCTCCTCTGAGGCGAGGTGGAAGATGCTGGAACCAGGTACACGGAATCCTCTGCGCTTGAGGTACACGCAAGGTGGCGCCCTCCAGAGCTACGGGGACTTGAGGCAGACCGGAGAGGATGCGGCGCCCTGTGGAGGAACAGTGGGGCAAACTGAGGCTGCACTAACGGTCAGGCCGCAGCTGTGACAGCGGGTGGTGAAAGGCGGCCGGGGTCTGCCCCTGCTAGGGTGGAAGACGGAGGAGAGCCCTCGCTGGGTCTGAGGAGGGACTCCTCTCCCTTGCAGGCGTGTCAGCGGGGGAGCTCCGCAGATGTGGCCGGATCAGTGACTCCCCCGGGACGAGGTGGTTGATGCCGGAGCCTGGGACGCGGTGCCGTTGGGCTTGGGGTGCGCGTAGAGCACCCTCCGGAGCTGCCGGAACCTGAGGCAGGCCTGAGCAGACGTGGAGGACTGTGGCAGTGCTAAGAAGCGGCAGGAAGGGGGCGTAGCAGTTGGAGGCCCCCTCTCGTGACAGAAGACACAGTTCCGGGAAACCTGCGACTCCCTGGTTTGGGACACAATAGGTGAGCCTGTGGCAGCGGTGTTGGGCTGTGGTGAAGGGTGAGGGGGGGCTCGGGGGTCGATCGGGCCCAGGCCCCCCTTGTGTACAGATACGCATCGACGAACGGCTACCGGGGGGTGTTTGGTGGCCTAGGAACGGCCGCCCGACACTTATGAGCAGTGCGGAGGCTGTTTCGGCCTAAGCTGACCCCCGCTTGCTATCCGATCCATAAAGAGGCCCTGAACATTGGGTACGTGGGCGATCGGGGTGGGGTAGCTCCCCGCCTGATCATTTCCATGGCAGCCCCAAGTCGGTGATTGACGCAGCAGCGGCCTGAGGGTTGAGCGAGTTTGGGCCCTGCTAGGCCCTGCTAGGCGCTGCAATATACATATGAACAAAGGGGGTGAGGTTGTCTGGCCCTGATCTGTGGGCTTGATGAGTGGGGGATGTCCCTTCCCTTGCTGATTGGAACTGTGGAAGTGACTAGTGGTGTGGTTGCGGTGACGACGGGCCCAGGGGGCCCATAGGTAATAAAAGACTGCGGGGACTGTGGCCTAGATCCCCGGGTAGTCCCCCCTGAGGAGCAAACTCTCCGGCTTCACGGCATGGGAGACAGGAGGGGGCCCCAGATTTGACAAGGGACCCATTGGTGCTGAATATAACCCCCTGCTTTGAGCTGGTCTCGGTTCCCTGTTCCAGCAATAGGGAAACACTCTAGAACAATAGTGTTGCCGGCTGCATCAATAGGAGTGCGGTGGGGGGGTCGGCACTCCGCTGGCACGGGCGTGTAAGCAACCCCATAGGACCCTACACCGCAACCAGCCCAGAAGTGATGCATGTCTTGAAAGTGGCTGGGAGGAGTGATGAGCACAGCGCATTGCCGGAGTATCTCTCACACAGCAGTGGCCACAGGCAAGAGTTGCGCACACTCTACCCCATATGCCTAACGCACAGCAGTTAGCCATGGGCCGTCTCCGCTTGAACGCCCACCAAGATACTCCGTCCCACGGAGTGAACGGGGGAGCGGCCAAGAGTGTTGGAACATCCACGGGGCCAAACCAGCCTGACCTCTCAGCCAAGTTAGACTCCGTGCTGGCAAAAATAGGCACAACACTGGAACAGACACGCACTTCCCTAGCGAGTAGGATGGACAGCATCACTTCCAACTTCACGCTCTTACGGTCTGACCAACACAAACTGGCCGATCGTGTACATGATAATGAAGTGGCGCTTGCGGACCTCCAGCCTAGATCCCGTAATCTTACGGCAACCCTACAAGACCTGATGGATCGGATTTGCACTCTGGAAGAGAAGGTGGATGATGCGGAGGGACGGCCATGCCGCAATAACATACGGGTAATTGGTTTACTGGAGGGAGCAGAAGGCCAAGATCCGGAGGGCTACACAGAGTCCTGGATGAGAGAATTACTTCCCCCGGGCTTGCTCTCACCGCAGTTTGTAGTGGAACGTGCCCATAGAGTTCCCGCCCGTAGGCCTCTCCTGGGAGCTCACCCTTGCTCTTTTCTGTTTCGTCTACTGAATTTCTGTGACAGAGATGTGATATTGCGGGAAGTAGTTAAACACCCCGGCCCTTAGGTGCAAAATGTCACTGTCTCCTTCTTCCCAGACTACACTGCACAGGTAAGAAACAACTCAGAGAACTAGATCTTTGATACTCTCTGCTCTTCCCTGCCCACCTACGAGTCATCCGGAACGGCAACACCCGATACTTCAATTCCTCTTCTGAGGCCTGGGATCGGCTGGAAGAGAGCGGGCTGATGACTGCGTCCAGGCCTCCAGAGGACCTCCAGCTGCAAAAGAGATCCCGTTGTAGCAGTCGAAAAGGGAGAGGCAAGGACATGCGGAAACGAGCGCCTCTCGTGGCCACCCCAGGCCCGGAGCAGATCAGATCAGAACGCCAGGAGGCACTACAGGTGGTGGCGGCCCTCCATCCAACGAGACCACAGTCGCCGTCAAGCTCCACAGCGTCTCCATCGAGGTCTCAGGAAGGCACTGACAACACACCGGAATGGTGGACAGATGCTAGTTCGCCTCGTCTGCCGGACATCACACCACAAACATCGGACGAAATTATTTGAGAGCGAGACATATATTGCCCCCGTATACCTAGAATGCACAAAATAAATGTGACACTGCTCTATCAACTCTTATACCTGCTCCTACCACCTCCAGCCACACTTTTATGCACCATCATGCACACGTGAGGCCCCAGCGTACTACCACCTAATACAAGCAATTATATGGGGGATGGAACACACAGGCTACCTCCTATTTTGTGTTCACCCCTCCGGAGTCAAATTATGACAACGTGTTAACTGCCATGATTAAGCATGATTGTTTGGGTCGATCTCCCTGTTGGGGGTCCGCTCTTATGATTTTGCATGACCATTTGGTTTCAGTTTTGTTTTCCCCTGCAGAGATGTTGCCATGCTCACAGACCTGTTGCTGTTACACACATTCCTTTAGTTGGAGTCGACTGCGTAAGTTAGGTCTGATAGATTAGTATCGCCCTCATGACTAACCAAAATATCATCACCTGGAATGTTAGGGGTATACATACTCCTGCACGACGGTACTTTATATATGCCTACCTACAACGCAGAGTGACTAGTATCGCTTTATTACAGGAAACACACCTGACGAGCCCAGAGGGTGTTCAACTACGCCATCCTTGGCGGGACCAAGTATATAGTACTAACTACTTGTCCATGGCTAGAGGGGTACTTATCTGGGTGAAGGCTGGTGTTCCATGGGAAGAAGAAGAAGTAGTGGTGGACCCCGCTGGGCGGTATGTGCTCCTCAAGGTGAGATTAAATGGCCAACCTATTCTGCTAGGCTCCATTTACGCCCCCAACACAGATCAGAATGCCTTACTCTGCAGTCTATTGGCACTCCTACCCCGATGGAAGGATGTCCCATGGCTATTGGGAGGTGACTTCAACTCAGTTTTAGATGTCTCTCTTGATCGCTCCTTCCCTCCCCTGCATCGCACTACAGCCTCCTCAAACACACACTCCTTACGTACTTGGAAGGGGCATTGGTCACTGACAGACATCTGGTGTGAGCGTCACCCTCACATGAGAATATATTCTTTCTACTCACCGGTTCACAGCTTACACGTACGGCTAGACCGCATACTGACCTCAGCAGCACAAATTCCCCTGATTCAGAATACAGAGTATTTAGGTGGTACACCATAATCCACAAATAATGCATCTTACCTGGGAGGCGAGGACCCACCCAATCCCTGCCTGGCGCTTACATACAGCAGCATTGGAAGACCCGGCGTTCGGGAGCTTGCTGGAGTCGGCAGTGATCGGATATTTCGAGCTCAATGCGGGCTCCACGGACTCGGCACTGACAAAGTGGGAGGACTTTAAGGTGGTGACTAGAGGGCATTGTTTAGGCCACATATGGAGCATTCGTAAACAACTAGACGAATCCCTGTACAGCATTGAGCGGCGGCTACTCCAATTGGAAACATTCGCCATCACCCGTCCTGAAATACCAAAGCAACTTGATGATACCCATGCAGAAAGAGTGGAGTTGCTGCACTGTCACAACTATTTGGCACATTCAGCACGCACTCACTCTGCAGCGGACAGAGCGGGTAAATTATTACCCTATTTAACACGGCAAGAACACCCGCAAAGCCCCATACAGCTGTTAGTGGATGAGCAGGGACATAGGAAATACATGCAGTGGGACATTCACACAGTAATGACGTAACATTATAGTAGACTGTATGTGTCCCAACCGAGAGGGGATAATCCACACATTGAGGCATTTTTAATGCAGTCGAGCTGCCCACACTGATGATTGATCAATTCCTAACACTGGACTCCCCGTTAACAATGGACGAAGTCCGGGAAGCACTAATATCACTAGCGTCCGGAAAGACACCGGGACAGGACGGGCTCCCAACTGAATTCTTTAAGACATATGCGGAAACCCTAGTGCCCCGTCTACACTCCTTGTA
Organism: Calotriton arnoldi; assembly: GCA_963921515.1. Classification (NCBI taxonomy): domain Eukaryota; kingdom Metazoa; phylum Chordata; class Amphibia; order Caudata; family Salamandridae; genus Calotriton; species Calotriton arnoldi. Next base: position 864,478 of record CAWUFW010002412.1, read on the forward strand.
CACCTCTGCAATCACTAATATGACCCTACCGCCCTCACTGTGCGCGGCTAATGTGGTCTCTTTGTTGAAGACAGGTAAGGATCCAACTTCCCCTGGATCGTATAGACCGATAGCGATATTAAATACGGACTATAAAATCTTAGCAAAGATCTTGGCTAACCGACTGGTGCCACATATCCCCACCCTGGTGCACCCGGACCAGAACAGGTTTTTCCCTAACCGTAATACTGCACTGAACATCTGGTGCTACGTTAGGGTAGTAGAGTATGCTCCTATAAATTGGCCTTGATCGGGTTGCTTGGTGCTGGACCTTGAGAAGGCTTTTGATTCTCTTGAATGGAACTTTCTCTTCACAACCTTAGCTAGATATGGCATAGGACCTCACTTCCTTAGCATGGTTAAGCTGCTATACAAACACCCGACCGTCCGAGTCCGGACGGGTCCTTATGTTTCAGATCCTATAGAGGTGAGACGTGGGACATGGCAAGGCTGCCCGTTGTCCCCTCTCCTCTTGGCGCTGGTGGTTGAACCATTAGTGGCGTACATCCGCACGCACGTGGACATCGGAGTCACCCTGGGAGATGGCACACACGTAATCTCATTATATGCTGACGACCTGCTGTTGTACATGCGAGATCTTCATGCCATCCCACCCTCTTTGGACCTGGCGCTAACACGATTAGCCAAAGCTTCAGGGCTGCGGGTTAACGCCGCGAAATCCATTCTCTCCCCTTACCTGCAGGTGACCTAGGACCCAGGATACTCCCTTGGAGAAGTCCCTGTGACATGGTGCACAGAGCCTTTCAGATACCTGGGGGTGCGCATATACTGTACCAAGGAGAATCTATTTGAGAGAAACATAATTAGGGCCACTACCGCCATCCAGTAGCAAATGTGCTTCTGGAAGACCCTCCCGTTAGCTGTCTCTGGTAGGATTGCCCTCGTAAAAATGGTGGTCCTCCCTCGCCTCCTCTATTATATCACTACCTTACCTATCGTCATCTCCCCTTCCTTTTTTCGCAAATAGGAAAAGACAATCAGGGATTTTAAATGGGGAACGTTGAGGCATAGAGTGTCTATGGGGAAACTATATTTGCCAATGGAACGGGGGGTTCGCGGTGCCCAATTTTGAACACTATTATCTAGCCTCCCAGCTGCAATGGATAGCCCGTTGGCTGTCTTCCCGACACCTAGCAGACACGGCTTCATTACAACCCCCAGTACCGCATCACACCTTACTGCATATCTTTCATCCATGTGCGAAACCCTGAACCCTGGGAGCGTTATTACTCACCATAGGTTACAAATGCTTCTGCAGATGCCTCTTCCTCACCAGGAATACCACGCCGTATGCCCCCGCCATCCCATTATGAGGAGCGCCACAAGGAGACACGTACACCATGGCAGCCGAACTACGACACTGGGACACAGATGGCATTGAGAACACTGGGGACCTTTATCGAGATGGCTGCCTCATCCCATACCCAGAGCTTATGTCCGAGGAGAATATGTACCCTGGGCAATTTTTATTGCATTGTGCGCTCATAGCCTCCCTGTCCTCCAAATGGGGCAATCTCACCCTGAAACCACCCACACAATATACGATGCAGTATCTACATGTGATGGGAGACAGGGGCACCTAACTCGTTGGTTCGCTTCATCACTCCGCCAACACACAGGGATTGACCTTACCCCCCTAAAACAACATTGGTAGGAGGCTCTAGGGCATATATTCACAGATAAGGAGTGGGCAGCAGCTCGGGAAGGCCCGTCACATATCCCGTACAATCAGCGTTTCAAGCAGATTCAATTTTTCATACTACATCCGGCATACCTCGCCCCAGCCCAAATTAATAAGTACTTCCTCAGATTCGATGCAGCCTGCCCTAGATGCTGCTTATCGGATGCAGACATACTTCATATGCTGTGGCATTGCCCTGCCCTAGGCGAATACTGGGCTAATGTGGCGACTATACTGGCCAATTGCACAACCCGTAACATTCCCTTTTGCTGGGAGGCATACATACTCCATCTTTTTAGTAGGAATAAGAAAAACAGGGCAACCTCCCGATTTCTCGACCTGGGACTGATCACAGCAAAACGCTTGATCACCAAGAGTTGGAAATCCCCGGTAGCACCCCACACAATAGCTTGGCACCGCTCCCTTCTCAACTGGGCTAGGGCGGAGGGGGTGGCCTTGCGCCGAGAAGACCTACTGGGGATTCGTAAGTTCCTCCCTGGCGAGTCACTGGGAGAATATAGTGTTGGACTTGAGGGCCTGGATGCTAACGCGGAGGAGACTCAGGAGGGGGCATGCGGCCAGTCAACCCAACATTTAGTCTCTGAGAGTACACGTACAGAAGACCAGGAAGAACAGGCCTCACTCACATAGCTTAAGATCCTACTTCAAGGGGTTATCACCAACAGTTTCTAGCAGGACTCTCCCTTTCCAACACACTAGGCAACAGGTCTCAGGCGAATACCCAATCCCTAATTTGATTACTTTGTCCTCATTTTGTTGTATCCTGCATCCACAGTTCAACTACGTAATGCACCATGTTTAGAATGTAAGCGTGTGATATATCACAATGTCTCATCAACACCATTAGTGTTATTGTAATGCTATTCCTTAAGTACCTATTTGAAATGTAGCATCTGCCAACTAACTTGCCTTAACGGTAATTTGTACTTTGAACCACATTGCCTACATATTGTCATGGGATATGATGTCTTTACACTGTTCGTGTTTATGAAAATAAGGAAATGTCAATAAAAAGATTTAAACAAATGGTTGAGGAAATGAAAGATCTCATCCGAATACAAATCTAAGCTCTGACCACCAACAGAATAGGGCAGAGTAGTACTGTTGTAGACTACAACCATGAGGGCTACAGTGATAAATGCCCCATACATTTGACAGTGTAGGACACTGGATGCACAATTGTGTATCCTTCTTCCTGTATGTTTCTCATTTAATTTCTTTTCAAATGTATAATAAATTATGTCATGTAATGTTTTTCGTCTATACATGTCTTGTCCTAAATCAATTTGTTCTTAAACGCAATGTCCGTTAAATGAATGTAAAACATCTATATATATCTAATATGCTTACAAGTGTCCTTTCGAAAAAACAAAAACATTTTTAACTGAGAAAGAGGACTCTTTGTGTACTTTCTGAAAAGCACTTGGATTCATCGATTGTGGCGTTAGTTAAGTTTACACTATTGAACAACTCATTAAGTAAAAACTTGCTGAATCATGGATGCCTGAAGAAACAATAATTCAGTTTCTTCAATAGAGAAAGGATTTGATTGATGGTCTTGGAGGTATTTCTTTATGACAACATTTGAACTGTTCCCAGCCTCCAAAGTCCTCAACTGGATCACTCTCCTTTACGACACACGCATAAATACTTTAGGCATTGCCTCTAATTTAAGCCTGACTGCTTGTGTGCCAAGCTACCCAGGGTTAAGCACAGGTTAATTTGGGGACTCTTTGTGGTTCACCCTGCAAGGGATTGTAGCTGTTGGTTGACCAGGGCTCAAACCCTAGTCAACCAACAACCCAATTTCTCACATTGTTTAGTGGTATTTTCTCAGTCCAAAACCACTTTGTCAGGAATTATCGCAGCAGCTTTCCACATTCAAATAATGGAAGATTCATCATTGTGGATGACGTTGTAAATAGTCTCCCAAAAGTTTCCTTTTGTGAGACTCACTACAATGTTCTCCGCAATGCAAGAGTGGAATCTTTGTCTCTTGAAATGACCACGTGTCTTATTCTGGAAAAAAAAGATTTTTACGGCTTTTGGGATCTTGCCAACTTTAGGCAAAACCACTGGGACAGCTAATTTGGAAATCTAGTATGAGGAATCTCTGATAACTGAATGTGGAAATATATTTATTTTAATCTTGGTTACAATTGTTGCTGAAATTCTTTTTTATATGGAAGTATAAAAGAAAATTCTCAATACAGTGTGTAAATAAACAGATCTCAAACCTTATAGTACAGGCCCTGCTAGAAAAACAACCCTAATAAGGTAACCTGCCTGAAAAATCAGTTTTACACTGTCAAAATACCACGAGGCACGTGTTGGCTATTTGAGCACTAAATGGCCATTCTTCACAATGAAGAAATCTTGAAGCACCTGATGCTAATCTGGGATAGACAAGAACATATTATAAATGTTTTCATTGTGATTGGGATTGATGTCTTTTACTTCTTGTAATATTTAAAGATTGTTATCTTTTTGCTATATTATTAGCTTTGTTTTATTTTTTTTATATTAATTTTGTAATAGGAACAGGCAGCTGCTACTCTCCCCCAAATCTTAGAACCTATTGTTGGGCTCTGTCTGAACTATTACATATGTCAAATATGACGTGTGAGTTAAACGTCTGGATTGGTTAGAGTTTATGCAGGGCCAATGAATCAAACCACTTGCTTTGTTTCTTTATTCCCTTTACAAACCATTGATACATTAGTTTAGGGTATAAAAAATAGCAATGGATAACATTCAATAAGAAAACTAAAAATACAATGTTAAAAAGGTTTGGGCAGGTGTTAACCCCATATTAAATAACTAAAAATAAATATTGGAAAGTTTAGGAACTGTCAGAAAGTGGGCCTGGAGGTGCCGCCTAGCTTTCTGTTGGATTAATGCACATGGAGGTCTTGTGCTAGATGTCTTGCAGTCAGGGAAAGATCAGCAGTTATTGCAGAGTGCTGGTGATGTGTGGACTGAAAAGGCACATACATGAAGAACCCACTGGGTGGCAGCACATAATATGTGAACTACGGTTCAGAGCAGCCATCTTAGATTACTGGGTCTACCTTACCTCATGATTAAGGCTCCCTGTTTTCCATTTTTATGGATTTTTACAGATAAATACAGACAGAAAACAATGTGTTTTCTGTCTGCATTTATTTTTAAAAATGGATTAATACAGAAAATTGTGCTTCTTTTAAGTGACTCTTCGTGCTGTCTTTCATGAATTGTAGCCCAACAGCTCAACAGATGGCCAGCATGGGAAATTAAAAAACAGGATGACATTTCTTTAAATAACTGCATGCGTCAACATACATTTGTAGTATAATGCTAATATTTACCAGGGGATGTACTGTTATGTAATATTTGGCAGTTTAAATAGCTAAAACACGACAGACCTAAAAGTATGAGTGTGCGTCTATCGGTTAAATAAATATGGAAATGTACAGTTTTACAACTTTCTTTTTTACGCAAAACACAAAATAAATATGGATAGATACAGATAAAATGGCCAAAAAATAAATATGGGTAAATACAGACGGAAATGTTAAAAAAATAAATACCATAAAACCGGGAGCCCTACTCATGATTGACAGTGTCCTTTCTAGGCACTCATGCTGCAGCCAGGACTTGCTACTTGATTCTGGATTCCTTTAATACAGACCAGTTACCTAGTGAGGAATGTTTGTTTCGATCAATGGACCAAGGAGAACTATCCTGAAATCGTCCTGTTGATGAAAATGAACTCTGAACTTGCAGTGTGTCCAAACTATTGAAACTGGGGTTTATTACACAATAGAATTATAGCGGCCACTTTAAAGCGTTTTGTTAGGGAAAATTAACCAGGGACTTGAACTATTTTAAAACTATTAAACCTGGGGTTAATATACAAAGAAGAGAAGTGACTATTCAAAAATCATGGAAACTAGCTTGAACTATTCCAGAACACTTAGTCATGCACTATGTAAACGTATGCTCATAATTTCACCAAAAAGGCATTAGAGATTTTTAGTAGGAACATATTAATGTTAGATTTGGGAACAATAAGGTCTTAATGATATTTGGTTACCTTTCCAGTTTACAGAACTCAGCTTGGAACTATAATTCATCTTCACTAGAAAGCGTGTTGTGATGACACTTGAGACAGTTATAATAAGCATGTGTCATTTTTTTAAATACTTTTTGCTCTTATGTTTAGTTTTGCTGAAATTCCAGTTTCTTATCGAACTATCGAGGGTTCGTTACACAGAGCTAGAGTTCAGGTATATCTATTCACAACTGTAATTACGTTTATTTCCATGAAAGACAGAACTCTTAAAATATCTCTTTGATTTTTTAATTACCTACATTCTGCATTCTACATTCAGTCAGTAGCTACTTTTCCAGCATTAGCCCTGACTGCCTCTGATTTGTAAGGTTTTAAGTCTGACTTACACGGAAGTGGGAAGATCAAGTCATTTTATTGGTATTTTAGTCCTCTTCTGCTACAATTAATGATCCGCTTTGAACAGTGCCCCTCGAGTCCTTTATTACAGCCCTAATAGCATTGTTTGGGAGCTGATAGAGCAAACGAACTAGCAGTCAAAAGGTTTTTAATGCCTTAGTTGAATATTTCTTCTTTGGCTTTGCAGAAGTATTTTCCAGGAGACATGTCCTGCAACGCATTCTTTAATCACTGCAGACAGGGTGGCTCTTCGTAGGGGCCACTTTTCTTCTAGAAGGGAAAGTAATAGCCTCTGTCTCTAGCCTTCCCTATCCCAGAGTCAACGGGCTGCCGTTGTAGCATAATCCCAACGAAGATTCGAGCCAGGGAAAAGCTGAGTTAAACACTTAGGAGATGAATGAACCAGGAAAGAAGCATTGTCCGCTTTAGTCTGGCATGCTGTAGGCCGATCCCATCATATCCCTATGTATAATAAACAGGGCAATACAAATGAACATACAATAACATGCAGAGCTCAAAGCCTTGCTAAATGTTAGAAACAGGCACTCTTACCTCCTCTTACTGTCTTGCAGATCATTAATTAATAGTGGAGAGATAAGTAACCTGGACTATTACACCAACTTACTCAAGGGTCTCCCTCAATACTACTTCGCCTTCTCGCTCTTGACAAAGCTATACGTTTTGCCACTAGAACATTAATCGGTCAGTCTGAATTCTCTAGTAACACCAAGCTGGAGGGACCTCTTCTTGTTTCTTTGAACCTGCTAGACTGTGCCTTTATTGTTTTACCCTTAGTCCTAGAGTTCAGACAGAACCCTTATCTCACATATCCTACAACCAGGCCGGATGGCCTATTATCGATTTCTGTCTGGCTTCCATCACTACCATTTTCATCCTACATCCTTGGACACCCATTTATACATTTACGTGATCCTGTATGCCCCAAATATGTCTGTAGTGTATTGTTTTATCTAAGTTTCTTCCACTCACAAACATGCCGCATTGTTGCTATTCTTTTGTACCACTATGTGACCATCTACAGCTCATACTTTAGAAGGGCTTTGTCAAAAAAGCAAATAAAAAATGCAAATTTAATTAAATATGGTCACAGTTCCATTGGGGAGCAGTTAGGTGGTACTGCATCCCGAAGAAGGTGCAAATTGTGCAAAACTACCAAACCGCATCTTTCAATAACAGGGTTGATTTCCACATATTGATTCAAAGTGATATCATAGACAGTGAGAACTAAGGATGAGTTGCCTAAATTGTCACTTGGAATCTTGCATTGGAAACCTCATCACTATTGACAGCTACCCCAACTACAAATTTATGTTGTGTGTGACCCCATGAACACCACTTATAGCTGATCCCACGGAAAAGGTGTGTGGGGTGGGTACGTCCTTGTGTCATTTTCACTCCTAGACCCCACCACCATCACATTAAATATGAAAGAAATACCTGGCATCCTGCTATCCCCCAACCCACTTTCTCCACCCGACTCGCTCTTCCTTCCCTTATCCACATATATTGATTTTTTAAAAATCACATCCTGCTTCTCTTCCCCACCTTCCTCAATGCTCCTCCTCCCTTCCTAAAACTACTAATTTTAATACCTGGCATCTAGGCACGTTTTCCTTCCCCTCATCAATGAGCATGCAGTTACCACTCTTAAATACAAAATGAGAGTTGTGGAGGCCCTGTCATTGGCTGGGGCCCAGTGACAGAGAACAGGTACCATTCAAGATGGTGCCTCCAGTGCTTTGTGCACCCACAGGCCGGTTGATGCTGCCAAAGAGACAGCTGGCATTGGTCCATCTCACTTGAGTTGGCAGAGATTCTAGGGAAGAGGATTAAAGCAGGAGCGATGATATTCACCATCCACCATTCCAACGCCCTCACAGCTCTCTGGAGACCAGAGGGAGGAATCGGATTAGCGTCTGCCCTACCATCTCTTCCCTAGGGCCTCCGGAGACTATACATAGAGGAAGCAGCAGCTGTGAGGTTCATACACTATAGCAGGTAATATATGAATCTGGTTGCTCACGATAATGATGTCAAAGTCGTAAACAACAATCCCATTACATGGCTTGCCTAGTCTAGAATAGGTCTGGGCGTGTAATTTCGCTCCGCACGCGGACTTTGCAGAGATTTTCCCACTCTGCGCTCTGCGCAGAGTACCAAAAAACTCTGTGGAGAGGAGTTTTTCCCTCGCTGAGCGCTAGTGAGGAAAGTCTTACTCCGGACCTCCTTCAGCCAAGATTTCTCAATGCGGGCGGTCGCAGATGGTCGCTACCGCTCACGTTGAGGAACCTTCCATTCGGGCTGAGGGAGCTGCCGTTCAAGTAGAACATCTACTTGAGCGGCAGAAAGAAGCAGCACCCTCTTGCACTGTGTTTGGTGCCATTCGCGCTTTTACAGCGGGGGACAAACACCCGGTGCCAAAAATATGCGCAAACGGAGCGATATAACGCACTCCGCCACTTGCAGAACTCAGTGTAGTGCGGCAGAGTTTTTTGGAACTCCGCAAACTCCTGCCAGGCCAGTCTAGAAGGGACATTTCTATTCCCCCAAACCATTCCATTTATCATGCAAAGTGAGTTAAGTTTTCAAGCCTTCAAAAGGCCAGAAAGGGGTAGGTTAGTTCCATTACTATAAAAGTATCTGCTTAGTTCATGCCAGATATTTTCAGTCCTATAACTGCTACAAGCTGCAACATTACCAGACGTCCTGTCACTGGCTTTACCTGAAGCTGCCAGCTCAGCAATGGATTTCTTGGTGATGTGAGACATGAACCCAACGATGGAGAAGATGACCAGTCCTGCAAACATGCTGGTGGTGGAGTTTATGCCACACACAATGATGGCATCCCTGAAAGACAGAGAGTGTTTAATATTAAGCCACTGTATGCCCAATTTGGCAGATATGGCCACATTTGTGAAGACAATAGAACAAAGGCAATAACAGGTTGGAATAGGTGTTCTCAGAGTGAGGTTCAGAGGATTCATTCTTGACTTTAGTCATAAGATAAACGCAAGCTGTATCCATGCAGCTCACCTGTAGACATTGTTGTTGAACGAGTTGTAACTTCCAAGGGCAATAAGGGAGCCTAGCCCAAGCCCATAGGAGAAAAAGATTTGTGTGGCTGCATCCATCCAGACCTGCACAGAAATAGCAGACCTTAGTGGTTTAATCCTTGTGACATCCCCCCCCCCCACTGCTTTACAGTACGATCATCTTTAGTGGATCCCAGTGCATCACCATTCACAATGAGCCTTCATCTCTTGAAAAGTGCTCCACTTGCAAGCGACAGTTGCTTTCAAGAGGAAGGTGGGGAAAGTCAAAAGACTGCTGGATCTTAGAATGCTATTTATTTTGAACGCATGAATAAAGTATGGGGTGTATTGGATGTCAGAAGTCTGGAATGAGGTATCTTGATAGGCTTGGCTGTTTAATTGAATGAAGACCTGATTTGCTCACTAGCTGGATACTTGGAGGTGAGCCCCCAGACATCCACATAACTGGACATTTGAGGCATTTAATGGCCGAACTGGGTTCATTGGGTGAGTGGTGTGGGTTTGTGTACAGAGTTAGATGTTTAAGGATTGTGAACCAGATATAAAGAGAGAGATGAAGGTATGAGGAAAGAGGTTGAGTTTGGGGAGAGAATTATGAGGCTAAAGCCATGCTCCACCTAAAATAACGCCATAATAAAACACACAAAATGTTGTGAACTACACCTGAAATGTCAATGAGTTGATTTTCAATTGTACTTGTTTTCAAACACAGATGGGGGATGGAGGGAGGATACAAATCCGGTTAGTTACTGACCAGCGGGTAGAGTAGTACCTTTGGGTTTACCTAGGGGCCCTCTGACTCATCACTGGCCAATAACCATGTACGATTGCTGCTACGTCATATAAGCACTATTGCTTAAAAGCGAATCCCTACAACTATATTACTGTGTATCCAATAGAGCCATGAGGTTATTCTGCTCTCAGCCCTCAATCAGTCACCTATGATATATATATATTTTTTTTTAAAAAAGCCAGGCTGAGTTTAAATTAATATAATTTATATGTTTAAATGTAGGGCAGTGTCATAGATGCATCAACTGCATTCACACGAATGCACCACTTTTCTGTGACATAAGAAGTTATACTCGTTTGACGTTTTGAAGTAAATTGGTTATGGAATAGGATATCTCAGACATAAGGCTCCTGAGCAACATACCTCAGACTGATAGAGCTTGCTGAAGTTTGGCGTGAGGTAGAAGAGAATGCCCTCTTTGGCTCCTGGCAGAGTGACTCCCCGAATGAAGAGAATGGCGAGCATGAAGTAGGGATAGGTAGCTGAAAAATAGACCACCTGGGAGAAAAAGAAATTAAAATAGAAGTTAAAGAAAGACTAAGATTGACATAGATGGGATGCTTCTATCGCACACAGATTACACAAACGAACAAGGGGTCACAGGAGCACTATTTCTAATTCATGCCAGCCTGGTACGATACATTAAAAAGCACTGGGCACCCCAGGGATTGGAACCCACCACGAACAAATTAGTTCACTTAATATACCTCATGGGTACGGGTAGGCATCTAACCGGCTGGCTCTACCGTGGGATATGTACTCATCAACCATCCCCTTTGACTCTAATACGTACCAAGTGGGAACAAGAGGTCAACAAACCATTCTCAGATAAAGAATGGAAATATTCCATTAGAATATCCTAAACGAATTCCATTAGAATATCCTAAACGATTATCTCGTAATACACAATTTAAATTTATCCAGTACATGATAACTCAAAGAGCATACCTGACACCACATAAGTTACATTCCATCTATCCCAGTGTCACGGCTTCCTGTCCCAGATGTCCGGCACAAGATGCAGATCTCATCCACATGATATGGTCCTGCAGTAGACTACAGGAGTACTGGGGAAAGATAGGTGCTACCCTGGATGAGGTGGTGGGTGTCACGGGTTGGCAAATACTAGAAACGTGCGTATTAGATATATACGAAGTACAGGCCAAGTTTGCAGATCTAGCTCTTATACTGGCAAAAAGAGGCATCACAAGGAGGTGGAAATCATCTTCACCCCCCAAGATGCAATACTGGAAGGAAGAAGTCGAAAGATGGGGATTAGCGGAAAGTGTAGCTATCCCCAGAGAAGAATTTAGAGGGCTCCGAAAGAAGCCTGTAGCCATGAGCTGGGATGCTATATTTGAAGCATTCAAAGCCTCTGACACGCTCAACCCCCAATGATAGCGCTGCACCCACACATGCACCTTTCTCATGCTCAAAACTTAGTTCTCCCCCTTTAGGGGACAGCTGTAATTCCCCCGGGACTCTACATTGGTAAATGTACGACACTATCTCTATACTTACCAATACCCCAACACTTATACATCGAAACAAAGTGAACACTAAGGGCCCGATTATGATGCGGTTAGGAAAGCATTCCCACCTAGGGCCAGATTACGATGCGGTTAGGAAGGCCTCCTAATGGAACATAGGCTCCCAGTGAAGTCAATGGGAGTCCAACCAAATCGTATCTGGAAGCATCTGGATGCATCGTACTCGGTCAGATGGACTCTCCCGATCCGAGTGGGTCAGAAACCATTTCCAAACCGATTCGGTCGGGAAGATTTCCTAACCGCATCGTGATCGGGCCCTAAATATATGGCTCCCTTAAGGACTCAAACCCATGTGCGTACATGCTCAGCCGGGCATGCAACAACCAGACAGCACATACTTGTCCTTTTTGCGCCTGTCAGCAGGGGAGGGGGTGGGAAGTTTTGTTACAGAAATGTTGTGTTTTTCATTAATACCACACATTATAGCTGCAATGACGTACAAGCAAGATAGCAATCCAATGACCGCCTAGCTTAACCTAAGTCGGTCATGAATATCATATGAATGTGTGCACTGTTCCATGAAAATAATGTATAATTGTTAAATTATGCTGCTCATACATTCATGAATACTGTCAAGCCGTACAGGCAAAATGTACTACAACCTGCAGAAAATGAATAAAATCTGTTTAAATAAATAAAAAAAAGACTAAGATTGACATAGACCGGTTGAGAACCTCACACAGATATGAAGGGTCGATCTTTTAGTTAATAAATAATTCAGCAGCTAAATAAATGTCAAAATGGTATGACGAAGGCACCTGATTTAGTGCATTTGCTTGCTTTTGCACTGAAGTGAAGAGAGAAAAGATTATGTGGTAATCACCGAGGAGTTATATGCTGTTGACACTGCTCTTGTTGCCGTAGAACGTCTTCCTACTCAAATTGCAAACTTTCAAATGTATAACAATTGCCAAAAACAGCTATGCATACCTAAAAGCCAAAGGTACAGCAAATATTGACTGCATGAATACACCAAATCAGCAGTGAAGTAGTAAGTTAAAACACCATAAACTAGCAGTATGTAGAGGAGACGGAGTAGAGTCCTGTAAAATCATAAAATGAAGATAATCCCATCATGTCGCAGCGGCCTGTTAATTCGATTTGTGATTCCCTATAATCACAATAAAGATTGAGGGTCCCACTAAGGTAAATTCTTCATATTTAAGCACATTTCCTTTGCCGCCAATAAGGATAAAACTACAATTAGAGTATTTGGTCGTAAGCCAATGAAATGAGGTCAATGGCATTGGAAGGGCTTGCTGTTGTGAAGGTTTGCAGGCTATAATTAGCAGGGACCAGAGTTGGAAGGAAGCGATGGCTTCCCTGCTCATCAGGCCTCTGTCACAACAAAGGCGGCGGTGATAAATGTGGCTCTGGTGCCTTGTGCAAAAGATGTCATGGAATTGATGACGCCATTAGACCATGGGATCATAGAGTTTTCAGGCAAGCTGACTCGTTGGGTTGATGTAGCTCAATGCCAGGCCTGTAGATTGGGATTTGGGTAATCAGAGGCTACAGTACAGGCCTAACTTCGATTAGAGTGATGTTTGCAGACAAGAGCAGGCTCCTGAAGCTAACTTTGTTGAGCTCTCCTTTGAAATAATGTTGAGGGAGAGTACTATCAAGGTACTCTGGTGGAGTATGTAACTTAACGTTTGAAAACTTAACTAACTCACTAGTGGAGGAAGGTTTGTGCAAGAGCGGGTCAGTTGGGGAGAGGTGTGGCACAGCGGCCAGAGCGGCTGACTCCGGAGCGTGGGGCTCACAGTCGATCGCCGGTGGCAGCTCTGCTCAGCACCATGTGACTCTGGGCAATAGCTCACTTAATCTCCCCGACGGCCCCCAGCGCCTTGAGACCCTCAGGGGTGATTAATTTGCGCTTAACAAATATCAGATTTAATTTAATTTAATTTGCTTCTTGAGGGTCGTCATGGCTGTATAGCCTCGAAATGGGGACAATGTAAAAGGCACTGGTGGACAGTGGTGGCTGGGCAGTGGTGGTTCGCTTTCCTAGGGTCGTCTGGCCAGGGGTAGCTCTCCATCTTTGGACTGGTCCGGGAGCCTCTGTGCTCCTTGGCCTAGAAAAAGACTTGCTCAGACATTTTATTTCTGTGAGGTGACTCTCAGTGTGGTGCTGCTCCTTTACAATGCCCCTGGAACCCATTGTGTGATTTGGGCTTGACGGGAGTGGTCATCTGGCTGCTCCGTCTTATTGTCTTTTCTTTTAATTACAGATGAGGAGGTCCTTGGATGTTTCACTTTTTTGGGTTTACTCGTTTATGGGGTTCGGCTTCTACTTTTATCGTTCTGTGGCTCCTTCTCACTATGTGTTTTGTGTCCAGAATGGTGGCCTGGCAAGTGTGATATTGGTCTTCTACTGCTTGGAGTATTGAGTCATTCTCCGACTGTTTTTGGTTCGGGTATGGCCAAGTTGGGGTGTGTTAACCTTCCATTGACATTCTAGTACATGGCCTGTGGTGACTCCTTCTGGGGTGCCTTTCACAGACACTCTTTGGGGATGTTTGTGAGGTCTTGTTTCCCTGCTGGTCTCACCTAGAAATGACTGAGGGGCTCTGTGGTGTAGAACTCCACCTTTATGCTGCATGCTCCTGGCTGGTAGTTTTGTTGTGCGGTTTATGCAGGTCCACCTTGTTTTCTGGTGTGACTTTTGGCCCTCTGTGGCGTGGAACCTCATCTATGATGAGGTCACTGTCAGAATTCTTACAGAAGACTCTGCGTGTGAGAGGATTCTGAGAGTTGACGGGTGCTGTGCCATCGCCGTTGGATGAGGTGTTAAGAATAAACCTCTCTCACCTGAACTAGCATTGTGTCCCCTTTCTTCACAACATAATATATTTTGGCGACGCTGGATGGGATCCGTGGTCACGTTGCAGAGATCACCGTGGAACACCTCAACAAGGCGAGAGGCAGCTTTGTGTCACGTCTTTAAGATTTGAGGGGCAGAGTTGCTCGCTGTTCCTAGCAGGTCTTGTCACCTAAAATGAACCAGAGTTTTCCTCCTTCGGTTTTCAGTCGGGGATCCTCCGTGTGTCAAGTTGTCTCTATTCCAAGAGACAAGCTCTGTTTGGAGTCTGCGCAGTTCCGCTGGACCCGAACCCTGCCGTTTGAGGAGAGGTACGCGCTTTCCCTGAGCGGTACCGACAACGCTCTGAGGTCCGATGGCGCACAGAGGTACGTGCAGTTTTGTTGCCCTTGGGCTCAGAGGAACAGCCATTCACCCTCTAGCCCCTGTTACTTCACATTTACTTGTAGTTGGGCGAAGAGAGTTCGGAGGAACGACTCTTCGCCCTCTGACTTGTTGACGTTTTCGCTGCAGTGCGCATGCATCAAGTTAAAGGAAGGGCTTGCTTCGTTTCTCCTGACGACTAGAGCACACAGAGTTTCTTCGGAGGAACTGTGTTTTTTTAAAATTATTATCGCCATTTGCAAGTGCAATCAGAAGCGCGGAGGAACGTCTACTTCGCCCTCCAGCTTGCTCGTTTACGCTACTGATTGAAACACGACGTCAGCTCAGACTGATTTTGTTTTAAAAATTTTTTTTTAAAGAAAGTGACACAGACAAATTGTAAGGTTCACGTAGATTACAGAAGACTTTTTTTTTTTTTTTAGCAGTTGTCGATTCTGGGGATTATTATTACTTTATCCGTGGTTCTGGAGTTATTTTTTGTTCATTCATGACTTAAATGATTAGATTTGTAACAGGAGGTAGCATCCTGCATTAGGTTAACAGTCAGTAGCATCAGACTCTATTCCTAGTTAACCAAGTGCAACTTTAGAAATAAGAAACTCATAAAAATGCAGAATGTTACACCCCCCCCATTTTTTCTGTCTTCTCCAGGTGAACCATTGATAGAGTGGTCAAAGTGGAAAAAACTATTTGGTAACTATGCTCGGGTTTGTGGTACTAATTTGAGTGCTGAACGCAAACATGCATTGTTATTACATTGTTTGGGGGCAGAGGGGCAGGATGTATTGGAAAGTTACCTGAGCTCCCGCACGCTGAAGCACGTGATTTAAATGAGTATGAAATTGCCTTTGCAAAGTTAGATCGACATTATTTGCCACGTGTAAGTACCATCTTGGAAAGATACCATTTTGGTTTGAGGTGTCAGGGTAAGGACGAATCGGTGGAGGAGTTTGTGACTCCTTTGAGGAAGTTGGGATCAAAATGCAAATTTGGGGGTGCAACAGAAGAAAGGATTAGGGATCAGTTTGTGTTGAGGTGCAACAGTGACAAAATACATGAGGAACTTTGGATGAAAGATGAGCCACCTCTTGAGGAGGTGCTCATTGTCGCAAAACAAGTTGAGCACATGATGAAGTGTGTGGGTGAACTAAAGGCAGGGAAAGAGGGACTTACTTCTAGTTCTTCAGGAACAGAAAATGTTGCAGAGATTAATGCAGTTAAATCTCAAAGTGTTCCAGAGGTGAAACAGTCTTCAGAGGTCAAAGATGCCAGGAGAAAGGAGCAGAATTCCAATGTTACTTGCTTCAGGTGTGGGTTTGGAGGTCATAGGGCCAATGATAAATTCTGTCCCGCTTTGTTCCAAGTTTGCAATTCTTGTGGTTTCAATTATCATTTCAGTAAGTGTTGTAGGAACAAATACAGAAGAAACAATAAGGGCAGGAACAAGGAACCATGTTAAGAAATTATGTTACAAGTTATTGACTCCCAAAAGATATTTCCTTCTGAGGTGGTTAGCATTGATGGAAAAGAGACCTTGATGAAATTTGATTCTTGTTCTCGCATCACGATCATCTCTAAGCAAACGTTATTGAGGTTGTTTCCAGATAATAAGTCCCTCACTAGAATGGACATACAACCTGGAGGCTAAGGTGGGAGCAAGATTGATATGTTAGGATATTTTGATGCAACCATTGGTGTGTGTGGTAAAAGCACTTGTGGGAAAATGTATGTTTCATGTAAGGGTGATGACCTGTTGGGTTGGGGCCATCAGAAGGAGTTGGGTGTCACTTTGCATCCAAGTAAAACTCCGCAGGTACAGGTTGACCAAATTGATTGTAACCAAAACAAGTTTGTTAAGGAGTTCAATGACCTGTTTCAAAACAAACTTGGTAAGTTGGTCGGTTACAAACACAAGATCACACCCTCCTGTGGCTTTTCTTGCCCTCGGACCTAGGGTCCTGTTTTTCAGTTTTCCAGTGCCTGCTCAACTTGGTTTATGTGTGCCAACTGGTGTTTGTGGGCCTATGGCCTACGTGCACATGCTGGTTTCCTGTTCCGCTACTCAATTATCCTGCGTTTTGGGTAGTGAAGCTACATTTAAGGGTATTTGTTCTTTCTTGTTTCTGCTGCGTCGGGGTAGACCTGTGCTTGTTTCCCACCCTAGATATAAATGACTTACATGACTAGGATTGGGTGTGTTGTTCTCCCTACTGCTTCTCTGTGTGGGAGTTTTCCTTTCTCCTTCTAGATTTTGAATGCCTTTCAGGCCCCATTCTGTCTTGGATGCTTGTGCCCTATGGGTGTGGGCTATTCAAGTGATGTATCATGCTGTGGCTTACCTTCCTGGACTCACGGTGAGTTTGCTGGGGTGCCTTGTCAATATTGGCTGGTTCTCCTCTCTCCAATGTGTGGTGTCTAGTATAAGCCCTGGAACCTGGTGGTCTCATGCCACTTTCTCCTTCCTTGTGGCTTACTTTAGGGAGGTTTGTTCTTCAGATGGCCTTTGACTCAGAATATGGTTGACTGGCTCTTTCTGTACCTCCACCCAGGTTAATTCGTGGGTTTTGTGGGTTATCCTTTTCTCATGTGAAAAAGGCTCCTGGGCTCTGATGCTCATGCACTGTTCCCTTCTCTTCTTTGCCGTTCTCGGTAGTGGCATATGGTTTTTCTCTAATGTTTTGTCCTCCTGCTTTTAATGGTTGTTCATCTGCTTGACTCTGTCGGGGGCTCTAATGTGCCGTTGTCTGTTCCCCTTTTGAATTGTATGTCTTCAGCCCTTCTGTCTTCCTTGTGTGACTCTTTTCAGGGCCCTAGTGCTTCTCAACGGCTCTTGATTCTGTACAACATCAAAATACATCAGATCACTGAACCCCAGGACCCCCATAGTTTCCCATTACTCCAGGTATTTTAGTGGAATAACCTCAAGTAAAACCCATCCCACTCATCTGATAAATGCCCCAGCTTCAGCTAAAGTATAGTGCTGACATTTTGCTTCCTACAAAAAAACCTTGAATCTTTTATGTGGGTAGAATATACGGACTATTGATCTCTTTAGCAGTACCTGAGCTGGTTGTGCTGCTGGTCAACGTGAAAAAAAGTTGTAAAAGAGCAAAGACTAGTGGAATTATGGGTAATTGTGCAAAATGCAAATCAGTAATTTTGTACTGTATCTTAGCGTCAAATACGTCCTCGTGTCAATTTTTGGTGCTAGGATGCATTTTGTGGTGCAAAAAGTGCAAACAAACAAAACCACCTTGAATAACAGCCACTCATATCTGCAGTAAATTTTGACCCAGAATTGTGTGTAATTATGAAAAGTGACGTAATTGCCTAATTTCAGGAATTTTGCATGACAGGCATAGTGCGAAATTCCCAAATTCTGCAAGAATAATTAAATTTCATCTACACCTAGCAAAGGGCCAGATGTACGACCCTATCAATTTTCGAGTCGCAAATTGCGTAGTTTTGCGACTTGTAATTTGTGACTCGCAAATTGGAATGTACAACAGTGTCTCAGACACTGTTTGCGATTCCTAATGGGGTCGCAAATTGCATGCCTCATTAATATTCATGAGGCAGGTGCAATTTGCGACCCCATTAGGAATGGCTACCACTCCCAGGGATGGTGGCCTGCTGGGGTCAGCAGACCACCATGTCTGTGACTGCTTTTTTAAATAAAGCAGTTTTTTTTTTTTTAATGAGTCCCATTTTCCTTACCGTAAAACGGGATGCATTTAAAAAAGAAAAATGAAACGTTTCTGTTTCATTTTTTAAGGGCAGCCAATTGTCTCTGGGACCACTGCCTGCTCTTAAAAAATATTTTTGCATCCATTCCAAAAGGGGAAGGGGTCCCATGGGGACCCCTTCCTGTTTGCGAGTGGCTTACCACCTACTTGAAGTAGGTGGTAAACTGCAAGTGTTTTGCGGCCGCAAATGCAGTCACAAAACAATGGTACATTCCATTGTGACTCGTTATTAGGAAGGGACGCCCCTTCCTAATAGCAAGAGTCACAAATGCTATTTTGCGAGTCACCGACTCCTAAATAGTGTTTGCACATGCAAGGACCCTTTTTTGCGGTCGCAAACGGGCCGATTTCCCGTTTGCAACCGCAAAAAACGGTCGGATATCTGGCCCTAAAACCTCAGCAAGCCAGCTTGGTCTGTTGGGCCAGTTAAGCATTTGGCAGATATTAAAGTACTGTGGCAAATAAAAGTATGCCTTATGATTTCCCACCAGCAAGAATCTGCATAAATGGAATAAGCAGGCACTTGTGCTTAGAGGTAGTTATTACATGTGGGCGTCTTATAGATTATAAAACACCGTTGATTATGTTCTATAACCTGTGCATGATTGTGTGACTATGAAATTACTTTCTCGCTTTCTTCCTTTTACGGTTGGTACTGTTGTACGAATTGTAATGGAGAAAGCTGCATGAATATTAATACTATTAAATAGAATGTATAAGAAGAGGTCACGAAAAAATGGTTCTTTCCTTGGGATTTACCCTCTCCTGCCACTGTTCACCACCCCCATGCAATATTCTTAATATAACCACATCTACTGCTGCTGCAAATAGGCCATTATTTCATTATGTTACTGGTAATAGCCCGTCATTACTCATTAGGAAGCGCAGCACTCTACGCTCGGTGTCAGGACCAGTAATGTGCACTGATCCAACACTTGACAGTCCCACTGACAGGGGAGTCAGCCCGCGGATTGGCTCGCCGCTATCAGTTTACAGGTATAAAATCTCTTCTCTGGGGAGTGCATCTTTCTGCAGGCCAGTCAAGCCCTGGGTGCTACTTGAGCCAAACGCAAATGCCTGCGTTGACTCTTGTGATTCACTCCTTGCTCGTGGGGTGAAGGGATTTTGGATTTGCTCTATGCTTCGTGTTAGTTCAGTTTTCCATGCTCTATTTGTTCTTTCAGGATTGGCTACAATGTCATATGAACAAAGTTATACTGTCTACGAATTATATACGAAAGTCTTTGCTGTTATTCTACATCATTGTAATTGGCCACACAAGGCATGAAAGAACGGTTCTTATTTACACATGCAATAAAATATGTTTTTTTAATTTATTTTTTTAAATGAAGCCTTTGGACAGAGTCTCCATCTTCAGGGGCCTGACCACTTTTACCTCCCCTCTTACACATATCATCGCCAACCTGCCTACACCCTGGCGGCGACAGGTGACAAGTATCTAGCCTGGCAGAGCGCTATTGCAAGAAGGTGGGGGATTTTTATGTTTCTGAGGGTCCAATGGCATTTGAGCAAAGCAAGTCTAGCTAAGGGTCCTAGAGACAAGAGAGATGGTGATATTTCCATAGCAGACACTGTGTGACACGCGCTCTATTGCCGCTTTCTTGCGATCCTCTCCGGTCCACCGCAGCATTCTCTGCTGTTTGTGTGGAGGGAGGACTTCACGCTCAGATTCCATACTTCCGGGTGGCCATAAGCGGTTGCCATCTTGGGAAGGAGACGGTCTAGTCTCTTCCCTGAGCACCTCCCTGTCGGTACTTAATCCAGGGATGGCGCTGACGCGCAGCGGGCGCACCTTTGGCGCGCCAAAGGCAAGGCCGTCTACGCCCGTCCGCGCCTGGACGTTGCCAGACGCCAGGACCCCTGGTTCTGGGACACTTCACAGGCAAGCCTACACACGGGAATACCTGCTCGCATTACAAACCAAAACCCCTTGTGTGCAATATAAATGGCATCCTGACTCTCCCCAAGGGCAGTGCAACAGCTGTGGGTTTAGGGTGGAGACGGGCTCACGGCTGTCCCCTCTGGTCCCAGGGCTGGAATATTTCACCATTTACAGTCTCAACTGCAGATCTCTTGCTAAACATCATGCAGAGGTATTAGATCTTTTGCAAGAATCCACACCAGATATTTTATTTCCCGACTGTGAAAGTACCCTGTTTAAAATTGCATTGACCCACAATTTTACCCTCTCTGGGCTTCTTATCTACTGTCCACCAGGTCCTTCAAAAGCCTTTCAAGAAGCCTTAGCAAATACTGCATCCACACTTGTACTAGAAGCAGCCAATTTTAATATTATAGGGGACCTCAACCTACACCTGGAATGCCAAGATTCCCAGGAGATTATCAACTTCCTGGGAGATATGGACGCCTGCCAATTAACCCAGATAGTGGTGGGACCGACTCATGTAGCAGGTCATCTACTCGATCCCGTATTCTCGAATCTCCAGACCATGGAGGCCAATCCGGCCCTCCCTATGCTCTGGACGGATCATTTCCTCATCTCTCTGTGCCTCTGTATAGCAGGCACTCCACTGCAAACTCCCCGTCAGTCTTCAATGAAGCGCCCTTGGTACAAATTGGACTCGTCCACTTTCACATCCACCCTAAACTCGCATCGCCCAGAATGGCCTACCGACCTAGAGGCAGCCGACAGCGTGTTTAGGGGATGGGTCAATAAAGCACTTGACCACTGTATTCCGATAAAAATGACCCATGCCAAGTGTACTCAAACTCACGCTTGGTATGATGAGGCCCTGATTGCGGAAAAGAAAAACTGTACAATCTTAGAACGGGCCTGGAGAAGTGCATACGACCTCACAGCAAAAATTATCTATAGGAATGCAGTCAAAGCATATCATAAATTGGTCCGGAAGACCAAGGCCATGTTCTATGCTAACATGATCACGACAAGCAGCAACCCTGCTAAAACTATTTTTTCCCTCATGAAAGATATGGTAAAACCCCCGTCCGCTGTCAATAACACTATATCCTCCAACGCACAATGCGAATCATTGGCTAAATATTTCATCGATAAGGTGGAACGTATTTATAGTGCATTAGGTCCGAGGAAGGCTGACTCCGAACCCCAGGAGAATTCTACTATGATAGCCCTATCTCACTCCCTCCAAGACCTTCAGCCCATGTCCCCTAAAGAAATGGACGTTTTGTCGGCCAAGGTAAAAACAGGCTCTCCTGACGATCCTTTAAAACCGGATCTTTTCAGGAAATTTCATGACTGCCTCTTGACAGAGGGCCGGGAGCTGATAAACAGGTCACTCCATACGGCGGTGATCCCTAAGTCTTGGAAACACACCAAAGTTATTCCTTTGTTAAAAAAACCTACACTTGATACGTCTCTGCCAGAGAACTTCCGCCCAATATCTCTGCTCCCATACTTGGCTAAAATCATGGAGTCCTATGTCAACATTGCTTTGACTAAATACTTGGAAGCAAATGCGATCCTGGACAGGTCACAAAATGGCTTTCAGCCCAGACACAGTACTGAACCTGCAATACTTGCAGTTACAGAGCAGCTACGGGCCACTCTGGATGAGGGCAAAACCTCGGCACTGATTTTGCTGGACCTCAGTGCGGCCTTTGACATGGTCTCCCATCGGATTCTGTTACAAAGGTTAGAGGAGATCGGTGTCAAGGGCAAGGTCCTGGGCTGGTTTGCGTCCTTTCTGACCGATCGCTCTTTCCAGGTCTCTGCCCCCCCTTATCTGTCCAGCGTTCACCCTCTCGGTTGCAGTGTTCCCCAAGCCCCACCCTATTCAACGTATATGTAGGCCCCCTGGCCCTTCTGGCCAAAGCACGGAACATCGACATGGTATCATACGCCGATGATACCCAATTGGTATTCACTTTCTCCAATAACCCCAAACAGGACAAAGTAAAATTTCAAGATGATCTTATGGCCATCTCTGACTGGATGGCGGATAACTATTTGCAACTGAACTCCACCAAGTCAGAGGTGCTCCTGATGGGCCGCAATGCCCATCGATGGGACAACTAATGGTGGCCTACGGCCCTGGGTACCCCCCCTCCCAACAGAAAACCGTGGTTAAGAACTTAGGAGTTCTGATGGACAGTGCCCTCTCATTTCAGAGCCAAGCCAAAAAAGTGGCAGGCACTTGCTTCAGTCTCCTAAGTGGCCTGAAACCCATTCTGGGATTTTTTGACGCATCCATCCGCCAAATGATTGTCCAATCTATTGTACAGTCCTGATTAGACTACTGCAATGGGCTTTTACTCGGCGTAAATAAGGCCGTAACCAAAAGACTCCAACTGGCACAGAATGCGGCTGCACGTCCGCTTTTTGCACTACCTAAGCACTACCATGCCTTTAACCTTCTTCGCCATCTCCACTGGCTGCCGATAGAACAGAGAATCTATTTTAAGACCCTCTGTACTACGCACAAGATCCTGCATGGCCAAGGCCCTCAAATCCTGCACGGGTTGTGCTCACCGTATGTACCGACCCGAGCCCTGCGCTCCGCTGATCTGCATCTGGCCTGTACCCCCCAAGTGCGCAGGCTAAGAGCAGGGGGTCGCTCTTTCAGGGCCATGGCACCCGCCCTATGGAACTCTGTCCCTCTTGCTGCTCGGGGCACGCAAGACCACTGGGCCTTCAGAAAATTGATTAAAACTTGGCTCTTCTCTAACCTCTAGTTAAAACATCCCTGTATGCACCTGTTAGTCTTAGCGCTGGGGCAGCCATGCGCTTTACAAGAATGTATAACATAACATTACATAACATACTGTCAGGCCCCACGCCGGCTGACCTCTGACCCTATTCGAGAAGTGGGGATTACCAAGAAGGATGACAAGTGAATGAACTCGATCTACACCAATTTCTCAATCGGAAATTATATTCCCCGTAAATAAAATCCCAGCCCAGAGACGTTGGGAAATCGGATCAGAACATACACTCTCAAGCAGGGAGTCGACGGATATCTTCTACGGAGCCCGCACTTCAGCATTTAGTGCAGCGGGCAAAGAGATAATTTTGAAAGTTTCTCATTATTGGTGCTACACTCCTGCTCGAATGGCAGGGTCGAAGGCCTCTGCCTCAGGAGATGGCTGGCAACGGTGGATGCTCTGGTACAGGCCCTCATCTCCTAGGAGAGTCCTCAAACTCAAGAGATACTGAGAAACAGTACTAGCTGATATAAATTATATTTTTAAGACGGGAATTATAAGCTTTCCCAGCTACATCTTTCTCCTTTGGACCTCCCAGCAAACAAACCTATCCACTGCATTCAAGCAGAGCCAAGGTGATCACCCCCGCCCTCTGCGCTGCCAGACAAGTTATCCCTGCCAGATGGGGACAGGCAGAAGTCCAGACCATACAGACTGGTTACATAAAGACTGGTTACATAAACTGTGGGACATACGCGGCATGGTAAAAATAAAAGCAAATAAAATGTGTTTGACAAGATGTGGGGGGTCTTGTATAGCATACCGGCCTTAATAATTTTAAGAACTCACCCGCCCCACTTAACTGTGGGTCTTGAGACTTACTTCAGTGTGAACTACCTCTTGTCTCTGCTTTGTCAGGAACGCACACAGCAGGCCCAGCGATATACCTGAATAAACTCAGCCTATGCGGATGCTCCTATGTTCCTTTTGTCTACACCCTTTGGTGGAGGATTTTGGTATTACTTTGTTTTATCCCCTGTCCCCAAATTTGTCCAGGGGATCGAAAATTATAGGTAAACAAAAAAATGCATTTGAATGAAAATGGGTCTGAACCATAACGAGCCCCACTAGTGTGACTGCAGGATTTTAAATATTGTAATTCACTGCTGTGACGTGGCAACAGTGGTTAACAAAAGCTGTTACCCACTGTTGCTATGTCATAAAGGAGTTGCAGGCTCCTTTGGCTGGGATCTCTGAGAGCCTGTCAGAGCTCGCTGGTAGAGCAGAAAGCACATCAGAAGGGGAGAGGAAAGTGGCAAGCAAGGCACAGAGGATGGTGGGGATAGGTGGCAGGAGGCCAGGTGGTCTTCTTTGTCACAGGGAGGAGAGGCCATTCTAAATACTGCTCCCTCAGTACTCCTCTGTCCCTGCATAGAGCTTGAAAGTAGGGTCAGCTGATTTTGGTGGACCATACATAATGTAAAATTATAGATGAAAAATAGTGAATAATGGGGATGCTTTTCTCATCAGGAGTCAGAGTGACACCATAGATGCCTTGGGCTTCGCTCTCCTTGTCTGTTTGATGCCGCTCATAACCCCTTGGTGAACAACATCTCCGTTAGTCACTGTTATCCCTATATAATTACATACATCAATGGCAACAACAAAACACCAACTACAATTAAATATTGTTCACTCATTGGCAAAGCTTCCTTTTTTCGAAAGAAACACAGATGTTTTCTATCTGGTTTTATTTTGAAATGAATGGAAAAACGTGGGCCTTTTTTTGATTGACTTTTTGTGCATGTTGTTAGCCCGGGACTAATAAGATGTGAAATACATAAATAAACAAAAATACAGAAGGGAATATTAAACTAAATTGGGATTGTCCAACATGGACCCTGGAGGGCCACATGCATGCCAAACTTTTAATAATTACAAACAACAAGGTGATGGGTGGAATACTTTAATTAATCTCATCCATTGGCAATCGTTCAGGCGGCAACCCAATCCAAAGTTTTTCACCTACCATGCCACCTCAGTTCAGACCCAGCCACATGCAAATCAGTCTTGACCCTGTTCCTCGTGGGAACAGTCCAGCCTGAACTGCCAAGCCAGGTCGTCCCTGAACGGGAACACATGCAACCCAGGACAGGTTTTGCCCTTGTTATGGGCTCTTCAGCCAGGTATAGCTTGGTTCCTTTGTCTGAGATTACTTCAAGCATTTCATCCATCACTCTTTTGTATACTTTAGTGTGTCGCCTTAAGTAAGATGGGTATTCCCAGACGTGGGACCCATGCACACCGTGCCACTGGAACCAAGCTGTACCCTGCGAATGAGCCCATAACTAGGCCGAAAACCGTCTTGAGTTGCTTGTGTTCTGGTTCAGGGAGGACCTGGCTTGACAGTTCGGAATGGACTGTTTGGATTGCAGCAGGGTCAAGGCTGATTTGCATATAGATGGGTTCAAACTGAAGTGACATTGTGTACAAAATAACAATGAATTGGGATGCGGCCCGAGCAGTTACCAGTGGCTGAGATTAATTCAAGCATTCCATCCATCACTTTTTAGTAAACGATTGTAATCATCGCAGACTATGTAAATAAATTCAAGTTCAATTCAATTATCTTTATTTGTATATTCTGAAAATCTTGCAAGAATTTGACCCCTCAGGATCTCTAGTGGACACATGAACAAAAGTAGTCACTCCTAGTAAGCCTAGTGCCAATCTGAAAAAAACTCATGCGATAAAAATATTTCCCATAAACTACATTCCATTAATTAGAATTTCAAACACAGCAATGCCAAGACACCAACTTCAATAGAGGCCGCACCTCCTGCGATGGCGACTTCTTTTGTGGGTTATGCACATTATTTTCCAGTGTACAGCTTTTAGGAAAAACACGACGAGTTGCTAATTTTGGCAGTGACCTTAGGGTTCCCTGTGTCACTTGAATATTATCATAGGATGAAAGTATCTCATTTCTAAGTAGTTTAAACCTTGTCCTGTACCGTGCTAACACCTTCCAGCAATCATGGTGGCATTGGGTTACCTATCTGCCTCATCTTCACTTCACCACCATTCAATGTAGGGGAAAACTCCAAGATTACCAAGTAGCTCTGTGTTATCAAGGGCACTGTTTTCTAGTGCTCAACTTCCCATTAACAACTTAGTGCATTCTAGGAGTTATCCAACTAATTTAATTACATTTTCTAATTGCACAGGCTTTTAGAAGGACAAGCTAGACTACAGAAGGGAGTCCCTGATGACATGGAGACATCCGGTAACATTAGAAAACCCACGGCGTAATCAGTCTCCTAACAGGCATATGTGTTATAATGACATCTGCATTCTTGCAGCCAAGACAAGTAGACCCCCACGGTTACTCTTCAAACAACATCAGCTCGGGCATGACACCTGATGGCGATCCAATCACTCTGTTCCAATACCTTTCCAGTCCATTCCACGCCTTTCCAGATGGAGAAATAGACCAGGATCCAGGACAAGGCTAGGGTGCAGGCAAGTGGCCAGCGAATACTGCCAGGCTCTCCCAGACCATCTGTGACTTGGTGCATGTTCCTCCTGCAGAGAACACAAATGTGAGACAAGCAAGACTGGGTCACATGCATTCCCTCTCGACTGGAATCTTGTCCTAGAGAACCAAAGACCTAATCCAAAGCAGACTTCGGTGCAGCAAGATATGTGTTACACTATTGTTAATTTACACACAACACAGTCAGCCAGACTGAGTGACTTGTTTGGTTTTACCTTTGACCTTTGTTTTTAAACCTTCTGTTTACTTCTATTGCAATGTTTACAGTTTCCTCAAGAACTGAGGACAGGAGCAGGGAAATAAACATTTTTCAAAGTGTATATGCTTTTACATTTTTAAATTGGAAGTATACAGACAACATTTCATGATCACCCACTACTGTGGTGCCATTAGGTTTTCCCAAGCAACATTAAACATTTTAAAGGCATCAGTCTTTGTGATGGATACATCTTCCCTTTAACAAATAGTATGTTCTTTAAATTCAGCCATTCCTGAAAACATTTGGACCAAGGAGATGCACAGAAACAAGGGGTCTATAGCCCCCAAATCACATGCTTTAGTGAGAATATATATATATTTTAATCCAGTGAAAGTTCAATCAGAAGCAAGTGAAAGCTTCTGTGCCATGCAGTTGCCTAAGACAATAAAGCAAGATGCTTCAAATTCCTTCATTGATGGAAGGTGTAATTTCGTAATCTGGCAGTCTTTTACCTTGCGGAAGGTTAAAATGACTTTTGATATCGCTGTGTTATTGAAAATAATGCTTTGCAGTAATAAAAATGTGTACTCAAACTAACTTAAGGTGAACTAGACCTTAGACTCAACGTTTTCATGACGTTTCATTGTACCACGTGAATAGACACGCATTTTCACGTCTCACTAGAATAAAAAATAAATGTGGCACACAGAGAAGGATGAAGCCTGTCACAGACTGTTCTGAATAAAGTATAAATATTTATGCTTGAACCTAGCGGTTACAGAGAGAATCACATGGTATGTAACCTTTTCTGTTCAATGGTTAGACAATTGCTTGTGAGAAGCTCTATGTATATTATGAGAATCTTGTGGAATGTATTCAGTTGTAAATGTTTCCCTTTTGATTTGTTCTGATTAGTTTAGAACCAGTAAACTTTGTACTATGGTAGTGAATGTGTGAACTCCTTTGTTAAGAACCCTATAAAGCAGTGTGGTTCCTTGATGTAGTGATGAGCCCCTTTCCGCTTATTTTAGCAGGCAAATCTATAATGTAATTCTTCCCCATCTTAGACTCTCTACTTTGGTGATCTGAACTTTGAATGAAATGAAGATTTTGTAAAGCGCGTGTATGCCGAGGCGTCTTAGCGCTAAAACTGTTGTTAAATCTTGAGCAGGGGGAATAGGCAGAGGCTATGGCTTGGATGCAAGCAGCCATGTTTTTAGCGAATTCCTAAACTGTCTGTTGGCTTGACTTCTCAGAGTAAAAGGCAGAGTATTCCCGAGTTTAGAGGCAAAGTGAAGAAAACTTCTGCCACCCCATTTTACTGTCTTCACCCTAGAAATGACCAATAGGGAGGCAGTCGATGACCTAAGATTGCGTTGTGGGGTGTGTCATCTGATATGATTGCTGAAATTGGCAGGTCCGACCCCGTAGAGTGTCTTGTGAACAATGCACAAGGACTTGAAATGGACCCTTGCTAGGACCAGAAGCCAGTGCAGATCTTGAATACTTTGGGATACCAAACTGAATTTGGGGAGCTCAAGTAGTAATCGTGCTGCCGCATTTTGCAGTGATTGAAGCTTGCGTAAGGTCATCTTGTTTGTACCCAAATAGAGGGCATTACAGTAATCGATTTTTGATAACACCAAAGCAACAATTACTGTTTTCCTTAGGTCCATAGGAATGAACTGTAAGATTTTTCTTAGGATCTTCAGCATATAAAAGCAGGACAATGTAATGCAATGCAATGCAATTGAGCTGGTCATCTTGAGTAACACCTAGATTTTTTACCTTTTTTACCGGCGATGTGCAAGGCCCAGCTACTGCTGGCCACCAGGATGTGTGCCAGAAAGATGCATCTGTACCAAATAGTACCACCTCAGTTTTATTGGTATTCAACTTTAGACAATTGTCCTGCATCCATCCGATGATGTGGACCATACAGTTGTTAAATTTTACTGCCACGTCATCCGGCTTTGATGATAGAGACACCACTATTTGCGTGTCGTCTGCATAACAGATGGTAGTGAAACCGTGAGAGCGGATAAGTTTGGCCAATGGGGTAACAGAGACATTGAACAAAGTTGGGGATAGCGAGGAACCCTGGGGCACCCCGCATGGCAGGGCGTAGTGATGTGATTTGTGTTCTCCCATCACTACGGTTTGTTCTCTGTTCGCTAGGAAAGATATCAGTATGTTTGAGGCTTCGCCCGTGATCCCTATTTCAGATAGACGCTGGATGAGTATTTGATGATTAACCGTATCGAATGCGGCTGAGAGGTCTAGCAAAATCATATATTGCCTTCCCTCCTCCATCTAATTGGATGCGTATCTCTTCGGTGGCTGCAACAAGTGCTGACTCTGTATTGTGTAAGGGCTAATATCCATGTTGTGCAGGGTCCATTTTGTCGTTAGATTCTAAGAAATGAAGCAGGTCTTCATTGAGAGCTTTTTCAAGAATTTTGGATGGAAATGGCAGACAGGAGATTGGCCGATGATTGTTAACCTCCGTGGGATCATGCGAGGGTTTTTTGAAGATGGGCCGTACTAGCGATTTGTTCCGAGTGTTTGGAAAGGATCCTGCGTCCAGAATATTATTTAGGAGGGGTGCTAAATGGCCTGCGATAATATTGGGGACCATATGAAGGACCAAAGCTGGACAGGTGTCCAGTGGGGATCCAGATTTGGTTAACAGAATATGCCTCTCCACTCGTTTGGGCATTAAATGATGGAACTTTTTTAGGCGAGCTTGCATAGTAGCCTCGCCTTGACCAAGACGACTCAGCTCGTCTGGGTTGTCCCCAGCTTGACAGCTAAAGAACTCGTCTTATACCTTTTTTACTTTATTGTAAACTTTACTGTGATTGCTAGTTTATCACAGAAATCTGTTTTGGGGGTAAATTGTTTGCTTTCACCAAATTTTGATAAAGCAGTACTGTTTTGAAAAGTTCTCTGGCTGAATTTTTAGCAGAACTAATTTTCTAAGTAAAAAAGTGTGACTTTGCAGAGATTATTCCCTCTTTATACTTGTCAGTTGCCATCCTGTAATTGTTTTTCTCGTTGCAGAGTAATCTTTCCTCAACATTCGTTCTTGAGCCCTACACTTTTTCTTAAGATCCTTCAGCTCGGGTGTGTACCATGGGGCTGATGGTTGCTTCCTGCTGTTTCGTTTATGCTTTTCAGGGGCAAGCTTGGCGGTCACAGAGTCGATCCAACCAGCAAAATTGAGGGCTGCAGAGTCAGGATCTGGATTTAGGCAGAGTCTGTGGGAGCGTAAAACCGATTCAAGATCGAGAGTATTTATTTTTCGCCATGGACGTGTTGTGACCATACCATTGATGTTCGATGCTTTGAGGAGCTCTCCAGGAAATGTTAAATCAAAGAATACCGTGCTGTGGTCTGTCTAGGCAATAGGTAAGGTTCTGTTAAATGTGATCCGTGCGTAGTTGGTAAAAATACGATCAAGGGTATGGTTTCCAATGTGAGTTGTCTTTACTGAGTTCTTAACGGATTCTGCACTTTAACTGAGCTTTGCACTCTGATTTATTGCTAATCGATTTTGACTGTTTTGAATTAACTCCTGTGTGACTAAAATCCTTAAATTAAGCCTTTAAGGTTGAGACTTCATCGTCTGTCATTCTTGTAAGATTATGTGTTTTAGATTTCTGTTATTTGTAATTGCCACCTTTGACTTCTTAAGGATGAAATGAGTTCGGCAGGGGGCACCAAAGTTCATCTAGGGACTACACTGCTCCTGATCGATCAAGGTGCACTTTGGGGCAAGATTGAATGGGTTTTGCACGCCGTCACCTTGCACAGTTTATATCAATTATAAGTCATTTCTTAGTTTTGCTAATTCTGACACTTAATTGTCCATCCTTTCTGAGACAGTTTTCATCTTTCATACCCAGGTTATCCAGCCTGAACTTTTATTCTCTTCAAATCATCCATCCTGGATTTTTCCAGAGCCCTTTTAGCTGCTTGAATTACTATGAAACGGAACTAGTTCCTGTTTCCTATCATGTAAAATCTTTTCTCATGGTATGGCGCACTAGCTGCAGTATTCCCCAGTTTCATTGACTATTTTTCCTTCTGAAACAGGCCAGTAGCAGGGGTATTCTCTGTTCAGCATGCACTTCCCTCTCCCAAGATGGGGTCTCCATCATCTCTGTGCCTGGCCCATGATGCAACTTGATTGGCTCCTTTTGTACAGCACTACCTGTATCCTGCCATCCTCCTTCTTACTCTTAGGGTCTTCCTCCTGGAACTGGTACATTTCTTTACTCAGTGTAGTAACTTAACGGGTGTTTTATTTTCTCTTTTTCTGTAGAGCTGAAGCTGAGCGACATAGGTCTGCTGCTACTTGATGGCCTGCCAAGCAAAGCTACTACAACGGAATTTCACAGAATACTGGAGCAATAGTACATGTGAGCAAGTCAATTTACAAGAGTAAATTGCCATAAACTGATAACACATAATGATAGGTATTTTTCAGAAATCTGTGTGACAAAGTGCTTATTTTGTTTTTCCTTCATGGTAAGATGGTGGATTGGCTTCTCACACACAAATGGTACAGTTCCTCTTAAAATAAGTATCTCTGGGACTCTCATTAGATGATTCATAATGAAAATCGTGGCAGGTCTTTTTTGTGTTTTAGGTGTAAGGTCGCATTTGAAATTATTTTGAAGTTGTGATTTCTATATTTTGCTCGAAAAGTGCACCTGATAATGTAGAATAAGTCTGAAAATGTGACAGCAATGGGCGTACGTCAAGAAGCCAATTTGGCACCTAGGCTTAACTTAGGTGCCAATATGACTTGGTTTACATGTGTAAATTGACATTTTGTATTCACAAAACATTAATTGTCTTGGAATTTTGGGAGATCACCCGAGTCTTGCCTATTAAAAATGTTATGCTGTCCAACACTTACCACATGGTTTGTTTATGGAAGGTAGCATCACACCCAATGCATCACTGTCAGGATGCAGGCAAACACAAATGTATTTTAAGAAGAAAAGACAGCAGCTTTAGAGCTTCCTGTTTATTACTGCATCATTGAACACTCTCTTTGCCTAATGTAAATATGTACTGACTCAACATGTTTTGGCACTCATGGTGCTTCATCATGAGTGTAGTATCACAGAGTACTCAGGGGCCGATTATGTAGCTGTAGGAAGGTGGAATCTGACTGCATGGTTGCCCCCACTTTTTTCCTCGTGTTTTGCTGATTTTCGACTTAGTTTGGCTGGGATCCTGCTATTCAGGACCCCTGCCTATCTGCTTTCCCCTTTAAATTGATTGCATGTAATTTAGGTACACTCCAGATTGGATTCTGGAGTACCCTTATGAGTCCCTAGTATATGGTACTATGTACCCAGGGCATAGGTACCCCAGAGGCCTCCCAGGGGCTGCAGCATGTATTATGCCACCCCTGAGAGGCCATCCAAAATGACACAACAGGTCTGCTACTGCAGCCTGTGTAAGGTGGTGCTTGCACCCCTTACTTAGATATAGGTTCACTATATCTATCCTGATCACTGCACATATAAGCCTATCAGTCACCCCTATGGCAGGCCTTATCAATCCTGAAGGCAGGGTGCTGGGTTTTATGTGAGAGGGTGCCCATGCATGAGCAGAGCCCCTCTGCAGCCTTCAGAACCACTATTCCGGGGTTGTCTGTGATGCAGCCAACCATATACTCTTAAGTGCATTATAACCTCGCGGTAAATGCTAACTTTAAAATGGCTGCAAGGAATTATGTTGTGTTTGGTGTCAAACACCTTGGAATCATACCTCCACACCAGTAACTGGTGTGGGAGGTATGATTCCTCCCTCCTAGAGGGAGAAATATGACAGCACCGGTACACCCGGTACCAGCTTCACAGAGCCCTGGCATCACAAAATGGATGCTGCCAACCACAGACACGAGTCTGCTCTCCTGCTGCTGTACGAAACTCTGGCAGGGGAAGGCTTGACAATAGGTTTCCTGTCACAGGGAGGTGTGACCACCTCCCAGACAGGCTTTAGTGTATTGGGGCTGGGTGGGTGCACTCCAAGAGTGCTTTGATGTCTGCACTGGGGGCACATTTGGTGTCCCTGTGCATAGTCCAGCTCAAACCGGTTGCAGGGGCACTCAGCCCCTGCTCTGGTGCGAAACTGGACAAAGGACATGGGTGTAGCCACCCCTCTGTCCTGACCCTCTCATAGGTGGGTCCCCAGAGTTTGTCCTACCCCTTCCTTGGGTATAAAGTAGGAACCCTGACTACAGGACTTTAGATTACACCTGGACTAAACTCTGCTACAGAAACCAAGTACTTCGACGATCTACACTACGCTGGATGACTGAAGAATCTCCCTTGGAGTAAAGGAGTCACTCCCCTGCAAGGCAGGCACCTTAAACGCATCTGACCGGTTTGCATCTCCAAAGCTACCGAGGACTCCGAAGTATATTGCAACACAGGAGGTGGGTTCCCAAGGTCTCTGAGGTCGATCTGTGCCCACAGCAATGTCTGAGGCCTGTATCCCTCGTGGTGACCATGGAACCCGAACCCCTGGACACCGCGTCGATTTGCAGAAGCATCAGCTTTCCAGCAACCCCTGAGGCTGAGCTTTGGGTTACTTGTAGCCCTGACCCCGAGCAGTAATTCCACCAAAGATTGCGGGCCTACACTTCACGAGTGTTCCGTGGGCCGGCATTTTGTGATTCCTCTCAAGGTCCCTTTGCGATCTCTGGTCCATCAACCTGTGGGTCCCTGAGAAGGGTACTTTAACTTTCAGTGGGCTTCCCTGGTTGCTCCAGGTGTGCCCTGACTCTCTATTGCTTGGGGAGTCCCCAGGACCTTGCTGGTCCTCACAGAAGCATCTTTTCTTTGACCGCATGGGTTGAAGTTGCCAAGGCTTGTTGGTCTCCAATCCGGAAACTGACCCCTCAGCACTCGACATCCTTTGTGGGACAGCTCGCCTGTGGATCCTGGTTGTCGTCGACGTCTCCTGGTCCCCGTGGCTGCAGAGTCAAGCTTCACCTCTTCGCACCTGAAGCACCCAACATCGGTAGGCATTCGATTGCTCCGCTCCTGGTCACGTGAAGTGACCCAGACTTTGTCCCCTCTGCTTTCAGGTTCTTCACATCTTCGATCCAGGCTTGGATCACACCGGACACTTTTCTTCTTCACGGCAGCAGCACTTTGCAGCGTCTCGCCATTGAAAACAACGACGATTCCCGACACCCTTTGACACCTATGCACCCGGCTTCCCTGGGTGAGGTAACACAAGTACTCCGGTGCTTCCGTGGGTGCTGGCCTTAGAACCTTCTAAGTCTGAAAGGGTTTACTCAAAGTCCTCTCCTAAGTGTCCTTAAACTCTAATATTCCAACCGCGACTTTCCCATAGAGTTGTACGGAGCTCGCGTCTGTGTTCCCACACTGCACCCGTCCTCCGTGGGTCCCCTGTGTCACTACCTTGGGTGGTTCCTTGGGGTCCCAGCTATTCTACGTGCTCTAGGCACTGTGTCTAGTCAAGTCGTGGTTGTTATACCACTTTCTTAATATATCGTTTGGTCTCCCCCTAGAGCCCACTGTGTATTGTGCTATTTACTGTCGTTCTAGTACTGTAATATTGTGTGCCTTGTTATCTAATTTCATAAAGAGGTTAGTAGAGAGTGTTTAGTAATAAATACATATATTTTATATATACCTTGTGTGATTCTCCTTTCATTTGGTCATTCAAGAGGTTATATACTGGTAAAACAAGCTGCTTTACATTCCTTCAAGACTTAGCCTGAAGGCTGCTCTCCACAGCTACCACTAGGATAGCTTTCTATAAAGGTTGTCTTTAACCTAATCATCAATAAGGGTTGTTTGGACTGGGGCAAGGTGCCCACTTTAATTAGTGGACAGCATATACCAGGCCAACTTCTCACAGTAGCAGACTACTTAGTCCACCAAACTGATTTAGAGTCAGGCTGACCACTGTGTTTATGCTGGTGGTCCCTTTGTTGGCTTCACTGGCGGAAACCTTATGCCAAGGAGCAAATAGTCAAATGTACTTTTTTCTCTTTGGCACCACAAGACGAAGCCTAGTGGTCCTGAAGGAAAACAAAGAACATTGACCTTCACGCCCCGGTGAGAAAGCTTCCAGGGTGTCTGGGTAATTTTTTTGATTTACAATAACAAACTCCCAAACTATCACTGTAAATATATATTGTTGGAAAGTGGGTTATTGGTAGGGGTAAGTATGCACCTACCACTAGTAATAAGTCCACTAACACGGTATAGGGTCAAGTAAAGGTCTCAATAAATTAGTCCCTTGCTCAACCCTTGGTAGCTGTAACCGAGAAGTCAGCCCTAACTTAGGAGACAGGTATGTAAAGAATTTAAAAACACCAATACATCAAATAGGTGAGACATAACACACAATATTAATCCCACACCAATTGATAAAAATAGTAAATATTTTTATGAACAAATAGACATCAAAAAGACAAAAATCCAATGTAGAGAACCGTAGATATGATTTTTGACAGATTAACCACTTAGTAGTGCATTAAAAACCCATAGCGCCACTCTGGGACATCGTACGTGCTTGACAGGAACAAATTCAAAGTTTCAGGCCGACCGCGATGGAGCCTTGGTTGGATACACTAAGTGGGAGGCCCCGGTTGAAACTTTTCTGGAGCTTTTTCTTCCAATGGCCCTCGACCCTCCTCAGCAGGCCAGATTTTGAGCGGGTTCGCTGGCTTGACTTTCCTCGAGGCCCCAGTCAAATCCTGGAAGTCTGGAACTCCGGAGCATTCAGCGGGACGAACCTGAAATCCTGGCCCGGTCGCGGTTGAAGGTGGCCGACTTGACTCTCGGGTCGGTCACCTTTTTGAGCTTTTTCCCAAAAGTTATCCAAAGTTCTCCAAACGTCAGGAGGTGCTTCCTGAAGGTCTCCTTGTGGTTTCAAAGTGTCCAAAAGACAAATACACAGATCTGGAATCTCCTGGATTGTCTCTGGAAGGTCTGGACCACAATTCCCACAATGCACCTGACCAAATCTTTAAAAGTGCACTGGACACACTCCAGGAAGGGGACTCTTGGTGGAGATGATGCAGGTGGGCTCTATTAACCTGTAGCCACAGGCATTACACTCCTTAATCCTGCTTGAAGCAAGGCACAGTCCCCAGGGCTGTAGTAACAATGTGTGCAGCAGGCACAGTCATTCAGAGTGCAGGCCTTTGGGTGCAAATTCAGATTCCAGCAGGACAGTCCTTCTTTCCCTGGTAGTTTTCAGGCAGCAGAACTGAGAGGCTCTGCACCAGCCACATATTTATTCTCAGTTTCTGGGCATCAAGAGGGGGACACCCCTGACTAATGGGATGCAGGGTGCCACCCAGGAACATGACCACTTCCTCCAAAGTGCGACATCTTCTTGTCCCAGAAAGCACTATTACTCCAAAATACGTCATGGCTGAAATATCAGCAGAGCAGTAAGAGCTAGCTAAACCAACTCACAGTGTGGCTATTTTCCATAAGCTCCCCCTCCTCATATCTGCAAATTCCTTCCTTAAGCCTGCTATCTGGCTGGGGTTAGGCGGGGGACGGGGTAGGTGGACCTGGCATTCCCTGCCTGTCCTGTTCTCCTTTGAAGCCTCATGCTTTATGACCCCTCCCCCCTGATCTGCCATTCCTGTGTAGCTGTGGAGCTCTCTCCAACAGATAGCCTCTCCCCTTCATAGCCACTTATCCCCTAATCAAGGATAATCCTGTTAGAGCTGATCAATGAGGGAAGGCTGCAGCAAGGCTGGATTTAGGCTTACAGACAAGAAAGTCTTATA
Source organism: Calotriton arnoldi (assembly GCA_963921515.1). Taxonomy (NCBI): domain Eukaryota; kingdom Metazoa; phylum Chordata; class Amphibia; order Caudata; family Salamandridae; genus Calotriton; species Calotriton arnoldi. The sequence continues at coordinate 901,289 of CAWUFW010002412.1, forward strand.
CCTTCTTTTCTGTACAAGGTATGATAAATTCAACAATGGCAATCTGTTGGATTTATCAATACCATTCTTCTAAGTGTTTGAATGATATTTTGAATTACCTTCCTAGCAATAATTATGCATGCATAAAATATTGCAATGTTAGCCTATGGGCTAAGTATCTACGATGGGGAAAAAATAAAATGGGCAGATTTGCCATCTTTAAAGGCTGCTTATTATTCATGACTCCTTACCCCTGGGACACCTAGGGGAGACCCTGGGGGTAACTAATATGTACAAATAAGGTAGATTATCACTTTACAAGTGCCCATACCACCAAAGTCGAGTTTGAACACAATTTACATTTAAAGACAGTCTGCAAAGCCAGGCTGCCTTTAAAATGACAGCAGGCACTCAAAATTGCACCCATGCAAGTGCCGGAAATCTGCTGGGCCTCTAAACTGCCATGCCCTATTACATATTAGGGACTTACAGGAAGTTTGAACCCCCTAGCCCTATTATATACTAGTGACTTATAGGGCCTGTCAATAGCAATTGGGAGCATTTACTTTTAAAGACAGGCGGCAAGGCAGGACTGCCTTTAAAAGGACAGCAAGCCACTCAGCAGTGCACACATGCAAAGTGCGTAAAATCTGCTGCGCTTCTAAACCTCCATGCCCTATTATCTACTAGGTACATATTGGTAGATTAATCCCCCTTGCCCTGTTATCTACTAGGGACTTATAGGGTCTGTCAGGTCAATTGTAAGTGTACCCTAATACACCGTGTACCCTATTGCATGTTTGTGTTTAAACATAACACTGGCTTGGGCCTGCCAGGAGAGCCCAGTGCACAGTCAGAGTCAGTTACCACCAGTATCATTCAGCAAAAAATGGGGTGAACAGGGCAAAAGGGTGACTTTCTAACATATATGCATCAAAAGAATAGACTTTACATTGATATAAAGTAAAGTACAAACATTTCAGCTACAAAGATATTGTGTACTAGAATATAGAAATTGTGGCATTAAAAAACAAATATAATTACAATTAATAGCATTTAAACTTTAAATAACTCCTAACTATTTTTGTAAATATCCAATGAATTATAGTTTTCCATAGTAAATAAAAAAATTACTTACATGTGTAACAGTTAAATAAATATATCAAATATTTGAAGAATAATTTGGAAACCAAATAAAAAAAAAAAATAATATCAATATTTAGCACAAGTTAACTTATAAATTAAATCGAATATTTTTACATTTACATATATAATTATAAATATTCCATTAAACAAATGCGCATTTAACTTAAATATATATATATATTTTTTAAATCAACCACAATATGCAAACATTTGAAATTGGTATTATATTATACACTATAAAAAAATACAAACGTATATTATTAATTTATTAAAATAATAATTAATTAAATATCAATTCACGTCAAATTCTCACATTAAGAATGTAAAAGTATATCTGAGGATATAAAAAGTCAGATTACAACAAAAACATCAACCAAACAACATAAAATAAAATTGTTGGAAAGTGCATAAATTAAAGGGCGTGGTGGAGAGCATATATACTATTCTAACTATTCTAATTATTCTAACTCCAGTCCTACTTACGTTGGGGAAAGTGCTTAAAGTGAGGGACTTCCAATTTACTGTTCTAACTCTAGGCCCACAAACAATAGAGAAAGTGCCTGTTGGGAGAGGTCACATTTACTATCCTAACTGCAATCCTACTTACATTGAGGAATTTAATATATTGGGTGGTTTACCTGATCTAACTTCCACTGGAAAAAGAGATTACATTGTGGTGGGGCAGATATACAATTCAAACTTCAGGCCCTCAAACTTTAGGGAAAGTGCGTAAATTGGAGGCCATCAAACATTGGGTAATGTGTACGTAGTGGGGAGTGTCAGATTTACTGTTTTAACTTCAGGGCCAAAAACAGTGGAGAAAGTGCATTAATTAGGGGAGGGTTAGATTTACTATTCTTACTCCAGTCCCACTTACATTGGGGAAAGTGTTTATACTAGATTACTTTTAATCTACTATTCTAACTCCGGGCCCTCATACAACGGGGAAAGTGCATATCTTTTAACGGTTCAGATTTACTATTCTAACTCCAGTCCACTTTTATGTGGGGAAGTACATATTTTGAATAGGGTGTGGTGGTCTGAGACTTGGAGTTCCAATTTACCACTTATGTTGAGGAACATGAATATACTACGGAAGGGTTAGATTCTAACTACAATCCAACAAACATTGTGTAAAGTACATATATTTGGTAGCGGGTGGCAGCTGCCAATTTAATTTTATGATATATTTGTGACCTATGCCCAAAACTGCTAGATTTATTCATTGACTGGAAGGCTAATGGGGCATTCTCCAAAGACTAGGAAGGAGGCAGTAATAGCTGAACCGCAAGGGTCCTAGCGCACATGATATCAAAGACTCACTGATGAAAAACCTGTACAGACCATTACTGAACACTGATTGTACAATTTTGAGCAAAATGATAGCAAACAGATTGTTCAGCATTGCTGCACACGGACCAGAATGGCTTTGTACAAGGATGAAATACGTCCCCGAACCATAGAAGGTTATTCCATGTGCTGGTCACAACACCAGAAGAACACCCGATAGCTTTAGAGGCTGCACTCGACAGAAAAGGCTTTTGATACCCTGAAATGACCTTTTCTTTGCACAGTACTGGAGAAAATGTGCTCTGGACCAACAATGATAATTTGGATGAAACTGCTGTACACAGACCCTGCAGCTGGAGTGCAAACGGGCCACATGTACTCGGAGTAATAGGACTGAGTGGCACCAGCCATGGGTGCCCACTGTCACATATCCTGTTTGCCAGGCTATCAAGCCATTGGCAAATTACTTTGGCCAATAGGGAACAGAACAATAGAGCAGATGCTATGACCAATGCAATTTGACTCCTTCTAGTCTGAACAAGTGTGAGCCTAAATTAATACTCAATACTCTACTGGTAATGAATACACTCTATTGAATCCCACCCTCATGATTTATATTTCAGCCGACTGAGAGTCTTATCACTCTGTCTAATGTCTGGTAAAATGCAGCCAACCCGGCCACCCAAACTCATCCGTACACAACTAGCGCCTACAATGGAGCAGCACTATCCTACATTTATTCCCTCCACCACTTGCCATGCTCATGTTATCCCTCTCCCAATGGCCACTGATAGAGTTGAGAGACTTCCCCAGGTGGCAATATGAGTTGGCAGTCAGTGGCTTACAGGTAGCTGCAGGGGAGGGATTGCTGAGCTTTCTTTCTGCTATTTAATTTCCTTTTGAGATGCTAATTGTGACTTTTCACTCTCTTGCACGCACCGACTGAGCCATTTGTGTGAGTGAGCCTCGTGTGCTTTAATGCAGTTTGCGCCCAGGTACTATGGGGCAGTCATTCTTAATCCTCATCTGTGGACAGACCCTCGTGTTATTTCAGTACTGGAATCCCTCAAAAACTCTGCCAAAGCAAATCAGTTATTACATGCAGCATTCCATGCTATTCTGTACTGATGTGCACATTCAGTCCTATTACACTCTATTGCTGCCCTGTGAACTGCTGGCTGTCTGACATTGCACAGCAATACCTACCTGCAGCACCAACAACAGTCCAACACTAAATCACCACAAAACTTTGCAAATGCACATTAATTCTGACCTGCAACAACCCACTACTAAGAAGAGATCTAAAGACATCTTTTGGCAGTGCATCTCAACATGGTCCTGCAGTACTCACCACAATTCCATTACTAGAATCTTCCTAGCTCCACCAATGCACTTTAATTTTGACCTCAAGCCCCCATCCTCTTTCAGTACGATGATCCACATGCAACTGTGCCAGAGCCCGACATGTCTTTTAATCCACTATGCATTTCCCTGTGCGCTGGAGACCTTGGAGGCCAGGTTTGAATGCCCAGGGCCACTCCTGGTGCCTTTGTCACTTTTCCCAGCTCCCCAAGGTTAATTACAGTAGGTACAGGATGACATCAGGAGAGAGGAAAAGAGAGGGAGGGAGAATGAAGGCAGAGAGAAAGCAATTAGAGAGGGAGAAGAGAGAGATGAGAAGGGAAAGAGAGGGAATGAACAGATGTATAGAGAGAGATTGTGTGTGGAGATGAAGGGAGCAGGGCAGGTTTAAATATTGGTGCCAGGGCTGCTTTTGGTACCCCAATCCGGCTCTGAATTTTGCCAATTAACCCCAATCATATTCTAGAGAATGGAACCCTGTATTTTTCCAGTATTGAAACCCATAGACAGCTTTGGTTATCAGTGTCCATCCTTCCTTTAGGCAAATTCCTCACGCTAGTCGTTGGGGCTATGAATTCTTCTGCCCGACCAATGAATCCTGTAGTGTCTTCCCGAGCCCATGGGCATGCAAATGAACACGCCACACATAGAGCTCTACAACAGATGTCTTTTTTCCTTCAACATACGATCACGCGCTGCAAGCACTGCGTTATAACTTTCATAACCACACCTTTACATCTCCAGCAGATTACGTAATTCCTGTATAGAGTCTGCCTAGAACAGTGAGGGTCCTAGCGCGCATGATATCAAAGACACTTTGTTAAATAAAAAATATAAACAACATTAAGATAATATTTCCTCAATGAGTCATCGAGGCGCTTGCATTGGTCTACCTGATCGGGTGGTTGAGGTAGTTAAGCGTCACCTTGGTTATGCACCGATGACATAGGCTCAGATGTTTGATCTGGAAATTCAGTTGGGCCACCTTGCTTATGATCTCAGGGGCTGATGAACACTGAGGTAGGTGTTTAAAGTGTGATGAGTCTCATGTGATGTACTTTTCAGGACGATGCACTGTCACCATGTGTCCTTTGCGCGTCACAACCCCCAAAGGGTCGACAGCAAACGGAGTGTCTGTTTTTCATTCCATTTCTGTTGAACCAGTACCCAGTCCTCTTTATCATCAAAGACTGTTTCCTGGGTGCATAGGCGCTGATCAGCATATGTTTTCATTTTGCAGTTTCGAGAAGTGTGTGTGACACAAACCTTATTGGCATTCATTGATCGGTCCGATGTCTACTGTGGTAATTTGGTTCTGATGGCTCTCCAAATAGCAAGGTGGCAGGACTCTGACCAGTTGTGGAGTGATGAGTTAATCGATAGGCACGAAGGGCTTGACACATGGCTTGGGCTGGATTGTTTTCTTCCATTGATGCTCACTGATTTACCCTCTTGAGGATGCTCATAAATCGTTCAACAACACCATTGGCTTGGGGCCAGAGAGGTGCTCTCTTTTGATGCTTGACATTGAGTCGAACAAGAAACTCCTTGAATTCTTTGCTATTGAAAGGTTGGTCATTATCAGATTTGAGAATAGCAGGGATGCTGCACGCTGCAAAGATGTCATCAAGCCGCTCGATGACTTAGGGGCCGATTCCGATTCGGGCCGGAAATCTCTCCGACCGAGCCGGACCCGGAGAGATATCCGACCGAATCGGACCCGTGCAGCCCGACCGAACGAGTACGATGCGCACGTATGCCATCGGACTCGAGTCGGTCGGACTCCCATTGAAGTCAATGGGAGCCTGTCGTACAACGCGTACGCGGGCTCCCATTGACTCAATGGGTGCGATGCGGACAAGTGCGCCCCCTACAGCGTGTATGCGGCGAAGCGATTCGCGCCGTACACGCACAGGTAGGGGGGACCCATGGGTCCCCCCTGTGTGCGACTCGCGAGGCTACGCATACAGGGGGGTCCGACACGGACCCCCAAAGTACGGCTCCGACAGCTCTTTCGAGCCGGAGTGCACGGCTCGGTCGGACTGCTCGCGGCGCGCATCGTACTTACCCGGCCGGGGAACGTCCCCATTGCGCGGTGCGAGTCGGAGTCCGTGCGAGTCGGTCGGTGCGGTTAGAGCCAAGATCGAGTCGGTCGGAGCGGTCGGGACGCCCGGACGAGTCGGTCGGCGATTTCGCATCGTACTCGCTCGTCCGGACACGCGTAGGGATCGGTCGGGTAATAGGGCTCCGAATCGGATCCGGTTAAGCCGAATCCGATTCGGAGCCCTACCGGCCGAGTTCGGAATCGGCCCCTAAGTCGTGAGTTGTCGATAATAAGTCTTCCACCAAATGAAAATGCAAATATTCATCAATGACTACCATGAGATGATGTCCATTTCATAGAGGCCCAAAGAAATCAAATGCAACTGTCTCCCAGGCATGAGCAGGAATGTCATACATTGTCAATGGATACTGTGTCACCTTGGGTGATAAATAGTTACATTGGTGGCATGCTTTCAACTCTTTCTCAACTCGTTCCTCTAGGTGAGGCAACCACACTAGGTCTCTGAGGGCCCTTTTGGTGGTTACAATGCCACAATGTCCTTCATGGGGCAGCTCAATGACGTTATCACTGGCTCTCAAGTTTGACGATTCTCGAGCCTCTCAATATGATACCCTCTCAGGTGATGGATAGCTCATCATGTACATTTTTAAATTTTTGGAATTCAACATCATCAGCAAAAGGTTGAATACTTGAGGTCTTTGAGGATGAGCATGTCTTTATCTGCCTTGGTAGAAGCAATCATCTGTTTAATGGATAGACCAGCTGACGTGCTGGACCTCACAATAAAGTTGAGATGCTCTTCAGCAGCTTTGGATGTAAAACTGGCGATGTAGCGGCACTCGTGAAGAGTGATTTGCAGGGTTTTGATCTTTCCCTGCCTTGTATACAATCGCATAGTCATACTCTTGCAGTCGCAATCCCCACCTCTCAATACGAGTGGGCATCCTAGCTTTCGGGTTTCCAAAGATAGTGGCCAATGCCTGGTGGTCCGTGATGATAGTTAAACTTTTTCTATATAAAACACATGAAAATATTTGCAGGTCCACACTACAGCCAGACCCTCGTTTTCCGGCTGAGAATAGACACGTTCTGTTTCAGACAGACTTCTACTGGCATAGGCCACAATATGTCTCTGAGCATTTTGATGGCCATTGTGTTGAGCAAGAATTGCCCTCAGCTCCACCGAGCTCGCATCTACTGTGATCTCAATATGTAACTTGCAGCCAAAATAGGCCATTTCAGTTGCATTCTCAATCGCATGTTTTATTGCTTTGAAACTTTGGTCGCATTCAAAATCCCACTGTAATGGTACATTTTGCTTTGTCAAGTCTCTCACTCAATAGGGCACTCACTGTAGCAAAGTCACAAATGTACCTGGAGCAATAACTGCCCGTGCCTAGGAAGTATCGCAGCATGGTTATGTTTTGTGGGGGGTCAAGTGGATAATAGTGCTTGCACCATATCCGGGTCGTGAGTCATTCCCCCATCAGAGAATATGTGCCCAAAGAATATAAGTTAGGTTTTGTGAAACTCACTGCATTCATAGTGATACCTGCATCAGCAACTAACTGACACATTTGTGTAAGAGCCTTGTCATGCTCTGTTTGTGTTGTCCCAAATACCAGTATGTCATCACTGTAATTGAAAGCATGGTTGTATCACTCCGCAAATAACATCCTTGTTAGAAATGGGATTCCTGGTTGGCTGATGTATGCACCCAGGCCTGGCAGGAGCCACCACTCTAGTCAGGGTCAGCTAGATACACAATAAGAAAACCTGTGCTCACCCTCTGGTAGCTTGGCACAGAGTAGTCAGGCTTATCTACAACGGCAATGTGCAAAGTATTTGTGCAACACACTCACACAGTAACACAATGACTACACCACAAAAAGGCTACATACTGGTTTAGAAAGCAATAGAGAATATTTATCTGAGTAAAATGAGACCACAATAGCAAAAATCCAATAAGTAGAAGTCAAGATATGAATTTTTAAAGATTAAACCAAAAATAGTGTTTAGAAGTCACTGGCGGTCAAAAGGTTACTTGATGTCGCAAGGGACCGGTGCAAATCCAAAGTTCAGGCCAACTGCGATTGACGGCAGGCCGGCTACAGGACCCAGGCAGGTCCCGCTGAAGAAATCCCTTGGATGGAGCAAGATTTGACGTCGAGAGACTACTGCGTCGTCGAGCTGCTCAATGGGGGTCCTGCGTCATCATCGAACTCGGTTGAAGTGAATGATTCTCTCTTAATATCCAAATCACTGATGGGATTACAGGTCCTAATTAGTAACTTTATGGGCTTCTGCAAATCAAGAGACTTCGAAATAAACACAGGCAAAATACATGGCGTTTGGATTGGGGGCAGTTAAAAGTTATACTATGAAAGCCGGAGAAGATTTCCTAGAGAGAGTTAACAATATCGACTACCTAGGTGTGAGGATTTCAGACGAGCTTAAGTGGAGTTTTCAGCTTAATAAGTGTACACTCCTTATTCAGCACAGATATAGGGCTATCCTATGACTACAAATGCTAACCTTTTGAAGTTCAGTCTCCCCTGCTTTACAAACACATTGTGTAAAAGCTCAGAGTGCTGCGTTATTTGGGGCAGAGATCTGGGAGATTACTGATACAAGACGATTGGCTGGTGCCAAGAATTGCTTTGCAATGCAGCTTACTGGCTGTCCTCCTTTAATACCAGTTTTTTACAATTTGGGCGTCAGGAGAATTTCAAGCCTGGCTGTGCTTACACCACTGAGGTATTGGGTCCGTCTGTGGGTCACGGCCGAGCTTCATGAGTATAGGAATTCACTGAAAGAATTAGTAAAAAGACCAAATGCTCTTCAGGTACCTTGGCTCAAATTTATTTATAACTGGTTTCAGAAAATTGGTTTGCAAAGATTATGGGCTGAACCCACCACAGTCAGGAAAGCTGATGGTACTGGGTTTTTATTCACGAACAAGTCATCACCTGTGGCATTAACGGGTGGCTAACCCACCAATTTCTGGAATTTAAACTTTTTTCATCATTTGAGCCCTTTCTGGATAGTATCACACCAACACTGGACAAAAGATTATATATACGCTTCTGATTTGGTTGTTTACCACTGAGAGCTTTTACATCTGGTTGAAGGCATGACTTGTCTACAGCATCCAATTTATGTCCAACCTGTGAGGTTGATTTTGAGACCGAAGAGCATGTCTTGTTTTTCTGTCCAGTGTACCTGGGCTGCAGACAGAAATGGATTTGTCCTATCTGTCTGAAACTCAGAGAAGCCAGGTAACCAAGACAGCATATCTAATTGTATTTGCAGTGAGTCGCTACCTGGTGAATGTCTGGCGGAAGCGAGAATCTATAGTGTTACTCATGGACCCAGAACTATGAAAATGGGTATAAAGTGCATACTTCCTAGGGAAGGCCGACTGGTTGTATTTCATATCACTCACTATTTTCATAGGAACTCAATTATAGGAATTTTAATTTGGTTTTATATTAATTAGATCATTTCATTCTGTGTGATTCCGTGTGATAGAACTACTATTAGGCTGCTAATATAATTATATTAGTAATTGTGACGCTTTGCTTATTTTGCACATTTATTCTCTGTAATAGAGTTTTTAAGGAAGATTTAAGTGATTTGCACTATTGTTTTTATTGTTTTTACCTGATCTATTCGCTTTGTCGGTTCTCTGCAACCGAATAAAGTATTCTTGACTGACTGACTGAATGCAATGCTTCATCATTGAGCTGCGTTGAGTGTCATCACCGAGCCACACAGGCTGTGCATCTGCTGTCATCAGGCAGCCTCTATGTCGGCATCAAAGGGCGATGCGGCGGAATGTCTCACACAGTCGATGTAATGCATTGGTTTTTGATGAAACAGCTTCTGAGGCCCAGAGCTTGGAAGGGGCACTTCAGGCAAGGGAGCAGAAGGCAGAGTCCAGCAGCACCAGCAGAATTTTGTTTCCCTGAGACTTCAGAAGAACAGGAGGCGAGTCAGCAAGCCCTTGGAAATCACTTGGAGGGAAGGCAGAGTCCTTTCAGCAGAGTCAGGGAGCAGCAGGCAGCAGGGCAACAAGCAGAAAAGCAGTCCTTCCAGAAAAGCAGTCAAGTTGAGTCCTTTAAGCAGCACAGCAGTCCTTCTGACAGAGGTTCAGTTCAAGATCCAGCAGTGTCTGCTTTTAGAGGGATCAGAAACCCATTACTTATACCCAAAAGTACCTTTGATATAGGGGGTGACTTCAAAGGAACTTTCTGAAGTGCACAAGGATCCCTTTCAACCCTGTCCTGTCTGCCAGGCTATCTATGTGTGTATGGGGGGGAGGGTAGATCTGTGCTTTGTGTGTGGACAGGACACTACCTATTGAAGTGTAAGTGTCAGCCCCTCCCATTCCTCCCTGTCCAGGAAGACCCATCAGAATGCATATGAATGCAGATGATTGTTCAGGATATAGATGAGCCTCACCTTCCTGTGTTTGTGGCTGTCTAGAGGGAATGCAGAAAGTGTAGATGTCACCCAACCCAGACATGTATTGGAGACAGGCTGTCAGGCACAACGAGAAGTAAGTACAGAAAAATGTCCACTTTCTAAAAGTGGCATTTCTGAAACAGTAATGTTAAATCCAACTTCACCAATAAGGAGGATTCATCATTACCATTCCGAACATATGAAACATGAAATAGCTACTCCTCTCTGATCAGGAATGACAGCTTAAAAGTGTATTAAGGAATTCCCAATGCTGGCCTCTGAGAGGGGTAGGCCTCACAGTAGTGGAAAACAAAATAGGCTTTTCGTCACTACCCAGACATGCAAAAAATAAAGGTGCATGTCCTACCTTTTACTTATATGGCACCCTGCCCTTAGGGTTACTTAGGGCCTACCTTGGGGGTGACTTATACATATGAAAATGAGAGTTTAGGCCTGGCAAGTAGTTTTAACTGCCAAGTCAAAGTTCAAGAAAACAGTACACACAGGCACTTCAGTGGCAGGTCTGAGACAGGTTTTAAAGGCTACTTAGGTGAGTGGCACAATTAATGCTGCAGGCCCACTAGTAGCATTTGAAGTACAGGCCCCTGGTAAACGATATACCACTTTACAAGGGACTTAGTGAATCAAATCTGCCAAAGAGGTATACACCAATTATACCATGTTTAGAGGAGAGAGCACATGCACTTTAGCACTGGTCAGCAGTGGCAAAGTGCCCAGAGTCCTAAAGCCAACAAAAAGAAAGTCAGAAAAAGAGGAGGGGGAAGGCAAAAATGTTTGGGGTGACCCTCCATAAAGGGCCATATTCCAACAATCCTGATTTATCTCCACAGCCGAAGACACTCCAAAACTCAGTCTTTTGTATCTGAACAAACCAACATGAGTCAAAAAGTAGTAATGTACCTACAGTTCTCTTCCAGCTCGAGTTGATGGTATCCTTTGTTCAGGTCAAGATGGGAGAAGACTTTGGCTCCGTTCAGTTGGATTATCATGCCCGCTATGTGGAGACCAGGATGTCTTTCTCTCTCAATTGCTTTGTTGGTCTGGCGCATATCAACACAAATTTGCACTGCACCTCCACCGTAATTTTTTAGCACCAGAACTATGGGGGAGACCCATGGCGTACGACCGGTGGAGCAGTGGAGCATTTAATGATGTCATGCTTCAACAGTGTTTTTAGCTCTTTCTCATATTCTTGCAAGTGAAAAGAGACTGTGCTGTGTCGTTGGGCAACAGGGCAGATGTTCTCATTAATATGAGGTTGCATTTTCATTTTCCTGAGTTTTCCTAGGCCATGAAACAATGACGGGAAACGACTCACAACGTCGGACTGAGTACGAAGGTTTGCAGAAAGCTGGCTCTGTATATACTATACCAAAGTGAGGTATAGTGTGCACAGAGTCCAGTGGATCCCCATAGGTAGGCAGAGGTAAAGTTAGATAGCACCTTACTCTGTATTTGTGGTAGTGTGGTCGAGCAGTAAGGCAGTATCAGAGGACAGTGTTAAGCATTTGTTGTACCCACTCAATCAGCAAATGGTTTCACACACTCAAAGACTGAACTTCAGACCAATTGGTTTTGTATAACAGTATTCTTTTAGTTATTTTATTTCCTAGAACCAAGCAAGCCTGGCACAGGTAAATTGATAAATACTTTGCAGTAAATATACAGTTTGAAATGCAGTTGTAAATGTACTTTGAAATGGTTACAGTTTGAATTACTGGTAATGCAATACTGTGAAATGCTGTACATATACTTTGTATCGATTTTGCAATAAGAATTACAGGTAAGTTACTTTTACGTTACTTTTGAGATTACTTTTTAGATTACTTTTTGTACTCAGTGTGATATGCCTAGAAATCACACTGGGACATTTCCCAGAGAAAAGGTATGTAAAATCAGTTTTGCACAATTGTTATTTTTCGGGTTTCCATACAAATCAACTCCACACTTAGAACATTTTTCAGAGAAAAACAGTCAATAGGTCCCTATGGAGAGAAATGAAGTTAACGGTTACCAGGTAAGTAAACGGTCTTTGGAGTTGAGCTTCTGGGGTTAGAACAAGGGTTCCCCCAGGGTCAAGTATGCACTCTCGTTACACCCTCAGCGGCACTAGGGCGGCCGGATGCAGAGTGCTGAGGCCCAATGTTATCCAATGGTGGATAGGGGGCCTCCGGTTGGTGGCTGCTGGCAAGCAGGCCACTTGGGTGTGGGAGCAAAGCTCCTGGACTTTTGCTCAGGGCAAATGGGGAAACAAAGTAGCACCAAAGGTGCACCCTCAGCGGCACTAGGGCGGCCGGGTGCAGGGTGCTGTTTCGACGTCGGCGCCCTGTTGGTTTCAATGGGGAACCTCTGGTTTGCAAAGGCACTGTAGGCTCGGGGACGAAGGTCTTCTGGGTGCAACCACCACTTCGAGAGGTAAGTTGGGAAGTTAGGGGTTGGTTAGACACCGTCGGTTTGGGCACACAAGGCCGTGGGGCGTCGGGTGCAGGGGTGCCTTTTGGGGTCGGATCTTCTTACCAGCTCCTGGTCGCGGTTGGGGGGACCTTCTGGATTTAGGCTGCAGGCATCGGCTGGAGGCTTGAAGCAGGTCAGGGGTCACCGGATCTTGGGTTAGGATCGCCGGGGTGACCCCCTCTTGGTGTTTGCCCACTCGAGCTCGGGCCGTGGTCAGCAGGTGCAGAGTGGGGCGGATCCGCGGTGTCCCGCCGGAGCCAGAGGTTGCAGATGAACAAATCCGGTGTTCACGGGAGACAGAGTCTTTGTAGTTGAAGGCAGGCAGGTCCTACGGGGTTTTTGAGGTTACTGGCTGCAGGAAACACCGGGGTTTCGCAGGAGCAGGTTCGAGGGGGAGACAGGCCGGTAGGGCTGGGGCCAAGTCAGTGGGCGTCTTCCTCTTGTTAGCTGCTGCACGGCTGTTCAGTCCTTCTTCTTCTTGCAGGTTCTTGTCTGAGGAAGCAAGGTTCAGGGGTGCCCCTAAATACTAGATTTAGGGGCGTTACAGGTAGGTAAAAGGCAGGGACCAATGGGTCCCTTCCCTGGGGTGGGTACACCCCCTATTATGCCTCCCGCCAGTGGGAGGGGGGCATGAGCTTGTCCCTGGTTGGCTGAGTCCCCCCATCTTCAAGATGGCGGGGACTGGGAGTTGTGCTTCACCTCGCCTCCCCCACCTGAGGGGTGGAGTTAGCAGAGGTGGGCACACCTCTCTTCCTCACTTGTTTTTCCAACCGGTTCTCCCGCCCAAAGTGGGGGTCAGAAACAGTGGGGCCAGTTGCTGAAAGCAGCAAGTGGCCTGGGGAAGCTCACAAAGGCGGTAAGCCTTTGATGCTTCCCCTTCGTGAACCCTGCCCATCCTGGGGGAGGAGGCTTGGCACCTCATCCCAGGATGTGCATTGTTTCAGGCCCCAGAGAGCAGCAGGCTCTCGACCCAGGGGTCCAGAAACATGTCTGGTGGTGGCAGCTGAAAGCAGCCACTCAGCATGGACACTAGTGGTGGGTTAGTTTTCAGGGGGAATCTGTGCTTTTTTCATTAAATCCCACACTGGCATCAGTGTGGGTTTAATGTGCTGAGAAGTTTGATACCAAACTTCTCAGTTTTCAGTGTAGCCATTATGGTGCTGTGGAGTTCGTAATGACAAAATCCCAGCACCATATACTCTTAATGGCAGCACTGCACTTACAATGTCTTAAGAATGGCCTTAGACACTCTAGGGGTACAGGGCTCATGCACCTGTACCCTCACCACTGGTATAGTGCACCCAGCTAGAGGGGTGACTGATCTATGCCAGGGCAGTGGGTTGTAGGCATGGCACACAGGGATGTGTGCCATGTCGACTCTTCACTTTGTTCTGCACCAAAACACGTAGCCTGCAAAGGCAGAGTGTGTGTGTAAAGGTACAGGGCCTCTAAGGGTGGCACAATAAGTGCTGCAGCCCTTAGAGGTCTTCCCTGGTCACAGTGTCCTGGGTACCTGTGGTACCATTTACCAGGGGCTGACCTGTGGCCAGAGATGCCAATTGGGTTAGTTTTGGGGAAAGAACACAGGCCCTGGGAACCTGATTGGCAGGGACCCAGGGCACATCAAGTAAAAGTGTATCAGTAGTCTGGCAAAAAGTGGTGAGGTTACTGCAACAGAAACCCACTTTCCTACAAGGTTGTAGTTGAGAGATATCAGTCCCATGCCAGCAGCAGTGTCAAGGCTAATAGGCATGCACTAGCTGATCTTGAAGGGCAATAATTTGCGATTGCACTGTCGTTGTTTTATGCCGCATGGTTGCTGTAAATGATCCTTGACTCTGTAACGGTTTAGAAGAGAGAGGAGTGGCACAGCGGCCAGAGCGGCTGACTCCAGAGCGCGGGGATCACGGTTCGAGCTCCAGTGCCAGTGGCAGCTCAGCTCAGCTCAGCATCATGCGACTCTGGGCAATAGCTCACTTAATCTCCCCAATGGCCCCCAGCACCTTGAGACTTTAAGGGGTGATATGTTCACGCTTTACAAATATGGATTATTTATAAGCAGCCCACATGTATACCTTTGTGTTTGACAGGGTGAGGCTTGGCACAGGAGATAAGCTGTTGAAATTTTCTACTGGCATGACAATAATCGATGCACCACTGTCTATAATGAAGGTCATGGGGCAACAGTTCACCTTTAATGTAATTTTGGGACAGTGTCCAAATGAATTTTGCTGCTTCATTTAGCGATTTTTCTTTGACTTTTGATTTTCTTTGCAAGCAGCTAATCCTACATGTGCATGTTGTTTCTTAGTTGATATCATTAACGCACATCCGTCTTCTTCGCTAGCTCTTGATAATGATGTTGAACAGCCTTTATATGAGAAACTTGACGACAATCAGTTTTTCCGAGTTTCTTCTTGATGTAACTGATGTTGCCTCTTGGCCTTGTGGACATGGCTGGAATGTTTCTGGAACCTTCTGGCATCCATTTTTGCTTCGTGCTGTGATGCATTTGGCTTCCCTTTCGCTTTGCAGACCATTATGAAGTGGTTTTCTTTCCCTCAGTCTTTATATATTTGTCCTATTGCTGGACATTTACCTTCATCGGAAAATGAAAACCCACACCGGAAGCATAACTTTTTCTTCTTCGAAGATGTCAACTTGTGTGCATCTATTTTATGCTTATACTTGCTTTTCATGATCAATGTTGATTCATTGTGCACTGTTCCGGCTTCCATATCAGCAGCTTGTTGATCTGCTCATTCTTCTGCCCTTGGAGCCATTACCATTTTCTCTAAATTGAGTGTTGCTCTCAACATGCATCTCCTGAAGGAGTCCGTAAGAGAGCCATCAATGACTCTGAGGCGCATGGCTTCTTCATCATTAAAGTCGCAGAACTTACAGTTTTTGATACGTGCATCAAGTATCTCAACAAGCACATCCATTTCCCGTGCTTGTTGTTGTGCTTGGTTGAATATGTACCTTTCATAATCGACATTTGGCATCGGATTGAACTTGGCTTCCAACGCTTCTTTTAACTTTTGGTATGATATTGCATCAGTTTGTGAGACTTTCTTTAGCACTTCTTTCTCTTCATCACCGGCAAGGTTTTTAAAAATATTTTCTTATTGTGTTCTTCTTCTAGTGCATCTATGAAGTCATCAAAAGTTTCAATCCATGCAGCCCACCTGCACCAATGTTCAGTTTTTTCACTGTGTCAAAACAGTGGTGGTGGACTAAGGAAAGTAGCTGTTGTGTATCTCGTGCTTCCTTCTGCTTCCATTGAGAGTATATGCTGTTCAGGCAGTGTTCATTGCACAGGATGCCACCTGCAACTTTGCACGCATCAGCCTGGTGCCTGGGTCGTCACGTCCGATTGGAGGTTGTGTGGCGCTTTAATCGCCTGTGCTGGTAAGTACATTACTGTTTTTGTACCTGGTCGTCACTGCCTTTAGCATGTGCTTTGTGTGGATGATGGCTCTGTGTTATGGTGCAGCGCAGTATCTCTTCTTTCAGCCTTACCAGCGGGTTCTGGTGGGCTTTTCGAATGTACTCCTCTACAGGGCCTTCAACTTTTTTTCATGGCTATGTATGGGCTGGAGCGGGGCTTTAACTCCACTTATGCCAACCACAAACTGCTTTGCATCGATTTGTGGTGCACAAGGCATGCACGAGCAGTTTGCTGCACTGTTGCAAACTTTCAGGGAGAGCAGCCTTGTTTCTTCGGGGCAAGTATCCCCTTCTGGTCGGCAGTGGTAGCGTCTTCCCCAGCCCAGGAGCATATAAATGAACCCACCACAAACAGAGCACTGCAACAGACGTCTTTCTTCTTCAACATATGATCACGCACTGCATCATAACTTTCATAACAAAACCTTAACACCTCCCAGCAGATTATTTAATTTCTGTTTAGGATCCGCTCAGAACCATGAGGGTCTTAGTGCTTCATATCAAAGACACTACAAAGCCTAATCCTTATCTGCAGCAAATTTGGTCTTTCACTAAATTGTCTGCCAGTAAACCGTAATCTTAACTTTTATTCCAACAGAGGGACATACAGAGCACTGCCAGCACAAATATGTTTTGCTAGCACACATTTCTCTTCCCGACACAATATAACCAATGATCCCTTGTCCAGGCCTGTAGCTAGCTAGGACCCACATGTAGGTCTGCCAACAATTATGCTCTTCATTAGTTAATGCAATTTCAGCAACAGACCTCACAATATTTCTGTAAATGCATGCTGATTGCGCAGAAGCATGTGTGTGTGCGCACGCGCATGACTACACTCAGGCGAAGCATGAGGAGCGCAGTTCCAAGCTCTGACCTAAAGAAACCGTCAAAAAGGACACGTAATAAGAAAATCTGTTCTGGCTTATTTAATTTCTCACAAGCAGGGTGCAATATAAAATGTGGTTCACTGACACAACATCGATGTCAAAATATCGGTCAAAAATATTGAAAAAAACATATCGATGTTAAAAATATAGTTGTACAAAATATTCCGGGTCACGAGACAAATGCACAGAGCGGCATGGAATTTCGAGGCGCACTCGCCTACATACCGACCTGTGGCAGTACTATTTACGACCGGAGTGCTACTAGACACTACGGATTGGATCACTGAGCACCACACCTGACAAGTGATAGAAACACCGTAGCATGGGAGAGTTACCACAATATTAAAAACGAAGGGATAACCAGACACAGCCAGGACAGAAGTAGAACCGGCGGAGAGAACGGGACAAATATCGTCCACTTGTTTGTCAGCCCTGAAGAAGTCGTGTGGGATACTTCCCGCGACGAAAAACGTGTTGGCTGGGCAATTTCGTGTGAAGGCTGGGCTATTTCGTGTGAAATAAAGGAACAACAGAACACCCAATGACTAATTATTGAAAAAGCATTAATAATAATTGATCTTACTGTATTTTGTGTTTTACATAAATATGATGATGACATAAGATATATAAACAGATACTTATCTTGATGATACCAGCGTGTGCATAGGACAAGTAAATGTAAATGTCCAGTATTTGTAAAGCGCGAACAATTACCCGAATGTGTCAATGCGCTGGGGGCCATCGGGAAGATTAAGCAAGCTATTGCCCAGAGTCACATGGTGCTGGGCTGATCTGCCGCCGGCACCGGGGATCGAACCGTGCGCCTCCAGGTTCCGGAGTCAGTCGCCCTGGCCGCTGCGCCACACCTTTTCCCAAGTGTTACGGTTTAATAGTGGATCGTGCAAACGGTCCAGTGGGAGGGTTCAGGGTGTGTATTTCCCTCGCCTTTTGCACCGCATAGATTGTGAACAGCGAATTACGCATACTCAGGAGGCGCCAGTTCCACACTTAACACAAAACCACCCCACCTGTGAGCTTACAGGACCCACATGTAGGTCTGCAAATGCATAACAATTATGCTCTTCATTAGTTAATGCAATTTCAGCAACAGACCTCACAATATTTCTGTAAATGCATGCTGATTGCGCAGAAGCATGTGTGTGTGCACGCGCATGACTACACTCAGGCGAAGCTTGATGAACGCAGTTCCATTATTTTTTAAAAGCTCTGACCTAAAGAAACCGTCAAAAAGGACACGTAATAGTAAATCTGTTCTGGCTTAATTTCTCACAAGCAGGGTGCATTATAAAATGTGGTTCACTGACACAACATCGATGTCAAAATATCGGTCAAAAATATTGAAAAAAAGATATCGATGTTAAAAATATAGTTGTACAAAATATCGATTTTTATATATAAATAAAATAAAATAATAAATATATTAAATAATAAAATTATTTAAAAAGGAGATTTAATATATATTTTAACAAATATAACAAAAAACTTAATTAAAAAAAGATAAAAACAAATACATAATAGTTAATATATATATATAGATATATATTTACTTTTAAACAATAATAAACTATTAATTTTACTGTATTTTATAATTTTAAAATTATATAAGAATTTACATATATATATATATATATATATATATATATATATATATATATATATATATATATATATATATATATATTGACTTTAATGCGTCATGTGCTCGGCAGCCTCTCAACACTCTTTACATCCTAACCGGTTTCGGCATCATCGCCTTGCTCACAGGTGAGTGTGATTTGTAATCCCCTTGTGGTCACATGGTCCATAGTGAATACTACAGTTCCCAGCATGCACTACAATGTTGAAGTCAATGTCACAGTGATTATTTCATCAAAAGTGCAAAAAGCTGTAAAATCATCAAAGCACAGTGCCCTTTGCTGCCTTGCACAAAAATAGTTGCTTGAAAATGCGGTGTCATGGAGAGAGAAACAACTCCCTCCTCTCCCTTTCTCCTTCACGTTACCAAATCGCCTCGGTAATTCCTGTGGCTGGTACGTTACCAAAGCGGGTCATGCCCGCTCAATTAACTATTCACAGAAGACTCCATTTTTCTGGAGGCCCCCAACCCTGCAGGGCGGGCTCAGTAAAGCAGGAACGGAGAATCCTGCGCTACACAACATCCACCAAAAAAGAGCCCAACTCCGACTTGCTTTTCATGCTGACTTTAATGCGTCATGTGCTTGGCAGCCTCTCAACACTCTTTACATCCTAACCGGTTTCGGCATCATCGCCTTGCTCACAGGTGAGTGTGATTTGTAATCCCCTTGTGGTCACATGGTCCATAGTGAATACTACAGCATGAAAAGCAAGTCGGAGTTGGGCTCTTTTTTGGTGGATGTTGTGTAGCGCAGGATTCTCCGTTCCTGCTTTACTGAGCCCGCCCTGCAGGGTTGGGGCCCCCAGCAAAATGGAGTCTTCTGTGAATAGTTAATTGAGGGGGCATGACCCGCTTTGGTAACGTGAATTACAGAGGCGATTTGGTAACGTGAAGGAGAAAGGGAGAGGAGGGAGTTGTTTCTCTCTCCATGACACCGCATTTTCAAGCAACTATTTTTGTGCAAGGCAGCAAAGGGCACTGTGCTTTTGATGATTTTACAGCTTTTTGCTCTTTTGATGAAACGATCACTGTGACATTGACTTCAACATTGTAGTGCATGCTGGGAACTGTAGTATTCACTATGGACCATGTGACCACAAAGGGGATTACAAATCACACTCACCTGTGAGCAAGGCGATGATGCCGAAACCGGTTAGGATGTAAAGAGTGTTGAGAGGCTGCCGAGCACATGACGCATTAAAGTCAGCATGAAAAGCAAGTCGGAGTTGGGCTCTTTTTTGGTGGATGTTGTGTAGCGCAGGATTCTCCGTTCCTGCTTTACTGAGCCCGCCCTGCAGGGTTGGGGGCCCCCAGCAAAATGGAGTCTTCTGTGAATAGTTAATTGAGGGGGCATGACCCGCTTTGGTAACGTACCAGTCACAGGAATTACCGAGGCGATTTGGTAACGTGAAGGAGAAAGGGAGAGGAGGGAGTTGTTTCTCTCTCCATGACACCGCATTTTCAAGCAACTATTTTTGTGCAAGGCAGCAAAGGGCACTGTGCTTTTGATGATTTTACAGCTTTTTGCACTTTTGATGAAACGATCACTGTGACATTGACTTCAACATTGTAGTGCATGCTGGGAACTGTAGTATTTACTATGGACCATGTGACCACAAGGGGTTTACAAATCACACTCACCTGTGAGCAAGGCGATGATGCCGAAACCGGTTAGGATGTAAAGAGTGTTGAGAGGCTGCCGAGCACATGACGCATTAAAGTCAGCATGAAAAGCAAGTCGGAGTTAGGCTCTTTTTTGGTGGATGTTGTGTAGCGCAGGATTCTCTGTTCCTGCTTTACTGAGCCCGCCCTGCAGGGTTGGGGGCCCCCAGCAAAATGGAGTCTTCTGTGAATATATATATATATATATATATATATATATATATATATATATATATATATATATATATATATATATATATTACCAATAACATAAAATCTATTAAAAAAACATTCTATTATAAATTAAAACATTAAACTATTTAAAAATCTTTAAACTTAAATTAACCACTCCAGTCAGTGCAACAGTAGGAAAAGTGTTGGATAGTGAAGAGGTAAAAATTACTATTCCCACTCCAGTGAGTGCAACAATAGGGAAAATGTTGGATAGCGGAGGGGTAAAAATTACTATTCACACTCCAGTGAGTGCAACAGTAGGGAAAGTGTTGGATAGCAGAGAGGTAAAAATTTCTATTCCTACTCCAATGAGTGTAACAGTAGGGAAAGTGTTGGATAGCGGAGGGTTAAAAATGACTATTCCCACTCCAATGAGTGCAACAGTAGGGAAAGTGTTAGATAGCGAGAGGTAAAAATTACTATTCCCACTCCAGTGAGTGCAACAATAGGGAAAGTGTTAGATAGCGGAGGGGTAAAATTTACTATTCCCTCTCCAGTCAGTGCAACAGTAGAGAAAGTGATAGACAGCAGAGAGGTAAAAATTACTATTCCCAATCCAGTGAGTGCAACAATAGGGAAAGTGTTGGAGAGCGGATGGGTAAAAATTACAATTCCCACTGCAGTGAGAGAAACAGTAGGGAAAGTGTTTAATAGCGGTGGGATAACAGTTACTATTCCCACTCCAGTGAGTGCAACAGTAGGGAAAGTGTTGGATAGCAGAGGGGTAAAAATTACTATTCCCACTCCAGTCAGTGCAACAGTAGGGAAATTGTTGGATTGCAGAGGGATAACATTTACTATTCCCACTCCAATAATTGTAACAGTAGGGAAAGTATTGGATAGCAGAGGGGGAAAAATTACTATTCCCACTCCAATGAGTGCAACGGTAGGGAAAGTGTTGGATAGCGGAGGAGTAAAAATTACTATTCCCACTCCAGTGAGTGCAACAGTAGGGAAAGTGTTGGATAGTGGAGGGATAAAATTCACTATTCCCACTCCAATCAATTCAACACTAGGGAACATTTTGGATTGCAGAGGGGTAACAATAAATATTCTCACTCCAGTCAGTTCAAAATTGAAAACAAACAAAATATAAACAACAACAAAAATATTTAAAAGACAAAATAAATAAAAAAATATATAAATATGTTAAAAATTAAAATACAAATATATATGTAATATAAAAAATTTAAAAGAAACAAATTATGATTTTAAATACATATGAGAAAGACCTTCAAATATTATATTAAATAAAATAAAATAAAAATTTCAAACAAATTAATATTTTTAATTAGAAATTATTTAGAAACAAAAATATTAATTATTACATAAATTTGCTTTTTTATATTTCCTACCCTATAACACCACACAATTCATATCCCACTTCTAATTTTTTTTTAAATGTACCATAATTAACATAATTGATTACCAATGAAAGAAATATTATTAATTAAAAAACAAAGGAAAACTCATAAAAATTAAACTTCCCACACTTTACCCCTATAAAGCCCACAACCACAGCTAAAATTAAACTGTAAAAAAATGTATTACACAAATAAAACTTATTTTCAATTAAAAAACTAAAAGTATTGAACAACTATTTATAAAGTAAGTAAAATTAATGTACTCCCACCCTTTACCTCTATAAAAGTAAAACCCACACGCACAAAAATATAAACAATTACCCTAATTAAATATCAATTAATTAATTAATATTAATGATCAACTAATTATTAATTAATTAAACATAAATTACTTCCCACCCTTTACCCCTATAAACCCCACAACCCACACCTAAAATTAATTACACAATTTCCATATTTAATTATCAATTAATTAATTAATATTAATTAACAACTAATTATTAATAAATTAAACATAAATTACTTCCCTCCCTTTACCCCACAACCCACAACCCGCACCTAAAATTAATAACACATTTTCCATAATTAATTTACAATAAATTATTTTATATAAATTAACATTTAATTATTAATAATTAAACATAACCCACACACACAAAAATATAAACAATTACCCTAATTAAATATCAATTGATTAATATTAATGATTAACTAATTATTAATTAATTAAACATAAATTACTTCCCAACCTTTACCTCTATAAACCCCACAACCCGCACCTAAAATTAATTACACAATTTTCATGATTAATTTTTAATCAATGAATTAATATAAATTAACAACTAATTATTAGTTAACCAAAAATAAATTACTTCCCACCCTTTACCCCTATAAACCCTACAACCCACACCTAAAAAGAATTACACAATTACCATAACTAAATATCAATTAATTAATTAATATTAATTAACAACTAATTATGAATTAATCAAAAATAAATTACTTCCCACCCTGTACCCCTATAAACCCCACAACCCGCACCTATTTTTTTTACACAAATACCATAATTAATTATCAATTGATTAATTAATAATAATTAACAACCAATTAATAATTAATTACAAATCAATTACTTCCCACAATTAACACTATGAAATCTCAATTAAATAAATATTAATAAATTAAAAATAATCATTAATTTATTATAATTAAATTACTTCCCACCCTATTCCTCTATAAACCCACAACCCGCTACAGAACTAAAAAACACATAATTTAATTAAAATAAAATTGATAACTACTAAAAATTTAACACATATATTAAAAAACATAAACAATACTTATACAAAAAAAACATACATCACATACATTCAAAATATAAACTAAAATACATAACACTAATTAAAAAATCGATATTTTAAACAACTACATTTTTGCAAATGATATTAATGACTTACATTTTTCTAAAAACAATATTTCTTACCTTAAATTCGATATTCTTGACCACAATATTCTTGCTGTCGATATTTCTGTGTCACGATATTTCCAACTCGATATTTGTGTAAGTCGACATTTCCAACTCAATATTCTGTCTGTATACCATAAAATGTCTCACAGAATTGGACCACCTCCTGCAGGGATCTTTGTGTCCAGAAACGTATTAGTAAGTGCTATAGCAATAGGAATTAGTGTAATCAATTATATAGACAGATACATCTGTCAATAATACGGACATGCATATCTCTTACATAGAAGTTTGGAAAAGTCACCAGCCTGACCCCAAATTCCACATTATCCACTAGCCACTTGTGAAGTGGGAAGCTCAGAGCCTTTGTTGCGTCCATGGCTTAGGTGTTTAGGTGTTAGGCTCCAGCGTACTCCCGGCCAGGATGAGTATCACACAAAAGGAGTGCTGATTGCCTTTTAAATTAGGCATTTGTGTTGGGCTCAGCTGGAACTGAAAATAAAAGACCTTCCACACACTCTGCAGTTGCTGCTCTCAATTGAGGGACAACAAAGTGTTGGCTCTGCTGAGTGTGTCCCAGTGTCAGCAAACTGCACCCGAGGACCAAGTCAGCACATTACACTGGGGCTCCTTTTGTGGAACTGCTACATTTTGGATCTGGCCCTCCCTTTTCCAAGTCTGAATTCCATGCACAATTTAATACTGGGATATCAAATTGTGGGAAAATGTTTCAGCACTTTCATATTTTAAATACAATTGTTCTAAAATATCAAAACCCACTAAGGGGGGACCAGACATCATAATGTCCAAGGCCTAATACTGATGGTGATTCACTGGTTTACCAGTGCTGTGAAAATGGGCCTGATCCCCATAGTCTGTGAGAAACATGCTAAAACACAAAACACACACAGGGGCATATTCCCAAGAACGTGTGATAACCACCGCAAATTTAGCTTAACGCAACTTTGCATATCGCAGTCCATCGCGGGAAATTAACGCCTTGTTAACCAAGTATTCACAACACGGCGGCCCCATGCGATACTCCTCAGATAACGCGCCAACTGACCGCGTTGGAATCAACGCCACGCCGCAAAAATGCGAAACACCAATGCAAAAAAGCTGCGATGAGGCCAATCGCGATACGAAAATCTGCGAATCCCAGCTACAGGCCTGCAATCCACACGCGTCAGGCGGGAACAATCACCATAAAAGTAGAAAAAAAACAGACAAACAAATGCCAAACAACAGCGAAGCACAATGGACTTTGCCGGAGCAAGTACGGAGGAGAGCCAGAACCCCACAAGCCCACCGGAGGACCATCCTGGGACTTCGGAGTCAGGGAAGGGCAAGGACAAGAAGAAGAGGAAGACGAAGTTCAGTCCGCAGGAAAACAGGATCCTGATAACGGAGGTGACAGAACACCATCAACAACTGTTCGTCACCTCCACCGTGTCATTGGCAACAAAAAATACATTATGGCAGTCCATCGTGGACAAGGTGAATGCAGTCGGAGTGGACAAGAGGACAATGGGCGAGGTCAAGAGGCGCTTGAATGATGTCAAGCGCAAAACCAAGCTGAAACTCGCCAACAACCTGAAGGCAGCAATGCAGACTGGAGGTGGGAGCCCAGCGCCACAGGAGGAGCTGGACGACATGGAGGAAATGGTGTTCACAGTCATCAGTGGGGAGAAGGTGGCAGGAGTTGGGGGCCCGGACACTGCTCAACAGGACCCGACACAACAGCAACAGGGTGAGTAACCACCAGGGCCTGGGGGGACGGGGGAGATGGGCACAATGGCACACATGCACAATTAAGTTGAGCACATCTGCGGACACACCATGCCCCAGACCACCAACTCCCACCAAGAGACCAACGTACCCAAGTATGCAACATGTCAACACTGTACAAGCACAGAAGTCAGAGGCACACCTCATGAAAGTGATAAGGGGCAGCAAATTCTGAGCTGCAGGGGCGACTCCCCAAAAATGCAGCACACACATCACATACAGAGCACATCTACATTGACAACGATGTGACACAATCCGCAAAACATCTACAACAGAACACAGGACACAACTGGTGCCGCTTGGGTGCAGACACTGGCCAATCACAATTGGCATTGCAGGGATATGTGCGTTGATAATGTACAAGTACAAACACACATCCGTGATGTTGCCGAAATGTCCACTGTCCCCCATCAAATAGGCAGCTCCTCCCAAACAGCCACAATGTACCCAGTCATGCTGTCTGTATGTAAACATGTACAATGCGACAACATACATGTGGGCACATTGTTAAACTGCATCTCCCCTTCACATTGCAGAGGGAGAATCAACACCTCCTGCAGAGCAGTCTGACCCTCTCTTCTCTGGAGACGAAGAGGACAACCACAGCTTCGACTCTGACGCCCTCCAACTGCTCGTGGAGAGCCTCCGCAGCCCACTTCCAGGAGCTGGGCAGCCCAGCTGCTACAAGGAGACCCCAACCCCTGCACAGACCACACAGCAGGCAGCACCCACCACCATTGCTGCCTCCCAGGACCCCCACGGAGAACACATGGCCTTCCAACGCCGTGTTTTGGGGTGCCAGGAGAATATGGCTGAACAGGTGCGGGTGGGCTTCGACCGCATGGCAGACAAACTAGATGCCATACGTGGGTGTCTAAGTCCCATCAGGGACCACTCACGGTCCCTAACGGACACCCACAGTCCGCTCCATGCTCTCCAACGGACCATGGCTGACATCGCTGGAGCCCTGACTCGGAGAATAGTACAACTGTCCAGTCCGAGTGGCACTAGCGATGTCACACGGGAGTTGGGAAACATGCGGAGGTTAATGGAGACCATGGAGCGGGCGAATGCAGAACGAGTGGCTCCACACCAGCGAGAGGTAGCTGGGTTCCTCAATGAACTCAGGACCCTCCTCATGGCATTGCTGCCACAAGGCCTGGTGCGGATGCATGCTGCTGCCACAACTCCATCCACATCTCCGCCCCCTGACGTGTCAGTGCCACACAGTGCGGCAGACCTTCCACCTCCGGCCACTGATGTGTCACTGCCACACAGTGCTGGAGACAGAACACCACCACCCACACGTGAGGCACATGAAACAGCAGAGAACAAAGATGCGGATGATACTGCCCTCGTGGTAAGGAGGACGCAGCAGCATGCATCTCATCCATAGGTCCGGCTTCAGCTTGGTACTGCCCTCTGCATCATCACCTTCCACTGTCCCCCCATGCACTCTGCGACACTCACCTTGGACCCCGACATGGACTGCCATATGATGTTTGATCGCCATTGACACAGCAATCAGACTGCAGACTGTACTCGTCCTCTTCCTTTGGACTTGTCATTCTCTGGAGGACCCTGGCTGGACCTCCACGGGACAACATCGTCATGTGGGGTTTGCATAGCCCTGTACTGCTCCAGATGCAACACTCCACTGAATGTGCATTAAACATTCATATACACACAGATGTGTCATGTCTATGGTCTTTTAAGTGTGGAAGTATGGATGAATGTGGGCTCACTGGACTCCTCTTACGTCCATGTGGCTCATGTCATAGAACATGGTTCACAGGGTGACACATTGCCCAATGCGGTCCGGGTGGCGCTGACACAACAACAGGGGCACATGCATGAGTTACTTCCTTGTCCAGCCCAGTACGGAACCACGCCCAGGGCCCCGGGGTAATATACAGACCCTTACGCTGGACTGGCATACGCCAGGCCAGCCCACTACGCTTACGCTCACAGGGGGGGACGGCAATGCTACATGTCCCCTGTCTTTCCTGTGGTGATCTGCTGCTCACAGGTCTAGTTGTCAGCATGCCACAGCCACTCCCTCACGGCTGGTTTACACCCACACCACACCCATCCAGCACACGCGTCACGGGACATGTGACCCTGCCAATGAAAAGGGACGGGCGCACGTGCTCGACGCCATTTCCACTCTCTATCTGGGTGCGTCCGTGTGGTTTTAATGCAGGCATGAGGGCCTCGGGCCCTGCAACATCACATTCCCCAGGACCGGAGGTGACATGATGGCGTCCGCAACACGATACCCAATCATACAGGGACCATGACTTTGGGACACAGACTTGGTGGCACCGGATACATTGCGGCCGGCACAGGCACACCGCCACGGGACGGTGACTTTGGGTGCACTAAAGTAGGGGCACCTTAAGTGCTGAGCGGGTGTGCAGCCTGCGATGATGCCCCGTCCCGGCCGTCCGGACTGCTCAGGATTTGTGTGCCCTGCTGGACCGCAGTGTAGGCCTGAGCCAGCGGGCAGGGCGGGCCTACCACCACGTGGCGTCGCATCCCGGTTCACAGAGTTAGTGGCACCTCAAGGGCTGAGCGGGTGTGCAGCCTGCGATGATGCCCGGTGCACTGGTATGTCCTCTGCCATGGCGATATCAAGACCCAGAATCATATGTGAGACCTTTTGGCCTGCGGAGCGGGGCGGCATGATGTGGAGGGTGCTATGTCCGCGGGCCCCGGGCATGTGGTTTGCAGCGGCACGTGGTGGGCCATCATTACTACACGCCAAGGGCGGAAGGTGAGCAGTGAGGTCTGGGTGCGCAGGGGCGGGCTTGCACCGCTGGGCGGCGGGAGGGGCTGGGGTACATCTGCCTGGGTGCCCAGGGGCGGACAGGCGATGATGTCTTGTGCAATTGTATGTACTTTGCCATTCATGTCTCTGGACTCTGTTTCAGATGACGGATCTGTTTCAGATGTGTGACCTGGTGAACTGCCCTGCATACAGGCACGTGGTTGGAGACACACCTGTGGCAGCAGGTGGGCAGTGTGGCCTGGGTTCGCATTGTGGGCACTCTCTCTCCCTGTCTGTCTCTTCTGTTATCTGTGTCTCACTCCCCCTCTCTGTCCGTCTTTCTCTCGCTCCCCCTCTCTGTCCGTCTTTCTCTCGCTCCCTCTCTCTGTCCGTCTTTCTCTCTCTCCCTCTCTTTCTCTCTCTTCTTCGCTCTCTCTCTGTCCTTTGATGTGCGCAAGACACACCTTTTCATCATGATTTTTGTCTTGCAGGCTGTGACCTACGGATTGTCCCGAGGGGAGACGCCATGTGTCTTCATTTCTGTTCTGTGTTTCTTTGAATACATTTTCATTTGTTACATCGAAGGTGGATGTGTGATGCTCATTTTTGTGACGACACATGCATGCCACCAAATGTTATTGTGCGACATCAGGCGGATTATTTGGTACATGATTCCGTATAGTTGATGTGGCATGTCTTTGGCCGGGTGAGGGGAGTCCTGGGGGGGTGGCGGTGGGTGTTGTGGCCCTGTTGGGGCTCTGAGCTGCATGATCAGTGGCTCCATGGCATCTGTTGCCCTTCAGGTGTGGCTCTGGGCTGGGCTCCATTTTGTGGTGCAGGCTGAGGTCCGACTTTGCACCAGGTCAGAGCAGGTGTTAGTTTCCTGCTGCTAACGGGCCTTATCGCCTGTTTTGTGGTCTTATCGCCGATCTGGCTACTCGTTGAGAATGTTGCGGAGTGGTGTTTTCGCTGCTTTTTGCACGGGTACGCCTACTCTGCATCTCATTAGCGATGGTTGCGGGGGTCATCTGTGGCGATGTTTTTTGCGGATGCTATCGCGGGTAAAATGGTGTTATGGGCTGTTAACACCAGCTTGTGAATGGTGCGATGAAGTGCCGCTAACTACGCGATGTGTCCTTGAGAATATGCCCCACAGACACTCACATCGTCTCTCGTTGCACCGTTTTCCATTGCTCTCCTCTCTACCCTCTTTTAACTCTTTTCCGTCCCTATTTCTCCTTTCCATGCACACCCCTATTATCTTTCATGCCTCTCTTTTCTTCTTGCCTTTGGTTTCATTTCCATTTCTCTCAGCAACATGATTCCCTGGTAGCTACACTGCTTTCCATTACTGAAACCAACACACATAACACAACTACTGCATACATGCGCTGCTCTGCAAGAACCACATGATTCTCTTTTGGGATAGAAACACCTGTGGAAAAATGCCCGGCAGTCCTCTTCAGATCCTAAGAAGCACACCCAGCTTTACTAATGCCCCTGAAGTCTGCCTGGCAGCGCCCCGCTCTTCTTGCCCTGTGTGACATTGAAAATGCACATCAAACCTACCCTACTGCCCCTACTACACTTATATTTTCACAGCACATACACATTCGTTTTTCTCTTTATCCATGCTAGTCCTGCCTCTCTCCTCCTGTTTCTCAGAATTCATTTGATTCAATTGTACACAATTTAATTCTATTCAATTCAATAACGTGTTATTGGCATGGCTTATTAGTTTACATTTATTGCCAAAACTTGGAAGGTTCATAGGTAATGCAATATAGTTCTACATTTGAGCCTTTGTGTCAGGAACAGTTACTTATTCTGCTGTCTTTTATGGCCTTCTCTGAGTGTAAATTCCTTCTGTACATCTTAAGGTACCTAAAGTTTTTTTTCTGGACGGAGAACACTATCTATCTCCAATCTTTGAATCAGTGTGCCTTTCGATTATTCTGATTCAGATATGCACCCTTTTTTGTTTCTCTCTAGGCTCCAATTCTATCCTTACCTTTGTCTCCATTACATGCATCTGCTTTACACTCTATTTTGTTGGTTTCTGTACCTACTCTCGTCTCCTTTCCATTTTTTGCTTGAATACATTTACTACCCAATTCATTTCATTTCTGTCATTTTCCTCTTCATTTTCCTCTATCCAAATTTCTTCTCTGTTTATGCTCCCCACTCAGTCATCTGTTCTTCTTTCTTTCTTTCTTTCTCTTCGTTCTTTCTTACTTTCTGTCTTTCTTTTTCCATCTCACCTTTTTCTTTTTGCATTTTGGATGTGCTCCACGTGTGACTTTCTAGAGATTTCTGTTCCCTCATCCCTTATCAGTGTTATTGTTCTCCTCTCTGTTCTCCCCTCTCTCCGCCTTCCTTTCAATCGCTCATTCTATTCTTTTCCACATACTTCCTGTATTTCTTTCTTTTAACTTTGCCTGTTCACTGATCATTCTCTCAATTTGTCACTTGTGTTTCCCTGTTTCTCTCTGTCACTGCCTCCCTCATATTCAGTCTTTGCATATGTGGTACCCACTCCAGCTGAATACACACCTCTTCAAGGAACACTACATCACGAAAAAGTTTCAGAACCCACCTATTCATTAATTTCTTTTTGTTGCTTTTGACCATGTACAGCATTCGTGGTCTACAAATACTGTATACATACATACATAAAAGTAACACAAATGACAAGAAAAACTCCCAAAACAACAAAAACACAATGCTGCAATAGCACAAAGGAACAACACACCACAACACAAACTAACACCATGCAACACAAACTCACTTGCATTGTTATGGTGTTGCTTTATTGTTGTGTTTTTTTTATTGTGTTGCTTTGTTGGGTGGTTGTATTCTTATTTTGTGTTGCTGTGTTCTCGTATTGTGTTATTGTGTTGTGTTTGTGTGCTTTATTTCTTTGTTTTTGTGTTTGTGTGTTCGTTGTTGTGTTGGTATGTTGTAATGTATTGTGTATTATGTTGTACTGTGTAGCTATATTGATGTTTTGCTCCTGCCTTATAGTTTTCTGTAGTGTTGTATTGTACTGCTGTTTTGTAATTTGGAATTGCTATAATGTATTGTTGGTTGTTGTAGTATTGTGTTGTGTTATTTTTGTACTGCTGCTTAAACATGCACACATATTCTTAACACACAACACAACTGCCACAAACCCACTTTTGTGATAAAGTGGTAAAAGGTTTCTGCATCAAACACTGCATTATAACTTAATGTAACTATGAAGTGCAAACCTTGTAAAAAGGCTGACAGACCACTGTACAATAATACTATATAATGTTAAATAATAACAAATGAACATAGAAGGAAAATATACTTTGACCCGGACGATCTGCTTGTTGACTCCAGCATCTGCTTCGTCCTGATCGCCCTGAAATTCCACCTGTGTCTTGGTGAATCATAAACTGTTGTTTTTCAGTGGTACTTTACTTTCTAAATGATTTTTGCTTTAAAGCTTTAAAAAATCATATCTCCAGTTCCTCTTATGCCATTGTAATAATCTTGGTGCCTTTTTGCTCATTATGTTTTCTCTGGGGGACTGCCTGCTGCTTGTGCCATAGCTACTAGGGGTTCAGCAGAGATTTCATTACAAGACCGGAGGCCACTGTTACGCAATAACCTTTTATTGCTGCCCCAACATGCAGTCCTTTAAAGAATAGTAATACACCATCAAGCATTTATAATGTTCATAAAAGCAAATAAATATCCAGTGCACAAAGTCATCCTCCTCTTTTATTAGCTGCTTCTGAACAAGATAAGTACATGATTTTCTGTTATCTTTGCTATTTCAAAATACTAGTATTTGATGTGCTTTTGATTACTTTACAGCTATTTATAAGGCTTGTTTAATATTATATCAGATAAGATGTGTTTTGCTATGCTTTTTTGAATATATGGCCATCCAATTTGCGGTTGGGCTAGGTACGTTTTAGTTATCTATGCATTGATACAGAATATCGGCACGGTTTTAAACCAAAAAGGAAACATAGAATTTATATTCATTACCGGTATAGGGGTATTTGTCACTGGCGTTTTTTATTATGAAAAGCTGCTCACGAAAGTCGCCGTAAGAACCAGCAGAATAAATCACGCGACGGGGGCAAGACCGCGTTAGCTATGTGTGACGCCCTCCGTCTATATTAAAGGCCCTTAAAGGGATTGGGCAAATACCCCAAAAAAACAAAGACTAAACTTTTTCGTGGTTTCCAGGCAGTGCCTGGAAACAAACAACTAATCTCTCATAGCCTGGTGGCATCGCATCCTTTAATGTGTTGCCAGGCTACGTTGTTCTGCCTACGAGTGGACACTCGCAGAAGAAGGAGATGCCTCAGAAACCATCCTTCCTTTGTATTGATGTTCTCTGAAGCCGGGTAACCGTGGAAACAGCTCTCTGCTAGAGAGCTGCAGCTGTTTCAGCGCGTCTGAAAGAGGACATCGGCAGGCATTGGCAGTAACGCATATTTAGGCTATTAAGAGCTCCGCCTCCACTTACTGGTGAAATGTGGCATTTGATTGAAGAAATTATTCTATTCAATTGATTGGGTGAAGGTTTTAACAACTACTGAGCCGGATTATCCAATTTATTTTTCCTAAACAACGGCACAAACAAACAGTGAATAAACATTTTGGGCATCCTTGGGACCCAGGATCTATTATATTGGTTATATATCATACCAATTATGGAGGGCATTAACCCCCAGACCCAGGCAGTATCTGAACTCATGGGAGAATCTATTAAAAGATTTTTAGAGGAGGAACTTAGGTCCTCCGTGAAAGAGGCGGTGGATGCCACATTGACTAAGAGGAAGAGGGAGACCCCTGTAGAGGAAAATAATTTTTCCCTCCCAGATGAGGATTCCCCTTCGACCTCTGAACCCCAGAGAGGGGGCAAGGTTTCCCATAAGAGGAAACATATGGACAAGGCGTTTAATCACGCCTACGGCATTGGTAGCCTCTGCGCTACAATAGAGAGTGATGCTCCCAGCAGCACAAAAGAAAGAGACCAACTTGACGAGGCACACAGAAAGGTTGTCCGTAGCAGCATGATTTGAAGGAGTGATCTTTATGGCATGAAATATTTACGGGGCAGTCTAAACTCCTCGACGGAGAATATTGATTTTAATGATTGGGATCTGGATCAAGCCTCTACATCCCATGAGATTAAGGACCCCTTTGGGGGTGACATGTTTTATCACACTAAAATCAAACATCCGTGCAGTGCGGAATGATGGGCAATGGACCACATGGCAAACTACTTCACACATTGGTCAGGAAGCCACTTGACAAAGAAACTTTACTTTTAACAGAATGTCCTAGGCCCTCTACAGAGGATAAAGTGTGCAGTACACCTAAACTGGACCCAGAAATGATTACATTTCTGTTTAAATTCAGAAAGGACCCTAGAAAGGGTTTAAAAAAATGTTTCAAACAATGGCAGGATAAAGTCCTTGGTATATTGGGCTCTCTTATTTGTATCCTAGATATGACAGAGGATGCCAGGGGTAAGGATGACACAGTAAACATTGACTTTTTAAGGGGTTGGGCACAATGTAACTCATTTATGTGGGAAAATGCTAACGCAGGCCTGATTACTGAAAGACGAAAGGCAGTGTTAATATGGATGAACCCTAAACTGGCAGATCTTTACTCTAGAGAGGACATGGGTGATACTAAAGGTCTCCTTTTCAGGGAAAATTTTGTGAAGTCACTAGGAAAATATGTTTCCACCTTTACAGTCTTAAGCAAGGCTTAAATTAGTATGCGCAGAGTGTTTGGCTCGCTGGCTATTTTAGGAGGGCTGACAGGAGGGGACTAGCTGTCATTTGCGGGTCCTTTAGGTCCCAGTTTTACCCACAAGAGCAGAGAAGCTTTGGTAACCAGAGAGGAAGAATGCCAAGAAACCATGGAGGAAGGTCTAGGACCTCAAGCGCAGGATATCAAGGTGAGCAATATAGCTTCTTTCCTTGTAAAGGTAGGGTAAAGGTATAAATTCCTTATTCACAATTGGTAGAAGATCACACAGGACATTTGGGTGTTGGACACTGTTGGTGACTTCAGGATAGACTTTTGGGAGACTCCAATTCAATTGGTAATACCCAAAGAGTTGTTGATGTATGCAGAGAAAATGTCTCTCATAGACTTGGAGGTGTCCCAGATGTTAGACAAAGGGGCATTAATTTGTGTCCCAGAATAAGAGGCATCAGGGGGCTTTGTGAGCACAGTCTTTTTAGAAAAAAAGAACAAAGGTTGGCGCCCTGTTATAAATGTAAAGGAATCAAACTAATTTCTAAACTACAGACATTTCAAGAAGAAGGGTATTTATCTGGTACGAGACATATTGCAGGCCAAGGATTGGTTGGTAAAATTGGACCTCAAAGATGCTTACTTCATGATTCCCATGGACGAGAATAGCCAGAAGTATCTGCGCTTCACATGGAGGGGTGTTCTTTATCAATTCCTCTGCCTCCCTTTCGAGCCATTCGCGGCTCTGTGGTTTTTTACCAAAGTACTTCGTCCTGTGGTAAGCTACCTCAGACACAGAGGAGTTCGCCTTATTAGGTATTTGGACAATATCCTTATTATGTCTCAGACAGACTGGAGCTTCTGAAGCATCTGTCATGGACAATATCTTCTGGAGAGCCTGGGTTTCTTAGTGAATACAGAGAAGTCTGTCATGATCCCCTCACAGAACGTAGAGTTTTTGGGTTTCCAAGTAGATTCGATTCTATCTCAATTAGTTCTTCCACACAAGAAAGTGACAAAGATAAAGAAGGAGGTGAGATTTGTTTTGTCCAAAGGATCAATATTTCTGAGAGACCTGGCGAGAGTTCTGGGTCTTTTATCATCCTCGATTCAGGCCATTTGCCCTGGCCCACCACATTACAGAGTCCTACAGAGACTGAAAGCGATGGGGTTAAGGAATGGCTTATGGTACGGGGATTGTCTTCCCCTATCAGAAGACGCTCGAGAGGATCTAGAATGGTGGCTGAGGAATCTTGAAGCGTGGAATGGCAAGGCCATCTCAGGAATGTTCCAGACTTTATCATGGAATCAGATGCAAACAACCGGGGCTGGTGGAAAATGGTCAAAAGAGGAACAGTCACGCCGCATAAATTGTTTAGAGATGCTGGCTGGTCTGAATGCCTTGATGAGTTTCAGGGATTTGTTGATAAATTCAAACACTGATTCGATTAAACAATTTCACAGCAGTTCCATATATAAACCGATTGGGAAGTGCAAGGTCAAAAGCCTTGGCAGAGTTGATGAGACAAATTTGGTACTTTGTTGGGAGCACAAGATTCCAGCGATTGGAAGTTAGACCTAGAGGTTTTCTCTCTGATAAAGATCTTTGGGGGCCAATTCAGGTAGACTTATTTGCAAGCAGGCTAGCTTTCCAAGTACCGACGCATTGCAATTGGAGGCTGGATAAAAGGCAGCGGCTGTGGATGTTTTTCCTTAGCACTGGGACAAGAACAAGGGATATGCCTTTCCACCTTCTCAATGATTCAGAGAGTGTTGTGGAATATGAGGTTAGAGTGATGCAGCATTATTCTAGTTATTGCGTTTTTGAGGTCTCAGGTCTGTTTCCTGGGGGTGATGGAGATGTCAGTAGCTATTCCACATCTGGTCCCGGTATCCTTGGGTCTACTAGAGGGTTCAGACGGAGAGGAACACCCTTTGGTCTTTGAGGGGAAGATGAACCTTCTTGTTTGGTGGGTTTCAGGAGATCAAATTGATATTCAGGCCTTCCAGGAGAAGATAAAGGTTTACTGGATGAATCATGGGCCCCAGGAACAAGAAAAAGATACAGGGGTTTGGAATAAATGGTGTAGTTGGTGCATGGTAAGGGATCTGGATCCCGTGGAAGTCTCTGTACATCAGGTAGCCAATTATCTAGCGGATCTCATTAATTATGGACTCTCTTATAGGACAATTAATTGTTACAGATCTGCAATTTCTTCTGGTCGTGCTTTAGTTAACAATTTGGCAATTGGTAGTAACCCTCTAATAGGAAGAGTGATAAATGGTATGAGGTTAAAAAGGCCCCCTAAGGCGCGTTATGATTCCCTCTGGGGTGTCAGTTTGATTTTCATGCTCTTTGGCTCCTGGCCAACTAATACTTAACCTCTCTCTTAAACAAATATCAATGAAGTTGGCAACCTTGTTATGTTTAATTGCCTCTAGGAGAGTGTCAGGCATCAAAGCCCTAGTGTTGTCTAACAGATTCTGTTCGTCAGAAGGTGTTCACTTTGATATTTGGAAAAGAACAAAAACAATGTCAGATTAAGTCTTCTATCCTTTTTTCCATGATTGTGAGAAATTGTGCGTAGTAAGCTGTATGAAGGAGTATGAGAAGAAGATCTCAGAGTTCAGAGCGCATGGTGTTGATCAAATGCTTTATCCTATGTAAAACCTTATAAACCTGTATCTACATCCACATTAGCCAGATGGGTACGCATGATTATGATCAAGGTTTGAAGCCCATTCTTCAACAGGGGCTATGGTTAGTCAGGGCTTTTGGGCAGGTGGTTCCCTACCTGAAATACTTAGAACAGCATACTGGTCGAATGCAAATACTTTTGCAAAGTTTTATTTGAGACCAGTGGAGCATGTTTGTAATATAGCATTATACAGCTTTCAACATGCATAACGGTGGCTTATGGTCTTGTAATGAAATGGGGATTCTCCAATTAATATGCATAGAGAATATTGATTTCATTAAAGACAACGGAGGCTAACATTATCACTCCCTCCTCACCCTTGAGGGGTGGTATTTAAATGGTGGGTATCTAAATACAGTGTATTTCAATACTATATCTGTGGAAATGTTTAAAGAAAGTGTATCTCATTTAAACAGCTATTTTTGTTTTACAGTGCTGAGATTTGCAGTTTGGATTACATTTATTTTTTAGTTTTAGATAATATTTCGTAGACTTCAACAGAAGTCTTCGAAGTTGTTTGTTTCCTCTTTTGTCGCAGCAAAAAGAGGAGGATGGCTCAGTGCACTGGATATTTATATGCTTTTATGAACTTTCTAATTGCTTTATAATATATTAATATTCTTTAAAGGGCTGAATGTTGGCGCAGCAATAAAAGGTTATTGCATAATGTTAGCCTCCGTTGTCTTTAATGAAATCAAGATTCTCTATGCATATTAATTTGAGAATCGCCATTCTCTCACAGCTATGTTTTGAGATAGCCAGATTGTGTTTATTAAGTTGGTAGGGGTCACCCTATCCCAAATTGTGCACCACATTTTGCATGTGTTAGTATTTATCCCACATTTTTCCCCAGATTAGTCTTGGTAAATGAAGTTGTCGAAGTTGACTAGGGGAAATTTGCAAGGGGCAGTTTTGGTAAAACTCAGAATTGCAATATGTACGGAAATGCCGCACATGTCAAAATCCAGCCTCATAATGGTAATCAGAGCCGAGGCAAGTGACCCTACCCTGAGATGCCCACAACCCACCACTGTACTCAGGCGTGCTTGTGAAACATCCTTTACCACGCATCCATTACAACGCGGTATGTTACATCGCGGTTTTGACTACGCAAGTCGTTACATCGACTTGCACTGGAGGGCGCTCTAGACTAAGGAATAGTGTAATTTACTATTCCAACACCTTCCCTACTGTACGTAGACTGGAGTTGGAATAGTAATTCACACTGTCCCTAAGTCCAGCGCCCTCCAGCGAAAGTCGATGTAACGACTTGCGTTGTCAAGACCGCGATATAACTTACCGCGTTGTAATTGAACGCGTTGTATCGTCATACATCCGGCGTGCTTATGTGTAATATTACAACATGGTGATAATAATGTTACATTTCGTCTACTTCAGTTAGGATTGTGTGATTGACAATCCTGAGTTTGCATTAGTAAATTAAGGTGTTTTTGTTCCTAAATTCCACTTGATGGGCCCAGACCTTTGTAAGTTACTTAATATATATCTCTCTGTTTTAAACACAGTAATTATATACGTGTAATTTAAAAAACGTGTAATGCAGATATATAAAACCCATCTTGCTGAACACAGTCTCTGATTGTCCCCAAACCCCCATAAATGTGCAGTGCTCTGTTGCTTCCCAACTAGGTTTTTGCTAAAGAAAGGTCAACACACACTAAGTAATGCATCAATTTAGCACAATAAAGATATCCAGAAAATGCAACTGAAATCTGAACTAAATAGATCCAGTATAAAGGAAAATACACAGTTTTTCAAAATGTCCACATTTTATTTTGCATCAATAGGAACAAGATATAAACCACAAAAAATTAAATTGAGTTTCAATAATTTTTTATTAAACAACACACGTGCCTGTTTAATCTAAGGAATAGTGCAGCGATGCAGGTGGCCTCAGAACGTTTTTGTGATTGGACTTAAGTTGCTACAGGGTAATATAATGCATCTAAATAATGAAAGTGTTTCAGTAAGCTTCTTGACCTCAGGGTGGGGTACTTGAAAACCTGCTCTCTAGTGAAGCATCGGGATGAGGTCCTTTATTTTCGGGAATCTCAATCCTTGGATATTCTGTTATTAACGGAGGCTTGGCTCACGGAGGAGTCCTCTCCAGACATATTAGCGGCCCTTCCACATAATTACTATATCCTTCAAACCAATAGGAACGTGGGGTAGAAGGGCCGGGAGTGGCAGCCATTATTAAGAAAGAGCACCGCTTTGTTAAAGGGACTTCTTTAGAGCTTCCCCTGGTGGAGAATTTTGTGATCCACTGGGAATCCTCATCCTCGTCTTTCACATGTGTGTTGTTATATAAACCCCCTAAATACATGCCAAACTTCCCCCGGACCTTTGCCGAATTCTTGGCGTCGCTAATTGTGGATCATGCAAACGTTCTTATAGTTGGCGACTTCAACTATTGGGCAAATGAGGCAGAAGGGGGACAGCAAGCCAAGGACTTGACGGCTGTTCTGACTGATTTGAATCTGGAACAATTAGTAAATGGTCCAACTCACATAAAAGGACACACCTTGGACCAGATTTGGACCACCAAATTCCCTGTGAGGAATTTAAGTATAGCCTTATGTGGCTGGTACGATTATCATGTGTTGTCCTTTGTAGTGTATTTGCCAAAGCGGCACCATCCCCCTATCGGCCCACAATCTGCTCAAGGAACTGGGCACGAGTTAACCTTACAGCCTTCCATGAGGATCTTAGGAATTCTCCTCCTATTCCGAAGGAAGATTTGGAAGTCTATGAGCATGACATTACAAACTGGCTGAGGATGGCCAGCAATGATCATGCTCCTTTCCGTAGAACAAAAGCACCTAGGGGACATGAGGCTAACAAATGGTTCTCGGACGACTTGAAAACTGCCAAACTCAACCTCCGGCAAGCAGAAAGGTAATGGCATTCTAGGTATTCGCCAGACCTGAAAATAGGGTTCATTCAACAACTTAGATATTACAAAAATATCTTGCGGCAAACTAAAGCAGGCTTCTTCACAAGCAGAATCATGAATGCCTCCCAAAAAATCTAAAGAGATATTCAAGATTGTCTCCGACCTCTCCAACTCAGACCGAGTTACGCTGCCGGTCTTACAACTCAGGATCTATGCGATTCTCTTAACATCTTCTTTGTGGACAACATTAAGGTTATAAAGAACAGTATTCCTCCCTGCTTACTGCTTAATAATCCACCTTCGGACGCGGTGAACAGT
Organism: Calotriton arnoldi; assembly: GCA_963921515.1. NCBI lineage: Eukaryota > Metazoa > Chordata > Amphibia > Caudata > Salamandridae > Calotriton > Calotriton arnoldi. The sequence continues at coordinate 941,047 of CAWUFW010002412.1, forward strand.
AAAAGGCTCACTTGCTTTCCCAAAATAACTCATGAGGACCTAGCCCTCCTACTGACAAAAGTAAAGTTAGGGTCACCAAGTGACATCTGTCCCCCGAAGATCCTAAAGCAGTATGTACCTGGTTTACTGATGGTATAATGTCATTTCTTAATCAATCTATTAACTCGGGGGTGGTCCCCAGGTCCTTTAAAAAAGCAATAATTGTGCCAATCATAAAGAAAGTTGGTGCTGATCCCACAGACATGAAAAACGTCCGGCCTATTTTGCTCTTACCCTATTTTTCTAAACTACTTGAGGCCCATATAGCCCGCAATCTGTGTTCAGTCATTGAAGAGTCAGGATTATTCGACCCAGCACAAGCTGGATTCCGACCAGCACACTCTACGGAAGCAGTGATCATGTCTGTAGTCGATGACATGCGTAACGAGGTAGACTATGGTAACACCCAAGTCTTGGTGCTACTGGACCTGTCTGCGGCCTTTGACACGGTTGACCATACTATTCTGGCCGACCGGGTCAGGGCCGCAGGTTTTCGGGACTTAGCACTGAACTGGCTCATTTCCTTTTTGAGGGAGAGATCCCAGTTAGTCAGGCTTCCCCCTTTCTCTTCTACAGAGGTACAACTGAACTGTGGGGTCCCTCAAGGCTCTTCACTATCCTTTCACCTTTTTAACATCTATATTCGCCCCTTGGTCAATGCCCTCAAAAACAAAGAAATCAACATTTTTAACTATGCGGATGATATGCAACTGTTAATTACGATCAGCCCCTCGACTCGACAGCTGTTTCAGGATACTATGATGTTCATCCGAGAATGGATGAACAGCAATCATCTGAAGCTGAATCCTGATAAAACAGAGATAATTATCACTAACAGTAAAACAAACTATTGGTCCCCATCGTTTTGGCCTGACCAGATAGGCTCTCCTCCGGCACCCAAAAAAGCTGTAAAGAGCTTGGGTGTAATAATTGATGCGGAACTATCCTTTAAGCAGCAGGTAAGAGCCGTGATCTCAGCTGGTTTTTTCCAGCTACATCGTATAAAAAAGATTTAAAAAAATACTTACTAAGGAGGCTCTGATCCAGGTAATCATAGCTCTAGTGATGTCTAGAATAGATTACGCTAATTCAATTTACCTGGGTCTTCCAAAAATCCTCATGCGCAGGCTCCAGTTAATTCAAAACCAGGCTGCTTGACTGATATACACCTTGCCCAGACATTGCCACATCTCCCAGGTGACAAAGGACCTCCATTGGCTGCCTGTTGCGCAGAGATTAGTGTTTAAAGTGTGTTGCATGGTTTTTAAGTCTCTCTACTTGAACTACCCCGCATTTGTGAAGTCCCGGATTACAAAATACTGCCCTACCAGAGAACAAGATCAAGTCACTTGCATTTTTTGGCTATTCCTCCTTGGAAAAAACAAAGGATCGAAGGACGTAGGTTTGCCGTTATCGCCCCTCGAGTGTGGAATAGCCTGCCTTTGGACCTCAGGTCCATCCTGGACCTTGTTACATTTAGGAAACTCCTGAAGACATTGCTTTTCAGACAGGGATACAAGTGAATCGTTTTTGGGATTGAAGTCTGATTAGCTACCCAGCGCCAAGAGACCGTCTGGTGTATGTGCGCTTTACAAATGGACATTAACATAACATAACATAACAGTGACTGTGTGCTTTGGCCTTCAGATATCCTATGTTGCCTTTGGTATAAGACTGAATTGTGCATTTTAATGTATTAGCTACACTTTCGTGGCACATTTGAACATTGCAACCTTTAAAAAGGTTTTCCAATCACAACTCACCAATTAGAGCAGAAAAATAAGCAGTTGTCCTTGGAAACCTTACCTGGCAAAAGCATTGGAATTGGCATTTTACTCCAGGTCAATTTTATTGTCAGTGTTATTACCCAGTGCACACAGATTGCCATTTCACCTGCTAGGTCGCATCAAATGATATCAGAGTGGTCAGTCTTTGTAGGCCTCTAACTAGACAAGTCAGGCTGAGGAAAAAAATATATAAATTTGGAGAGAGCGCAAGGCGTGTTTGTGGCAAGAGTAAAAAGTCAATCAACGGACCAAATAGTGATTCCATCGCGACTCATCATGAGGTGGATCAATAATCTCAAATCTTGAAGTTGTGGATGGAGCTTTCTGAGCTTAGAGGAGTGATCAAACTAATCTGATGTTGAACTTTGCACAATATGATCCCACTCCATCACAATCCCCCCAAATGAACCCAGCAATAATGAAACCTGACTCAGCCTGAAGACGTACTCCCAGAACTCCGCCACAGAGCTGGTCAAGTTGGTGGTATCATTGAGGGTGTAGTTGGAGAAACATCTGTCGGTATTCCAGCTATTATCACAGCTCTGCCACGGGAGATCCTAGGGAAAGATGAGTGTGAAGATTAGACCATTCCTTGTGAATCACTGATCAATTTAGGAAGATGAGAATAGTTATTGGTCCAGCACAGTTATGAGAAGAAGAACAAATACCAAATGGTTGGCTTGATATAATCAGATACAGTCTGAGGTACTGAGAACAAACACAGTGGATTTGACATGTGTAGGATATAATCAAGTGGGATGCGGACATGAAGGTTCCTGCCTTTTGTAGTTCGTGCTGTCAGCCCAGAATTATTCCCACTGTTCCCCAATATCATGCAACAAATTCAGTTTTTGAGGTTAAGAGGGGTGCATGTAGTAATACAATACTCAAACACACCTGGCTTCGGTTGCCAAACTCTCTCACCCCTATTACTCTAGCCCACAAAGACATTCCATCTCTACCAACTGTGGACACGGCAGATTATTTAACTCAGACTATCAGCATTTTTAAACTGAGAGCAAAGGAGGGACATCATAGTGTTACTGGTCCATGAACATTTGTTCACTGAAATCATCATTCAATTATAGTTGATCGTGGTATTTGTTTGGTGAGACAAACTATGTAAGTTATAGTTCACTATTCACCCTAGAAACACTAGTGAAAGATCAAACAGGACCCAAGAAGTGCTATCATTGTATCTAGGTAACCATATTTTCAGTTCTTATTAATTCTTTATCTGGATGTAAATGGAGCAGTCGCAAAATGTAAGGTTGCGTTTCAATGTCTCAAAAAAGAACTTGCCAATTGATTGAACTTTATCAGACCTATTCACACAGAACAAAAGCTTCTTATATAACTAAGTAATTGAATTATAATTTCCAATTCAGACAGCGAGGTCTGCTGATTCTCTTTCCTGGCTCACCGCTGTTCGTTCGCTTCTTAATTTGAGGACGAATAAGTCGGTCAGGAAGCACATTAGGTATGGCATTTAAAGACGCCGGCAAAGCACCTGTGGAACAGGAAGTAGCTATCCACCGTATCAGAATCACCTTGACTAGTCGCAATGTGAAGTCACTTGAAAAAGTGTGTGCTGATCTCATTAGAGGTGCGAAGGAGAAAAACCTGAAAGTGAAGGGGCCAGTTCGGATGCCTACCAAGACTCTGCGTATTACTACTCGAAAAACACCTTGTGGTGAAGGTTCAAAGACTTGGGATCGTTTCCAGATGCGTATTCACAAGCTCTTGATTGACCTCCACAGCCCTTCTGAAATTGTGAAGCAAATTACATCCATCAGTATAGAGCCTGGGATAGAAGTGGAAGTTACCATTGCTGATGCGTAATTTAATCTTTTAATAAAAGATTATTTTTTGTGAATTATAATTTATAGGTACTCTGAAGTAAATAATTGTCAATATTATCGTTTTATATGTAAATCACAAATGTTGTTCACCAAGCAGAAAAATACATCAACATTCATACATATAGGAAATATATTAGGTAGGCTTATGCACCAGAATGCCAAGTATTCAATGTTATTATTTAGCAAACAAATGTAAAGAAATGTCCGTAACCATGTTTGCTCACTAAAATAATTAAATCTACGAAGGCCTATATTGTACTTTTATCAAAGTAAAGCAGGTCCTAAAATCATTAAAGACCACACAGGGATAGTGTGTCTAATCTATCTATCCACCATGAATCTTTCTATATTACTGTATGATATTGATTATCTCTGCAATTGTTTCTTTCCACAACTTTCCACAACTGGAAGCTATCTCCCCCAGACACGTAAAGTATTCATTAATACACAGCAATCTATCATGGTGGGCAGCAGGAATCCATTTACAATCAAGAGGGCTCTATAACTGGGGGCATTGTTTGACTTAGCTCTCTAGTCCCTTGCCAGGACATCTAGTGAGCATTTTATGTTCCTCAGAGCTTCTCAATGATGGAGAAAAACACCAACCAAGAAGTCTAAAGAGCTTTAAAAGGGTTCGTTTTTTAACAGCCAAATAAGTGATTTGGAAAGGGATACGCGAGTGTCAATTAATCAATCAATCATGCATTTGTTAAGCGCGACTACTCAAACGTAAGGGTCTCAAGACGCAGGGGTGGAGGGGAGGTGCAGGATCCTGTCCATCAAGGAGGAGGTCTATCGAAGAGCCATGTTTTGAGGTCCCTCGTGAAGATGGGGAGTGATGTCGTCTGTCTGGAGGGCGTTCCAGGCTCTGGCCGTGAGGAAGGAGAAGGAGCGGCCACCCGATATGGACTTCCTGGTGCGAGGGACCACGGCGTGGGAGAGCTGGGCTGATCGTAGGGTCCTTTGGGGTGCGTGGTATTTGAGTCGGCTGTTCAGGTATGCTGGTCGGGTGTTGTGGAGGGCTTTGTGTGCGTGGGTGAGAATCTTGAAGGAGATTCTTGCCTCGATGGGGAGCCAGTGGAGTGTGCGCAGGTGCTGGGAGATGAGGCAGTGTTGTGGCAGGTTGAGGATTAGTCTGGCGGCGGCGTTCTGGATGCTTTGTAGCTTGCGGATGGGGTTTTTGTTGATTCCGGCGATGAGTGCGTTGCCGTAGTCAAGTCTGCATCGAGGGCATGAGTGACGGTCTTTCTGTGTTTGAGGGGGATCCATTTGAAGGTCTTGCATAGGAGGCGGAGGGTGTGGAAGCAGGAGGATGCAATGGAGTTGATCTGGCGGTCCATTTTGAGGTCGGAGTCCAGGATGATTCCGAAGTTGCGTGCATGGTCTGTGGGGGTGGGCGGGCTTCCGAGGGTGGGGGGCCACCAGGTGTTGTTCCAGGCATTGGGGTTTGGGCCCATGATGAGTACTTCTGTTTTGTCCGTGTTGAGTTGTAGACAGCTGCTCCTCATCCATTTGGCGACTGCTTCCATGCCTTCTTGAAAGTTGTGTTTGGCTGCGTTGGGTTCGTTGGTTAGGGAGAGGATGAGTTGGGTGTCGTCTGCGTATGAAAAAATGTTGAGTCCGTGGGTTCTGACGATGGGGGCAAGCGGAGCCATGTAGACGTTGAACAGCGTGGGGCTGAGGGAGGATCCTTGGGGGACTCCGCAGGTGGTCGTGTAGGGTCCGAGAGGAAGGGAGGGAGTCTGACCGCGGTGTTCTACCGGAGAGGAATGAGCGGATCCAGTCGAGGGCCTTGTCCCGGATCCCTGCGTCGTGAAGTCTGCGTGTTAGGGTGTGGTGAGAGACTGTGTTGAAGGCCGCTGAGAGGTCGAGGAGGAAGAGGGCTACTGTCTCTCCTCTGTCCAGGAGGGAGCTGATGTCGTCTGTTGTGGCGAGGAGGGCGGTTTCTGTGCTGTGGTTCTTTCTGAAGCCGGATTGGGAGGAGTCGAGGATGTTGTGCTCTTTGATGAAGGTGGCGAGTTGGCTGTTGATGGCTTTCTCGATGACTTTCGCTGGGAACGGGAGCAGGGAGATGGGTCTGTAGTTCTTGAGGTCGTGGGGTCCGCCGAGGGCTTCTTCAGGAGGGGGTTGATCTCGGCGTGCTTCCAGTCATAGGGGAAGGAGGCGTTTGCGAGGGTGCGGTTGATGGTGTGGCAAAGTATGGGTGCGATGGTGTCGGCGGCTCTGTTGAAGATGTGGTGGGGGCAGGGGTCCGTGGGGGCCCCGGAGTGGATTGACTTCATCGTCTTCAGTGTGTCTTCGGTGGTGAGGGCTGTCCAGCTGTCAATCGTTGGCTTCAAGGTGTCGGGTGGTTGGTGAGGGTTCTGTGTGTTGGCTGTTTTTTTTTAAATTGTCATAAATGTTCTTGATTTTGTGGTGGAAGAAGGTGCTGAGTTTGTCGCAGAGGTCTTGTGAGGGAGGGATGTCCATAGACTCGCTGATGGTTTGGGCGAACTCCTTGATGATGCTGACGAGTTCTTTGTTGTTGTGCGCGTGCGTGGAGATTCTGTCTTTGATCGCTTTCTTTCTTGTAGTTCTGAGGAGTTGGTGGTGGGCGTTGGTGGCGGCTCTGAAGTTGTTGTAGACATATGTAGATTTGGAGTTCCCCCAGGCCTTTTCGAGGCGGCGGCATGTGCGTCTGGACTCTCGGAGTTCGGTGGTAAACCAGCTGGGTTTCCTGGCGTGTGTGTTGTTGTTCTTCTTGAGGGGGGCTATGTTGTTGGCGCAGTCGGAGATCCATCTGTGCAGGTTTTGGGCTGCAGTGTTGGGGTCGTCGTTGTCCGCGATGGTTGGGGTGGAGTTGCCGAGTGAGGAGGTGAGCTGGTCATCGGTGATTTTGGTCCAATTTCTTCGTGGGAGCAGGTGCTGGGTTCTGTGGATGGTGGGTGTTCTGAAGGTGAAGTGGATGCAGCAATGGTCTGTCCATGGGAGTTTGGTGGTTTGGCTAAAAGTGATGGAATTTCCTGTTGTGAAGATGGGGTCGAGGGTGTGTCCTGCTGAGTGCGTGGGTTCAGTCACTATCTGGCGGAGTCCTATGTTGTGGAGGTTGTCCTGGAGGGATGTGGTGTTGGGGTCTTGTTGGTTGTCGAGGTGGAAGTTGAGGACTCCCAGCAAGGTGTAGTTGGTGGACGTGATGGCCTGCGGGGTGATGCTGCCTGTGATGGAGCTGGTGAATGGTCCGTGGGGTCCGGGGGGGGTTGGTAGATGAGGGTTCCCCGGAGGGTGGCGGTAGGGCTGGCCTGTATCTTGAAGTGTAGGTGTTCCATCAGGTCTGTGGGCTTGTCAGGAAGTGTGTTCAGCTGGAGGGTGGATTTGTGGACGATGGCAATTCTTCCCCCTCCAGGGCGGGTGGGGCGGTCCTTCCGGGAGATCTTGTGTCCTTGGGGAATGGAGATGGGGATGTCAGGTCCCGAGGTGGTGTTGGTCCAGGTTTCAGTGAAGAATGCAACGTCCGGGTGGTGCTGTCGAGGAGATCCCAGATTTCGGTGGCGTGTTTGTGGAGGGATCGGATGTTGAGGAGGATGCATTGCAGGGTCTTTGGTGCGGTTGAGTTCTTGCAGGCGGGTTGTGCTGGATCCGTGGTCTTGGCGGTGCTGCAGGAGTGGCGGCAGCGGTGACAGCTGAAGGGTCCGTGGATGTCCGCTGGTGATGCTAGCTTGCAGTTGTTGCGACCTGGGTTGAGTGCGTACAGTGCCGCTGGGTTGCAGCGTTGGCGGTTCGGAGGTTCAGGGTTTTTGTCGCTGGTCGTGTTCGGGATGCGGACGGGCGCAGATGGGCTTGCCTTTGGCGTGCCCTTGGCGTGCCAGCCGTGCGGCCGCGCAGCAGCCGCCATTAAGTAGAGGTCGGGGAGGGCTGGACAGCTGGGAGGCGGGAGCGGGGAGGGGAAACTGGCTTGGGCTGGTCGCGCTGGGGAGAGGGGCCGCGGGAGCAGCAGCGGCAGGACAAACGAGAGGTGCCCAGAAAAAGGAGCGAAAACAGCGCAAAAGTTGAAAAAGAAAAATGGAAAGTGATAGAAAAGTGAGAAAAGTGATAGGAAGAGAGTAAAAGGGTGAAAAACGAAGGTGAAAGTAAAGAGGCTAAAAAATGAAGCAGGCAGAGTAAGCGGAGCGAGAGAAGGGGTGAGAGGTCCACTGGACCACCAGGGATGAGGCACAGGTATAGCCTGCGGGTGGAGGAGGGCCTCGAACACCAACACTCGAGAGTGCACGGGCTCAGGAGGGCCTCACTTGATGGTGGAGCTGCGAGGGTGGGAGAGCAATTTCACTGACAATGAGTCAAAGTGTCAAAGTCAAACTAAAAATCCAGCTATATCCTCACTGACTATGGTGAAAGGGTTCTCTTGAAATCAAAGCCTGAAGACGTTCCTGAACAGCTAAGTTTTAGAATTCTGACTAATCCTCTTCTAGTGGTCCGTTTGCTGGAAACTGACAGGAAAGACAATCCTTCAGAGACAAAAGATTCTGCATACATGCTTCCCAAACTGAGCAGAACTCAACACTCTCTGAGGATGGTATCATCAAGTAATAAACTGAAGGTAATGCAGATCCAAGACATGCAAGTCTCATTGAATCAAACATAAGCTCTTGAGAGTAGTTCTAAATTGCACTGGCAACTAGTGCAGCTTCACAAGCTAGTGAGTGATATGATCCGTAGACTTCAGTGTGAAGATCAGTTTTCGTGTCTATCCTCGGACTGTACTAGTGTGGGTCTGAGCTCCCATGGGGAAGAAAAGTCAAATCCAACTGCACTGGAATCATGGAGGACAAACAGTGCTGTTTTTGAGACTGCATTTAATAATGTATGTATGCTTTAAATGGTGTTGCTGGATGAAGAGTGCTTTTAGTGCTTGGATGGTGATTTACCAGGGGTGATGCTTTTTTAATATTCAGGAACTCATAGCTTATTTAAGTATGGATTTATGAAAGAAATTTGCTATCTGGGCAAGTTTCTAAAGTGGACCCAACCGTGTTAAGTTTATAAATTGTCTCTTTGTGATAAGAGAAAATTGCTTGCAAATTCCTGGAGTTCTGACTGAAACTTATTGAAAGGACTGGAGGCAAATGTAACTCTCATTTCATCAGTTTTGACCAGGTTCTTCCACCTAATCCCAGCAAAATTGTGTCGGAGGAATATGGAGAAGCCAGTGTTACTGTCTGACTCTCCAATAGTTTCAGACAATCTAAAGCCTAAAAGAGCAACTGGCTAAGCTTTCTAGCAGATGGAGGCTGTCAAGCGAGAGACTGAGATAAGGGTGACCTCCTTCGAGTTCCTCAGAGACCTCAGTGTAATTATTTCAAACTGGAATCCTGATATTCAGACAAGATGAAGTCAGTGGTGACAATCACTGTGCTGTTATGATGGTCCAGCTCTTCCAGGAGCAGGGGGATCTTCCAGGATTACTCTTGTCAAGAATGGTGCTCCTACCTCAAGGGATACACTGTTACCTAGTGTGCCTAAGAGAGGGGATGTGGTCTACTTGCTAGAGCTTCTGACTTGGGAACCTGCTGACCCATGCTCGTGTCCCAGACTCATTATTCGACTAAACATCGAGAGATTTGGCTAAATCACTTAATCCTTATGTTGTCCCACTTTATGTAAGTGATCTTGAGATTGCCTCCCAACACCCCGCCGTAGCTGGGTTTGCCATATACAAATAGCAATACAAACATTTGAAAGCCACATGTTCAAACAATGTGTACTTGTCAGTGATTGTCATTTTGAAAGGTGACAAATTCAGTTACAAAAGTGCAGCTCTACCACCTCCTTTATGTTCTGCTAAATACTAAATTGCAAATTAGCATTTCAACAATAATTTGCTGGTAATGTGGTGTAGCTGCACCTTTACAACAGTGAAATAGTTCCGTGTTTATTAGGACAGAATGTTCCACCTGTAGCTCTATATGTCCAACCTTGCATTGATCTAGAATGTTCACACTAATTCTCAGATTCAAGAGTCACTGCTTGTTTCTCACTCAACTGTGGAGAACATCTGAAGCCGGGAGCCCACAAAGCATCCAAACAGGGGTTCAACTACCTGTAGTGCAAGTGCGGAAGTAAAGCAGCTGACCTCTACTAAAATCACAGCCCTACTAGTAGGTAATTCCGGAGACAGATCAGGTCTATCTGGGACCTAAAAACATCAAGTTATCCTTCACATACATCTGCTTTCTAACCAGCAAGGCCATGGAACTCAGTGGTGGGTTACTTTAGCAGGACATTTTGGTGGAGTGTCAAGCCAAAGTCTGGAACAAGACCTGAAAATACCCAAACAGCTTGTGAGCAGGAGCTCTACACATAAATGTCTTTTTACTGAACCTGCCACTGACTATGGTGTTACAGAAAAGTCACTCCCCTGCACCCCTGGTGCTTATATCATGTGAAGTCCTATGGTGGGTAGTACCAGATTTGTGGCCAACTGAGGCAATAGGAACAGGTTCCCCCCAAAGTAAGCGCATTAAACAATCTTAATGGATTTAAGAACTCTTTTTTTCCCTAATACATAAAACAATGTCTAAGGGCTAAAAATATTTCCAGAGCCCCACAAAAGTAATTTACACAAAAGAAATCTAGCACAAAAGGAGGAAGGCAGCGAGGATTACATGGAATGTAATGGACAATCGTTCTGATGGGTCTTTTTTCCCACTTTTTCATGTCACATTTGTGGAACGTGAACAGTAACTCCAACAATACAGATTGATTCAAGACCATCTATGTGTTGCACTTATCATCCATTTACATCGGTGTTATAGTTGGAAGACACAAATAAAGTGAACACCCAACCTTTGGTGAAAGAAGCTGTCACTTCTCTTGTTAGTAAGGCAGTGTCTTTAATCTGTGGGATGCAGATTATACTGTTCAACCACACTTCATCTCAGGGATCTCCTCATTCACAGCCCTTTACAGGACTTGTAGAGACTGTCCCTGTGTGATGCTCTTGTGTTAAAGAACAGCTAATAAGACATCCTTCAAGGGGCCATCTGGTGAATGACGTCACAAAAAAACTCAAAACCCAAGCTGACGGCATAAAACAGAGCGACATTCTAGATGACCATTGTTTGTGATACAGGACTGGGCTAAGAGAGAGCTGTTTTTTCTCTGCACTGTGTGGCCCCTTTTAAATATACTATTTTGGAACAAAGCTACAAAGTTTTCATTTTCCTCAAAATCTTGATCTAATTGCCTTTAGAGGCCTATGGGCGGGCACAATACATCCCCCCAAATAATGATAGGAATTTGATGCTGCACCCTTGAATGTGACTTGGAAGCCACACCCTTGAATGTTGAGAAATGATGCTTAAGATTAACCACATATTTTAAGTTGTTGAAAACATTTTGTTAGTAGGTCATTCATAAAGACTACTACTTACAGCAGTGAAGGAGTTGAAGAGGTAATATAGCGCCCATGCGATGATGACAATATAGTAGATATTCAGCCAGAATGAGAGGACCACAGCAGCCAAGCCCACCCCTGAGAAAAAGGAAGCAGACAGCGTATTGAACATTGGAACACATGATTTCACAGGGGGAAGGAACTAAGAAAGGACATGATACGTAATAAAAAGTAAGTGCTAGAAAAAGGATTTCTAAATGTAATTTAAAATCATGAATATTAACACAATCATGAACTGGCATATTTAATCAATGTGTGAAATACGCAAACTTACAGCTAGGAAATCAGTTATAACTCTCAGTTACACCTGTCTGGGTAGGAAAAGACAATAAAACCCCAAAAGGCGTACTTAAAGAACAAACGTAGATGATACTTGAATGCTCCATAATTCATGTCTATTTTAATAAATTTGTCCATAGTGTGGTACTTAATGATATTGCGTAATGACCTTTGGCTGGTGCTGTCCTGAAGGTTATCAAGGCAAAACTATTCCAGCCCTAACTTATGTGCAAGAAGTCATTCCTTCCTGGATATCCTCAAGCTCAAATCTTTTACAGTGCACTGCATTTAGATGAAAATCTACCTGGTTTGTATCGCAAACGTACCGATTCACAGAATCGGCTACATTTGCGACTGTAAAAAATCATTTTAGTATGTATGAAACCCTAAACTGCAATTTAGTAACACTTTACTGAATTGCAATTTGTGTTTGGGACCCAATACCAATTTGATATTTAGAAGGGGAGTTCCTTCCTAATAACGAATCAGAATGGTACATATTAATATTTTGCAACCGAATTATAGACGCAAACAATAATACTTTACCGACTACAAGCATGTAGTGGTAACCCATTCCCACAGGACCAATGCGTCTTCTCACACAAGCAAAAAATAAAGAAAGAAAGAAACTTTTCTTTTTAAACACAGTCCTGTATACTTAAAGAAAATGGGCTGCATTTTTTTTTTAAAGATTGCTTTATTAAAAAGTAATCACAGTCATGGTGGTCTGCTGACCCAACTAGTCCACAGTTGCTACAATGGCGGGGAGTCCCAGTGGGTCACATCATGAGGTAGGTCGATTTGTGACCCACTAGGACTCGCTGATTTAAAATGAAAACATTCATACATTTTGAAAAGCAATTACTAAATAGCGATTCAGAATTAATCACTATTTGGAAATTGCGTTTTTAAAGGTACATACATCTGGCCCTTGGAGTGGTTAACAAGGGTTTAACTTGCAAGGGGGCTTTTCTTAAGAATTGCCATAAAATAAAAAAAATTCCAGCAATGCTCTGTAAATCTGTCTAATAGCATTTTTGGGAGTGCATAAATTGAATCGATGAGAATCCATGAGAGGATTGGCATCAAAAATCAATTAACACCTTTGGGGCTTAAGATATTTAGGAAGATAATCACTCGTGTTCTGCATTGTTATAGCTCAACAGGTGGACATGTTTTGTGCACAGAGTACACTGAATTTGAGTAGAGAAAGCATACATTTACATTATGAATTCATAAAATCAAATGACTAAAGTTACTTAACACAATCAATCACTCATACAACCAGAGAGAATTATAAACATGCGCTTTCTGCGGTTGCCAATTCATGAATGTAGGAGTGAGTGAAACAGTTTTGAGAAAAGAGAGTTATTATGGAGGTGCTTCATCACTCAAGGAATTAAGGGCCAGATGTACAAAGCATTTTTCGCGTCGCAAATGGCCCGATTCGCAGAATTGGGGCGTTTGCGACCAGAAAAATGCTTTTTCAAATACACAAAATGAAAAATGCAATTTGGTAACTTGTTACCGAATTGCATTTAGCATTTGTGATTCGATATTTGAAAGGAGCGTCCTTTCCAAATACTGAATTGATTTGTATGTATTACTGTTTTGCGACCGAATTCCAGTGGCAAAACAGTAATAATTTATCACCAGTTTAAAACTTGTGATAACCCATTCGCAAGGTGGAAGGGGTTCCGAAGGACCCCTTCCCCACCCCTTTGAGAATGTAAATGAGTATATTTTTAAAAGCTGGCTGTGGTCTCACGCATCACTGCAGACTCTTAAAAAATGGAACTTCAAAGTTTAAACACATCCCATTTTATTTTAAGGAACACTGGTTGCTTTTAAAAAAAAATAAAAAGATTCCATTATTATAAAGGAATCATAGACATGGTGGTCTGCTGACCTCAGCAGGCCACGATCCCTGTGATGGCTGGGATTCCTAATGGGTTGCAAATTGTTATCCACCTCATTAATATTCATGAGATAGGTCGATTTGCGACCCACAAGGAATCAATAAATGAAACTCAATGTGTTTCATACATTAGGAATACTGATTTCCTAATTGCGATTTGGAGAGAATCGCAATTAGGATATTGGCATTCTTAATGTTTGCACATCAGGCCCTAAGACCTGCACTAGAGCTGGCATTTTTTGCTTAATGTTAGAAATTTATTAGTGGTAAGTTGTGGCTAAATATTTTCATCAAGCTTTTAAAAATTAATTTGGAGCTTTACTTAGCAATCAAAGTAAAACACTGAGGTAAAAGATTGCATACTATTAACTAGGGCAACTTGATATGGTTTAGTGCTGTTAGCTTCCACCTCAATACTAACGATGTACTCGTATCAAGTTGTGAAGGTATTTTGTTCTCATCCAGTTAAAATAATGAACAAAACGTATGGAGATACATTTAGCATCCTAAGCAACTCACCTACATGAGCAACATTTTGTGATCATTGTGCATATTTGAATTCATGTAATTAATTGATTTTAAATGCACGTTTTACTATTCTGATGGGTTTGACTAATCATGGATTTTAGATTTTGTTAACAGCCCAATTTGTTGGATTGACAACAATACAATATTGCAAAACTCGGAAATTTGTTTTTTTTCTTTTTACGTTTTTTATTCATTAATGTTTTTCTTATGTTGGATTTTGAGGGACGTGGGGGAGTCATCCTAATGTTTTTAAATGTTACAAAAACTTAAGATAATGTTTTCTAGCATAACAATAATAATAATCTTTAAAAGTAGTACATAATATTTCAGTTTTCACCCTTTTTGAAAGCTGTTAATAGTCAATACTATTATTACTCATGTTAACGATACTACGTTTATCAATTTTGGAAGGATGAAAGGTTGAGACGATCGTGGTGGACTGCAACTCATGACACAGCCTTGAGTGGAATGAAGATGGAATTTCTATTTTGTGTAAATAAGAGAAAGTCCTAAGTAACTTCTTTATGATTATTTCTGATGGGGAAATATATCTTTTGAAAAAGGGATTTTTCCCCCATTGGCTATCATGACATATATAAACAGTGAAACTCACTTTGTGAATTCCATAGCCTTACAAAGGAACTCAGCCAACTCCTCCATGACGTGCAATATCCTTAGAATGTACAGCAGCGTTATGTTATCCCATATATAATATGTAATGAGATCATGAACAGTCCATATAGGGCTAAAGTCGTGGTTATCATGGCAGGAGCATATGTTATGATTCGTGTGAAATTTCAAGTTTATTTTTGAGGTTTTTTTCAAACAACCGTGAATGTGTTATGAGCATAATTTACCATTAAAATTTTTACAGTGGATTTTATTTTAATTGTATAGTGCATCCATATTCTACGCAACCAAGCACCACAAGTCCGGTAGCGCTCGGTCTTCAACTGTGTGTACCTGGAGTTGGCAGCAATGCCTGGCCGACAGAGGAATTCCATAAAGTGATACTCATTGTTGTAAACAGAACATTACGTATCAAATTGCATAACAATTAGTGAAAAATACAGTGCTGTACAATACAAGTTGTCTGAAATCTACCTATCATTTAGCGGCTCCACGCAAAATGGCACCTGCTACATTAAGGTGGAAGCGCCATTAAAAAAACACAGCTGTTAGACGGTGTATTTAGGCTCTTTAGAGCCTTGTAAATGACAGTCAATATTTAGGACACATACAATGGGGATGGAAACCTGCCAACTACTGAACAAATTATATATACCTTAACAGAAAATCTAAATTGGCAGATAGACTCTTGGTATGTGGCATGACAGCTTTACTGCCAAACACGTGCCCACAATAAACCTCAAAACACAAGCAGACATCATCAAACAAAGCAACAGTCAAAAACGCCTACTGTTGGGAGTTTGGGGTCTGGATAAAAAATGCTGTTTTCTTTTCTACACCGGATGGCCCATTTAAGAGATGATTTAAGAAACAGACCATCTTGTTTTTAAACTTAACAGTATTTAAATAAAGGAAAGAGGTATGGTCAGAGCTTTGTGGATTTCCAATACCTTTGAACATGGGTGCAAGTTTCCACACCCCTAGTCCACCTATGGAGGTGTATTGGCCAAGAGCGATCTCCAGCAGGAAGAGAGGGATCCCAGCAAAGACCAGAGTCAATAAATATGGGATTAGGAAAGCACCTGATGAAGAAAAAAAACAAAACAAGTCATTTCAGGCCAAAACCTAATGTAACACTCTCACCAAGGGTTACAATAGTGAAGAGGGTTGTGAGAACATGCTTGTACATGATGTGCCGTGCCACAGTGCAAATGTTTACTTTCATGCATTTTCCTCGCTGTAAGGTCCAGATGTGCAAGGCTTTTTTGAGGTTGCAAGCTGCCGGAATTGCAGAATCGGGCCATTTGTGACTGTAAAAAATGCTTTTTGGTATGCACAAACATCAAAATACGATTCAGTAACACGTCACCAAATCACAATTTGTGTTTGCTACCAGAAACCTATTTGGTATTTCGAAGGGGCATCCCTCCCAAATACTGTATTGGAATGGTATGTATTAATGTATTGCCACTGGATTTCGGTCGCAGAACAGTACTACTTTACCACCCAAAAAAAATTGGTGGTAACCCATTCACAAGTGGGAAGGGGCCCCATTGGACCCATGCCTCTTAGAGAAAGTTCAACAAACTAACTACTGACCATTGACTACTCTTAAAAACTTGGGGGCATATTATCAACCAGGCGATAGTCAATTATCGCCGCTTTAGCGTCCGTTTTCGGACGGAAAGCGGCGATAATTCTATCGCCTAATCAGCAAGGTCACGCTATCGCGTGAATCCCTGCACTATCGCCCTTTCCCCAACGCCCATCCTGCATCTCTAATGAGATGCAAGGTGGGCGTTACTGGCGTACCCCAGATGGGCTACGTTGTAAATATCGCCGATGTGCACATCGCGATATTTACAAGGCAGCCCACAGGATGATAGCAGACGTTAGATTTTGGCGAAAACGGCCGTTTCGCCAAAATCTAACGTCTGCTATTATCCCGACTTAGCCATCCCTAACATAGGGGTGGATTGTGCTGATACGACCACAGGGTCGTATCAGCAAGGTTATCGCCGTTTTGCAGGGAACATCGCTGGAAAACCAGCGATGTTCCCTGCAAAACGGCGATAACCTCGCTATCTCCGGAATTTTTATCGCCCTGGCGAAGCGTGTTGTTAATAACGCGCTACCAGGGCGATAATTTCCGGAGATAGCCAGCGATAAGAAATCTATCGCTAAGCACGGCCAGCGATAATTATCGCTGGCCGTTGATAATATGCCCCTTAAATGTTTAATTTTATTTTTTGAAACGCATCCTGTTTTCCTTTAAGGAAAACAAGCTTCATTTAAAAAATAGGATTGCTTTATTAAAGACCAATCACAGACCGGTGGTTGGCTGGCCCCAGCAGGCCACCATCCCTGTGATGGCAGCGATTCCTAGTGGGTTGCAAATTGCGACCTACCTAATTAATAGTCATGAGGTAGGTCGGTTTGCAACACACTAGTAATCGCTATTTTAAGAATTAAAAGTTTCATATTTTGGGAATAGCGATTTTCTAATTTGCGATTCTAATATAATCACAATTAGTAAATCGCTATTCCTAATGTTAGTACACCTGGCCCTAAATTAGTTAATTCAGCTGTGATTCGTAAATATTTAAATGGATAATGGGCGAACCTCCCTCGCTGTCAGTGTCGGCCCCATCAATATCCGGGAATCTACAGAAAAGCAAAGTAAATATCAGTCATTTTATTTTCACTGGATCCTGTTGTTATAGGGATTCTGCACACACACAGAGCTATGCACAGGATAATAGGACCTCGGAATATAGTGGTGAGCCAAACATAAACCTTAGCACCTAAAACCCCAACCCAACTAGCCTTAGCGTCCCATTAGCAACAATGTACCAATGATTAGACAACCCAGAACACGGTATCTCTCTCTCAGGACTCGCAGTAGCAAGAACACCCTTTCGTCACTCACTCATACCTGTCCACAACCGGCGTAAGAAGAGACACTGTATAGGTTAAAATGTTTATTTCAACATACGTGCTCTAAGATACAGTTCACGTGCCAGTACTATCAGCATAATGCATAAGAATAATATAATCAGCATAGTTACAACTCCATAGAATACTAACGGGGAAAGCATTTCATAAAGCAGTGGATAGAGGGCTGAATGACCTTACCACCCTCCCCGTGCTAATAGCTATTGCATTATAAAAATAGAAGACCTCTGGGCTTTGACAAGCGAACCCCCCATACCTCAGTCTCTAGATGCAAAGACTACATCAGAAGACTATCACAGCTCTTCTCTCTGGAAAGGTTTTCTTCAAGTCCCTCTCAAGAGGGAAAAACGCAATAATAAAAGCCCACCAATTTCCCCATGGCAGCTGTACATAGTGTTATGTCTAGGTGCGAGGGACTGGCCATATCAGCAAGAACCAGGGACCTGTTTTTCGACCTTGTAACTGTTGTTCAGACTGAGCCCAAAGGGAACAGGAGAAAAGGTGAGAATCAGAAAATGCAGACAGTTGTAAAATAACTTGGCAGGAGCAGAGGACGACAGAACAACGGCTAAAAGTAACGTGCGCAAAAATCATCATGGCAGCCAGGCCTATGCCAACGTATCCAGGCAGGCCAGGAGGCCACAAACCACAAGACACCCTCCCCTGGACAGTCCATCGGCCAAGACTAAGGACGAAGACAGAGTTCAAAACACCTGAGCAGAACAGAGGCGTTCACAGTAGAAGGAGTCCCAATGAAGGACAACGATTGGGAAAAGAAAGCAAAAAGGACAGTCAGCGAGGCAGTCCACGGACAGTGAACGGCAAATCAATCCAAAAACGTGGAAGTGCAGAAAAATGCTATACTGTCCAAGAGGACATCATTGGAATCGTCAGAAAACGTAGGACGCCATCCAGTCCAACAAGTCAAAGCTGCAGGAATGCTCCTCAGAGGACGGAGCATCCAAAAGCAATGCGGGACAGCTTGCGTGATATTCAATATAGCTTTGTTGTAGGAGATACTGAGCAGCCGCCCAGATATCCCATTGTGCCAAAATCCCCAGTGCAGCCGCACGCGTCATGCAGCCTGCAACGGAACAGTCCCGTTCATGGGCCTCTAAGGGACCCATCAACCGAACAAAATCCGGAACAGACAACGACGTATTGGAGAGGCAATAATCCATGGCCCAGGTGAAAGGGCAGCGAATGCAAGACATCACAGGTTGCACGCAAGTGAAACACGCAAAGCGAAAAGAAAGGGTATAGGACACACTCAGTGTCGCCAACGGCAGAACTCCGAAACCAGTTAAAATGCGCTCACGGAGCAGCAGTAGGTGTCCGGGGTCGAGAAGGGCCCATCGGGGAGCAGCCATTGCGAAGGAAGCAGATCAACAGCAGTACACCAGCCGCCAAAGCCAGGATTAATGGAAAGCCACCAAAGACGCTGGAAAAAATAGAATGAATAAACGCCGGTATCACACCAAAAATAGTTTGGAAAGAGGACACTAGGCCGGACCCCACCACTTTAAAAAAATGCACTAGACCCTCAGTGTTAGATGCGTTAAAAATACGGTGAATTAATTCACCGAAATGTTGTGGGAGGTTAGTGTTCAAAAGGGCCTGTATTTCACTGTGGGTACTTGCCACCTGGAGAACAAATGTCTCCCGGGCGGAAGTGAGCATAACCTCCTAGTTCAATAATAGCGCCTTTATTCTGCTCAGTTTATTGAAATCCGCCTCCATAGTAGGAATGGAAGGCCAAATAGAATTATCTATGATGTCGTGAGGGGGAGGAAAAAGCACATTCTTGCAGCAGACAACCCTGTGCGAAACAGTAACAATATAGTGTATGCCGGCCTGCATGCCACAGCAGTTGTCGTTATTCAAAAGCAAATAGCTACCATTTGTAAGCAAAGTAAAGGTAGGAGAAATAGTAGGAGCAGGAATGCCCTTTAACACACAAGCAAGATTAGGAGCTGAAACATTACAAGCTCCGTGCAATTTAATATGTTTACAAACAAGGGAATGACCCACAGTTGAATCGCATGACTCCCCCGTGAGAAAAACTTCCTTGCCGTCTCTAAGGCATTCCTACATGAAAGGGAGGGACCAGAGTTCATGCAGGAAGGCACTACCCAAAGGCTGGAAACGGCCCACAGGATAATGTTTCATGCATGAACTAAATTCAAACAAGGAAAAAGGCAAAGCGATAACACCGTGAACTAGCCACACAGCAGAATCCAATTCCGCCACAGAGAATGGTAAGGGCTCCACTTTCTCGATATGTAATAGAGTGTAAGCTGCATCTTTCATGGACATGAATTGCTGTTTGTCAGTTAAATTAAAAGGCCGAAATAAGGCAGTGGTGTTCAGAAAATGCCAAGGAACTTTACCCAACTTAAGTGTTTGCAAAGTCCACGCAAACTGCATAACGGAACGTAACTGATTTTGACCATGGTACAACACAGAAACATCATCTTGTACAATATCAACAACAGAGGACACAATATTCTCTAACGTGTAAATGCGGGAAGACAGGGTATTAATACTATTGTCAACAACAGCAAGCACCTTTTCCATATTTGCTTGGTCTATTTCACGTAGACGGGAAGCAGCTTCCATTTGCGATAGCTTCCAGAGTTCATTATAAGCTTCATAAATGAACCTCTTCGGTCGTGGAACACGAGGTCCCAATAAAAAGTCGGACAGATCAATGTTGCCTGTTAGGAGGGATAAATGTTGTTTAACAGATTCTAGGGAAGAATGCTGCAACCACTGTTTACATAATTTATCAACAGAATATGTCGTGACAGTACGGGAGTCTGAAAACCTAGGATCGGGCCTATCCTGTTTGTAGCCAGGGACAGAGTCGTGAAAACGCAGTTGGCACGCATTAGATGATATGGGCCAAGCCAACCAGGGTGACTGCACAAGCGTAGAAACATTAAACGAATTGTTCTGCAACAAAGCTTGCAAAGTGGCTAGGGACATATTAAGGTGCACGCTAGTGTTTGTAGTGGAAGACAGGGATGGAATGGAAGGCACATTTAATTGTTTGGTAGTAGCCAAGCCCCAACATGTAGTCTGATAGATGGAAACATTCAGAAACACAAGTTGGGTCGGGATAAGGCAAGCACGATGCAAAGCCTCGGTGCCTTGCACTTGCCATGATTTTGAACCCCAGATCGATTTCAAATCTACAGTGTTCTTCCAATACTCATAACCACCCACAGCTAAGGCACTCAAAAAGGAACCCGAATATAGCAATTTGGTGTGGGTCAGCATGATTTTCTGAGTGGATGGGGCTTTTAATTTAAAAAAATAAGAACCAGGGTTCGATCTATTAAAATCAGTGAAATATGTAAATTTATTTCTAAGAGTCCGGGAACTACCCGGTAAAGGGTTTGGACAATGTTCCCATTGGGTGTACGCGAAAGAATCACGTAGTGCACTTGGTTTATGAACAAAATGGTTGCCCCAATGCTGGTAGCAATACAAATCGGCATAATTCGCAGAATTCATATATAAATCCTCAGAATTAAAGGAAGCATAATATTTTAAATCAGCAAACAATGCTTCAACGGCATGCACATCCCAATCGTCAGAATGAATATTACTTTTTACTATATCCCCCATCGAAACTCGAAGGACATTGGGTACATTAATAATTTCTGTCGGTCCATGAATTTGAAAGTTTACCGCATCCCATAC
This sequence comes from Calotriton arnoldi, assembly GCA_963921515.1. Lineage (NCBI taxonomy): Eukaryota > Metazoa > Chordata > Amphibia > Caudata > Salamandridae > Calotriton > Calotriton arnoldi. The sequence continues at coordinate 962,182 of CAWUFW010002412.1, forward strand.
TATGCCATCAGCAACTGGAAAAGCTGAAATGTTCACAAATGTGTGGTCACGCTTCATGATGTGAGATGAGGAATGTGGGGCCAAAGTTCCAGCAACACTGTTCACAGCAGAGCGCTCCGGCAGATAGTGACCATTGATGAGTAGAAAAAACACTGTGACAAAGCCAATGGACATGAACAAAAAGATCAAGAAAAGCACCAACCAGATGTATGTCCAGGGGGAATCAAAAATTGTCTCTAAACCAGGATACAAAAATACTGAACTTGGACGGGACAATTGACGAGGTGGAATCCGAGTCAAAGGAATAACGTGTCGGGCTCAGTGGCGTTGTTGGTAAGTGTGCCACCGATTCTGTTTCGGGATAGGTATACTCATTCTCGTCCATGCAGGGGGTAACTGGAGGTTCGAGTATACTTTCAGGCAAATCAATCATCTCAATTGTAACATCAGTGACCGTTCGGGCAGGAGGGCCTCGAACACAAGTCCGGTAAATTGCAGGACAAGAGACCGCTGGTGTAACACTATTTAGGATCGGCCAGTTGTTGTAGCTTGACATTTTCCACTGAGATGTATCTGTTCTCTTTGCGACCAGGAAGCGGTGGTAAGATGACTGTATGTGTTCCCTTCAAACCCAGGACTGGAACCGGTGCACGATAAGAGGGGCCGAATTCTTTCTTGTTCTCCACCTTCTCTCGGACCAGGTCGCCAATCTTCGGAAGCCAGCCGGCAACCGGAATCTGCAATGCAGGGTCTGTGGCTGAGGGTAAATGTGCGATTGCAAGTTTGTCTCGGGCTTCTTGTAAGTCCTGTAACATAGTAGAATGGTTATCTACATCAAAGATGGCGGATTGCGCCGTCATGTCTAGACCATCAAGGTCAGGCACAAACATTCGTATGCCAAAGAGCATTTCGTATGGGGTCCGCCCACCCAGAGATCTTCTAGGGAGATTATTAAGTGCACGTTGTACGGTATACAAGTGGGCCAGCCAGTTCCTGCCAGTACCTAAGACCCTAGCTGTCAAGGATTGCTTTAAATCACGGTTCATTCGCTCCACAATTGAATTACCCTCAGGTCTGTATGGAGACGAAAACTTCACCCGTACCCCCAGTGAACCCATTGCGTCCTTGTACGCCTTAGAGGCAAACGCTGGACCTTGGTCAGAATGGAAGGTATCGCATGCAAAGATTCCCACAAAGACACGCAAATCCCTGATGACATTTCGAGCGTCAGCACTCCGTTGTGGCCAGACCCAGATGAAACGTGTGCACGAGTCCACTGCCACTAAGATATATTTATAGGCAGTGTCTGAAGAAAATGGACCGCAGTGATCCAAGTAAACACACCCAAAGGGTCTGTTAGAAATGTAGAGCGAGGTCTGTGGTGGTCGTGTAACCGTAGAAGGCTTAATCTGTTGACACACGTCACAAGAAAGCACATAAGTACGGGTGTTTTTATTTAAACCACGCCACCAGTACCGCTGCTGCAGGATGGAAACGGTTGCAGACACTCCAGCATGTGCCGAAGCCATGCCTTCATGTGCTGCCGTTATCAAGAAAAGTCTGCGGTCCGCGTTGGGGATCAGCCGATCACCAACGTTGGGTATTGTTACATAGGGAGCCTGTTCGGGACCTAACTGATAAGAATATTTGGAAGGAAAACCCCTAGGGTAATTAGCACCTTCCTGTGTTGCAGCAATAGCTGCCAAAATATCAGTATCAATTTTAGACATGGATCTAGTAACTGCTGCTACTGAACACGTGACTACTGCTGATTTGGCCGCTTCGTCTGCCAAACCGTTACCAACAGCGTGTGCGCCCACCCGCTGATGGCCAAGGGTGTGAACCACCTGTGTGAGTGGCAGTCGTTGTCGCAATTCTGCCACCCGAACCCAAAGCATCTTATGCTTAATTGTGCTACCTTTAGCGTCTCTATAGTCATTTTGCGACCAAAAGAACAGATTGTCATTGTAAGATTGAACACAGTAGTAAGAATCGCATACAATTAGAGTGGTCACATCCGGAGTAGCGAACTCAAGCGCAAGCACCAATGCGCGCAGCTCGGCCAATTGTGCAGTACTGTCCCCGAGTGCCTGAGTATGCACTACAGTGGATTTGAACTTTCCGTTCACGAAGGTACCTGCGACAATAGCACATGCGGCTGAATAAGCATGCTTGGACCCTGTGGCCGGTTGTGCCGAACCATCGGTGTAGATCACACAGTCGTAATCCTCAAGCGGCAGTAAAGACAGAGGAGGAGGATGAACTAATTCATACTGTAAAAACTCCTGAGTCTGTAGAGAAGAATCGAAAATGAATGTGACATCCGGAGACGTCAAAGAAGTTGCCCATTGTATCCAACGGGGATGCAAAGCTTTAGAGTTCGGTACACTTGCCTTTGTCACTGCTTCTAGAGCAGGATAGGGTGTTACCACTAGAATGCGCTTTCCCTGTGCCAGTGCGCGCTCCTTCAGAATCGCCATTTGCACTGCAGTCAGAACTTTTTCCACAGATGAAAAGCGCAGTTCTGCGGACGTGTACAGATGTGACTTGTATGCGATGGGTACTGTGTCCCCCTCGTTAAAGGTTAAATACGTGAAACCCACTGCCCCCGGAATTATTCTAATCACCAGGTTTGTGTGGTTATCACGCATCAACAGGTATTTAGACTCAAGAAGGTCTGTCTGCAGAGACTGCAGAATGGAGGAATGCTCCGGAAGCCAGCAATACTTCAAAAAGTTTGGTTGTATCAAGGCATACAATGGCTTGATACGCTAGGCGTATTCGGGAATATAAGTACGTCCGAAGTTCAAGAAACCCAGCAAAGACTGAAGTTTTTTCAGAGTAGTAGGAGGGCACAAAAGTGCACATTTTTCCAAGAAGTGGGGGGCTAAGCCCTTACCTTCATTGTTGAGCTCGTAGCCCAAAAACAAAACTGTTAATTCAGCAATGTGTGATTTGGCAAAGTTAAACTTATAACCTAATACCGCAAACTCGAGAATAATGCGATCCACTCTGGAAAGATGCGGGTATAACTCGTCGTCTGTCAGGTAAATATCATCGACGTACGAACACGCATCTGGGTCTATGCCGTCTAACAAAGAGACAACACGGGCAGCGAACACTCCTGGACTGTTTTTGTAGCCCATAGGGAGTCGCCTTAATTTGAACTGTTTACCACCAGAGGTAAAAGCACTCCATTGGCTACACTCCGTGGCTAAGTTGTGCGTGGATAGGTCAAGTGTCGTTTTATATTTTTTACGAACAAGACTGTCTACAAGCGCAGAACTGTGGGTATTTTGCACCGCAAAGGTCCGACAATGAGAGTTCAAATGCCGGTAATCCAATACTAGGCGGTTCGATCCATCGGGTTTAGAAACACTGAAAAGGGGGTTATTCATGGGTGATACGCATGTTTCTATTACTCCCTGATATTCTAACTGAGTCAGAATTTCAGAAACGGGGCCTTTGGCTTCACGTTTAATGGGATATTGGGGTTGCGGCTGCGGTAGGGACCGTAAAGGTATCTCATGGGGGGAGAATCTTCATCCCAACCCACGTGGTTGCGGTATAACGCAGGAGCCAGGGACACAGCCCACTCAGCTGCAAGAGCCTCCGCTTTGTCCTTTGGGACATGTCGAGAAAAGCTCGGAAGGATTACCTCCTCCCCTTTACGCGCAGCAAGTACGAATGGGGGTGGCCAATCCGCCTCCGCTAACAAAATGTCGTATGAAGAGGTCAGATGTTCCCAAAAAAATCCCTTTAATTACACGCTGTATATCACCTTCAATTTGAATGGCGATATTAAATAGTCTGTCAGGGGGTGTCACTCTGGTGTCTGCTGTTTCAACAGTAATGAATGTTTCAGTTGCTGTTGCCTCCATATGAGGACGTAGCGCCTCCCGCACTATGGTAACTTCCGCGGCGCTGTCTAGGAGGGTTACTGCCCACGTCCAATTCAGGAGTCTCGTTCTCACCGTCTGTGGCATATTTCGCTGTTACAGCGGCAACTTTCTTCTTCTGAAATTGTGGGCGAGAACGTTGAAAGTCTTCTGCTTTCCCTCTGACTTGTTGTTGAGGTTGATCTCGTCCCTGGGGAGACTCTCGACCCCTTCCTCTATCCTGGCGATCCCCTCCACTGGCTTGTGAAGTTGTCTGTGCCTGTGAAGAATGAGGAGAACGCGTATCAGGGATCTGAAACCTATCCGGAGATTTAATTCTCGCTCTGTCGCACAAATCATATGTGCGTTCAGAAGAGACAGAAGCCGGGGATGCGCCTCGCGACCCCGGCTTCTTCTGTTGCTTACCCTGTTTTTTCAACCTCCAGCTCTTTTTAGTAAAAACTGGTTTCTCATCTTTTTCAGATTGAGTTTTAGGTTGTTGTTGTGATTGTGTTTGCTGTTTTGCAAAAGGCTTATTGCCCAGGCTATTTCGGCCAATAGTTTTATAAGCATGGGTTATAATTTTCGGTAATTCGCGCGGCTTGTCCAATTCTGGGACCAAAGCCAAAGCATTAGCTACTTGGAAGTTCACTGCATCGCCCTTGACATTCGCAAGGATCAGCTCAGCTACTACTTCGAACACTCCCACCAGTCTCATCCCTAATTCCACAGCCGCTTCAGGGCCATGTTCGTCCTGCACTCGTTTAATTACAGAGGGGAGAACCGTCATGGAAGGGGTGCTGAAACACTTCGAATAAACTGCTGCGAATACCCTACCCCAGTTGTTACATGCTGTCAACTCGGGGATTAAGTCTTTTGGCAAACTAATTGTAAGAATTCTATGTTTATCCACCGGTGTTGTGTTTGGAAAAACTGCCTCCAGCTGGTCAAATTTCTCGGCAAGCCAATAAGGAAAATCATCCTTATTTTGTGGGCGCTTGCCCATCACCGAATTCACCATGACAGGACTTATGGTCACTGCGCCTGCACCAGCTGGAGGGCTCGCAACTCCAGGTGGGGCTCCCTGGATGTTGCCTGTAACATATTGCACTAAGGCTCGATGCACTCGCACTAAAGCCGAATACATGTTGCGCAGATCCGCGACTGGTAGCGTCATATATTGCGGATGTGGGGTGTACCCGGCCAAAACAGGCCAAGTGGCCCCATCAATAGACAAGGGGCCTAAACGAACCGTGGTAACCGGTTGGGGGAGGGCGCCATCAAACCAAACACGGTGCTGCCAAGCCGTGAGCGGTACTTCAAGATTCCTATACGGTCTATAGTGATTAGGAACTGCGGTGGCTGTATATTCATGGAACAAATTATCAGTCCCATCCACCGCCGGAAATGTGACCCAAGAGTAGAACACCTCAAAGTGGAAAGCCGGATCGGCTTGTACCACAAAGATCAGCTCGACACCCGCGTCAGGCACTCCATACACTGTTAAGTGTGTCCGGAGCGCTGCACGGCTATGTGCCGCAATTTGACCAGCCATCGTAGGCTAGAAATAGTCGACAATCTAAAATGAGGCAGCACAAATAGGGTTTTAGCTAAGAAACCTTTTAACAACCTCAAGCTTGAAAGAACCTATAAAAACGTCAATATAGGAGGTATAACCGTCACACACACTTCCGGAAGCGTCCGTGAGGGGTGTTGTGGACAAGCACAAGCACTACTCAAGCGTCTCGCAGATAAGCAGCCCCACGTTGGGCGCCATGTTATAGGGATTCTGCACACACACAGAGCTATGCACAGGATAATAGGACCTCGGAATATAGTGGTGAGCCAAACATAAACCTTAGCACCTAAAACCCCAACCCAACTAGCCTTAGCGTTCCATTAGCAACAATGTACCAATGATTAGACAACCCAGAACACGGTATCTCTCTCTCTCTCAGGACTCGCAGTAGCAAGAACACCCTTTCGTCACTCACTCATACCTGTCCACCACCGGAGTAAGAAGAGACACTGTATAGGTTAAAATGTTTATTTCAACATACGTGCTCTAAGATACAGTACACGTGACAGTACTATCAGCATAATGCATAAGAATAATATAATCAGCATAGTTACAACTCCATAGAATACTAACGGGGAAAGCATTTCATAAAGCAGTGGATAGAGGGCTGAATGACCTTACCACCCTCCCCGTGCTAATAGCTATTGTATTATAAAAATAGAAGACCTCTGGGCTTTGACAAGCGAACCCCCATACCTCAGTCTCTAGATGCAAAGACTACATCAGCAGACTATCACAGCTCTTCTCTCTGGAAAGGTTTTCTTCAAGTCCCTCTCAAGAGGGAAAAACGCAATAATAAAAGCCCACCAATTTCCCCATGGCAGCTGTACATAGTGTTATGTCTAGGTGCGAGGGACTGGCCATATCAGCAAGAACCAGGGACGTGTTTTTCGACCTTGTAACTGTTGTTCAGACTGAGCCCAAAGGGAACAGGAGAAAAGGTGAGAAACAGAAAATGCAGACAGTTGTAAAATAACTTGGCAGGAGCAGAAGACGACAGAACAACGGCTAAAAGTAACGTGCGCAAAAATCATCATGGCAGCCAGGCCTATGCCAACGTATCCAGGCAGGCCAGGAGGCCACAAACCACAAGACACTCTGGGTTAAAATAGATACACCTTTAATCCTAATAGCACTGCACAACATCATGTCAAGTTATGTATTAAGATACCCTCTTATTAGAAGGTACGATGCTCACTTTATTCTGTGTAGTGTTTCATTCTTCTATAAACAAACCTGTAAACTTATCGTAACTGTTGTGCATCGTGCATCACTGTTGGCATTTTCTGAGCCACTGAATCTCTTGCACTTGCCTTTTTTACCTTCTATTTATTATTATGTACATAATCATACTGATGGAGCAAGAACTCAAAATGAGACTTGCTCGTAAGCAATCCTCTCACAGTATTAATTTATTAAACTTTGTAATGTCTCTATTAACAAATGCACACATGAACACTATACGAGTGAAGCTTGCCTATGTGTTTAAAACTAATAAGTAACGCTTGTCTAAATCTAAAATGGCCGCTAAGCGCGGGAATTTCATTGCGCAAGTGTCAACCATATCACGTGGTATGACGTCTTTCTTTGCTTGGAGGGAAATCTTTGCTTCTGCGCATTGTGTATTAAAATGGCTGCTTAATGTTTTCACGTGCTAAAGCTTGCGCATATGCTGCAATTAAAACTGTGGTATTCTAATGCTATTAATGCGGGATAGATTTATAAATAAATGGAAATAGAGTAGACAAAGTGGGTATACAGTGAAAACATTTATTTGTGATTTTAATATTTTCTTCTTTGACTTTTATTAGTTCATAAATGGGCCTGGGTTGGTTGAACTGCAGCTCGAGAGACATTGGCTCTGCACATGCGCCCTGCAAGGCTGACCAGAGGAAGCGATGAAGTCAACTTGGAAGCCCTCCAAGGTCGCAAAGCCTTGTTCACAAGTTCATCTGAAATGTATCTGAAGTCGAAACAAATGTATACAAAATGTATACGGAATCAATGGGAAACGGGTGGGAAATAAAGCAAATGTATTAATTGTGATGGGCGGTATTTTAAAACAATGGGCTTAAAGAAATTGAACTAAATTGACATGGTGTGAGGATCAACCCCCTGTCCCCGTCCAAGAAGTAGTGGGCCCATAATTTGGAAACATTAATGGGAGGTACCTGGGTGTAGAAGGGTATAATAGATATAGAATTAGCTAATTAGTTAGCTCAGAGAACAGGCATTTGGCATTAGGACGCGCGAGCTCAGACGGTTCGAGATCAGGGTTTGGTGCTCGACGAGCTGATCGATTGCAGACTGAACCGCTGTCCAGAGAGGTCCTGAGGTGGGGGCGGCGGAATCCATTAGAAGGAAGACACAGAAGAACTCGAGGAGGAGCGAAGTGTCAGAGAGGGGAATGACGCAGGCGTCGTTGATAGAGAGGTCACCTGTCCTGAACCTGGTCCGGAGGTCTTTGATCTTCATCCTTCCTGGGACCGATCTTTTCCAACTCCTTGGCCAAGGGGTGTGGTTTCTCGCACCTTTAGGTAAATATAAATGCAACCTTTAGCTGTGCTGCTGTCTCTATCTTCTTCTTTCTAAGGAACCGTCATTGATCGAAAATTGATTATTATGGTTCATCCTTGATATACGATTAAGTATCATGTGGTTCTGTATTTTACTCTGCTAAAACTTTAGATAAACATTTTTAAAACTTCCTGACTCAGTGATTATTTCAGGATTATGACTTTAATTGAATGTCACTCATTTTAAGCTTCCCAATTATCAAAGGGTCCATTGGTAAGTCATTACTCTTCAATCAGAAAAGTAATTGGTAGCAGGGATATTGATAAAGAGTACAACTGACCCACCAGCGGAAATTGCTAGCGTAGTATGAATGAATGGGCCCAGGTGAGTATTCGGTGTATGAATGCTTGTTGCTAGTAACCCGCTGGATCAGTTTTCTGGTAGCAGAGGATGGTTGTACTTTGTTAATTGGGTAATGAGAATTTTATTTTTATAAACTAACATCCGTTTGTTCAAAAGTTTTGTTTTATGTTGTCCAGAATTCCCCGGGGAAAATTGAATAGCGGATGGTAAGTGGAAGCCATACTGCAGTGAGGTTATCTGTCAAGCAGAAATAGTACTGAAAAGTTAAGCAGGGCTATCAATACTTGTTAGGGACTTATGCGTGTGAGTAATAGCAAAGGAATACGCTGGTAAAAATTTGATGTTATATCACCTAGAATGGGGAACATTGAGGAAGTAGCAAGTATTTCTGAAGCTTATGTGAAGAGTAAACTGAAGGGTTTTACTCGTAGTGTATGTTTAGTAAACGGAAAAGTTTTACTAAAGTATGAGAGAAATGATCCTTTTCAATTTAGCGAAACTGACACGATAGCGAATGTTTTATGTTGTTACTGAATTTTAATAAGAAGTACAAAGAAAATAAAGCTTTGCGTACGATTTTGTAAAGGGAGGGTCAGCTGCCGGAGAGGAAGCTGACGTCACAAAACGCCGCGCTAGGATTGGTTGAAACAGCGGGCGTGGAAAGACTCTTGTAAAGGAGGGGTCAGTAGTCAGGAGTAATACTGACGTCACAGGTGTCACGCTGGGATTGGTTGAAACAGCAAGGGACAGAGAAGTGCAGATTGTAAAGGAGGGGTTGTCAGCCAAACGTCACTAAAAGGTCACGCTAGGTGGCCTATTAGGATGACGGGCGGACTTTCATCCGCCTGCCACCCTAGCGGTGCTGGGACCGGCCGCCAGTGGTGCGGCGGTCCCGCACCGGCGATTAGGATGCCACCGCCACCGTGGCAGTGGCATCCTCCATACCCAGCATTGTGGCGGGCGGTGCTTTCAGCACCACCAGCCGCAATGCCAGAGAGCAGATGTCAGTAGCATTTGCATGCACTAACGTGGCAGGCACCGCGCGGTGCCTGCCATGTTGTGCATGCAATGCAGGGGGTACCATAGGTACCCCCATGTGCACCACCCACCCCCAACTTCCTGGGGGCCTGCTATGAGCCCCCAATAGCAAAGACCACATGCCTTTCCGTGGCGGCAACGCCGCCACGGAAAGGCACATCCCCGCAGGTATCGTAATATGGATGGTGGTGTCTAACAGACACCGCCACCATATTAAAACCTTTTCCGCCCGGTCGACTTGTGGACCGGGCGGAAAAGCGGCGGATTCCCCATCCGCCGCGGTATCCCCGCCATACTAATATGGCGGGGGGAAATGGGTGGCGGGCGGTGAGAAATAGCAGGCGGATCGCCATATGCCATACGGGCGGTGGCAATCCGCCCGTTATCATAATGGGCCCCTAGGATTGGTTCAAAGACAAATGTTAGTTGGAATTTAATTGGTTGGTAGCATAGAAGTCGAAATCCTAGTGGATAGTGGAGAATATATGTGGAAACGGGATCCGACTTTAACGGGAACCCGTCCAGACAAGAGATTCTTAGGTTTTGTAGAATATAATTCGATACATAGATATTTACCCAAAATGTATGGAGAAAAGAGAAAAATTTCATTTCTACAGAAGGTTAAAAATTATTTTAAGAAAGATAAACCCATCAGAACTAGAGAAGGAATTATCATTCCACCAGCAAAACGCCCGCTTCATTCATGATGATGGAGAGAGGTTATCATACTTGCGTATGGTTAGAAAATTGGATAGAATATACCAAAAATGACGGAATATTAGCATTCCCAGAGAATGGTACTTTCAATGGGAGAATTCTTCAACATTTAAGATTGAGGATGAATGATTTAGAACCCAGACCAAGATTAACGCAATACGAAGCCTTAGAAGAATGGGAAACCGAGGCATTCGAACGTGACCGAGCAAGAAGCAGTAGGGGTTATCGGGGATTTTTTCCTAGATACCAAAATGAGTCAAGAGATGGTCAGATGAAGCAGTGGAGAAGAGCGATGCTTACAGAGGGTTTGTATCCAGTATTTATGACAGAAGAGTCATTAGGAGGCAAATGCACAGAAAAGACAAAACATTTGACAGGGCTTGGAGATTCTGAAGATGAATTTATGGAAGAAATATTAAAGAACCCGCCACCATATCAGGAAGGGACAAGTGGATGTACCCCAAGCGCACCACTGTTAAAAAACACCATTGGTACCGCAAGTATTGCACAATCCACCAGTTAATAGGGTACTTCAGGATAAAGAAAAGGAGGCTGTAGACAAAAACAGAGCAGAATTGATACAGAAAATAACACAGCTGAATGTACATCCTGATTCCCTGACCATACCTGTAACAATTGGTCCAGTGGTTCCTTTATATAGTGACAAAGTAAATTATCCGAAACCATTAGTGATGCCTACACCCGTAGAGATTCCCAAACCTGAAACTGTAATAATTGATGACCATATCAGTGATTGTGAATCTATGATATCCCTAATGGATTTACCAATTCGAGGATCTGTAAATAGCACTTCTAGAAGAATAACACCTGGTTGCTCCAAAGATGTAAATATAGTAACATCATCTGGAACTAAGAGTGCCACAGTAGTAACGCCAGAAGACTTAGAAAGATGGGCACAAGGATCAGACAGACAGAGTTCACCCCCAAAGATCATGGACATCTACAAATTAAAAGTCGAGTTAGAAGAAATGATAGCAGGAAATGTGGGAGTAGATCGTTTAAATACTTACGATGAAGAAGAGCTATTGTTTGTATGCAGAAGCATCACTAGAAATGTAAAATTATTTCATGAGAAATTATCAGATTTGGCCTTACAGATGGGGATTGAAATAGGGAAGTCAAAAGTGTTACAGAAGCCCTATAGAGCAGATTTTTCTGACAAAGATTTAGAAAATATGAATGCCTCTGGCCGAAAAACTACAAGTAAAAGAATTAATGTCAGTATTACAGAAATGGGGAGATCTAGATAAATGGAAAACTAGATGGACAAAGAAAAAGGAAGAGGCACTGTACAGTAGAACAACTTCTGAATATTTATTGAAAGAAACAGGGAAAGCAGATCAGATGTACCCGATGCGAGAAGTACCTGGAGGAGGTTATGTACATGTCCCATGGAGTAGACAGGATATTTTGTCATTTACGAATGATTTCCCAAAGTTGAGAGAGAAGCCAATTGAATGGTACAAGCAGGTTGAGAGGGTTGTGAAAGTGTCAAAAGTATTGTTAAAGGACTTGGATGGTTTGTTCGACATAGTGGTACCTGCTGATTTGTGGACAGATTGTAAGATTACGGTTGACTGGCCGAGTGAAGAGTATCCTAGAGATCCAAAGACAGGTGCTCCATCAAGTGATGTGATGAAAAAGTATCAGCAGGTGATAACTTACCTGAAAGGGAAAATACCACCGAAAGAAACGGATTGGGTGAAAATAGACAGGACTACCCAAGAAGCAAGTGAATCAGTACATGCCTATTATGAGCGCCTATTGCAGGTATTCAAACAGTATAGTGGATTTGAGGACATTGGAGATAAAAACATGAGTCAGTTTGTTTAGCGATTTGTTTATGGTTTAAAGCCAGAGATTTGTCAGATGATTAAACAGCACATGTTGTGCTGGCAAGGGAAACCCATAGATGAAATTTTGAAATATGCAAAATATTGTGGAGACGACATTGAGGATAGGCACAAGAAACTGCAAGAGAAAGTGATGTGGGCTCAGGTGAAAATGGCTGAGCGACAGGGAATTAATTTGGATAATCCAACTGATAATCAGGGAAAAGATTCTGGAACAAATGGTGACACAGGAAATGGTGGTAAAGTGAGAGGACGAATGAGTAGAGAAGAGGCTAAAAAGAAATTTCCTTGTCATGGATGTGGAAAGTTGGGGCATTGGAAGGATGAATGTAAAAAGATTCGAAATAATAATGGCCCAAATCATAATTTAAATCCACAAACGCAGAATGACTCACAGCAGGGTTTAAATCCTCAGAGTCAGTTGCCACCTGCTCCTATACAGGGTAATGTAAGCAGAGCAAAGCATGGTACAGACGTCGGATATCAAGGAGGAAGTGGTAAGAATGATTTTGTAACTTCACAGTTTCTTTTACAGGATGATTTTTATCAATATAACCAATGACGGTGCCTAAGAGAGGGGGAGAAGGAGAGTGTGCTTGGCGCATCCTTGCCGGTAGACCAGTCAGGTCCATATGTTGAAGGGAAAGTAAGAGGTAGTGATGTCACTTTCCTTTTGGACACTGGTGCTACCCGTTCTACTGTGAGAACAGCAGACATCCCAGACCTTCCTCTCTCTGGAGAAGCTATCCAAGTTGTAGGTGTAGCTAATCGTAAAATTAAAACACCTCTTACCGAACCAATGGAAGTAAAAATTGGAAATTTTAGAGAAATGCATCAGTTTGTAGTGTGTGATTCCAGTCCAGTAAACTTACTGGGCCGAGATTTGTTGTGCAAAATGAACTGCACAATTTTCTGCACACCAGATGGTGTTGCAGTTCAGACCCCGGATGAAGATCATGTATACAAAATTATTATTGCAAAACAAGGTACAGAAGTAGATGAGATGTTTTCTTTGATAACAGAAGACAAGTTACCTGAAGAATTAAGAACTACAGTAAATTCCATGGTATGGGATTTCACCGGGAAAGAAGTAGGACTTATGGCCAAAATAGACCCAGTAAAAATCACTGTAAAGGAAGGTGCAATTTTCCCAAATACCAGACAGTACAAAATGAGTGCAGAAGTAAAAGCAGGAGTTGTTGAGGAAATCAACAGAATGGTAAAACAAGGCATTATGAAAGAAGTTATGAGTAGCCCTTGTAATTCACCAATCATGGGTTTGAAGAAGCCTAGTGGAAAGTATAGGATTGTTCAGGATTTACGCAAAATTAATAAGATTGTGGTACCTTGTTGTCCTATAGTGCCAAATCCTACAGTAATCCTATACCAGATCCCCTGGAGTGCAGAATGGTTTACTGTGATTGATTTATGCCAAGCATTCTTTTCAATACCATTGCACCCAGATAGCCAGTATCTCTTTTCATTTAAATTCGAGAACAAAGTCTATGTATGGAATCGTGTTCCTCAGGGGTACACGGAAAGTCCTTCCATCTTTAATCAAATATTGAAAAAGTGCTTAGAGAAGCTAGTGATGCCAGGAAGCTCAATATTAGTGCAGTATATAGACGATCTGCTAGTGGCATCTAACACCAGAGAGGATTGTGTTGTCGACTCCATTGCATTATTAAATCACTTGGCTGAAGAAGGACATAAAGTGTCGCCTGAAAAATTGCAGTTTTGTACAACAGCAGTTAAGTATTTAGGACACCAAATTGAGAGGGGAAAAAGAAGGATAACCTCTGAAAGAGTAAAATTAATCAAGAGAATGCAAATGCCTGTAACCCAAAGAGAAGTGAGAATGTTCCTTGGAATAGTGGGATATTGTCGACAGTGCATAGTAGGGTTTTCGCTGCTAGCAAAGCCAGTGATTCAAATGACGAAAAAGAAGGCAAAGGACCCAGTTGAGTGGGATGATGAGAGCGTAGGAGCTTTTGTAAAATTGAGAAGTGCTTTGTGTGAAGCACCTGCCCTAGGTATGCCTGATTATACAAGAGGATTCGCGTTATTCTGTCATGTGAGAGAAAATTGTGCACTTTCAGTCCTAACTCAGAGAAATGGTTTGGACAGACGTCCTATAGCATATTTTTCTGCTACATTGGACCCAGTGGCAGCAGCGTTGCCAGGTTGCTTAAAAGCAGTAGCTGCTACATGTTTGAGCATTGAACAAAGTGAATCAATTGTAATGCGACATCCTGTAAAAGTGTTTGTCCCACACTCAGTTGTGATTCTGTTGACAAGAACCAGAACTCAGCATCTTACTCCTAGTCAGCTGACTAAATATGAGAGAATAATCTTAGGTGCTGAAAATGTGACTATCGTCAGGTGCACAATTGTAAACCCTGCTACATTACTACCAGATCCGTATCATGAGGAAGTCAAAGATGATGAAGAGGAACATGATTGTTTACAAGTCACAGAATTGTGCACCAAACCGCGTCCTGATATACAGGAACTACCTCTCAGGAATCCAGACAGGGAGCTGTTTGTGGATGGTTCATGCCAAAGGCACGAAGATGGCAAATTAAGTGCAGCATATGCTGTATGTGAATTAACTGGAATAGTCGAAGCATCCTATTTACCAGGGGTCAAATCTGCACAAGTAGCTGAATTAATTGCTTTGATTAAAGCTTGCAAAATTGGGAAGAATCGGAAAGTAACCATATTTACGGACAGTCAATATGGGTACGGGGTTGTGCATGACTTTGGCCAACTGTGGATGCAGAGGGATTACATGACTTCTTCAGGATCCCCAATCAAAAATGGACAGTTTGTAAAAGAATTACTAGAAGCAATACAATCACCAAAAGAATTGGCTGTCGTGAAATGTGCCGCACACCAGTCAGGAGATGACTTGGTGGTAGTCGGTAACAGATATGCAGATCTGGTGGCTCAACACTGTGCCAAAAACAGGTTGTCAGTAAATAAAAAGGTTGAAAGGATGGGAATCAGCTGCCAACTTATGCTATATGCACCACCTGAAACATGGAATGATGTGAAAAGACTGCAAGATGTTGCTGACGAGAGTGAAAGAGATGCTTGGATAAAAATAGGACGTTCTCGAAGAGCAGACGACGATGTATGGGTTTATGCCGACGGCAGACCAGTCATGCCCGACTGTCTGATTTCACAAATGGCCAGAATGTATCATGGAGACACACATGTAGGGAGAGATGCCATGATTAGACTCTTCAGGCAAAGTTGGTATAATCCAAAGTTTAGGGCTGCAGCAGAGAGTCTATGCCAAAGGTGTTTAACTTGTCAAATGAATAATCCAGGAAGAAAAACAGTAATTGGTTTGGGAAAAATTGGAAAAGCTGAGGGTCCCTTTGTGAGATTACAGCTAGATTTCATACAGTTACCACCATGTAGAGGACTGAAATATGTACTTGTCATAGTGTGTCTGTTTTCAAGGTGGGTGGAGGCGTACCCTACCAG
This sequence comes from Calotriton arnoldi, assembly GCA_963921515.1. Taxonomy (NCBI): domain Eukaryota; kingdom Metazoa; phylum Chordata; class Amphibia; order Caudata; family Salamandridae; genus Calotriton; species Calotriton arnoldi. Next base: position 977,643 of record CAWUFW010002412.1, read on the forward strand.
AAGGAATGACAATATTACAGTCGCAAAGCTGTTGCTACGAGAACTCATTCCTAGGTTCGGTTTCCCAGTAACTTTGGAATCAGATAGAGGAAGTCACTTCAACAACGATGTGATCAGAATAATCTATGAAGCATTCCAAATTGAGCAGAAATTGCACTGTGCGTATCGCCCAAAGGCTTCTGGAATTGTTGAACAAATGAATGGCACAATAAAATCAAGACTGGCAAAAATGTGTGCATCAACATCGTTAGATTGGCCAGATGCATTTCCACTTGTTTTAATGGGACTCAGAAACATTCCTGATAGAAATACCGGATTGAGTCCGCACGAAATAATCATGGGAAGAGCAATGAGACAAGTACATGTACCTACAAGTAAACTGCTGAACATAACTGATGATATGGTTCTGGATTATTGCAAAGGATTGGCTGACCTAGTGCGTTCTGTCTCTCACCAGGTTGGAGAAGAACCAGTTTCCAGACAGCCTGAGCAAGAGCATGATCTGAACCCTGGAGACTGGGTGGTTGTGAAGCATCACACCAGAGAAACGTGTTTATCACCCAGGTGGGGCGAACCTTGTCAGGTTATACTAGTCACGAACACAGCAGTGAAATGTGCAGGATTGCCTAACTGGATTCATGTAAGTCACACCAAAAGGGTACCAGAGCCTGAAGGACAAAATCCTCAGACAGCATCAATAACTGAGGAAGCTGAAGGTTGGCCAGCTGAAGAATCCCAGGTGAGAGATTCAAGAGAAGCTGAAGAAGAACAACCGAGCACAAGTCAGGACTGGATACCAGTGGTTGACATACCGGAAGTTTACAACAGAACAAGAAGCTGATCAAAATTAGAAGAAATTAGGGAAGACCAGATAGGTGAAGAAGAAGCAGCTCAGGATGAGGAAAATGAAACAATAAGAGAACCTGAGCAGGACCAGATAGGGAGAGGAAATTGGGCTCAAATCGACAACGAAACAACAAAATTTGAGCAGGGACAGACAGGTTTAGAAGAACACGGTCAGGCTGCAGAAGTACAACGTGCAATAAGCCCTGATCAGAACAAGTTAGATTTAGGAAAATACATTCAAGAAGAAGAAGATCACGAGAACATCAAGCATGAAGACGTAAATCCTGAACAAGGTCAGTTGCTAGAAACTCACATTGGAGCAATTGAAGAAAAACCAATAAGACCTGAAAAAGAACAAATAGAAGAAGAAACTGAGAACGAAGAAAAACAAACTGTGCCACAACTTGAAAATAAAAGAATTTCTGAAGAAGAAATAAGAAGTGAAGAGACAGTGCAAACAAAGAAGGTCAGAAAAGGTGATCATTGGCCTAGTATCATTAAAAGAGTGAAATACCATAAAGAAACCAGAAGTGAAGATCCAGAACAAGAAAATGAAGTAAAAAGCCTAACTGGACAAACAAGTGGAACTGAAAAACGAAAAAGCAAAAGACTGAAACTTGTGAACAATAAATTTAAAGGTCTTAATTGGACTTATATAATCCTTGAAGACTACGAGAGTTCAGAGTCAAGTGAAAGTGGTGACGAAGAAACAAGTGCGGAACTGACTTATGAGAGAGAAATAAAACCACCTTGATAAAGATTAAGTCTTGAAAGAAAAGATAAGAAGAGAAATCTTCCTTGTCAAAATGCCTGACGACAGAGTTTCTGGGAGACCGAAACTGAAATGTTGTAAAAGATGCTGTGCTATATGCATATGTAGTCTGGTAGTGGTGCTTATAGGATGGTTAGTTGTGATCGTAGCAATTCCTTACCTTCTGATAATGGATAAAAAGATTAACAAAGAAACGAAGGGAAGGGTAGATAACTTGAGAAATAATAGAGTAGAATTAAAGGCAGAAGATGAACCAGAGTTTCATCATGAGGTAACAGATAACGACACTAGTTTGAATGTTTTCACAAAATTATTGTTTCAATATGTAGATACCATGGAAGTTAGTAATTGTTATGTCTGTATGAAGTTACCCGAATCAGTAGCGGAAGGATTAACATATCATCATTTACCATTAACTTATGGTATATCATGTAGTGTATTAACTAGTTTATTTTATAGAACAGGGAGACTTCAGTATTATTATTCAGATATAGATGTGATATTTTCTGAGGTTCCGATTCGAAAGAATATGAATCCAGTGCTTAGTAGTCAAGATGCACAGTTCATGGGAGAATTTTTCTTAACAATGAAATCGATAGATATAACACATGCACATAGAAGCACTCTAACATGAAGAGGAAAAGATATTTTTGAATTTAGTAGAAAATAGAAGACAAAATTTCCAAAAGAAAGCATCAGAGCATAAGGCTCATCTGCCACCTTGGGCTGAGAAAGAGGGTAGTTATACACCTGGCAATGCTCAAGCTGCTATGGCTCTGGATTTTGTAAAGACAGGGAAAATTTGTCTACATAGGTTAAAAAGTGAGTATAACAATATTTTCATCGGTACCAGTGAATGTGAACATAATTTCTTAATTCTTGGAGGTTGGGGACTAAAAGGAGGAACAGATTCAGTTTTTCCTGGAATCTATTATGTGTGTGGGAATAAGGCTTACTTTAGGCTTCCTGCACGGTGGTATGGAAGTTGTTATTTTGGAATAGTTTTTCCAAAAATATACCACGTAAAGAGGAACACTGGGAGCAATGAAAATAATAGTGAAATAACACGTAGTAAAAGAGCTAGTTTTTCGGAAATTGTAGGTGATATATTTGGTGCATTGATACCTTCAGTGGGAATAATTCTGAACTCAAGGAAAATATGTAAATTATCTACAGTGGTTGATCGCTTATCAACGGACACTGCTGGAGGATTTCTAATGATTAATGCGGAGATGGTTGCGATTAGATCAATGGTTATGCAAAATCGACTTGCTCTTGATATAATATTGGCAAAAGAGGGCGGAGTCTGTAAATTATTGAAAACGAAACATTGTTGCACGTACATACCTGACAAAAGTGCAGAAATTGGAACGTATATACAGAATATAACAAAACTTGAGAATGAACTAAAACCACTGGAAGTTGATAGTGTATGGGAAGGATTGACGAATAGTATAGCGTCAATTGGTACCTGGTTTGCTAATGTAGGGAAAGGACTTATAGGTCAAATATTAGTACCCTTAGCAGGGATAGCAATAATAGTACTGTCAATAATAATATGGTGCAAATGTTGTAGAAGGAATGAGACGTATAAAGTGACAGGAAAAGGAAAGAAACGAAAATTTGATGAAATTGAACTAGAAGATCTGAAAAGTGAATTATACAAGAAACTGAAAGGAGATGATAAAAATAGAAAGTGTAAAAATGAAGCTGAGACAATTTTATGCTAAAAGTTGGCATCTGGTTGTGGGTAGTATTTTGATGGTACCGTAGAAAGGTTGAAGCGTCAATTAACTCCAACTCTCGGACGCACTGCGTGATCCAAAGTGTGCAACAAAATTACACCAAATTCATCCAGATTTTTATCCATTTATTCCTTTTGTCAAAAGTTCGTTACTTTTCATCTATATTTTGATGGCTCAGAAACGCCATCAGAGAGGGAATTGATGGAGCAAGAACTCAAAATGAGACTTGCTCGTAAGCAATCCTCTCACAGTATTAATTTATTAAACTTTGTAATGTCTCTATTAACAAATGCACACATGAACACTATACGAGTGAAGCTTGCCTATGTGTTTAAAACTAATAAGTAACGCTTGTCTAAATCTAAAATGGCCGCTAAGCGCGGAATTTCATTGCGCATGTGTCAACCATATCACATGGTATGACGTCTTTCTTTGCTTGGAGGGAAATCTTTGCTAATAAAAGTCAAAGAAGAAAATATTAAAATCACAAATAAATGTTTTCACTGTATACCCACTTTGTCTACTCTATTTCCATTTATTTATAAATCTATCCCGCATTAATAGCATTAGAATACCACAGTTTTAATTGCAGCATATGCGCAAGCTTTAGCACTTGAAAACATTAAGCAGCCATTTTAATACACAATGCGCAGAAGCAAAGATTTCCCTCCAAGCAAAGAAAGACGTCATACCACGTGATATGGTTGACACTTGCGCAATGAAATTCCCGCGCTTAGCGGCCATTTTAGATTTAGACAAGCGTTACTTATTAGTTTTAAACACATAGGCAAGCTTCACTCGTATAGTGTTCATGTGTGCATTTGTTAATAGAGACATTACAAAGTTTAATAAATTAATACTGTGAGAGGATTGCTTACGAGCAAGTCTCATTTTGAGTTCTTGCTCCAAGGTCGCAAAGCCTGGTTCACAAGTTCATCTGAAATGTACCTGAAGTCGAAACAAATGTATACAAAATGTATTACGGAATCAATGGGAAACGGGTGGGAAATAAAGCAAATGTATTAATTGTGATGGGCGGTATTTTAAAACAATGGGCTTAAAGAAATTGAACTAAATTGACATGGTGTGAGGATCAACCCCCTGTCCCCGTCCAATCAGAAGTAGTGGGCCCATAATTTGGAAACATTAATGGGAGGTACCTGGGTGTAGAAGGGTATAATAGATATAGAATTAGCTAATTAGTTAGCTCAGAGAACAGGCATTTGGCATTAGGACGCACAAGCTCAGACGGTTCGAGATCAGGGTTTGGTGCTCGACGAGCTGATCGATTGCAGACTGAACCGCTGTCCAGAGAGGTCCTGAGGTGGGGGCGGCGGAATCCATTAGAAGGAAGTCACGGAAGAACTCGAGGAGGAGCGAAGTGTCAGAGAGGGGAACGACGCAGGCGTCGTTGATAGAGAGGTCACCTGTCCTGAACCTGGTCCGTAGGTCTTTGATCTTCATCCTTCCTGGGACCGATCTTTTCCAACTCCTTGGCCAAGGGGTTTGGTTTCTCGCACCTTTAGGTAAATATAAATGCAACCTTTAGCTGTGCTGCTGTCTCTATCTTCTTCTTTCTAAGGAACCGTCATTGATCGAAAATTGATTATTATGCTTCATCCTTGATATACGATTAAGTATCATGTGGTTCTGTATTTTACTCTGCTAAAACTTTAGATAAACATTTTTAAAACTTCCTGACAGTGATTATTTCAGGATTATGACTTTAATTGAATGTCACTCATTTTAAACTTCCCAATTATCAAAGGGTCCATTGGTAAGTCATTACTCTTCAATCAGAAAAGTAATTGGTAGCAGGGATATTGATAAAGAGTACAACTGACCCACCTGCGGAAATTGCTAGCGTAGTATGAATGAATGGGCCCAGGTGAGTATTCGGTGTATGAATGCTTGTTGCTAGTAACCCGCTGGATCAGTTTTCTGGTAGCAGAGGATGGTTTCGATCCATCGACCTCTGGGTTAAGGGCCCAGCACGCTTCCGCTGCCTGCCACAGTGTAGGTAATTGCTTGCTAAATATTTCAATTTCTTTCAGCGAAGAACTTTATCTCAGCCATAGGACCACAAGAAATATGCTTTGTGATGTGTGTGCATGTGTGCATACATATACATTTACTATCCCTGTCTATATAGTCTTTGATGCTCAATATGGCCTGCCATAGGTTTAACAAAACTGTAGAGATGTACACTTGGGGCCATATGTATGAAGCCAATTTGCGATCGCAAACGCCGAAATTCGCAGAATTTCAGCGTTTGCGATCGCAAATTAGCAGTGTGCAATGTATCACACTGAAACCCCCTCGCAAAATAAGGAATCGCAAATTTTGCGATTCCCTATTTTGCGATTGCATTTAAGGAATCGCTAATTGCGATTCCTTAAATGCAATGTAAGAAGCACCCAAGTTGTGCGAATTGTGCTTAAGGAATCGCAAATTACCACCAACTTCAAGTTGGTGGTAACTTGCGATTTCACTTAAAAATGCACTATTTTGCATTTTTTAAAGTGCCATGTGGCGCACATACATGCCCTTAGGGCACGTATGTGTGCCACATGTGCACACATTCACATTTCAGGGTGCAACAGGGTGTCCTTTTGACACCCTGGCACCCTTGAAATTGCATTCTCAATTTGCGATTCTCTAATTGCTAATCGCAAATTGAGAATGTCTTCCCATTCATTCCTATGGGCCTCTAGGCCCATAGGAATGAATGGGGAGGTATTCCTTAATTGCGAATCGCAATTTGCGATTCACAATTAAGGAATATGTAGGATTCGCAAAATGTATTGCAAATCCTACATACATAGCATTTTGCGATTCTCAAATAGCGATTCGCAAAAAATCGCTATTTGAGAATCGCAAAAGGACATTTTGATACATATGGCCCATGATGTGTAAACCTTTTTGTTGAACTCAGTGAGCTAAGTCTGAGTTTACATCACGTTATCAATATTTGGACAATACACATCTGTATTTGATGCCCAACTCACCAGAATCTTTTATAACCTTTAAAATAACAACTCGACGGAATCCTATAACAGATGGAAAAATTCACCTTAAATTCAACTCTATAAAGATAGAATCATTCCTCCTGATCTATGTCCTAAATAAATCCAATGGACATACATGATCAAAAGTTCTAAAAGTTGCAAACATCCCATCCAAAACAGTCTTCTCAGCAAAATCACTGGAAATTTTAGCCTTTTCACTTGCAGGTTTTGTTGGGCATCCATATGCCAGAAACGTTTTTTGAAACATGGGCACAGATTTACCAAGGTGTCACGCAAAGCAGCACAGCAGTGACAGCACCCAAAGTTTCTGCACTGCTCTGCGTTGCGTGATGGGTAGAGAGCAGGCGAGCTCCATATCTACAGAGATATGGCACTCTTCTCATCTATCCCTAGTGCTGGGGCAGAATTCTGATGCAGAGCGCAACACACACACCTTTGTGCCATAGTGCAAGGGTGTAAGCATGAGTCTAGTATAAGGTTTGTCCACGAAGGGTGTCCTTCCCATACAAAATACTATGACTAGACAACTTTTAAAACTTTTCCTTCTTTGCATGTGTACTGTATAGTGCAGCACACATTTAAAGCCGTAAAAGAAAGGAGAAATTAAACCATTTTTCCTTATAACGCCTCCTTTTTAGCAGCATTATTTTTTGGTGCAAAACCATGTCTACTAGTGTTAGTAGATAGGGTTTAGCATCAAAAACGCAGCCCTTGACGCTAAGTTACGCAAAGCAGTGTTTTGTTCACGTTTGCCTTAATTTTCCTTACAAACCAACGCAAATTTGATGCAAAACCTTTGTAAATCTTGGCCTCGGTTTTAAACTGTTCAACACATGCATCTTATTGGTCGTTTGGTGCACCTATGCAAACTTTGGGCCTAATTTATATTTCGGCATATGGGTTACTTCATCACACCGTTGACGGACATCCCATCTGCTGAAATCAAATCCCATAGCAAATAATGGCATTTAGATTTTGGTGGATGGGATATCCGTCACCGTTGTGATGGAGTAACCCGTCAGCCGAAATCTAAATCATGCCCTATATATATGTTTTTAGCTCATTCAGGGCTCTGTGGTAAAATACTCACAATAATATTTGATTGCCCCTAGACATATTCTGAAACACATGGATATTTTTTTCACTTTTTAACAAATTTGTTCAATATTTTCTTGTATTTCTTAAATTGACAAACATCAATTTTATAACGCTAACCAAAGTAATGTTATCCTGAATTTCTGAAGTCGAGGCACACTAAACATTTGTGGGATTTCGTAGGACGTATGGCCAGCAAAAACCTCAAAAAAGGTGATATAAATATAAGTGTAACAGTAATATGATCTGGAATTAGCCGGCGCAGAGTGCAGGCAACTGTATCTAGCCCTCAAGGGTACCCGGAGTCATGCTCAAGAGCTGGATTACAAGTGTAGGAGACTGCAACACTAGTATGAATGCCAGGGAGGAGACACACTAACAAAAATTTGATTCCAGTAAGTCATAGAAATTCTAAGGTGAGGGGAACCAAGAAGGGGAAACAACAGCAAATGTGAGGGGTCGAGTAGTCCTAGTGTGAACTGACATTTAAGTGAAGGAGTCGTAACAACCACAGTTGGTATTGATTGGTATTGATTTGCATCTGCAAAGTGTAGGCCTTTATACTATCTCTGCCTCTACTTACCCTGAAGTGCTACTGCTATGTCTGATCTTTGTGTGGATCTTGCAGCTCAACTTATGGGGTTGACTTTGTAAGTATTTGCCCTTTCTATGCCTGTCTAGATTTTCCATTGACCTGCTCTCCATATTCTCCAAATATTAAGGTTTCTGGGTCATCTCTTAGCTTCCTTGTCTGGTGACCTGCCACTTCAATTTGCTGATTACCTGTCCACATTGACGAGGCAATTTTGACATTTTTAGCAGGAACTTCCATAATGCTACAGCATTTATTTGGCCTTTTTCCTAGGAGAAAATATAAGGTGCTCTGGTGGGTAAATATCTTCTTTCTTCTGGGTCTGGTCATTGTCAGGACACTTGGTATGCATAGTTACAGTCAGGGTCCTGTGTCTCCTCTGCACAGAATGAAGCCTCCCCCAGTAGAGTCTTTGTAGCTATGTAGCCTTTATCCTGCTGTTTCTTTGGAATAAACTCAGGGCGCTAGGGAGACCTACCACAGAAATATACCATATTTTCCTTTTACATTTTTTTTTTTATTAGCATTTCTCATAAGATAGCAAAATAATAAATAAAAACGAAGAGATAGCCACCATCATTATTTGAAATCTCTATCAAATAAACATAAATAAATACATTTGACACAATTTCTATATTCATATGAGCACTAGGTCTAGGAGACTTGGACCAGGAAGACAAAACTAAAAAAACATTAAGGGCCTAATTTATAATTTGGTGGACGGAACAATCTCTGTTGGCTTGGGGGAGGCCTTGATGTCCACCAGGGCGAGAATACTCCACCTGCCAAATTTAGAAGTCACAATTCTGAAAATGCCACTTTTAGAGAGTTATGATTACCAACGGGTTGGGCCTGTTTTTTGTTAGTAAGGTTAGGCCACTGTAAATTCAAACACAAAGAAATTTATCTTTACTGACACCAGTTAACAAATCATTTGATTCATCATAATGGTCACAAAACTAAATTTAGCATGGCCACTTTTTTATTTCACCTCATATTTTTCATCTAAATTTCTTAACAGTTTTTTAATACAACATGTCATAGACTTTGGAACCCATTCCAATTGTAAAACGCAAACAATTTTTCAAGCCACCAAATAGTGTCAGTAAAGGTAAATTTCTTTGTGTTTGACTTTTAGAAAGTTGGCATTTTCTTGTCCCAACTATTTGGGGCCCACAGCCTGGATCCTGGGTCACATAACCAGATGTAGCTAGCAGTTGGCCTTTGTGTAGTACTCCCAGACAGTGAGACAAAGGGGAAAATGTGTTGGCAAGATGGGCAATCTCTGTCAGGATGAGGGCAAGAAGCTGTCACCTACCACACTTGCACATCACAAAGACTCTACCTCAGCACACTCACAAAGGGCTTAATACTAGTCTTTTGTGCCCCCAGACAAGTGGGATCAGGGCAGGGAGGAAGGACATTCCAGACACCACTGTAGGGGGAGGGCTCCAGAAGCTTCTCCGACTGAAAAGGGCGCACTAGATATGATTGTTGGACCCTCGGACTCAACTCTTCAGTACACATCTGGACCTGTGGAAGACTCAGAAGAAGGACTGTGGGATGCTCTGCTGCAAGTAGGACTGCTACTCTGCTGATCTGCTACCTGAGTGAAAAGGATTGGACCTGCATCTTGAACCCAGGACCACCAGAGTGACTCCAAGGACTAGTTGGCTGGCCTCCTGATCAGAGCTTCAGGAACAGAAAGGCTCCAACCACCTTGAACCATGCACTCAGACTTCTCCCTGCTCTGAGTCCTTCCCCCAGGGTAACCCCAGTCCTGGACCCTTGGAAGTTGGCCTGAAGTTGCGCTGCCAGCCCATCTGTGGTCCCAGCAGAACTGACGCAGCACACAACAATGACTCGCAGCACCACATCGGAACCGCCACTGCACACGGCATCCCCAATGCAGGACCTTGGAGTTCATTGGAACCGACTCTGCACAATGCATTCCCAAACCATGTTCAAGGCAGGACCTCACATCGCAGCCCAGCAGCTCCCCAGAACCGCTATTGCGCAACACATCCTCGATGTAGGGCCTTGCATCTCAGCCCTGCAGCTCCTCATTACCACCATGCACAATCCTCAACACAAGAACTCGCATCGCAGCCCCACAGCCTGTGGAACCTCCGTTTTGCAACGCATTCTGGCAGCGGGACATCGCAACGCTCCACAACCAGGATTAAAGGTACTCTGTTCAGCGGGCCTGATTCGGTCCCTGTCTCCGGCCCACACTCCATCACGGTAGGCTTGAACTTGTAACTTTGTCCTGGTCCGGTGTGACCAGAAAACCACAGTTGGCACTTTATGCTTTTAAGCAATATTTTTTCCTTAACCTTTAAAATTGCATCTCTCCAGGTCTACTAATTAGATTTTTGTCATTTTGGTGTCAAATAATTTATTAAAATAGACTCTATTTTTCTAAATTAATGTGGGATTTGTCTTGTGTTGTGTTTTCACTTTATTACTATTTGAAGTGCTGCATAAATACTTTACACATTGCCTCTAAGTTAAGCCTGGCTGCTTTGTGCGATGATAACATAGGGTTAATCACAGGTTAATTTAGGGTTTGCTTGTGTTTCACCCTGACAAGGACTGTGATTGCTGCTTGAGTAGATTTCCCCCTTCCAGCCAGTAACACAGTTTCTTACAATCTGCCTCTGACGGCCCTTGCTCCCTACGGCCGTCAGAGGGGTTTAATCATGCTGAGTAGACTCCCCTTTGTTTAAATCAAAGGTCTGACCGCATATAAATCTGACGAGCAGACTGCAGTCTTAGCGTTATGTATACTCCGTCGCAAAAGCGATGGAGTATTCATACCACCAAGATCTAAAGCAGGTTTGAAGTCTTTCACCACTTAGTGGAGAGATGGATATACAACCGGCTGCTCTAAACATGTCAACTGGTTATGAATCACCACAAAATAAAGGCCATGTGCTATGGGAGATGCATGTATATGCAGATACTCCTATTTATTTGTCCCAGCTCAGGGTATATAACATAGGGCATATAACAGTTGCAAGACACAATAATGAGCGCAGTATGGTGTAACAAAATCTATTCATCACGGTCTGAAAGTCTATGGGGTATATTCACAAGAACGTGTGATAACTACCGCAAGAGTAGCGTAACGCAACTTTCAATATCGCAGCCTATCTCGGGAAAATAACCCCATGTCAACGTGGAATTCACAACAAGGCGGTAGCATGCGAAAGTCACCAGATAACGCGTCAAATGTGAGCGTGAAAAACAACACCACGCCGAAAAAATGCAAAACGTGAACGCGAGAAATCATGCGATGAGGCCAATCGCGGTACAAAAAGTAGCGAAAAGTAGCCACAGGCCTGCAAATCCCATGCGTCTGGCGGGAAATTGCACCATAAAAACCACAGAAAGAACACACCAGAAACAAGCCAAAGCACGTACAACATGGATGCACCCTGACCCAGCGCAGAGGGCAACGTTAACCCCACAGACCACCAGCAAGGAACAACTGGGCCGGGGCAGGCCTAGGAGAAAAGGGAGAGGAAGACGGGGTGCAGACTGCAGGAAAACAAGACCAGCGTCACGGAGGTGACAGAACACTACCAGCAACTGACCCACAAGCAGACCACCTGGAATGCAGTCGGAGTGCCCAGGAGGCCAATCCAGGAGGCCTAGAGGGGCCAGCAGGACGTGACAACCTAAACCAGGTACAAACCCGCTGCCAACAGGAAGGCAGCAACGGCGACAGGAGGTGGCAGTCCAGCGCCACAGGAGGAGCTGGAGGAAACCCAGGCCACAGTCATCAGTGTGGAGATGGTGCAAGGAGTAGGGAGTACGGACACAGCTCGAGAGGACCTGACACAACAACAACAGGGTGAGGATCCAACAGGGACTGGGGGGACGGGGGTGATGGGCACAATGGCACACATGCACAATGAGGTGTAGCACACTGCACACCCACAATTACCCAAGGACATGTCCCCCATCCCCGTGGCACACTGCAGCACACACACATAGCAATCACAGCACATACCATGACAATGTGGCACAAAGTGCAACACCCACACTGCAGAACAGGGGACACAACTAGGTCTGCCCATGTGCAAAAACAGGCCAATCACATTTGACAGAGCAGGGAACTGTGAGATGCATATGTACGGGTACAACCTCACAACAGTCATGTAGTCCAAATGTCCACTGTCCCCCCTCAAATTGCCAGCACCGCCCAAACAGCCACAATGTACATTGTCACACAGTCTGCATGTCTACAAGAACAATGCACCAACATAAATGCCAACACAATGTCAACATGCAGATCCCCTTCACATTGCAGAGGGAGAAACAACACCTCCAGCAGGTCAGAACAGACAACCCATCAGTGATACCCGAGACGAACACCACACCCCTGACACCAACGCCCTACAACAGCCCATGGACATCCCACACAACCCACCACCAGGACCAGGGCAGACAAGCTACTCAGAGGAGAACCCAGCCCCTGCAACAGACCACACAGCATGAAGCACCCGCAATCACGGCTGCCTCACAACACTTCACCTACCCACACATGGCACCCCAATGCCAGGTGGCAGAACACCAAAAGGAGGTGGCCCAACAGGTGCGGGTGTTGCCGAACCCATGGAATGCGAACTAGAACACATACGTGGGTGTCCACTACCCTTCAGGGACCGCCTACACCCCACAAAGGAGACCCACACTTCCATAGAGACACATGCAGATGCACATACCCAGTACAGAACCACGCCCAGGGGCACGCACATATCAGTCACACACCCACGTTGGACCTGCGTACGATGGCACAGTCCACTCCCCTTATGAATTGAGTGGGTGATGACAAAGCTACATGTCCAGGTTCTAGCCCGCTGCCTGCGGTGACATGTCTGCGTCCGCTGTACACAGCACAATGTAATGTCGTAGGGCCCAGGGCCCCCATGCATACAACAAGACCACAGGGACACATGCACATATCATGTTGAACTGGCTACGGGCACGTGCGCCCAGCCCCTTTATTGGCAGGGCCACATGTACAGTGACACCTGTGCTGGATGTGTGTGGGGTGAGTATAAGCCAGCCCGCATGGAGTGCTTGGTGCTGGCAACAACCTGAACAGTGGACACCAGTGTAATGGAAACAGAAAACACCAGCATAACAGAGTCAACTGCAGAGCAACATGGAGGGATCCGGAGTAAGGACAGAGGTCACCCAATATTCAGTCAGGAGGTTCCGTGAGTTGCAGTGCACTGAGGTAGGGGCACTAGAGAAGAGCGAGCTCATGTGAGGAAATTGCTAGGATTGTGTCCCTTCGGGTTAGTCCTGATGCAGATGCAGTGGGGTGTGTTACACCTGCATCAACTTCCTCATCAATGTCCCAGGTCTCCCACACTGCCTGAGGTGACAGTTGTGTCCGCAGTCCACAGCGCAATACCCAGAAATAGATCCAGGTGTGTAGCTTGACTAACACCGCCAGTCTGCATTCCTGCCTTGGGGCTGTTGCCTCCTGCCCTCCCATTGTCTGTGCCTTCTCCCGTCCGCACACTTGACACATCTTCCTCATCATAGTCCCAGGTCTTCCCCACTGCATGAGGTGACATTGCTGCGCAACCTCACAACAGCACAAAACTCAATCAGTAACGGACAATGGCTTGCGGTGCACTGAGTCACTGGCACCTGGAGTGCTGAGCAGGGTATCAGGCCGATGATGGCATCCACGACAGGTCTGAGCAACTCCGTAGGTCTGTCAGGACCACAGTTTCGCCTCTGGCAGATGGCGGTTGGAGGTGGTCCTTGTGGTGGTGGCGTGTGCCTCCTGCGGTGATGCGACGTCCGGGCCGGTCAAGACTCAATGCTATGTGTGGGCCCTGGTGGCCCGCAGTTGAGGCCGGAGGATGCGGACAGCGCAGGGCCACAGACACATGGCGTTGATGACCCCAAGACCATAGCTACAGAGGCCATTCAATGCCTCAGAAGAAGGGGTCCCAGGACTGAGCAGCACAGAGTTAGTGGCCCCGGATGCACTGCGGCCGGCACAGGCACCCAGCCACGGGACAGTGACTTGCGGTGCAGTCAGATGGGCCATGCGACCTGAGCGGGTCCCCATCAATGTCCGAGGTGTATGTTGCGGAGGGTTTCGGGGGACAGTGGAAGGTGTCCTCCAGGGCATGATGCGGAAGGTCTGATGTTATCTGGAAGCAGCAAATGGAGGAGTGGAAAGCGCAACCCTCATTTTCACCAACAATTCGGTATCAGCTACATGAGGATGAAAACTAGCCCCTAGTCCATAGACTCAAACGCCACCAATGTGCGACCAGTGAGTGTCCATGAATGTCGGGGAACACACTTAGTGGCACAGGTGCTGAGAGGGGATCCAGTCTGCGATGATGCCGGTACACAGATGTGAACTCCAACATTGCCAAATCAAGACTCTGTGACCTACTGGACTGCAGTGTAGGCCAGAGGCAGCGGTCAGCAGTGGCCCACAGCCACGTGTTGTTGGCTAGCGAGGCACAGAGTTAGTGACACAGTGGCAGTTGTCGGTAGTGTTCAATCACCTCCGTAACGATGATCCTGTTCCCTCCGGACTGCAACGCGTCATCCTGTTACGGCTCTCCGTGCGTGCGAAGAAATGTATTCTGCCTTTTGAATTACCAATGTTCAGTTCCAAATCTGTGATCCCACTCATGCGCAGCGTAGGCCGAAGGCAGTAGTCCGCGTAGGCCCACAGACACGTGTGGTTGTGATGCCATGCACAGACTTGTTGCCACCGCATCGAAGGGTGTATAGTGAATTGTTCTCTGCCTTCAATAATGTTCACTGCCATGGTGTAATCAAGACTCAGTTCCAAATGTGTGACCTACCTGACCGTGGTGTAGGCCTGAGGCACCAGTCAGCAAGGCCCATTCACCGAGTGTCGCCGGCATAGGTTGGATGGCCCCACCGGCCTGCGTAGTTCAGGTTCAGTGGCACCAGGTGTAGCCGGCTGGCGTTGAACAGGGTTAGTGGCACCATGTGTAGCCGGCTGGCGTTGAACAGGGTTAGTGGCACCACGTGTAGCCGGCTGGCGTTGAACAGGGTTAGTGGCACCACATGTAGCCGGCTGGCGTTGAACAGGGTTAGTGGCACCACGTGTCACAAGATGCCCATATGGAACTATGCCTCACTGATCGGGGGGATCTGGTGCTGTGGCCCCTGGCCCGGATTTGGGGTCACTGCCATTCATGACTCAGGACACAGTTTCACATATGGGACCTACTGGCCCGAAGAGTAGGCCTAAGGCGGCAGTGGAGTACGTCAATGAGAAAGGAATAAAGCGGGCCTGTGTCGTGGAGGCTGTGATGGTCTGAGGTGGCTGCCAAGGTCACGGGCCTCAGGCTTGGAGCTTGCACCGGCCCATGGTGGGCCCTCCTTGACACACGCCGGTGTCGGCAGGTGATCAGTGTGGCCTGGCTGCGCAGGGGTGGGCCTGACGGGTTCGTGGTCCAGCGTGCCGGGGTCCGGCAGGCGCACAGCATCGCAGGCAACTCCGCTCACGGGGACGGCGTCGGCCTCGTGGCGGGGTGGGAGGCGCCGCCCTGGCAGAGACGTGGGTCTTTCCGGAAGGGGACCATGCCCAGGCCTACATGCTTTTTATTCACACCCCTACGCTGGTGTGGCGTACGCCGGGCCATCCCACTCAGGTGACGCTTAGGGGGGGGCGTAACAGACAACATTTCCGCAAGGTCCCCCACTGGCTGGGGTGACATGGTGGCGTCCACTGTCCACTACACTCCATACACCAGTGGTGTATGTCGCCATGGATAGGGGTGTGTTCTGAATACTGCGGTGAGTCCAGCACATCTCCGCCACCCATGGCATTGTGTACTTTACCAATCATGGTTCTACTTCATCCTTCACACATGCCTGGTTGCCACCTCTCCACACATTTGGCTATAATGTGGCTGTGGTGCCATGCCGTTGCTGGCTCATGTTCAGGGCTTGCCCATGTGAACATTGTAAGTTGTTCTGTCGTGTTTGGTGGGTGGGCATGTTGTTGTGCCTGTTGTATGTGATTTTGTGACGTGTGCATTGCCAGAGTTGTGAGTTGCATGGTTGTGGAGTTGAGGTGTGTGGGGTGTTCATTTGGATATTGCCAAGGGGCTGTGCATTTCCCTTGTTGCTATCCTGGGAACGCTGGTTGATGATGGACTGTCGGAGGATGAAGATATCATGCACACTGGCTGTGTATTTGAAGGCGACATTGTTGGGGGTTCCACGGTGTTCTGTTGTTGCCTGCACATTGATGTGAGACGTGTGCTTCCTGTTGCGGTGATTGTGTGCTGTGTCACCAGGGGGCACAGGTAGTACATGTGTGCTGTGTATTGCCCCCAACACGTGCGTGCATCCTGCTTTGGCGTATGGTCCTTGCTTGGTATCCAGCGAATCCTGCGCATTGTGTTGTACGTATGGGGACTGGGGTGCTAGGGGGATGGTGATGTCCTGGACAGGTGTGGGGGACTTGGATGTGGCTGGCTGTGAGACTCCTCCGACTCTGGTGGGTGTTGGTTGGGGGGTACCAGGGGCCAACAGGTGCAGCCAAGCCAGCAGCTTTGTGTGGGGTGGGATGTTGGTTTTTCCGCTGTGTTGGTGCCGTAGGCCTGTTAGGCGATGATGGTCAGGATGTGTTGGATGTTTGTCACTTTCAGCCTGTAGTGGACGGTGACATTGTCAGATGTTGGGTCTGTGAGGCTGGTAAGCATCCTGGGGGTCCGCTGTCTTTGTCTGCGCTGCGTCTGTGGTGGTCCGTGGGGGGGGGGTGTTCCGGGTGCGGGTTGGGGTCCTGGGGTGGTGGAGGTGGGTGTTGTGGCCCTCTTGGGTGTCCGGGCCGCATGATGAGTGGCTCCATGGCATCTGTTGCCCTTCGGTTGTGGCCCTGGTCTGTGCTCCTTTTTGTGGTGCTGGCTGCCGTCCGACTTTACACCAGGTCAGAGCAGGTGTGAATTTCCTGGTGCTAACACGCCTTATCGCCTGTTTGTGTTCTTATCGCCGATGTAGCTGGTCGTTGTGAATGTTGAGGTGTGATGTTGTCTCGACTTTTGTCACGGGAACGCCTACTCTGCATCTCATTAGCGATATTTGCCGGGGTCCTCTGTGGCGATGTTTTTTGCGGCTGCTATCGCGGGTAAACTGGTGCTGTGGGGTGTTCACACCAGCTTGTGAATGGGGAGGTAAATTTATCACAACTTTGGCTGCGATAAGGTGCCGTTAATTCGGCGATGGCTCCATGTGAATATGCCCCTATGTTGTCTAATTGTATTATCTTTTATCCTATGATGAAGGTATCCCATATTGTCTCAAAGAGGTGTTGTTGGTCTAGCAAGCATCATGTCACTCATTTGCGAATTGGTAGGGACACCAAATCTTTAAGCCAATCATCACGTGGGAAACTCAAAGCTTCCTCCTTTACAGATAGACATATTAGTTATAGCTAGTGACATATCTGTCTATCTCTTTCAGTGATAAGTAACACCCGATCTCCTAAATGTGTTGTGCATATTGTGAGTAATGAGAAATGAGCCAGGGCAAGACCAATTGCGTTTTTCATGGCGGACAATATTTTCTGCTGTAATGGGTGCAGATTGAGACGAGACCATACTAGATGTACAATGGGAGGGCCCTCTGAACCCTCTGGGCCTGTTCATCTTCAGAAATTTGAATCAAGGCTCAAGTTCACCCACTCAAGGTTTTGTGAGGAACAGTAGTGCATGTGATAACTTGAAAAAGAAAAACTTTAGTCTTACATCACGCAATCCTCTACTGTATGTTTCCAGTGAAAGGACCATTCATCGTAAGTTTATTCTTTGTAAAGCAGGTTTTGCTGATTGTCTTTTAAGAACTTTCTTTCTGGTTTAGAGTGAATTTTTGCAATCAGATTACCATAAAGACCTGACATGATACCCCTGAAAATATATAATCTCTATTGAATCTGTGTAGACTCCTAAATGCTAAAAGACATTTTATACAGCTTGGTCAACAGCTTGAGGTTTCTATAATTGTGAGAAAGTCATTCTTTTTGCCCTGATCACTCCCTTGTTTTGACTGATAGTGGTGGTAACGGACTCTGACTGCGCCCCGAGCTCTACTAACCAGGCTCAGTGCTCTGATAATGTAGATGGTATTTAGGTCTCATTACAATTTGTTCTGATAAGCTACCTGTAAGTTCCTAGTATATGCTAGGGGCATGTAGGTTTAGAGGCTCAGCAGCTTTGAAGCACTTAAGTCTGCACTACTGTGTTGACTACTGTCATTTTGAAAGTCAGCCCTGATTTGCAAGCTGCTTTTAAATTGAAATTACATGCAAATTCAATTTTGGATTTAAAGATACTTCCAAAGTATTAAACTACCGTATTTTTATATAGAAGTCATCCCTCAGGTCAACCCCAGGTGCCCTTAGGGTAGGGTGCCATGTTAAAATAAGCAGGGCCATTTTAAAAGATGTTTTATGTGCCCTGGTGAGGAAAAAACTACCAATTTAATTTTTCCCAACTGTAGCACTTTTATCTCTATAGGCTAACATGGGAATACTCTAATACACTGTATCTATTGACTGAAGTGAGCTAAAATAATATTTCAAGGACTTAAAAGATTGGTAATGTAAATCCAACAACTTGCAACTGTTGAATTTATCATAACTAATACAGAAAATAAGTTCTAGAACTTTCTTTTCCGTGATCCAAAATCTAGCCCTTTAGCACCTCTCCTGATTGGCCAGCCCTTAACAGGCTTAGCCAAACTGCTTTGATGAGGTGACAAGTGGCCTGCACAGAGACAGAGGTTATCTGATGGGGGGAGCTCTGCAGCTGCAGAGACCAGGCCAGAATGGGGCTGGGTAAATCATACTGGGTTTCAAAGAGAGCAGGACAGTAATTAATGTTAGCCAGGCCTACCCCCTTTTCCTGTAGCCCTAACCAAATGGCAGCCCTGGGAATTAAATTTGCAGGAGGACTGGAAAGGGAGTGTTAAGGAAAATGAGCCACACAAGTAGGTTGGCATAGCCAGCTGATGCTCTTACTTTTAAAGTGCAATGCTTGTAGGACAAGAATATTATTACACTTTGGAGGAAGCTGTCATGCTTTTGGGTGGTACCCGGTACCCCATTGGTCAGGGGTGCCCCCTGCTTGTTGCCCCAGAACATTAGATAAATATGTGAGCGCTGCATAGCAACTCAGATCTGCTGCTTGACACTACAAGAAGAAGAAGGACTGCCCTGATGGAATTCTAGTGTACACCCCAAAGGAGAAGAAGGACTGCACCTGCTGCACACTTGGAACAACAGCCCTGAAGACATTGCCTTGCTTCAAAAAGGATTAAGGAGTGGACTCTCTGAAAGCAACAGGTAACAGAGCTAACCTTCACTATCTCCCCCAAGAAGTCCCCAGCCTGGAGTGCGTCCAGTGGATTTGACCAAGTGCATTGTGAAACTGTAGTCCCAAATTCTGAGGAGCAATGCAGAGAGTCTGGAACCATAAAATTGTGTTGTGGACACTTTAAACTCAGCGGCGCGCCAAAGGCGCACCTAAGGCAAGCCCGTCTGCGCCCGTCCGCGCCAGACCGCTGCCAGCTGCCAGGACCTTTGCTTCTTCCTTATATTTTCCTGCGTTCCTCCGTCCAATCCGGTGAGTCACCATAATGGCTGTGTACAAATATTCGAGTCAGGATTTAAAAGACCTAAATTATCCCCATCTTAGACATTCAGTAGCACTAGGAGACACAACTACCAGCAGGGTGCGAGGGGTATCATGTTTTAACAAATTAGCTCCATTGAGCAGAACCCAAACATCATGTAACGTGAACCACACCAAAATTCCAAAATCATTAAAAGCAATATATTTCAATGCGCGCCCTATTCCTGAACACGCCGTTGAAATATGGAGCCTCATGGATATTGAATTACCAGACATCTGTTTTGTTACGGAAACCTGGTTACATGAGATGCCTCCACAGATGTGGTTACTGCCTTTCCACCACAATACAACATATTAAGAGTGGACAGAACTAAGAATAGAGGAGGAGGTCTACTCATAGCCACTATCCCTGGCGTGAATATCACCTCCTTAAAAACCACGAGTATTGACAAATTGGATTTATGTATTTTTAGAATGGAGGGTCCGTTTGGAGGTGTATGGAGAGGAGCATTAGTATACAGACCTCCTGGCCCCAAAAACGATTTCCCAGACAAGTTACTTGAGATAATCGCTCCGCATGTATTGGCCTCTGATCTTTTCCTATTAATAGGAGATTTTAACTATCATGCTGAAATACTACAGGACCCGGACACAGACCAGCTAATCACAAATATGAGCACTTTGGGACTAGCCCAACTGGTAATAGGGCCCACTCATACCGCTGGTCACACGCTCAACCTACTGTTTACAAATTCTACAGAGGTTAAGGTGGAGCCTCCATCCCCATTATTATGGTCAGATCATGACCTACTAAAATTTATTATTCCAGGTCACATCATCAAAACTGACCACAGGAACGAACCAATCTGGCGAAGGTCATGGCGTAAAGTTACCTTACCTCTCTTTGCAACTTATTTTAGTTCCACCCAATATAGCCAAAATGTCAACATCGATCAGGCAGCAGCTTCCTTTGAGAGAACAATAACTGATGCACTAGACAAAATTGCCCCTCTTACAAGGGTAAAAATTAAATCTAGAGCCGCTCCTTGGTTCACGGAGCAACTGAAGTCAACAAAGCTCTCCTGTAGGACAGCGGAGCGGAAATGGAGAAGAAGTAAAGATCCGACAGACCGTGAAACATATAAATGTATCCACCGCAATTATATGGAGAACATTAGACAAACAAAAAAACTATTTCTCCTAAATCGGATCGAGAAGGCGGCAAACTCCAACAAGGAGCTTTATCAAATCTTAAAAGAATTTACAACGCCACCTGTTCTGACACAAGTCTCCATTTCACAAGACTGGACCGACTCTCTCTCTAAATTCTTTGACGATAAAATCGTTGCAATCCATAACTCCTTTCCACCCCAAGACAACACCAACGTCTCAGAAAATCCTCCCATGACATCTTCAGGCCCTCCTCATATTCTGGACGAATTCTTCCAGTGTAACTCAGAAGAAGTGACCAAAGTCATGCAAAAAATAAAATCTGGTTCACCTACAGACCCCGTGCCACCGAGATTCCTTCCAATTATTGACCCAGCGTTGCTAGATAGCCTCACCGACCTATTTAATAGGTCACTGTCACAATCCGAGGTACCAAAGATATGGAAAACCGCCAGAGTCAGGCCAATACTAAAAAAATCCACCGCAGACCCTAAACTCCCTTCTAATTATCGTCCAATCTCACTGCTCCCTCATTTTGGGAAAATGCTCGAGTCGCTGGTCAATCAACAGCTCGTTGTCCATCTTGAGAGCCAGGGATTACTAGACCCCTCACAATCAGGTTTCATGGCCGCCCATAGCACTGAAATAGCTCTGGTGGAAGTAACTGATAACATCAGGTTGGCATTGGACAGAGGGCAGTCATCTATTCTCGTCCTGCTAGATCTATCAGCAGCTTTTGACACCATCTCCCACAGCATTCTTGAACTTCGGCTCTGGGAGATTGGTGTCAGGGGGAAGGCCCTACAGTGGCTCAGGAGCTATTTAACTGACCGAGCTACGACAGTACAGGTGGGAAACACCGTCTCTTGTAGTAGATCAGTTAGGATGGGAGTGCCGCAGGGCTCTATTTTGAGCCCAACACTTTTTAATATATGCGTGACCCCATTGGCCAAGGTGATCAAATCCTACGGCTTTGATGTTGTGTCATATGCCGATGACACTCAGATCTTGATCACTCTTGGCCCAGATCCAATGGAAACAAAGTCACGTTTTAAAGATTGCATGTCCCATATTGACAGGTGGATGAGCACAAATCACCTTCAATTAAATGGAGGTAAAACCGAGATCATGCTCTTTGGCAAGGCTCATGAACATTGGTCACATGATTGGTGGCCTCCAAACCTCGGCCCTTGTCCAACCCCAACACAGACGGTACGGAATTTAGGATTCCAAATGGACAATAAATTATCAATGAAAAATCAGATCAATAAGATAATTAGTTCCTGTTTTGGTATCATGCGTAATCTACGCAAAGTTTTTAAATGGATTCCGATGGAGGCCAGAAAACCTTTAGTCCAGGGATTGATTATCAACCGTATGGACTATGGAAATGCTCTGTTGGCATCAATAAATGAAGATCTTCTTTCAAGGCTTCAGATTCTGCAAAATACTGCAGCCAGGCTAGTACTCAATCTTCCACCAAGATCCCCGTCGGCACCCAACCTGAGACTCTTACATTCGTTGCCTGTCAGAAAACGAATACGTTTTAAGATTCTCTGCTTAACGCACAAAAATATGTACAGAAGAGGTCCGGGCTATTGGGCCAAAAAGTTAAGTTGGTACCAACCTTGCAGAACTCTGAGATCCAGCAACGAATCACTTCTCACACCTCTCAGAATTCGTACTACCAAAAACGGAGGGAGATCTTTCTCCTTCCTTGCTCCGGCTTTTTGGAACAAACTGCCCCCACACCTACGCATCATCACTAACCACAACTGTTTTCGCAGGAAGTTAAAGACATGGCTGTTTGACATCTAATTACATCCAACTAAGCTGATCTTTCGAGTGTCCGCAAGCGCCATGAGACTTTCGAGTGATTTGTGCGCTTAACAAATAGTCCATGATTTGATTTGATTTGATTAAACCTTCAAGAGGATCTTCAGGAAGACGTTCCAGACGTTTGGAGGGGTTGGTGTCAACTTTTGGAGAAGGCTCCAGAATGTGACCGACCTGACGTTGAGAGTCAAGCTGACTACCTCGCACTGTGACCCGGCCTGGTTTCAGGTTCGTCCTGCTGAAAGCTCCGGAGCTCAAGGCTTCCAGGAGTTGACCGGGGGCTCCCTCTGAACCAAGCCGACGAAGCGGATGTGAATCCGGCCTGCTGGAGAGGCACGCTCGACAGTGAGAGAAAATCCTCCAGAAATGATTCTAAGTGTGACTCTTGACTGGGGCCTCCCACTTAGTGGATCTGACCAGGGCTCCATCAAGCGCAACTATGTGTCCTAAATTGGCGCTATATGTTTTTAAGCACTAGAAAGTGTTTATTCTTTGCAAATTCATATCTCAGGTTCCCTATACTGGATTCTTGTCTTTTGGTGTCATTTTAATCATAACAATATTTCCAATTTGCATAAATTGTTTGCAGATTTTTATTTTGTGTTGTGTTTTACTTACTTAATGTATTGCTGTTTTTAAATGCTTCACACACCTGTCTCCTAAATTAATCCTGCCTGCTCGTTGACAGCTACCAAGGGTTGAGTAAGGGAATAATTTATTGAACCCTTGTCTGGACCTTATATTGCGCTGGTAGCCTTATTGCTAGTGGTAGGTGCATACTTACCCCTACTAATAATCCACCTTCCCACAATAATGCATAATTAATTTAAATCATTGTACAGGAAATACACTACACAGTTCTAAACCTTTTATAGTTAAAAAGACTAGACCGCTAACAAAAAGTGCATCCAAGGGTGATGCGCTCTAACAGGTGGGACACCACTCGACTCAGGAACACCTCTGTAAAACCAGTAGAGGTAGTCAGAAAAATATATAAAAAGAGCAAACTGTAACAACAAATTAAAACACTTAAAACCACAGATTGAATGCCCTATCTCACCCTCCCCCGTTATGGCTGCGCGGTTGTGTTTGCATCGGTCTTTTATAGTCCGAAAGACTAGACCGGTAACAAAAATGGTGGCCGAGGGTGAAGCGCTCTAAAGGATCAAGCCCTCTTTCACTGTTCGACATAACCTGCATGTCGTATTCTCAGTTTTCCTAAGCCACTGTAGAGTATAATCAAAAAAGGGGAGGTTCTCAAACCAGAGGTTCTTAAATTTGTGTTTTCACCAAAAATTGAGCATGCCTGCCCCAAAGCATGCTTAAAATTTAGGATATTATAGGTTTCCATCGACATCCATGCATGATTTTGCTTTGACATGCTGTCTTGTCCTTCATCAGTGAAAGTTTTTTCATCAGTGTTTAATGTTTTTTTTTTTAAAAAGGCATACATGCATGGCAGGTCCCAGAGAGGCTTTATTTTAGAAATATGCAGATTGATTTCCAGGTAAGTTCTAGTGGTTTTCCAAGCCATTTCTTTTTTTGTCCACAAAAATTGATTACTTTATTTTATAGCAGTACAAACAGTATAGTGCATGCAAACAATCAATTATGTTTCTTGTTTAATCCAATGCAGTTTCTATGTGAACCACTATGGTTGATTTAGACCAATATGCTTCGTATTCAAGTTACCTCAAATTTGGCCTGTTTGGCAGCTCCTACATTTCAACATATCTGGAACACAATAAATTAAATCGTACTTATCATAGCATTACGGATGCATTCAACTATTTTATTTACTAAAGCTAAACTCTGAAAAAAAACACAACCAGTAAATAACTCCTGAAATTAATACCATAAATATGTTTTTCTTTCTGTTTACTACCACTTGTTTTTAAACGTTGGCCACATAGGTGCCTCTCTCTACAGGTGATGGAGCAAATGAGTGTGTTTGAAGAATAGTTCAACGGAGTGGGTGGTATTAGTAAGAGGAGTATAGACTTGGTGCATGCTCCTATTTCTTCCATAGGTGTAAATGCTATTGTTGGCTTTGTTGGGAGGCATTACTGACAAACTTCATCTGCATCATGGTCACCACATTGCAGTGAGCACTAATTTTACTACCACTTTATTGTGGGGTATTACATCGTATTGTAAGAATTATAATGTATTGTCTAATTTAGCTTTTAAAGTCCATGCTTCTGATAAGGATATTTCAGGCTATTTCGGAAAATAAAAAGTAATTTAAATACATGAAAATGAATACTTTTAAAAATAAAAGAGGTGGCTTTTGAGGACTCCCCTATTTTTATTTATGTATTTAAAATTATAAATATTTATACTTTAAATATATATTTAAAGGATAGAGTTAGATTAAATTTAAATATATTTTATTTAAATTATCTATAGATTAATACAATATTTTTAAAGGTTAGTTTATTAAATTACATCTAAATGAATTGAATTTAGTTTTGGTGTGGTTATTACATTCATGTACATTAATTAAAATATTTAAAGCTAAGTCTTAAGTTATTAAATTAATTGAAATATACATACACAAGGGTTACTTTATGGATAGTAAAAATAGTTACCAAAATGGAAAAGTAATTAAGAATAATACATTTTGAAAATAAAACTTGATGTAGGATAGGGTCAGTGAAGACGTGATCAAGGCAAAACTTGCCTTAGCGATGAGGTGGTAGCAGATGTGGTGGCAGTGATATTGTTACAGATTGACATTGTGGTAATCAATGTAGTAACATACCACACTTGTAATCAATGTGGGAGTCAGGTTGCTCTGTGTGGATAGGGAATGTCTGGTGTGTGTTTCTGAATGGCCAGGTGAGCAGTTGGCAATGTAAGAAGCCTGCCTGGGTCAGAAAATTCTGTAAATCGATGAGAGGGTGCTGAAGAATGTAGGGGCATATTTACAAGAGCTTATCACCACAGGAACGTCACTTTTTATGACCTTCACCTTATTACTAAGCGTGAAAGGGGCGGGCAGTGAGTGTTGCGATTGGTGTTCCGCCGCAACACCCAGTGCTTTTTACGCTGCCCCCTATGTACAAGGGTGGCGTAAATATGGGGCAGCGCCAAAAATAAGACCAGGGAAAACCTGGTCTTAACCTGGTGAAACGAGGCAAAATGATTAATTTCTCCTCGTTTTTGCTGTTTCTATGAGTGCTGCAGCAAATCTCCATTAGTGATTGTTCATGTACAGGAAGGTGTCCCTTCCTGCACATTAACAATCATTAAAAAATGACGAGTTGCAACTTCTATATGTGCTGCATTCTGCAGCACACATAGAAGTTACAATTCGCCTTTACTGATTGTTTATGTGCAGGAAGGAACGCAGGCACCCTTGCACTATGGTTCAAGGGTGCCTTTATTGGCGCTATGCAGCTGAATTTAGCGCCAGGCTAGGGAAAACGCAGGGGTGCGCCGTATTATTGTAAATACAGCAAATCCCTGCATTTTCAGAATGGCGGAGCACGGCGTTAGCAATTTTGGCTTAATGCTGCGCTCTGCCATTCTCTTGTAAATATGCCCCGTAGTCTACTCAATAAAGCTAGTGCTCAGCAACTAAAGATTTGTATCGGGGGAGGCAATCCCAAAGGTTAGTGTTCTTCAACAAAAAGATTTTTTCTGTGGTGTTTTGGCAATCAACAACATCATTGGGGTGTGTTAGATACAGAACAGTGCTATTGTGGTATTTTATTAACACATCTATTGTGTTCTCAGAGACCTGCTATTCCATATTGTAGACTGGACTTTGATTTAGAAAGGGAGATATTGTTGTGACTTGGAATTATGCCATCCTTTGGGATTCTGGTCTACGCTACAGAGGAATTCCTTGCTAGAAAGCCCTATGGTGCATTTCCATCTTAATACTCAGCTGATAGGCCATAGAGAATTTGATGCTATCTTCTGTATTGAACATAACTGGTCTGCAAATATTATACCACGTGACTTTGGAGCCTTCTTTCCACTGAAGGCCTTATTTAGAGTTTGACGAATGTTGGATATCTGTCAAAAAGCAGCAGATGTCCTGTTGAACCTATTTAAAGTGCATAGAGGCCCCATACGCTCTAGATATGGCAGGCGGTACAACTGCTACTTTTTAGTGGATGTTTCCCATGTACCAAATGCTAAATAATGTCCTTTATTGTTAAATACTGTACCATTAACCCATTCTAACCAGAGCACACACTCACATCTACGTGCAGCTACAAAGGGCTAATATTTTCAGAAGTCACTAAACTTTCTTTTGAGATGACAGGAATATGTATAATACAAGGGTGCGAGGTAAAGTACTACAAAGGGGGGAACATACGAGACAACTGGTCTGCCCAGTGTCACACAATGCATAACTCAATCATGTGGGGTAAGCCAGGATAACAGCTAAACAACCATGGGTGAAGCTGTTAGGTCGGCTTTTATTGTGCCAATGCTGTTTGTCACTTTAAAGCCTGTCCTATTAGTTTTAACAAAGCTGAGGAAAAAGAAGCAAAAAGTATTGCATCCTGTATTGAATCGTTCTAGGAGATTCAGATTTAGATTTGAAAGTGGCAAACAGCATGAGTGGGTGTATAACAGTGCCTCATGCATTACTTTACTCCTACTGTAGACAAAAAAAACCTTTGACTGTCTCCAATGCACTACTCTATGTCTCATCCTATACCTCTCTCCATATATCCTCTACCTCCAATCTCCGACTCAGCCCAAACCTCATTCTACTACTATGATCTCCAAAAGCATATATGACGTTACAACGCATGCAATTACAATGCATGCTTTTACATCGCAGTCTTTACATCGCAACTACCATTACATTGCATGATTTTACAACGCATGCCATTACAACGCATTTTTAAAACCTACCATTGCAACGCATTCCATTACAACGCATACCATTACAACGCATACCATTAAAATGCATAATACTTTTAGGGCAACAGTAGGGTAAGTGTTGGATAGTGTAGGGGTAAAAACTACTATTCCCACTCCAGTGAGTGCAACAGTAGAGTAAGTGTTGGATAGTGTAGGGGTAAAAATTACTCAGGGGCCGATTCCGATCTCGGTCGGAGGCGCACCCAATACCATTCGGTCGGGAAAAAAGCCATGCGAAAGCCTGTTTCCCGACCGATCCGTACAGTACACCGAACGAGCAAGTACGATGCGCACAACAGCAAAAAATCCGGCCGAGCCGTACTCACCCAAACCAGGTCCTGTTCTCCGACCGAGGCGAATCCGGAAACGCCGAATCGAGTCGCACGGAAGGAAAAATGCAGCCCCGTCCGGCCGGACAAGTACGATGCGCTTTCCGTTCGCTCCGAACCCGCCGCTACGCACGGCACGTCAAAGCATCCGGGAGAGGCGCACATAAGCTCCGATTCGCGCCACAACACGATCCACGGCTCCGAGACGAACACGGCACCGACGAGGACGACGCGAAGCGACGAGGACGAGGCGAAGCGACGAGGACGACGCCAAGCAACGAGAAGGACGAACGACACGAACCAACCATGAATCCCTTCGTCCCGATCATACCAATATTCTACATTTACTACCGGAACAGGCACGGACGCGTACGGCGCAGAAGGTAAGCCAGACACCAACCACAAAACACATACAACACGTACACGACACATCACACACATACACGGGGATGCTGAATATACTTACACCAGCAACAGCAGCACCATAGGGGCGGGATGCCCATCACCAATGCCACATATGCACACAGGGGCCTGAATGCGCACCACCACCCCTACCCAGGGGGGCTGGATGCCTACCACCACTACCACCCTCACCCAGGGGGCAGGATGCCTACCACTACTACCACCCTCACCCAGGGGGGCTGGATGCCTACCACTACTACCACCCTCACCCAGGGGGCTGGATGCCTACCACTACTACCACCCTTAGCCAGGGGGCTGGATGCCTACCACTACTACCACCCTCACCCAGGGGGCTGGATGCCTACCACTACTACCACCCTTAGCCAGGGGCTGGATGCCTACCACTACTACCACCCTTAGCCAGGGGGCTGGATGCCTACCACTACTACCACCCTTAGCCAGGGGGCTGGATGCCTACCACTACTACCACCCTTAGCCAGGGGGCTGGATGCCTACCACTACTACCACCCTCACCCAGGGGGGCTGGATGCCTACCACCACTACCACCCTCACCCAGGGGGGCAGGATGCCTACCACTACTACTACCCTTAGCCAGGGGGGCTGGATGCCTACCACTACTACCACCCTTAGCCAGGGGGGCTGGATGCCTACCACTACTACCACCCTCACCCAGGGGGGCTGGATGCCTACCACTACTACCACCCTTAGCCAGGGGGCTGGATGCCTACCACTACTACCACCCTTAGCCAGGGGGCTGGATGCCTACCACTACTACCACCCTTAGCCAGGGGGGCTGGATGCCTACCACTACTACCACCCTCACCCAGGGGGGCTGGATGCCTACCACCACTACCACCCTCACCCAGGGGGCAGGATGCCTACCACTACTACCACCCTTAGCCAGGGGGGCTGGATGCCTACCACTACTACCACCCTTAGCCAGGGGGGCTGGATGCCTACCACTACTACCACCCCCACTCATAGGATGGACAATGCATGACACAACCAGCACACCACAACCTAGGGAATGCAAGATAAAGACATCCCCCACCACCATGACAAGCGTGTGTAGGCTGTGTCAAATGCCTACAACACCAAACATGACTTTGAACATACAATGTGACCCCCTAGCACATGTGCCACACATATATGTGTGTGGCACCCACAATGCAAGCAGCCCATGACCATTGTGGCAATGGGGCCTAAACCCCCATCATCACAGTGACCAAAAGGCAAGTGTGGGGTCCATAGCTGAAGCACATTTTGACCATTGTGGCAATGGGGTCTAAACCCCCATCATCACAGTGACCAAAAGGCAAGTGTGGGGTCCATAGCTAAAGCACATTTTGACCATTGTGGCAATGGGGTCTAAACCCCCATCATCACAGTGACCAAAAGGCAAGTGTGGGGTCCATAGCTGAAGCACATTTTGACCATTGTGGCAATGGGGTCTAAACCCCCATCATCACAGTGACCAAAAGGGAAGTGTGGGGTCCATAGCTGAAGCATATTTTGACCATTGTGGCAATGGGGTCTAAACCCCCATCATCACAGTGACCAAAAGGGAAGTGTGGGGTCCATAGCTGAAGCACATTTTGACCATTGTGGCAATGGGGTCTACACCCCCATCATCACAGTGACCAAAAGGTAAGTGTTGACAAAGAAAGAGCTGCAACTGCCAAACTGCATGGATCATTCCTGGTCACAGAACCAAAAACTCATCTGTGGCAAAGTAGTGTATGTGTCCCATTGCAACATAAATTGGGTGAGCCAAATACTGCAGTGCAAATGAGACATTCCTTTGGCCATGTGCAGACAAACAACACCCATGGGGGCTGACACCGTCAACATTCATCAATGACACAATGACAGTAGTGACCATCAGAATGCAGAACCACATATTTGCACCAATGGGCACACAAATGCAGATATCCTGTGGAGACAGCAGATGTGAGGTGAACAGATACCATACCATGGCAGCAATGGGACACACAAACCATGATCACTGTGCTGACCGATGACCTAGGAGTCCCAGGGACAGCAGGGGAAACACACCAAACAACATACAGCCAATGGCACACCCAAGATATGCCAATGCAGTGGTGCAGATGCACAAACACAAACAGGCAGACCAACACTGTCATCATACACAGCAGGTGAGGGGGGTGCCAGTGTCCCCAGGTAACCACACAACACATGAGGAGAGCTGAATACCAATCATACAGATGTGCATACACTGCCACACTAAGGTAACTCATGGATCCAAATCCCCTATGTGGGCAAGCAGGCATTGTCAGATGAGAGGGAGAACAAAACACACATGTCACACAGGCACGTAGGAACAACAACTGACACAGCAAGACACAGACACACCACAGCACCACCCCCAGGGCCCCCACAATGTGGTGACCCTTGGCTGCATAAAAATCCCACTCTGATGACAAAGCTGAATGTGGTTCACACTGTGAACCACAGTCATGTGTCCTGAGCAACAAACTACCATCACACCGACACAAGCACAAATCAATCAGCATGGCCAGTAAGCCAAGGCCAACATGGAGGCAGGGGTCTAGCTGGGCAACAACTCCCATCTGCACACACTCAAGACCACACCCTCGACCTCCAACAATGTGCAGCAGTGAAGTACACATGCACTGGTGACATTGCACATGCACCCATGACTATTCCAGGGTGGTGGGTGGGAACCAAGGTGCAGAAACACATCACACATGGCCACTCAACAAGACTCCTGAATGTCTGACACACTGCACACTACGCTGTACATGGACATGACGGCGATACCACACCAACCAATGGGATCCCAGCCACAGTCACACACCAATGAAGAAGCCAAGGTCACCCACAAAGAACACACATAGACAACAACCAACATCGCAGCCCGGACCCTGAGGAGTGCCAGCAGTCACACACACAACGTGTCACAATAACTTAAAGATAACACGAACTGAAAATCACATGACAGGGGCAAACAACAAGTGCCAAGGGGAAACCTGACTGTGACCCATCTGCGTCTGCACACAAACTCAGCCCTGACAGCAAACACACCTATGGGTGACACCCTGATGACCAGTAATGTGCCATGCACCCACATCACAGAGAACACAGGGAGAAGACTTTGGGGGAACATAGCTCAAGTCAGCAAGCATCACAAACAGGTACAACACTAGGGATCACAGCATGCGCAGATAAATGGAAGTGAACACACAGACATGCACATACAACACACACCTTGGGCGCAGGCAATGTCACACGTGTACACACTGCCATGAGGGGACTCCACTCCTGTGTGAGGAAAGCTGTGCCATATGTTGCCTCAGTAGAGCCCCATCATGTCAGCTGAGCACTTGGTCACACAATCAACAATTAGCACCAAATGAGGGCTCCCGTCACATCAGCCTGGTCATGGATGTGCCAACGGAATCATCAGCACAGATCCAACACACTTGTATAGCAATGTTGCACTGACTACACGGATGAGTCCTTCCCCATTGATGCCCAAACCTGCATGTCCAGTGGAGATGGCAACACGGTCAGGGAAGTAGACAAATCCAACAATGGCAGGCACAACAGATGTGCAGGGGTGGAAGCCACAGATATGAAATTGCTAATGTAAGTAGGAAATCCCATTGCCAAATACTGAACACATGACACCCTCAGATGCTGCTATGGATGACATGGATACACCACATGATAGGACACATTCCCCATGGACCACATGGGTTCCTGCACAGTAACACTTCATAATCATGAGACCAGATATCACCATCACTGCAGCAAGGGCATGGTTAGCAGCACCAACAACATGTACATCTGAAGCATGAGCACTAGAGAAAAGAAAGTTGCTTTATTCAGCATATGTGTTGAATGAAAACGACGTCCAGAAAAAAGAGCAAAGGCCAATGGCCAGTCCATTGTCAAAGTTCAAACAGGGTGACACTGGCAGATGTCACCCTACGCATGCCTGCACAAAACCACTAGGAGGGGCAACCGGGGGGGCAGGCCAGGCACCGCAGGGACAGGATCAGGGCTCACCAGGGGGAGTCAGGGAAGGGGTGGTGGGTGCTGGAGAGCCACTGACAACTGCAGTGGAGGTGTCTGACATGGTGTGTGCCGGCACAACTGGGGGCATGACTCAGATGTCGTGGGTGCCGGCACAACTGCAGTGGACCCTGCAGATGGAGTGGACAGGTCCGCCACTGCAGTGCCCAAGTCAGACAGGGCGGTAGTGGACTCCACTGCAGTGCCTACCTCCAGGGGAGGAGAATGGGGAACAGGCAAGGTGGGTTGGACAGAGGGGGAGGACACCCTCACCACATCAGTGGCACAGACAAGCGCAGCGGGGGTGTGGTGCTGGGAGAGCAAGTGGCAGGGGGAGAAGGCCTGATCCTCTTGGGGATGGTATATCTGTGGGTGGGGGAACCTGGGGCAGGGTGTGGTGGGGGCACCTGTGCAGTGGGGGCCTGAGGGATGGAGGACGGAGACCTTGTGCCTGAGCTGCAGGGCGGTGGCGGGGTCTTGCTCTTAGGACTCCGGGGGACTTGCGGGTGGGGGCCTCAGTCCGTCTGCGCCTGGGGGAGGGTGTCCGGGGGCGAGGGGCACTCTGCTCCGTGTGGGTGGGCTTCCTCTTCCCCCGGGATGCTGGAGCAGCTTCATCGGTGGGGAAGAGGCCGAGGTCACAGAGGAAGAGCTGCTGTGACTTTGGGGTTGCAGGTGAGGCAAGGGAGAGTGCTTTGGAGGGAGAGGGAACTGAGGACTGCGCAGTGCATGTGGATGTGTGTGTGTGTTCCAGGGCCCCATCCCCTGTGAGTCTGGCTTCAGTCCCCTGAATGTGCGTGCGTGTGCGTTTTGTCATTGGCGTGTGTGTCAGTGTGCTGGATGT
The DNA here is from genome assembly GCA_963921515.1 of Calotriton arnoldi. Classification (NCBI taxonomy): domain Eukaryota; kingdom Metazoa; phylum Chordata; class Amphibia; order Caudata; family Salamandridae; genus Calotriton; species Calotriton arnoldi. Next base: position 1,010,933 of record CAWUFW010002412.1, read on the forward strand.
GTGTGTGCTGGTGTGTGCCTGTGCTGGTGTGTGTGTGCTTGGGATGGGTAAGGTGCTGGGGAGTGTGGATGGAGCAGAGGCAGGAGGGGTGAGGGACCGTTTGAGGAGGGACACTGCTGCCGTCAGGGAGGAGTCCATGGACCTATTGCCCCTCTGTAGGTCAGACATGCCCGATGAGATGCCCTCCATGAACGACACCAGCTGAGTCAACAGCGCGGTGTGCGCATGGAGGACACTCAGCATGGCTGTCTGGCCTACATGGAGCTGGCGAAGGAGGTACACAGACTCCTCACTCAGGGCAGCAGGGGACACAGGGGCAGGGGCTGCGGTGCAGGGGACTCTCCGCCAGAGTCCTCCTCCCTCCCTGTGGCAGTTGCAGTTTGTTCGGCACCAGATGTTGTTGGCACACAGGGAGGTGTGGACTGGTTGCTGTTCATCTGGCGGAGGCATTGTAAAATGTCCCTGTGCACCGCCGTCATCTCATGCAGTGCATCCCACTTGGACTCCACGCGGACATGTGTGAGTCCACACGGGACATGTGTGACTCCACGTGGGACATGTGGGAGTCCAAGCGGGCATGATGGGCAGCCTGCTGCTGTTTAATGTCTCTGAGGAGCCCCACTATCTGGCTGAGCTCTCCGGTGCTGGACTGGTACGCATCAGCTATGCGTACCAGTTGTGGGTCGTCATGCACACCAGCAACGTCTGCAAGCAGCGACCTCTGTCTCCCACCCTCCCACCACCCCTGCTGACATGTGCAGTGTGTGCAGTGGCACGCACAGATAACCCTGGTCCAACTTGGGGGTTGGTGGTGGTGGTGGTGTCCATGGCCCCAGGTTGGTCCAGGGTCACTGTGCTGGTGTTGCTCCTTATTCTGTCCATGTCGGCAGGGATGGTATTCGTGGTGACAGTCGTTGTAGGGGTGGGTGCAGGGGGTGCAGCTGGTGGTCCTGCTGGTGCTGCAGCTGGTGGTCCTGCTGGTGCTGCATGTTGACTTGCACCGGATGTGCCAGGTTGTTCTTCATCGTCCGAGGAGGACAGAGGCTGTACGACGCCAGTGAGCTCGGCATCCTCTTGAGCCTGGGACTGGGACTCCTCAGCGTCTGCTGCTGTGTCCCCATCATTACCTGTTTTTGGGAGACACAAACAATGTATGTCATGTTTCTGCAGGCATCAATGGTTGACACACATGAGAGTTGTGACTGTGCCTCTGGGTGCGGGCCTGTACATTGCATTGTCCTAAGTCATCACAGTCAGGGGTTGATATTGGTGTGGCACATTGTCCTGCATTATTTGGGCATTTCTATGTATTTTCTGGGGTGTGAACATGGTCTGCATTGCTTGTGTTTGGTTGACAGCCGGACCTCCTTCCCACCCACCCAGCCAGTCAGTTATCCCACCATGGAACGTGCTTGCATTGCAGGGAGTGTAAGTTGTCTCTCAGGATGTCAGTCAGTGGTGTCCTGCTGTTTGTTGGTGCACAGTTGGCAGCAGGGCCTTGTGTTTCCCCCAGCAGTAGCCAGTGTCAGCCATCTTGTGAGTCCTTCTCCACTCCCTGTGATGTGAGCATGGTTCAGGGTGGTGTTGATGGGCCAGTTGTGAGGCTGAGCAATGTCTGTGACTACCACTCCCATCATGCTATTGCCTCCACCCCCTTCCCAGCATGCCCATGCTTCCTTCCTTTTGACTCTGCTTCCCTGTGGGGTGGGCTGGCTGTGCTGACAGGATGGCTGGGAGTGTTGTCCTGGCAGTTGTTTGGCTAAGAGTTCCAAGAGTGTCCCTGTGCTTCACACAACATAACCCAGGGTGGTGGTGCTTTGTGGGATCTTGTGTTAGGATGGAGGGCATTGCATTCTACCAGGTGGGTACTGTGGAGTTTGTGTTGGGGGTGTGAGGGGAGGTGCTGGTGACTATAGTCAGTGCTGCAAGTCCCCCTTCCCACCCAGCCAGCCAGATATCCCACCATGGAACGTGCTTGCATTGCAGGGAGTGGAAGTTGTCTCTCAGGATGTCAGTCAGTGGTGTCCTGCTGTTTGTTGGTGCACAGTTGGCAGCAGGGCCTTGTGCTCCCACAGCAGTAGCCAGTGTCAGCCATCTTGTGAGTCCTTCTCCACTCCCTGTGATGTGCGCATGGTTCATGGTGGTGTTGATGGGACAGTTTTGGGGCGGGCAATATGTGTGACTGCGACTCCCATGATGCTATTGGCTACACTGACTTGGCCAGCATACACAGAATTCCTTCCTTTGAGTGGTCTTCACTGTGTGTTGGTGTTGTTGTGGTGGCTACATGTGTGGATGTGTTTGTTAGTTCTATTTGTGCCACTGCCTAGCTGTAGTTGTGGTTGTGTTTGTACATGTGTTGGCACAGTTGGATGTGACTTTTTTGATGGCATGTGTTGTGTTTCTCTGACTGACATACACATTTTGGGATGATTCTGTTCTGGTTGCTGTGTGATTGCTATGAGTGCATGGTTTGACTCTCCCCTTGACAGTGATGTGTGTGTGTTTTGTGGCAGTATATTGTGTACATTTGTTGTGTACTCACCAGGCTCTGGGATGTCCTCTAGTCCATATATGCTCACTGGCGGTAGGATGGCCCGCACCTTCTCCTCCCAGGGCCTGAGGTATATTGGCTTGGCAGGAGGGCCACTGCCGGTGTGTTGGCTGTTGATGTAGTCTTGCTTCAGCAGTTTCCGTACCCTCCTGCGCACGTCATACCACCTGTTCTGGATGTCGGTCTTTGTGCGCCGACATGGTGATTGTGCGTTCACCCTGTTGATGATCCTCTCCCACATCTTGGTTTTCTGCAACATGGGGGTCTGTTGGACCAATGTGCCAAACAGCTGTGGCTCTACCCTGAGGATCTCGTCTACCAGGACTTCCAATTCACAATCTAGGAACTTGTGATTCTTCTTGGGGGCATGGTGATGGGTGGTGATGGTGAGTGATGTGTGTGTTGGTGTGCAGGTGAGGGTGTGTGAGTGTGTGTTTTGCTGGGTGTATGTGAGGTAGGTATTTGTTGGTGTGCTGATGGTGTGTGGCTTGTGTGAGGGATGAGCTGTGGGTGTGTGGTTGCTTTCTCTTGGGTGCTGGCAGTGGAATGGCATTTGCAAAGGCTCATGGTAGTGATTTGTGTCCTTTATATAGGTGGAGTTGTGGGTGTGTCTTTGTTCTCTGTCCCCACCCCCCAGTATTTATTGGCTTGGTAATTGCTTGTTTGGCCTTTTTTGGGTGATTTTTCCTTTGTGCTGTTTGTGTATGTTGGAAACGTTCTTGTGACCGAGTCGGACCCTGCATTGGTCTCGTACGGTGTTCTCCGCTTCGTTCACGCTGTGTTTGTGCAGTTTTCTATGCTGCGTCCGCGTCGGTCGCGGTGTATTGTGTTGCTTCGGCTCGGTTTTGTATGCGTGTCGGTCGTACGGCTTGTCCTCCGTCCGACTCGCTCATGGTTTTCGCGCCTTGCATCGTACTTAGCGGTTTGGAGTTAGCGTGTACGTTTCGGTCGGATTTGTTCCGGGTGCATGTCGGTCGGTTGGATTCGCGTGTTTTTCCGGCCGGATTGCTGTTTTCCGTGCGGCTCGGTCAGTCGACTTGGTTTCGTTACGTGTCGGTCGGATTTTTCGCGCCTTGCATCGTACTTGGCGTGTCGGGCGCCACGGGTACGTGTCGGTCGGTATTTTTTCCGGATCCGAGTCGGTCGGTGCTTTTTCCGGCCCGAATCGGAATCGACCCCTAAGTGTTGGATAGTGTAGGGGTAAAAATTACTATGCCCACTCCAGTGAGTGCAACAATAGGGAAAGTGTTGGATAGTGTAAGGGTAAGAATTACTATTCCCATGTACCCCAAAACCCATACCCACCCTAATACTAAAAAAACTCCATTACTTACCTTATAATGCGTTGTAATGGCATGCCTTGTAATGGTATGCGTTGTAATGGCATGCGTTGTAGTGACATGCATTGTAATGGCATCCATTGTAATGGCATGCAAAGTAAAGGCAGTTGCGTTGTAACAGTTGCGTTGTAAAGGTAGGTCGTTGTAATGACTGCGTTGTAATGGATGTTTCCCCTCCAAAATAACCCTTTCTAGACTCTTCACTCCTCTATCCCTCCTTGGCTCAACCTAAACCTCATTTTAATACTATTATCTCCCAAACAACCTTTTCTAAATTCTACCTTCAAGTATCCCTCCTTTGACTCACCCCAAACCTCATTTTACTACTATGATCTCCCTAATCCCTTTCTAGAGACTCTTCCCTCATCCATCTCTCCTTTTACTCAACCCAACCCTCATCTTACTACTATGATCCCCCAAAAAACACTTTCTAGACTCTTCCCTCTTCTATCCCTCCATTATCCAATTAACAGACTCGCAATACCACTCAGTGTAACTCATATTTCCCTATACTAATCCACCACTATTCCTTTTTTGGGATCCGGAGTAGCGTGCTACTCACTGAAAAGCACTTTGACGCCTCATCTGGGGTATTAAACACTATATAAATACAATTACTTTAAAAATGCCTCCTGTTTCGCTATTGTTTGCTTGATTATCCTAAACTCCAGATGAATCTGAGTAAGGGATGTATTTTTCTGAAGGGAAAAAGATATGTGTACGGTTTGAGGAGGATATTGTCCCTTACTATTGTATCCCTCGCACACAGTGCTATGCTGCTGTAGGTCAGGGTCAGTAGAAACTGTGCAGATATTACTTCAGGATTGGAACTATTGAGGGCTCCCCTAGTGTTTTGTATAATGTTTGAAGTGCTACCATTAAGGGGGAGCCTTTTATTCTTAGCTGCCATTTTTGTGGTGGAAAGGAGCCTCTGGATTCTATGATCACCTCAAGGTACTTGTACTCATCCGCATTATTAGTTTGAGCTCAACTTTTTCTTTTATAAAAAAAAGTCTCTGTCTTCTTTTCACTGTGACGAGGCAGGGCCGGCTTTAGCGCTGGTGGCGCCTGGTGCGACAAATTTTGCTGGTGCGCCCCCCAATCCATGGTGGAGGTGGTGCCCACCTCCACCACAGATTCCCTCACCACCATCTTTTAACAGTGCCCCCAAGTCTCTATAACCACTCTCTTTCAGATGTATTTAATTAGTTATATAGCGCCACTCATAACAGTGTAGGGTGTCAGAGCACTTTGCATCAGACACACATTACACAGAGATATTTAATCATACGTGTGTAAATCAGCATATATGTTACATACGCCAGAGGACTACAAGGTTTAGGAGCCATATGTCATCCATACTGGTAGGCAGTATAGTTTAAGAGTGCTTGGTCTGGAGAAGCACAAATTCTGAATTGAAAACGGAACACCATAGTTGGGGGTTCTCTTTGAAAATAAGAATCGATTTCTGCCCAAATTAACCCTTTTTGCAACATTAGTCTATGCTCAAATCTATACTTTGCAGTGTGCGTGCAGTTCTTCGATGACAGTTAATAATTCACTGTTCTGTATTAGAGTTCAACTTATAAACTGCATGTAACAAAAGGATGTCTCTTAGAAAAGCAGTAACCCTCTGACCTATTTACATTATATGCACTTCTCGATCTGTATGATACACGTTCCTTGCAGCAGGCATATTAATCCTCTGTGTTATATTTTATGATCAGTCAAAACCTCAACTAAACAAAAAACTCCTATCGCTCTCCAGGAAGAACATTAATCACTGAGTTATCTTGATATTTTTATTGTTGCTTGGAAATTGCTGGAGGCGAGAAATGCAGCAGCAGGTGCTTTTAAAACCAAAATAAACTTGTATACACACTGCACCCCCTGAAGTCAGCACCCAGTGTAGTGGCACCGGTAGCACAGCCCTAGAGCCGGCCCTGTGACGAGATGCAGTGCGGATAGGGAGAAGAGCGCCAGATGTGCTTGCTCTCTCTGTCAGGGGCTGTTGTGAGTAGGGCTCAGATGGTGTCGATGTAGCTGATGGTTACACCTGTGGCCAGCAATTGTTGGGGTTGCATTGCACCTGTGTCTCGAAAAGAAAAAATAACTGCTGGTCTAACGTCTTCATGCTACGCTCACTTTAAGCGGATTCGTTCCTGTGGAAGGTTTAGTTATTGACATGTCTCCAGGGTAACATGTGCTGTTTACTCTGCTCTGTGTTGACGTAAGTTCGAATCTGCTTCTCAGTCATCTCGTGATAGCAAATGGAGGTATAAACATTCATTACACGAGGAACAAACAAAAGGAGACTCAAGGAAGAATGCACTAATAAGTGACTTATAAACAGGTTAATGGTATTAGAGACCCCATAATAAATGTGATTAAGGAAGTCTCTCCTTGTAAGATTATTAATGACAATTTGAGTATCTATTTAGCAGGAGATCTTCAAGTTATTCCTATGTATTATGGATGGAATTACTAAGCTATCATCATTCTTGGTGACTCCAGGAGAACCTATATTTATATGGGAGGAATGGCGTGAAGGCTTTGAGGCATATGTTGAAGTATTTAGAGACGATGTCTACAGGAAGCTGGTGCTAATAAAATACTGCGTAGATGCAGAAGGATGTCCTGTTTTGGAACTTCTTCCTCTACTACTTGAGGAGGAAGAGGATGATACTGACATTGATGAATGTTCCATAGCACTAAAACAAATGGACCTGGATTTTAGCAAAAGAAGACATAAGGTTGTTGAGAGGTTTATGTTCATAAAAAGAGGACATCTTCCCAGAGAATCTATAGAGAACTTTCTGGCTGCGTTGAGATGTCTTGCTGCTACGTGCAACTACAAAGGTTTCCTTGATGATATGGTAAAGAACCAGTTGTTACAAAATGTCAACAGCAAGAAAGTCCAGGAAACACTACTCAACACTGAGAATCTGGCATTCAAGAAAGCAATTGACATTGTGCATAGAGCTGAGGCTACAGATAAAGGCATGATTGAAATGTCACCTGGGGTTCATGAGAAGGTTGAAAGTTGTGCAGAACCGTAGTACAAACACTACTTCAGATGGCACTAAAGAGGACTCAAATATGGATATTGTTGTCCACTGCGGCAAAATGTATGTAGTGTGCAATAAATGTGGTTTAAAGGGACATTTGGCCAATGGTGGTAATTGTCCTGTAATTGGGCAATTATGCAGGAAATGTAGGATCAGGGTACATTTAGGCAGAGTGTGTAAGAGTAAATGTAGCAGCACACGTGGCAGAGCCAAGAGCTCATAATTCTGAGAACCATCCGGATGGAGAGAATTTCATCCTTTAGGTGTATGAAATTAGAAAACTGAATAAGAGTAATCCTTTCTGTGAGATAAAGGTTGATGGTGAGAAGGTACGTGTGATGACTGACTCTGGTGCTTGGTACACGCTGATTGGCGAAGAGTATTTGACCAATTCCCTAAGCACAAATTGAATCCTCCTGATGTGGGGTTAGTAACTTATGAAAAAAAAAACATAGATTTGGTAGGGTATATAGATGCAACCTTAGAGATTCAAGGAGTCAAGGTATTTTCAAAATTATATTTTGCCAGAGATGGGTTGTGTTTGTTGGGTTGGCCGCAGTAATTTAGTGATGACCTGGGCTTGCTCAAAGATTCTATGCATAAAATAATTTTAAAAAGGTGTGCAGTTCCCAAAGCAAACAAAGAGAGAGAGACTCCTTGAAGAAGGAGTTGCAAAGGTTGGGTGAAGATGACATCATAGAGGAAACTGAGGCTTCCGAATGGGAGGCCCCAGTGGTGATAGCAAAGAGAGCCAGTGGGGAGATTTGTCTGAATGTGGATTTGTGCAATTTAAATTCTACGATCTGGGTGGACAAACATCCATTGCTCAACATAGGTGACATGCTGGCAACAATAAAGAGGGCAAAGGTCTTTTTGACCCTTCATCCAGATTCCAGGGCCCTTGCATCCTTTATTATGCCTGAAGTGGCAAGTAGGTTCAAGCACACATCCTTTGGGTTAGTTTCGCATCTGCCGTTTTCCAGAGGGTTATGCACCAACTTTTTAAGGGGGTGTCAAATGTGATGTATTTTTAAGACGACATATAGGTTTTTGTAGAAAATTAACCAATTCACAACAATGCACTAAGGACTGTTTTGAAGGTTCTCAGCAAAAGTGGGTTAACCACAAAGAAAGAAAAATGTAAAATTGGTGTCAAGGGTGTGGATTATCTTGGGCATTGGTTGGATGAGAATGGAATTTCACCTTAAGATGAAGCAGATTTCAGCCATCGAGGATGCCTCATCCCCTGTGAGCAAAGACATCGAGGATGCCTCATCCCCTGTGAACAAAGACCAGCTTCGATCTTTTTTAGGGTTGGGTGAATATTATTCTCATTTCATTCCTATGTTTGCTGACAAATACAAATGTATGCATAAATTGATGTTGAAGAATGAAAGATTTGTCTGGTGTGACGAGTGTGAGAAGGAGTTTGGTGATTTGAAAAAGAAAATTGCTACTGCTCCGGCTTTAAAAGCATTTGACACCAGAGACAGTGGTATTATCAGCACTGATGCTAGTAATTCTAATCTCAATGTAGAGATGGTAATGCGAGACGCATTGCCTATGCATCTTGACCATTGAGAGATGCAGCGAAGAAATATTCTACCATTGGAAAAGAGGCATTAACGTTCCTACATATTTGTATGGGGTACAAGATCTACTGTGCATACTGACTGTAGGCCGTAGGTAGATGTATTTACAATGCAAGTGTCTGGTCGAACTTCTGCAAGATGAGAAGGAGGACGAGATTTCAGTTTGCAGTTTTTGCAGTATAACACAAGGGGACATTTCCCATATGGAGTGGGTGAATGCTATGCAAGGAGATGCGGTGCTGCAGGAAAGTTAATAAATATCTAACAGAGGATTAGAACAAGAAAGTTAAATTATCCAACCAATTAGAGGCTTTGTGGAATGCGAGCATGGAGTTGCATTGTTAGGGAGAGCTCATGCTAAGGAAAGATGTGCTAGCTGTCCCAGAGGCATTGAAATTAAAATTCAGCCGACAAAGGTCACATTGGCATGAGTATCAAAAAACAGCAAATAAGGGCAGAGTACTCCTTGCCCAGTCTAGATCGCAAAGGTGATCAAAGCATAATTAATTGCATTTCCTGTGCATGGAGTTATAAGTCGCGGAAAACTGTTAGTTATCCTACTATTGTGAAAAACAAGATGGATGTCCTGTGGAAGAAAATTATGCTAGACATTGCTGGTTCATATAGTGTCCTGGGATGCAAGTCACATGTATGCCTTGGTGGTGGTTGAACATTTTTCACGATGGCCAGAGGGTACATTTGCCCATCAGGTGACCATGGATGTTGTCATTGCTTCCCTGTGGCACAGTGAGGGAATTCCCGAAAGCATTGTAACCGATAAAAGTGTTAAATTTGTGTTGCACGCCATGCAGCGATTTTTGGAATCCATCGATGTGGAACACATTTGTTCGCCTGTTTTTTACCCCCAAGTTAAAGGGTTAGTCGAGCTGTGGAACAATGTTTTGAAATAAGGTATCCAGGTGGCATTGTGTAGTGGTATTTAATGATGAGAAGCTGTCAGAGAACTGATGTGGACCAACACTATGGAGGAGCGAAAAGCTATAACTAGGTAAGAAACCTCAGCCTTCCAAACCGTCTGAAGTCATTACACTATAGAGGGTTTACCTATCTTTTTAAATCCTGTTATGCCCCGCAAGATTGTTGATTGGCCCGTAGTATATCTCTATGCTGAGCTCAGATGTCTAGGGCCATTGTACCCCTGTGACATCTCACTGTTTTTAACCTTGCCAAAGGACCTGCTGACTAAACAAGATATTAGGATCAAGCAGGCTATTTTAACTCACACTTAGTCCCTAGGCAGTGATTTAAGTGCTGCGCTTACAAACGTGTTGTACCCGCTCACCCACACTAGGTGAGTAGGCTGTGGATCCGATGATAAAGCAGGCCACAGATGGTACCTGCATGTGAGGACCCAGCAAAATATCCCAGAGATGTGCTGATCACACTGGTTCATCCATGTCAGTGATGCTCAGATGAGAGGTTGCTGTTACGTTTTTTAAAAAAACTACTGCATTGTTTTATAATTGTTGAATCTGGGGGGGCTTTTATATTGGTGACTGTAACGCTGTATTTTCACCTAGTATCGCGGGAGCTGTGTTAAAGCTCCGGGGCTGCTTCCAATCTTGAAGCACCTTTTAGGTTAGCAGTCGAGTGTTTGGGACACTCACGCCAACGCGCACGCCCAGTTATAAAAGGGGCTGATGACGCGACCGCGCAGAGGCGCTGTTCATTCCATGTCAGTGATGCTCAGATGAGAGGTTGCTGTTACGTTTTAAAAAAAAAACTACTGCATTGTTTTATAATTGTTGAATCTGGGGGGGCTTTTATATTGGTGACTGTAACGCTGTATTTTCACCTAGTATCGCGGGAGCTGTGTTAAAGCTCCGGGGCTGCTTCCAATCTTGAAGCACCTTTTAGGTTAGCAGTCGAGTGTTTGGGACACTCACGCCAACGCGCACGCCCAGCTATAAAAGGGGCTGATGACGCGACCGCGCAGAGGCGCTGTTCATTCCATGTCAGTGATGCTCAGATGAGAGGTTGCTGTTACGTTTTTAAAAAAAACTACTGCATTGTTTTATAATTGTTGAATCTGGGGGGCTTTTATATTGGTGACTGTAACGCTGTATTTTCACCTAGTATCGCGGGAGCTGTGTTAAAGCTCCGGGGCTGCTTCCAATCTTGAAGCACCTTTAGGTTAGCAGTCGAGTGTTTGGGACACTCACGCCAACGCGCACGCCCAGCTATAAAAGGGGCTGATGACGCGACCGCGCAGAGGCGCTGTTCATTCCATGTCAGTGATGCTCAGATGAGAGGTTGCTGTTACGTTTTTTTAAAAAAACTACTGCATTGTTTTATAATTGTTGAATCTGGGGGGGCTTTTATATTGGTGACTGTAATGCTGTATTTTCACCTAGTATCGCGGGAGCTGTGTTAAAGCTCCAGGGCTGCTTCCAATCTTGAAGCACCTTTTAGGTTAGCAGTCGAGTGTTTGGGACACTCACGCCAACGCGCACGCCCAGCTATAAAAGGGGCTGATGACGCGACCGCGCAGAGGCGCTGTTCATTCCATTTCAGTGATGCTCAGATGAGAGGTTGCTGTTACGTTTTTAAAAAAAACTACTGCATTGTTTTATAATTGTTGAATCTGGGGGGGCTTTTATATTGGTGACTGTAACGCTGTATTTTCACCTAGTATCGCGGGAGCTGTGTTAAAGCTCCGGGGCTGCTTCCAATCTTGAAGCACCTTTTAGGTTAGCAGTCGAGTGTTTGGGACACTCACGCCAACACGCACGCCCAGCTATAAAAGGGGCTGATGACGCGACCGCGCAGGGGACGCGCGCAGCGGGAGCGCCGCTGGCGCGCCGAAGGCGCGCCTAAGGCAAGTCCGTCTGCGCCCGTCCGCGCCCGACCGGTCCCAGGTGCCAGAATCCCTGCCGGTTGCGCTAGGGCGCCGCTCATTTATACCACTGATCAACTCCAGCAGTATAGAGGGACGGTAAGGAGTAATTGTATTCATAGTATGTGCCCTGATGGGATGACTATGCAATGTGTGCACTGCCCCTTTCAATTTCATCTTGCCCTCAATGAGCATACAATCTCGAACCCAGCCACTGTTTTTAACATGCTTCTATTGAATTGTCGCTCAATGCCCAGACACACCATTGAAATTAGATTACTGTTAGAGGAGGAGAGTCCAGATGTTCTGTTTTTAACAGAAACATGGCTAACGAGTGAGTCAGACCCGAGCCTTACGCAAGCCCTCCCCTCTGGGTACACTATTCAAAGACATGATAGAGAATATAACAGAGGAGGTGGCATAGCCATCATTTACAAAATTGGATTTAACTGTCGTGTGTTAGGGAATCTTATAGCCGACTGCAGAGAGTTTGCTCTTTTCCATCGGCTTCTCCCACACATGTACTTTTTCTGGGATTTTAATTTATCGCCCTCCGGGGACATTGGGCACATTTTGTAATGATCTCCCGAGATCACAGCTAACCTAGCCAGCCCTCTGTCCAATTTCTCCCTTTTGGGAGATTTTAATATGCATTTTGATGACTACTCCTTACCAGCTACACGTGACCTAGTGGATAGTATGGAAGCCCTCCAATTTTTCCAAAAGTGAGAGGCCACACCCACTCTCAGGGTCATCTACTTGATCCTATTTTTACCAATGCCACAGATCTTCAGGTTGGAAATCCTATTTCACTTCCTTGGACAGATCACTCCCTCATTTCTTTCTCTTGGACCTGTAAAGCTAGTAGCAGATCGATGGTAACATCTACCAAGCTGCTCCGACCATGGTCACAACTCCCAGTAGAACGCTGGGTGTCAATACTTAACGACACCAGACCAGCACCTGAGTCTAACCCTATCAATGCAAACCATAACTTTGAAAATTGGCTGAGCTCTTCCTTAGATATAGTACTTCCAAAGAAACAAATTAAGGATAAAAATGGCGCAAATAGAACAGCCTGGTATACCCCCAATCTGCGTAAACTTAAGCAGTCTTGTAAACGGTCCGAAAGAAAGTGGAGGAAAGACTACTCCACTATTAATAAAATGATCTATAGGGAAGATATCAAGAAGTATAAGGAAGAAATTAAGTGCGCTCAGTCACTTTATTATGAAAACCAAATACTTTCAGCCCCCAACTCGTCTCGCGAAATATTTCGCATAGTGAAATCTATTATTAAACTTCCCCCCGCCTATTTCTTGCGATGATATGTCATCTCGCTGCAATCTTTTAGATACTTTTCTCTTTAAAAAAATTCAAGATATTTATTCTTCTTTTCATCAGACCACTGTTTCAATTAATGTCTCCCCAATCAACAACAAAGGAGGCACTGATAATTGCATTTTAGCGGAAATTCCTCTCCTGGACCATTCTGCCCTGCAAGGTATTCTTGGCCAGTTGAAGTCAGGTTCTCCCAAGGATACAGTTTCCCCCCTCATTTTAAATCGGATCTTTGATACAGTGTTTACAACTATCCTAGATTTGATTAATGCTACATTCCGGACAGGCATAGTCCCCTTCCCTTGGAAACAAGCAATGGTTAAAGCCTTGCTGAAAAAAACAAACTTGGACCCTGAAATGTTAGGGAATTATCGCCCCATTTCATTGTTACCAGGGATCAGCAAAATTGCTGAAAAACATGTGAATATCGTTCGGTCCGGGTTTTTGGAAAGCAATAACTGCCTTCATCCATCTCAAACTGGTTTTAGGCCCCAACAAGGCACAGAAACCGCTCTGTTAGCGGTGGTTGAGGGTACTAGGAAAATCCTAGACAACGGGGGCTGCGCTGCCATCGTGCTTTTAGATCTGAGCGCAGCCTTCGATACGGTTAATCACCAGCTGCTCATTCAGAGGCTTAGAGATATAGGAGTGACTGATCTGGCCCTTGAATGGATTTCTTCCTTTCTGGATGACCGATCTTTTCAAGTGTTTCATGAAGACTGTATCTCTGACCCTCTGCCCCTCCGATGTGGGGTCCCTCAGGGATCCTCCCTGTCTCCCACTCTTTTTAACTTATATATGAGCTCCTTGGCAGGTGTTGTGGAGCCTTTCGGCATTCAAATTATGAATGAAATGAAATTTGTACTTGTAAAGCGCACCCATACCCCCAAAGGGGTGTCCAGGTGCTGTACGCATACCGCTGTGGAACCCTTCCTGGCTTTTCCCTGTGAAATGTCCACTCCTGGGCACCCCCAGGGTGAAGCCAGGCATCCCAGCGCTGTTGGGGCCGTTGTGGAGATTAAGCAAGCTATTGCCCAGAGTTGCAGAGTGGGACCCATGATTAGAATAGGCACCGAGGCGAGAATTATCAGGTCCGAGGAAATTGAGCCCAAGAGCCGCCGAGGCGGGAATTGAACCCTGGTCCCGGGCCAGATCTCTGCATCAGGGTCTGCCGCTCTAACCATTGAGCCACACTTCTCCACTTATCACATATGCCGATGATACGCAGCTGATTGTCTCTTTTAATCAGCTCAACACCATCGTCCCGGACTGGGCAATGTGTCTTCGAGAGATCGCAGTATGGATGGAGGGTTCATTCCTGAAGCTCAACGGATCTAAAACGGAGCTTATGTTCTTGGGTAAACCTTCTATACCCAACATAATATCCTCTTGGCCGAGTTGTTTCGGTCCTCCCCCTTCCCCCAAAGATTATATCAAGAGTTTGGGAGTCTGGCTAGACCGTAACCTTGATTTTGGGGAACAAGCAAGGAAGGTTGCTGGCAGCTGTTTTGGGCTGATGAGGATGATACGGAAAATCATTCCCCTCCTCCCTATTTCTGCAAGGAAAGTGGTAGTCCAGTCCCTTATACTTTCTAGGCTCGACTATGCCAACGCCTCTATACTTAGGAACATCTTGCTCCACGATTAAGAAACTACAAATTGTTCAAAACTGTGCGGCACGACAACTCTTGAATATCCCCAGCCGACAGTCAGCAGGGGCTGCACTGGCCGCCCTTCACTGGCTGCCTATCCAGCAGAGTGCAGTTTAAGGCTCTCTGTATCACACACAAGGTTTTGCTAGGTTCTGGCCCACCTATCACACGTTCTCTCATGTCCTTTTATCATCCTGAGAGAACCCTGCGATCATGTAATAAACAGTTGGCTGTTGTTCCTAGAATTAGGAAGGCCCGCACAGGGGGTCGCCTCTTTTCATATAATGCTGCTAGGCTTTGGAACTCCCTCCCCTTGCCATTCGGTGTGAAACTAACCATCTGGCCTTTCGGAAACGCATAAAAACCTTCCTGTTTCCATGACTGAGATGTAGACTATGAATTCGGCCTCTAGCGCTGGGATGCCTTTGGTAACCATGCGCTCTACAAATGTTTTACAATTACAATTACCTGGGTGTTGGTCTCACACTCTGAAGAGATATACTATGGGTCACGCAATAATCTAACGGGATTTTAAAAATAGGTTAACCCTCTATAGTGTAATTCCTAGAGAAATGATGTGTCCATATTGCCCAATGCTAATACTAGGAAGACTCCATTTGAGGTCATGAGGGGAGGGAAATTAAGGGCTTTGCTAACTAAAGATGTAGAAAGAAGGGGTTGGTATAAGGAAGCAAGAGATTATATGCCTGTCTAGGCTGCTAATAAGTGGCAAGTTAGTGACTGGGGTTAGTGTCAAGAGGAGTCATGGTCTTGGCAAAGGGTTGTGACGGTTTTCTCACCAACTATCAGAGAAGAGGGGTGATCCTTACACTGTGTTGTTAAGTAATTGCAATGTTTGGAATCAGAAGAAAGTGGTGAAGTGGCCTGAATGTTTAACGGAGTGTGAGGTCAGTATTGGAAGAAAATAAGAATGTAGATGGAGCTAAGCAAGCTAGACTTTATCGGGTCAGAATGTGTAAGAAGCCAAAGTGTTGGAGTGATTAAGAAATGTTTGACTAATGTTAAAATGCAAGTGCTTGGAATTATTTTGTGCACCAGCAATGTAGTACTTCCATGTACTCTTAACAATGTTATGCAAACACCTAACAGGTGTATTATTATTTCGAGCTTGCTGTTTGTTGTCTTGTTGTTGTTAGGGAGGGGCAAGTGTTATATTCCTCCTACGGCCCGAGAGAATGCTGGCATTCCTCATCCCCCGAACCCTGGGTGGAGGGTTCGGAAGATGAGGAGGAGGATTCCATCAGCAGCAGTTGTGTGTCTTGCTCCCTCCTGACATCCACCCTTAATAAAGAGCTCAACTTTTTCTTTATAAAAGAAGTCTCCGTTTCTTTTCATCCTCATACTGGTAAGCCCAGTCCAAGTGTGTTTTGTCTCTCTTACACGTTATCTGATCATTCTGACCCGCGCGGGATGCCTGCTTTAAGTTTGTTTGCTTATGTTCCATACCCAGGGAGTTATATTTGCTTATGTATTGTGTGTATATGAGCTGTCAAAAGGGGCAGTTCGCCTGTGATTCATTCCGATGGTGTCATAGCTTGGCACTGTGCTTTTTGCTTTGATGGCTTTCTTGTCTCATTTGCTGACGATTTCTTCACTTTTAGAATTGCTTGTGAGAAAGTTCCTATATACTTAAGTAGTCCCTTTGGGTGTCTTGAGTGAGTTGGCCATTATTGATATTGAGCCGATTTCCTGGTTTTTGCACCAAATTATTTAAAGTTCTGCAGTTATATCAATCAGGCTCTCACTGTGGTTTACGGGGGACTGTTCTCCAGTCACTCCGTCCACAGCACATGCAATTAAATCTAACTCGTCTGGGGTCAGGCATTCCTTTATTTTCAGTTCCGGAGTTGAGATGTTCTGGGCATTTGGCGTGCATTCTAATGGTAACCATTTGCTGTCCCTCAACGTGCAGGAATTGACATTGCTACCCACTGGCCTGTTCTATTACCCTCTTTTTTTATCAGCTTGCATTATCTTTCATTGTTGGAGTCGCTGGGGAGGCAGCTCTGCTAGTTCATTTATTTTGTATGATGATGGCTGGTCAGAGTCTATGAGAAAATTAAACTTCAGATGACTTTCTGTGCTTTTCCCAAACATGCACCAGGGGTGAGGTTAACCTCTGCCCTTAATTTACAGCTTTAATTTTATTGTAGTTCATTAAGCAGTTCGTGAATTTCTTTCTTCACTTTCTCTGGTTCATCTGTGGGGCGACTTCTCCTAGAAATTGTAGGAAAAGCCTGTGCAGTGGGAGGGTCCCAGAGCCCTGATATCAAGGGTGTGACACATGTACTGGGCCAGTCCGGGGGTGAAACAGAGAAGAAACTATCCCCCTTCCCAGTGAACTTAACTTGAGTCTGTCTCGGGGGGGGGGCCACAGGGCACCAAAATGCTGTAGTAAGCAAGATGGCTGGAGGAGTGGGCAGAGCTTTAAACAAGAAGAAATACTGGCCTCTGACCACTAGGTTCATACACGGAGGCGTAGCCTGAATCAACCCCATCGATGACTGGAGCGTCATTGTTCATAGGGGTGGCACTCCCTGACTCACCTCGGCCTTTGGTCCCCGACATGTATAGAAGGTTTAAGGCATGAACAAAGTGGATTCTGGCCCAGGGCCCCAGCATTTCAGGGGGCCCTCTGAAAGAGCCAGCTCTGTTCTGCAGAGAGCCTTTCCCTGATGACCTTCAATAGTTCTTAAACAGACTGTTAAAATACCATTTTCCTTTAATTTATTTTTAATGTGGGAGATGTGTGAAAGTCTATTCCAGACATTTTGCTGAGAAATGTTGGCTTATGTTTCATGCAACATCCATAAAAACTGTTTATTTTAGATCAAAACAGAACCTCATATATAAGAAATGGGAGAGTGTCACAGAGATTATTTGCAGTAATATTAGTGAGCTGCTCCTGTGTCACAGTATTGACAACTCACCTCATTATCTTTGAATATAAGATATAAACACATTTAGATTTTGGATAACTGTGCCTGTGCCCTGTCAGTGATACAAAAGGGGATGATGGACGGAACGTTTGAGCCAATCAAACACTCACCCCCAGTCAACTGATCTGGGTTTAATCCATCATCATTCTTTAGCTCACTCCACCACCCCAGTTCAGACATGGCCATATGCAAATCAGTCTGACCCTGTGCCTCATGGGAACAGTCCAGCACGAACTGCCAAGCCATGGCTTCCCTGGACCGGAAACAAGCATCCTAGGACCGGTTTCTGGCATTCCAGCCGTCATCAGCCAGGCTTGCTTGAATCCAGTGGCAAAGTGAGCAAGGGACCCACGTCTGGGCATACCCCGCCAACTTAGGGCGAACTAAGCGATACAAAAGGGGATGATGGACGGAACGCTTGAGCCAATCAAACACTCACCCCCAGTCAACTGATCTGGGTTTAATCCATCATCATTCTTTAGCTCACTCCACCACCCCAGTTCAGACATGGCCATATGCAAATGAGTCTGACCCTGTGCCTCATGGGAACAGTCCAGCACGAACTGCCAAGCCATGTCTTCCTGGACCGGAAACAAGCATCCTAGGACCGGTTTCTGGCATTCCAGCCGTCATCAGCCAGGCTTGCTTGAATCCAGTGGCAAAGTGAGCAAGGGACCCACGCCTGGGCATACCCCGCCAACTTAGGGCGAACAAAGCGATACAAAAGGGATGATGGTCGGAACGCTTGAGCCAATCAAACACTCACCCCCAGTCAACTGATCTGGGTTTAATCCATCATCATTCTTTAGCTCACTCCACCACCCCAGTTCAGACATGGCCATATGCAAATCAGTCTGACCCTGTGCCTCATGGGAACAGTCCAGCACGAACTGCCAAGCCATGTCTTCCTGGACCGGAAACAAGCATCCTAGGACCGGTTTCTGGCATTCCAGCCGTCATCAGCCAGGCTTGCTTGAATCCAGTGGCAAAGTGAGCAAGGGACCCACGCCTGGGCATAACCCCGCCAACTTAGGCGTAACAAAGCGATACAAAAGGGATGATGGACGGAACGTTTGAGCCAATCAAACACTCACCCCCAGTCAACTGATCTGGGTTTAATCCATCATCATTCTTTAGCTCACTCCACCACCCCAGTTCAGACATGGCCATATGCAAATCAGTCTGACCCTGTGCCTCATGGGAACAGTCCAGCACGAACTGCCAAACCATGTCTTCCCTGGACCGGAAACAAGCATCCTAGGACCGGTTTCTGGCATTCCAGCCGTCATCAGCCAGGCTTGCTTGAATCCAGTGGCAAAGTGAGCAAGGGACCCACGTCTGGGCATACCCCGCCAACTTAGGGCGAACAGCTGATACAAAGGGGATGATGGACGGAACGCTTGAGCCAATCAAACACTCACCTCCAGTCAACTGATCTGGGTTTAATCCATCATCATTCTTTAGCTCACTCCACCACCCCAGTTCAGACATGGCCATATGCAAATCAGTCTGACCCTGTGTCTCATGGGAACAGTCCAGCACGAACTGCCAAGCCATGCTCTTCCTGACCGGAAACAAGCATTCTAGGACCGGTTTCTGGCATTCCAGCCGTCATCAGCCAGGCTTGCTTGAATCCAGTGGCAAAGTGAGCAAGGGACCCATGCTCAGCATACCGCCACTTAGGGCGAACAAAGCGATACAAAGGGGATGATGGACGGAACGCTTGAGCCAATCAAACACTCACCCCCAGTCAACTGATCTGGGTTTAATCCATCATCATTCTTTAGCTCACTCCACCACCCCAGTTCAGACATGGCCATATGCAAATCAGTCTGACCCTGTGCCTCATGGGAACAGTCCAGCACGAACTGCCAAGCCATGTCTTCCCTGGACCGGATCAGTTGACTGGGGGTGAGTGTTTGATTGGCTCAAACGCTCCGTCCATCATCCCTTTTGTATCGCTTGTTCGCCCTAAGTTGGCGGGGGTATGCCCAGACGTGGGTCCCTTGCTCACTTTGCCACTGGATTCAAGCAAGCCTGGCTGATGACGGCTGGAATTCCAGAAACCGGTCCTAGGATGCTTGTTTCCGGTCCAGGGAAGACATGGCTTGGCAGTTCGTGCTGGACTGTTCCTATGAGGCACAGGGTCAGACTGATTTGCATATGGCCATGTCTGAACTGGGGTGGTGGAGTGAGCTAAAGAATGATGATGGATTAAACCCAGATCAGTTGACTGGGGGTGAGTGTTTGATTGGCTCAAACGTTCCGTCCATCATCCCCTTTTGTATCGCTTTGTTCTCCCTAAGTTGGCGGGGGTATGCCCAGACGTGGGTCCCTTGCTCACTTTGCCACTGGATTCAAGCAAGCCTGGCTGATGACGGCTGGAATGCCAGAAACCGGTCCTAGGATGCTTGTTTCCGGTCCAGGGAAGACATGGCTTGGCAGTTCGTGCTGGACTGTTCCCATGAGGCACAGGGTCAGACTGATTTGCATATGGCCATGTCTGAACTGGGGTGGTGGAGTGAGCTAAAGAATGATGATGGATTAAACCCAGATCAGTTGACTGGGGGTGAGTGTTTGATTGGCTCAAACGTTCCGTCCATCATCCCCTTTGTATCGCTTTGTTCGCCCTAAGTTGGCGGGGTATGCCCAGACGTGGGTCCCTTGCTCACTTTGCCACTGGATTCAAGCAAGCCTGGCTGATGACGGCTGGAATGCCAGAAACCGGTCCTAGGATGCTTGTTTCCGGTCCAGGGAAGACATGGCTTGGCAGTTCGTGCTGGACTGTTCCCATGAGGCACAGGGTCAGACTGATTTGCATATGGCCATGTCTGAACTGGGGTGGTGGAGTGAGCTAAAGAATGATGATGGATTAAACCCAGATCAGTTGACTGGGGGTGAGTGTTTGATTGGCTCAAACGTTCCGTCCATCATCCCCTTTTGTATCGCTCTGTCAGTGACCCGGGCAAAGAGGGCATGAAAGAGTTGAAATTGGATCATAAATTCAAAACTGTTCCAAACAGGGGTGTAAAGATGTACTTCAAAGCAGGAGTTATATAAAAAGAAGTTTAATCGGTTTCAGCACAGTACATGCCAACTGCTCAAGACAAGATTTCCTGAGCTTCTGCTACTTGGAATATGGAATCTCCACACACCATAGCAACAGATTACAGATAGTTATTCAAATACAAACAGTTTGTAGAGATAGGAAATTAAAGAGACAGAACAAGATAGAATGGAACACATCTCACTCCTTTAACATAAAAAACACAAAAACAAGAAATTAAACATAATCTCTCAATTTCACAGGAGGATTTGTAATTCTCCCACTCACTTTAACTCTCGAAGCTACAGACTCATTCTCAACAGGATTATCTCCTGGAGTTTTCACGCACACCATGGTCAACAACACCACTGGGAATATTAGTTCTCACAGAGTACTGCTTATCTTCTTCATCAATGTTCTCTTGGTATTCTCTATTTACTCCAGAACGACATTTGACAACACGTCTTACATTCCACACTTTCCCACTTTCCCATCATGGGTGACAACGCTGTTCATGTTGACTTTCACAACTTTCCTTGCAGGACCATACTTAGAGGTTCCTTTCGTAATGAAACCAGGCTTGAGTATCCTCACCCATTCACCCACAACAAAAGTAGGTACCTTCACCTTCCACCTAGCATCATAATGCTCTTTCATTTTCTCTTGTTTGTGTTTCACCTTCAGGGAAGTACATTGCAAATCGTCACTCACAATTTCAGTCATCTTCTTCTTGATCCACCCTGGACCCAACTTAGACACGGGTTCTCTCCCTCTCAAAAGACGAAACGGACTAAGTTCTGTGACCGAATGAGGGGTAATCCAATACATCCAAAGCCTCTCCCTTAACACTGTCCTCCACTCTCTACCAGACTTCCTGTCCCATTGCACACCATCCTTAAGAACCTGGTTGAATCTTTCTACTTGACCATTACCTTGTGGTTCATAAAGTGCAGTAGTGATGTGCTTAATGCCACACATTTTAAGAAAATCCTCCATTTCACGTGACTTTAACTGTACACCATTGTCAGTCATTAAAACCTCAAGCCATCCTTCTTGTGCAAAAACTTCTCTAAAGAATTCAATGATAACCTGTGTAGTAGCATGAGGAACAAACCTAACTTCTGGCCATTTGGAGTGGTAATCGATTATTACCAGGGCAAAACGGGCATCTTGCGGCAAGCAATAATACGGACCTGAAATGTCAAAGGCCACTTTTTGCCAAGGACTTTTGGGCCATGGTACAGGTTTTAATGGTGCAGGAAAAGGCTTTAGCATTTTGTCACTGTTTTGATACATTTAGAACACTCTCTCAGAACCCTATCAACCATTTTATCCATACTAGGCTACCAAAAACTACTTCTCACCAATCTTTTCATGGAGGACATCCCAGGATGACCTTCATGAGCAAGTCTAAGGATTTCATCTTGCATATGCTCTGGAGGTACACACTTACCATTTTTGAAAATGAAATCACTTTCAACCTCCAACTCACTAGACACTTGCTGAAAAGACTTTAATTCTGAGGGAACTTCGTTGACCTTTGGCCATCCTTCCAAAATGAATTTTTTTAAAAGGGTCCATCTCTCATCTGCATCAACACCACTTCTCCGAGCATCCTCAGAAATAGCAGAAAATTCTTCTACAACATAATCTCCCACAGATGCAACGAACTCAATATCTTCATTCACCACAGAACTTTCTCCACTCGGACATTGTAAACGGGAGAGACAGTCAGCAGTCACATTATTCCTTCCTGGCACATATTCCACACCAAAATTGTACTCTTCTAGTTTAGACATGAGTCTACTTATTCGTGCTGTGGCATTCCGACCACCGCCAGGTGACCAGATAAATACCAAGGGTTTGTGGTCTGTCCTAAGTAGAAATCTGCTGCCCCATTAAAAGTTACGAAAATGCTCAATGCCCCACACACACCCCAAGAGCTCTTTCTCAATGACAGAATACTTTCTTTCCGTGTCAATGAGGGTTCGGGAGGCAAAGGCAACACACCACTCATCCTTACCACATTTTTGAGACAACACACCACCCAAACCATACAAACTGGCATCAACTGTGACAATGCATAACTTGTACACACAAAAAGGTTTCAAAGTTGGGGCTTGCGCAATTTCATCTTTGATTTGTTGAAATGCATCTTGCTGACTTTTGGTCTAACAGAATTCTACCTTTTGCCTGGTAAGTTCTCTAAGGGGTTCCATTTTGGTAGCTAACCCCTTAATGAACTTACTATAGTACTCGCATAACCCAGCAAAAGACAGCAGTTTCTCTTTGTTGTCCTGCGCTGGGGCTTTCACAATGGCATCCACAAGAGATTTTTTGGGAACAACACCATCTCCAGAGAGAGTGTGTCCCAAATACTCAACTGACTCACAAAACATCTTACATTTGTTGTCCTTGAGCGTTAGGCCATGCAACTCCAACCACTTACAAACTTCCATAACATGCCCCTTATGTGCTTCATGACTGGGAGAAAATACAAGAATATCATCTTGGAAACATTTAACAAATCCATCTACGTCCTTAAAAATATGATGCATAGCTCTCTGAAAGACCGATGCTGCAGAGGCCAAACTAAAAGGCATCCTCTTATACTGTATAGCCCCTGCGGCGTAAGAAACGCAGTAAATTCCTTAGAGTTATCAGTCAAGGCAATCTGATGGTATGCTGATCGCAAATAGAAGGTGGAGAACACTCTGACTCCCTCCAGCATGCACACTACTTCATTAATGTTAGGCTATAGGTAGCAGTCTATCACTAAATTAGCATTCAATGCTCTCAAGTCCACACAAAGCCTCAAACTTTTATCAGCCTTCCTCGCTAAAACAATGGGAGAAACCCACTCGGATAATTCCACTTCATCGATGATGTCATCATCAATAAGATTTTGTAACAAAACTTTAAGATCTTCCCTAACGTTCACTGGGATGTTTCTAAGTCTTTGCTTGACAGGTACAGCTCCTTTTTTTAATTTTATCTTATGACTGAAATTATTCTGCTTGCCCAGATTTTTTTAGAGAACTTTAGGAAAGGCATCAATGACTTCACTTATAACTTCACTTTCCTTCTCACCTTCTGATATTACCAACACCGGATCAAAACTTCTTGGATTAAGAATTATCCCCAAACTCCATTGATCCTTCCAACCCAAAATGTTCACACCTTTGACAGCAACATATAACTTCACATGCGCAAAATGCCCCTTGAATTCCATGTCAACTTCTGCATAACCTACCATATCAATTGTGGTGCCATCAAAAGCTTTAGCAATGATATCAGATTTTTTTAAATCCTTGAAACTCAGAACTCCTTTAAAACATTCAATAAAATATGCCCTAGTAATTATAGTCCAAGGCGAGCCAGAATCAGCCATGAGTTCTATTCTTAAACCAAGAACTTGTACAATGCATTTGGAGGGTTTCAGGCAAAACTCAGCGTTCTCAATACAATCATCAGTAATGGACACCACAATGCCCCTGTTATTCCCATTCGTACTGTCATTGTATTCTTCCTCATTAACATAAGGGATTTTCCCTTTATTGGAGCTCCCCCCATAAGCACCTTTGCAAACACTTGCAAAATGCCCACGACGTCCACACTTCTTGCATTCTTTACCCAATGCCGGACATCTTGGAAAAGACGCCCCATGATTGACACTCCCACATCTAAAAGAGTGAAACTCTTTGTCAAATTTTCTAAAAACTTGTTGACCACTGGTTCCACTCCGAGATAATTCAGGCTTAAGAGCACAAACGTCTTCACCTTTTCCCTTTCCTTCCTTATTCAAAGACTTCATCCATTTCTCAGACTGTTCCATGGCTTTTGCAGTAATAATAACATCCTTTAAATTTGGATCACCCATAATCCATAGTTGTTCTTGGATCTTTTTGCTCTTGACATGAACAATGATTTGGTCTCCAAACATCTCATCGGTGATGGGTCCAAAATTACAGTTTACGGATAGAGAACGCAAAGCCGTAAGAAAATCATCAAAAGTTTCACAATCTTCTTGAGCCCTTGTGTAAAACTTAGACCTGTTTAAGGCAACACTGGAAGTAGGTTTAAACCTAGTTCCTATGCGGGCCATGGCGTCATCAAACACATTCCTATCCCCACTGCCATCTGTTTGAGGAAGTGTTCTGAACACAACTTGACCTTCCGACCCTAAAGAATGTAAAAGAATGTTTTTCTTCCTTTCAGCAGAGAGTCTCTTGCCATCAATAGCTTTGAATTAAGTTAAGAACTCCTCCTTCCACCTAGTCCATGGGATGGGAGGCTCTCCCTTAGTTTGAAGGAACTTGGACGGAGGCTCAAATTGCATCATGAGAGGAATGGGGATAAAAAAAAAAAATACACAGAACAATGGACGTAGGCACAACCAAAAGTTTGCGTGAAGAAGTTCTCAGATGGAAGAAATGTAGGAGCAATGCACCAAATGCAACTGAATCTGGGGCCTACTCCTTTCTATAACTTGCTGCTGTAATACCAACAAAACAAAACACTTTGCTATAAAACCTGCTGCTGCGCTGCATACAACAAAAATAAACGTACTTGATGAAACAGTTTTGTTCGTAGATGCCTCCAAAGTGTAGAAGAAATATGCTCAGTTATAGCGTGCGAAGTAACAGCTTTCCGTGCAATTGGTTGCTAAGGAAACGGAAACAATGAGGGCAAACAAAGATGGCGGCACACGCAATGTAGCTGTCAACTGCTAATACACGTCACTCCAAAGATGCTGGCTCACGTATGAATGGAGACATCACACTCAACGTACCTTTCACCTGCTCATGCGCTTCACTCAAGAGGCTCGTGCATTCCTTCGATTCCTCGCAGCGATTCAAATGCAAACATGAGCGCGAGCACCGTTGCGAGCCGACAACGGGTCGAGAAAAGTGAAGAAAATTAATGATGAGGTAAAACGTTACCTTTCTTGTTTTTTTTCTATTGTCTCGTTCTCCCTTTTCTCTATAAAGAGATGACTTTAGTGCGAGTGGCGCCTATAATGCAGTGCTCCAGATATCGGAAACGGCTTTCCGAAAGGGTTAAAAAATATTGAGTTTCGAAGTTGATAGTAGCAGGCACATCCACCAGAGAACTTTATAAATCCAAAAATGAGTAGATCCCCAGTTAAATGTAGGAGGAAATAATCCAATAAATCCACAAAGGTTCTTTTCCTTTGAAGACAGGTCGCTCCTGTGCTGAGAAATGTAGCAGACACGTCTTTAATCGTCGCCAAAATTGTAAAGATGTACTTCAAAGAAGGAGTTATATAAAAAGAAGTTTAAGCGGTTTCAGCACAGTACATGCCAACTGCTCAAGACAAGATTTCCTGAGCTTCTGCTACTTAGAATAAGGAATCTCCACACACCATAGCAACAGATTACAGATAGTTATTCAAATACAAATAGCTTGTAGAGATAGGAAATTATGGAGACAGAACAAGATAGAATGGAACAAGTGGCCCCTAAAATACACTTGGTCCAGGGAACCTTAGATCCTTAAGATGTCCATGCCACCAGTCGCATCAGAACAGGCGCGGGTTAGGGGCTATCTCTTTTCTCTTATCTGGGTCAGGACAATACCTTCCCAGAAATCTACAGTTGTTTGCCTACCAAGGGCTGGGAATAGAACGATGCACCAGCTAAACTTCCTGCTGCATTCCGCTTCTGACCACTGCTCTCCGAGATTTCAAGGCCTCCCCACCACCCCCTCCTTAGGCGTTCTCTGTTCCCAGCAGGTGTTTTTTCCCTTGGGGAGAGGGCGTAGAGTGAAGAGTGGGGGAGCTCTAGGGCTCAAGCCTCACCGCTGCCTGGGTTAGCCACGTCTGTGCACCAACGGTTCTCCTCCCTCCACCATTGGTGTCCAACACCATAGCTCCCCCCCATGTCCCTTGTGGTCCAGTCTGGGATCCTGGGACACCTGTGCCCTGCTCAGTACCTTCTTTGCAGCAGCAGCAGTGACTTCCCCCTCCTCACAACACTCTGCACTCCACCTACTAGTTTGTCATTAGTGTTTCAGCTGTATATATCACCTATCTTGCTCAGTGCTAATGTAAAATTACGGCTGTAAGTTGCTAAAAGGTTTTGGCATGCCTTCTTTTAGAATTTGTTCAACTTCAAATATGCCTTTGGATCACGACTGGATGATCCTGACTGTTAAAAGTCTTATAATACGTCAGCATAGTTCCAAACTGGCACTTGAGAGTGTACAAAGCCATTTATCCATAAGATTGTATGTGAAGAGGTCGAGTTAAGGTCTGTCTCTTGTAATACTCGCTTATCTGAGTCTTGCAGTTCTATTACTGCTTACAACTGGGGACACAGGTAGACCTTTTGCCAGGTGCCTTTTTGATGACCACTCAGTCTGCAATTTCCCAAGTGATGGACTACATACATTTCAATATGAGAGAAGATATTCTTTTATGGCAGCCTATACATTGTAAATTTTCAGTCTCAGAAATTATTTTCCCAAATATATATACTTTTATTGTCCAGTCATTGTGGAGCAATTGTAAATTAGGGCTCTGGAGTGGTAACATGATAAAGATGTAGCTGAACTAGGGAGCTACTATTGTCTTTACCATTTTATCAAAAAGATAGTGGGAAATTGTTACATCTCTCAAAGTCAACTGTCGTTTTGTCCAGGAGTTAAGTTATACATCATTGTGGGCATGTGTGGCTTGCCAAACTTCTCAGTTATTGACCTGTTTCTGGAACCCATTTAAAAGGTAAGCCATCAATAGAAGACTGAGACATGGATGAGCTCATAGGGAAAGCTTTGCCTTTTTCACAGTTTATGTTGTATCCTTATCAAAGGGAGAATCACAAAATCAGCAGGTACTGATAAGCTTGTATTATAGAGCACCCGAAGGATGTCTTCTCCATAAAAAAAAAAACTGTTTCAATACATCTTAAGCCATCAGTATGCCTTAAACCTGTATTGATATTCAATTTGGGGCTGCTAGAAGTTTCATTGCAAGTAGAGAAAGGTGGGTAATAGGGGACATTCTTGCCTTGTGCCTCTGTGCAGGCTAAAGTGTTTAGAGATAATACCACCACAGTTCACAGATGCAGTGGAATCCCTTTAAAGCCATTTGATCTTCTCTATGAACTTATGTACAGATGTACTAAGCTTTTTTTGGTTTGCAAATCAGGTGATTCATAGATTCAGCACATTTGTGACTGCAAAAAATATTTTGTTATGTATGAAACGAAAAATTTAAATTTGGGTTTGCAACTACATACTGAATCATTGTTTCAGAGGGGGGTGTTTAGGGTGTCACTTCCAAAGAGCGATTTGAACTCATATGTACTAATGTTTTGTGACCGAATCCTGGTGGAATACCATTAATTTTACTGACCCCAAGAGGCCCCTTACACTTTGTGAATGTTGAAAAAATATTTTTTCAGAGTAGGCAGTGGTCCAGTGGACAACTGCTCTACTCTGGTTGCATTAAAACAAATGCTCTGTTTAAAAGCAATCATATACAATGGTGGTCTGCAGACCCCAGCAGGCCACCATGCCTGTGATGACTGTCACTCCTAATGGGTTGCAAATTGCGAGGAGCCACATTAATAATCATGAGGTAGGTCAATTTGCAACCCACTAGGAATCACTAATTTAAAAATTAATCTTTCATATAATAAAAATAGCAATTACCTAATAGTGATGAAAAAATGCTATTTGGAAATAGCTATTGCAAAATTTCCTACACCTGGCCTTTAGTTTCTAAGTCAATCCTGACCAGGTTATGAAACAGGCACTCCCATTTGCCCCAGTATAAGGTATTTTCTGCATCCAGCGAAACAGCTACCTTGTGTTGCCAGTCATCTCTCTCTCACCTGACATCAATTGCATACGTGTCCTCATGCGATTCCATGAAGACTTTGCAAAGCATGGAAATTACTTCTGGTGCATTTATTTGGGAGAATTAGATTGAGAATGTATTTTCTCCTAGTGCGTTTCCCAATTATATGACTTCAATTTTGGTTTTGGAAATGTTGTACCCTGTAAATCAGATGTGTCTGGTTGTGAAGGTGGAGGTTGTAAAGTGAAGAAGATCTCTGAGAAAGTCATACTTAAGTTGCTTTGTTTCTTCAGCATCAAGAGTTTAGATGAGGAAGGAAGCAAATTCCTTAGAAATCTCCAGAGGGTTAGGGACTAATTGGCCATTTCAGTTTTTGATAGCCGGTATTGATTGATTTAAGTCTTATTCATTTAGCTGCAGTACTAGGATCCAGCTGGAGTTCTCTCGCTGCTTGTAGTGTTTTGATTTAATCCTAGCCAAAGCTCATTCCACAGTTAAAGTGAAAGAGGAATTTAGCTTAAACTTGGCATTCAGTATTTACTATGGTTTTGCGGTGGCTGTCACAAGTGGAAATGTGCTAAAAGGCCCTTGATCTTTTTTTCTAGTACCACTAGTCAGTTTTGGAAATTTTTTGCTAGTGAGACCCGAGTCCCTCATCAATTGACCCCTCGTATTAGTTTCATATGAGCCTACATAGTTTGGCTCTCTTGTGACCAAATCTTTGCTTAGAGCCATATAATCTTTCGGGTACAGCTTTACATTTTTCTTTTCTTCAGGGTTCTTGAATTTCTTTGCAGGCACTCTTCTTCTTTGACTTAAATAGAATAACATTTCTAGGTCATATAAAATCTGGAGTAATGTGTGGTCTGATATCAGCTGCATTTTACTTTAGGACTAATAACGCTGTATTGAGTAAGCATTCGATTTTTGCTTCTGTGCCATGGACACAAGTGAGAAAATTTGACAGTCTGTTCTTGGGATTTGTCGGATGCCATAGATAGATGAGTACATGGTCCAACATTATGGGCCACATTACGATGTCGGTCGGAGGCTTCGCTGTGGATGTGGAACCGACCGACCTCTGGTCAGCGGTCCCGACACCACAGTTACGATGCAACAGCAAATGGGAGTTTTTGAAAATCCCTGCACATTTTTTCCCTTCTTGGGATTTCCAGAATGATCAATAACAGCATTCAATTTTATATCACAGTTTCCTCCAACAAGAACTTTGGAATGATCAAATTCTATCAAGAATCTGTTTAGACTGGTTATGATGTCTGATGTTTTACCATTGGATCATATAGTGAGCCAACAACGAGTTGAGCCTTTTTAGTGGTAACCTTTCCAAATCTTATGAAGGTAAACCGTTAATCATTTGTAAAAACAAGATTGATACTTGTTACAACCTATGCACATTATATGAGGATTGGTTGTCAGAGCCCCTATGGAAATCCACCACTCTTCTTCAGATAAGATCTGTAGTCTCAGAGTTGAATCCACTCAATCCAGCAGGTTCTTATGAGAGGAAAATAGGGAAGGGAAGAGAAGTGGAAAACACACACTGGAGGGCAAACAGCTGTCTCAGTTAGTTTCAGAAGTACCTGCACCATGCATGCATGGACAGAGGAGAAGTGGCTTAAGTTTTGCTCCAGCCATAGAGCAAATAAGGTAGAAAGATAAACCGATACAGCATGAGTATCAGTATAACTGCTCATAGATGTCAATACAGCACAAACCTATTACCGTTGTGGGTCACCTGGTGCTCCTTCTAAATGCTGGTAACGAACTTGGAGACCTTCCCCAAACTCTGGACCACAAGGAGATGCAATAGCAGAGAGCATGGTTTAAGATTGAGGGAAGCTGCAGACAGACTGACAGAGGAGCCATCTTCATGAGAAGACCAGGTAGAAGAGAGAAACATGAAAGAGATGCAGGGGAAACAATGTAAGAGTGCAGGGATCACAAATTTGATGAACAAACTGAATGGACAGAACCATCCCCTAAAGTAGTTACTATGCAACTTGTTCCCATGTATCTGCTGCTTAAGTTATCCTGGGTGCAGTTCTTTCATTATTCTGATTGGTCCCTTTTTTCTGTCTAACCTGGAAGGCCCTCCTTCTGTATTTTAGCCCCAGTCTCCACTGTGCGGTCTTCTGTAGCCCCCAGGTATTAGATCTTAGGGCCATATGTATCAAAATATCCTTTTGCGATTCTCAAATAGCGATTTTTTGCGAATCGCTATTTGAGAATCGCAAAACGCTATGTATGTAGGATTTGTAATAAATTTTGTGAATCCTTCATATTCCTTAATTGCGAATCGCAAATTGCGATTCGCAATTAAGGAATACCTCCCATTTATTCCCATGGGCCTAGAGGTCCATAGGAATGAATGGGAAGACATTCTCAATTTGCGATTAGCAATTAGAGAATCGCAAATTGAGAATGCAATTTCAGGGTGCCAGGGTGTCAAAAGGACACCCTGTTGCACCCTGAAATGTGCATGTGTGCACATGTGGCACACATACGTGCCCTAAGGGCATGTATGGGCGCCACATGGCACTTTAAAAAATGCTAAATAGTGCATTTTTTGTGAAATGCAAGTTACCACCAACTTGAAGCTGGTGGTAATTTGCGATTCCTTAAGCCCAAATCGCACTTTCTTTTGTGCTTCTTACATTGCATTTAAGGAATCGCAATTAGCGATTCCTTAAATGCAATTGCAAAATATTCCTTATTTTGCGAGGGGGTTTCAGTGTGATACATTGCACACTGCTAATTTGCGATCGCAAACGCCAAATTTCTGCGAATTTCGGCGTTTGCGATCGCAAATTGGCTTCATACATATGGCCCTTAGTCTTTTCTTGTATCTCCTTCCTGTTCTTGTTTCCTGTCAGATCGTACACTTCATGTCTGCTTCTGATCCTTTTCAAGTTATGACAATACACCATCCTTCCTATATGATGAGCCTGATGCAGAGATCACTTTCTCCACCCAGTCATTTTTCATTCCAAGTTGAATCCAAAAGGATTAGATGAATCTCTTGTAGGAGTGGAATATCAGTTTTCTTGTGGCTAAATATATGAGTACTCGCTTTTATCTGATATATGCAGAGAGTCTGTTGACACTCAGAGAGCAGATTGAGAGTTCACACATGATCATTTTCCAAGTTGTCAAAGACAAAGATTACAATGATAATTCCACAGAGAAAGCTGATCAGAGCGTTCTTCCAGGCTCAGAAGGAACCGGCAGACATGGTGTTATTTGGGTAGGTGTTTTGATTCATTCAATTGTTTGAGTAAGAATCCTATGGACTCCAGTGGGGGGTTAAAGTCTATCCCTAGGAGTGTTGGTAAAAGTGAGATCAGAATGGCCAGAAAAAGAAGAAAACATTCCTCTCCTTTTTCTGGGACTCCAACAGTAAATTATGTTGTCTTTCCAACTCTTATCTTTCAGTTCAGTCACGGTTCTTTGAAGACTCAAGTGGTCATAGATGGAAAATACAGCAGAACTTTTCCATCTATAAACCCAGCATCTGGAAAAACATCCCGGTATCCATCAGGATCCCCCTAGCTCTGCTTCAGTTCTGAAAGAGTTGAAAACTCATCTCTTTAAATAACACTGCATCATAATGCAGTAACAGTACACTTCTACTCCCCGTACCCAGCTACCTCTCTTATCACTTGTTGACTGTATGTTTTCCTTTGACCCTTTGCAGCGCACTGCTGCCTTTTGGCTGGGTTTGCCCTATGTAAATGCTTCATACTTACATATGTCATTACCCCAGTCTGGTCATGCTTTAATTTTCTGTTCCAAATCATCAGTCCTGTTGTTGAGCATCTAAAACCTTGTCTTGAAGGAAGCCAGTTTCAAGTGAATAGTTTTGATTTTATAGCTGTTTTCAGCTATTGAGTGTTTCACCTTAGCCCTAGTAAACTTTATGGTTTCCAGTTCAGCCCTCACTGAATCCAGCGTAACAGATGCCAAAGAACAAGGAAGTTCCACTTGTGAGGAGATTTGTTTCTCACCATAGATAATTTCTGAAAAGAATGGTTGGCATGAGGGTAAAAGGGCTGACATGAAGAGATATTTTGTACATTCTAGGGTAATGGCTTGATGTAGATGGAGGTCTTCTATATGATTACGGCCTCTGTAAGAGAGATCAAGTGATCACGGAAAAAAGAAGCACATTTGTAATAGTTTTACAATGTTTCCAGTTGAATGTCACATGCATTGTGGAGACTGCATTAAACTACATATTATCTCAGTGTCTGGTACAAAGCACTTAAAGAATGTTATATCATATTGTAGAACACTAGAGGCAAAAATCTTTCACAGTAGAGCTTGGGGTCTCACACAATAGGAGGAACGATGAGAGGTTACCACTAGAAGAGACTTAAGTAGATCATAAATAATGATGGCAGCCTCCAATGTTCTGTATGACATCATCCTTCAGAAGCCAACCCAAACCAAATGGCTGCTGCAAATGCCAGTGAGCAAAAACAGTTTGTGGGTGGGATGGAGCTGCTTAACAGTGGGTAGAAAATTAATGTGCTGCCATGGCATCCCCATGGAGGTGAGCATGTGTTCATCTCACCCCCTATAGAAGACATTCATGAACTTGGGAAGTAGCTTTTGAGGAGCCTAGCAGAGACCGCAGTAGTGCCAGCAATCCCCACTTTTGCCGGTTCTGACTAAAATGGATTTCCAGTAATGTTGAATCTCTCTCCTACTTGGCATTTTGGTAGTGGACTATTGCTGGTGTTGTTCATGATGTCAGCTGCAAGAAGTGGGAGGTCATCATCCTGCAGAGGCAGTTACAGAAAGATTTGTCTCCTTTAACCAGGGGTTTCCCCTTAGGAATTCACAGGTTCCTCTAGAGGAAATGAGGATCCTGAGATGAAATGTGGCTCCTGAGGTCCAGAATTTGTTGAAGCAAACTAAGCAAGGTGCCATCACACATGAGACTAAGCTCCATCCCTGAACCATACATTTTAAACATTTATACATTATACATTTTCTATTGTGGGGTGGAATGCCTCTTGTGTACTGATGGCCCACATCAGAAGAATAGACTGAACATAGCCATACCCATATCCACCACAGAATCTCTACCTTAAATATAGGATACAACAAATATTTCCTGTTGTGCTATGTTAGAATCCCAGAGAGCTCCAAAATCAACCAGATCACAAGTCTACAGTGTGGAGTGATGCCTCAAATGCACATCTAAGGACACAGACCAACAAACTGAAGAATTCTAATGAACTGTCTTTTAGGAATTGGGAGAATGAGGAGGGAGGACAGAGCAAGAAGAGACTTTGTCGAGAGTATAGGAGGCAGAGATAGAGACCAAAGACCCTCTGAGTGCTAGCAGGATGATGCATCCCAAATAGGTAGAGGGAACTGACTGCTACCCCAACTCCAGAAGCCTCTTTCCATTTCCCTTTTAACCCAACATTACCCCATCCAGGAAACGGATCTTACAGGTTAAATTTGATCACTGCTTTCTTCCTATGTAACTGTTTTCTTATTTTCATCTTCCTTCTCCTGTATCCCTGTCTTCTGTTGCTGCGGGTGAAAGCTTGAACATGCAAAATAAATCCTGGTGCTCAACAATGAGTCCAGGGCAAATCGTCTCTATTTTGTGGGATTTAGATCCATATTCAAAACAATGAAGGACCCAGATAACACTCCCAGGTTTTGTTAGCATATACTATGGATGGAGCCTTGATCTGTGCCTGCTTGACCAAGAAGTTGTGCTAAACAAAGTGGGCCCAGGAGTCCTGTACCTACTGACCCTGCAGCAAAAAGGGAGTGACTCTTAAGATCTGAAGAAGAGGGCAGAGCAGGGTTGGGCTAAATGTTGTTCCAGCATCTTTATGCTCCTACCCTGAGATCATAATCCTTGATGGTGTGGGGGCAGAGGATGCTGGGGTGAAGGAGGAAGAAAGAGAGGGAGTTGCACTGAATGTCTCATGCATCTTTTATTTCTGATTATGTGACCTCTATACCTGGTCAGTCTATTACATTTATATTGTATCATTAACCAGAATTGGCATTGCCAATAGGCCTGGCTTATACATGAATGTGCCCCTTCAGTTATTTATGGGTTAGCACACTCAATAAGTTATCATATATGCACTCTGTCACTCACCCTTGCACTCTTTCATCCATTTATCCACCCACTGACTCATTTTTGCATGTACCCACTTACCAGAATGAAACACATACAGCCACTCTATAATGTATGCAAGATAAGTTGAAGAATAAAGTAGAAAAAAAACATGCTGCTGCCTAAACATGGTGCGAATAGGCTTGCAATAAAAGATAAAGTTAAACACAGTAGCCAGTAGCTGTCCAGTTTCAAAATTCCTGCATGGCCTGCCAGGGCTTTCAATTGGATATTAGCAAGAATTATTATTACAGAGCAAATCTTCTAGAGTTATGGCCTGTCAAAGCAGGTGATCAAAACCTAAATCCATGCCGACTAAGTTAATATGTGAGATTCCATGTAACAAAGTACAAGTCCGGGTTTTAACATGGTGCAAAACAATCCACCCTTAAAGGCCTATTGACTTTAGTATAATGATTCCCATAATTAAAAAATTAGGCCTATTGCTTTTGTTGTCAATTTTCATAATAAACAGTTCAGACCTATGGCATCTAACATAACGTTTCTCAATGAACCAACCAGGACTGTAGTCTTTATCATTTGCGTGCCACCATAATCAACTGAGACCTACCGTATTGAGCATAAGCGTACCCACAGGGCATCTATCAGGTAAGCAGCATAAAACTACACATATGTACAAAATTATAAAAATAATAAAGAATCCCTTCCCAGGAAGGCGTATTAATGATTATCATAGTGCAAAATCTTCTATTCTAAAGGGTTTGTTCAAGCGGGTCACCAACACTAAAACACTTGCCTTATATGGTAATCTGTCATAGTCCATGTAAAACAATACCTGCGTACAGGCTTAAGCACACTATAATACCAATCCACCCTTAAAAGCTTATTACCTTTAACACATGATTTTCCTGGTAAGCAAATCAGGCCGACAGGCTTTCTCATAACTATTCGTAATAAACAGATCAAACCTATAGAATCTGACATAGCTTTTCTTAATGAACCAAAAACACCTATAGCCATTACCATTGGTTTATTATGATAACCAACACAGACCGACTGAAGTGTGCATAAACTGCCAACCATCAAGTGTACAGTTATTAAAGTAAACATGTATAAAATTGTAGTTGACAACCAATACACAACCTCTCTTAAAAGGGTATAATAAGGATTATAACAGTGAAAATATTCTACCCCTAATAGTTTGTCTCAGGGGTGAGCGACACCAAAACCCTTGCCTACTGTGTGTGAGATTTCATGTTACAAAATACCTATAGTTTGTAACACAGTTCTATTGCCCTATTTCCTTTAGCAATTTTCACAATAAAAAAGCCCCGCCACTGCCTTTGTTATGACTTTTCTTAATTAACTGACCAGACCTAATGTATCAGATATTAATTTTCCCAGGTTTATATTCTTAGGGGC
Source organism: Calotriton arnoldi (assembly GCA_963921515.1). Lineage (NCBI taxonomy): Eukaryota > Metazoa > Chordata > Amphibia > Caudata > Salamandridae > Calotriton > Calotriton arnoldi. The sequence continues at coordinate 1,046,723 of CAWUFW010002412.1, forward strand.
ACATGCATCAAGCAAAATACCGGTCGCAAACGGGCCGATTCGCAGAATCGGCCCCTTTGCGACCGGTATTTTGCCATTTGGGATGCATCAAGCCGAAAGCAAATCGCAAAATAGGGAATCGCAATTTTTGCGATTATCTATTTTGCGAATGCATTTAGAGAATTGCAATTTGCGATTCCCTAAATGCAATGCAGGAAGCATGAAAAAATTACGACCCTGCATTAAGGAATCGCAATTTACCACCAACTTCGAGTTGGTGGTAAATTGCAAATCCTTAGAAAAATGCACTTTTTTGCATTTTTTAAAGTGCATTGTGGTGCATACACATACCCTTAGGGCATGTGTGTGCACGGCATGTGCATACTTACCTTTTTTGGGGGTGCATCAGGGTGGCCTTTTGTCCCCCTTGCACCCTTGAAATTGCATGCGCATTGTGCGAGTAACTATTTGGTACTCACAAATTGCGAATGCAATCCCATTCATTCCTATGGGCCTCAAGGCCCATAGGAATGAGAAGCCATTCCTTAATAGCGAATCGCAATTTGCGATTCGCTATTAAGGAATATGTAGGAATCGCAATTTTGTTTTGCAAAACCTACATGCATAGGTAATAGTGACTCCTTAATAGTGATTCCTTAATAATCGCTATTAAGGACTTGCAATTCCTACCTTTGATGCATGTGCCCCTATATCTTTGGGTTGACACCATAACCAACTCAGGCCTACCGTATTCAATGTATGTTTTCCCACAAGGCAGCCATCAGGCATGCAGTTATGACATGCAGTTATGACATAACAAACAAGTACAAAGTTACAGTTAGCAAAATAAAATACTGTCTCTCGGAAGAGGATCTAACAAGGATTATTACAGTGCAAATCTTCTATCCCCACAGTTTGTCAGAGTGTGTAACCAACACCAAAAACCATTGCCTTCTATGGTAATCTGCAAGATGCCAGGTAACTTAATACTTCTCTAAGTATGGTAGGCCTACTGCCTTTGTCGTAACTTTTCATAACAAACAGATCAGGCCTATAGCCTTGATCATTGTCTGCCAGCATAACCAATATAGTCCTACTGCATTGAGCAGAAGCTACCCCCCAAGCCAAAAAGTGCAATAGAAGCACTGTTTTTCAGTGGAAGCAGACAACTTCTGGACAATCAAATGGTGTACTAAAACAAATCAGCTTGTGGGTGGAGCCAAAGGGCATGATTACGAGTCTGGCTGTCTTGGGACCGCCAGACTCGTGGTGGTGCAGGAGTGGCGATTATGACTTTGTAAGTCATATCGGCAGTGGACCGCCTGCTGCGCCAGGGAACAGTTGTACCCTTGTGGTGGCGCAGGAGTGCCACAACACAATATGCTGAGCTGGGATTGGCGCAGTCCTGCTCAGCATATTTTGAGTTCCTGCTCCGCCATCTAATTCATGGCGGCTCCCCGCCATGAAAGGTCTGGCGGAGCAGGAACAAAGGGGGTCCTACAGGGCACCCTATGTGGCCCCCGGCTTAGGGATACATTCAGGGGGGCACAGCATATGCCCCCCTGTCTGTATTACCACAAAGTTCCAGCACAGCATGGATGTCTACGTCCATGCCGATCTGGAACTTTTGTGATGTTTCCATTGCGGTGCCTGTTTTCCAGGCACCGCCATGGGAACGGCAAAGGACCGCCGACCGTATCACGAGTTCAAGTTCAACTCGTGATATGGTCGGCGGTCCTTGTGCGGGTTTGGCGCAGCGGAGCCAACGCCACTGCGCCAAACTCGTAATCGGGCCCTAAGTCCCTCTCTCAGTAGTATTTCTGAAAGGCATTTTTGAAAGATCTTTTTTATTGATCACATAAGATTGGACGACAGCAGCACTTTCAAGCTAGACCTAAAATGTAACTTAAAGTCAGTGCCATACTTATGTAAAATGGTCTGAAACTGATACGGACTAAGTAGCTTGTTATACAACAAAAATCAATAAATAAGAAGCAAACACTTCATGGAGCAAAGCTGCTTTACAAAAACGTGTCTTTCAGAAATTAATTTCTTCTTCAACAATGTTCAGGCAATAACTGAAAGTCATTACCATCATTGCAGCATGACAGTTCTATATAATATCCATGCAGCAAACTCTCTCTGCAAAGTTGCACGATCTGAATGAGATTTATTTTGCATGGTTCACTGACGTATGTTCTAATGACCTACTCACGAAGGTAAATTTACACGTCGACTTACTCATGTGTAAATCTTCTACTGTGCCTAGGTACAAATCTACATATTGTTTAGCTATTCACCATTTCTGAGTGCAGATATACATTTATGTGTAGACTTACATGTCTCCATCCCCTAGTAGATCCTCCCACAACAGGATTTACAACTGTAAAGTTACTGCTAGAGCGGCGAAGATCTCCATATGGGAAAGTATAGAGAAAATATTTCTAGCCACTCCCCCATTTCCTCCCACATTTACTATGAAAGCATAGGTTTATGGGTGCAGGTAAGTTTGCCACCATGGTGAAGATCGCTGAATAGAAAAGATAGGAGAAAAAGAGGTACCAATAGGTTAGTGAGTAGTATTTTGGGGTACATGAGTAGTACTACTGTGTTAATAAAAAATGCAGTTTATGAGTAGGCCCCCTAATGTCTGTCCAAGCAAGCATTAGAATGGGAGACCTTTGTCTTAATTGTCTCCCATTTCCTTATAAAAATACATTAATGATAGGAGACAATTTGCAAACATATTTTACAGGGCTGAGTATGCATTATGATGCAAGTCTTGGACATCTTTGTGATACGTCATGTCTCTAGGACTCTTCTATTGACTAAAACCCAGAAGCCAATGACTTGTTACAGGACAGGCATATCTAAGTGTTAAGTAATAGTATAGCTATGCCACCATTTATGGGATCTGAAATGTTGTGTGATATGACACATAACATCTTCCTAATGTAGGAGAATGAATAGAGGTAATTGTGAAGAAGAGAGAGGAAAAATCATTGAACTGGTTGGAGTGAGGGAACTGAGTGCTACAGAAGGATCCTAGATACTCACGAAACTTCCACACCTAATGGCATTTACCAAGGATAAGAAGAAATACAGCTGAAATTAAAAGTGTAATAGGGTCATGACCAGAACTGAGTGATTTGGAAATACACATAATTGGCTTTCATTTGGTACCTAGTCCTTGAGAGCATGGATCTTGATAGTGCATACTGATTATTATATCTGTGTCAAATCATATTTTCGTGGTTCATGGGATTCATCTACTTTCTCAACATGTCTCTTGAGATATATAGGATGCTGCGAATCTAGGCCCTCGTTTATGGGGATTTGGCGTAGGGCAGCACAGCAAGTCAGCTTGCAGCGCTGCCCTACGCCAAAGCGAAAGGACAGGAATGCACCGTATTTATGCAAACGGTGCATTCCTCTCCTTTCTGCCTTCACTGTCGCTGTTTTGGCAGCCTAGCACCAAAGCAGGAACCATTGCACCATGGTGCAAGGGTGCCTGTGTTGTTGGCAGGATTGTTTTTGTGTAGGAAGGGGGACCTTCCTGCATAGAAACACTCCTAAGAGGCGTCTTCCATTTTCCACCATGCAGCACACATAGAAAGAGGAACAAAACGAGGAAAAATAAAGATATTTCTCCTCGTTGTACCTCACCTCAGGCAGCGTAAGGTTTTGGTGCTTCCCCAGGTTTACATGCTCTCATAAATGTTGGAAAGTGTCAAAATCCATGGGTGTTGCGTGGGAATTTCCACCACCACGCCCATGGAAAACCTCCCGAACGCAGAGTAAAGCAACATAGCGATTTGCGCTGCCTTGCCTTACTCAATATCTATGAGGCTATTTAAAGCCACGCATAGTGGCTTTGTGTGACCTCATGGATATGATTTTGTGATTTGCGCCACTGGAGTGTCACAAAACGTGACGCTCTGGCGGCACTAGAGGCTTGTAAATATGCCCCTTTGTGTCTGATATGCTATTCCCATTTGCAAACTATGGAGGTATCATTTGTACACAACTGGTTTACAAATAGGAATGCAATTTGCGATGTGACCTATGGACAAAGAGGTTGCATCGCAATGTACACTTGCCTTGGGTCACCGACGACTTGCCTACTTAATATTAAGTAAGCAGGTTAAAATGTATTTCTTAATGTGATTGTCTGGGAATGCAGAGATGGAAGCAAGTAACAGCAGAAATCCCTCTCTGCATTTCCATTCTCAAACAGGAACTCTTTTTTTTTAAATCAGCCTATGTCCATTAAAGAAACCAGTGATGCTTTTCAAATAAAAAAACATGTTGGGAAGTCATCGATGGGAGCCAGCAGTGGTCCTCTGAATAGCTTGCTCCTCCCCGAGGCTGTCCTATTATTCTCAAGGGAGAAGATATGCAACGGAGGCAATTTCTTCTTTGTGCTTAAGATACCACCCCATTTGGTGTATGGGTATCTGATCATTGGTAAACCACTGAGACATTCATCTCCGAATTTCAGATTGGAGGGCTGCGTCCATTTTTATGCTCCCTCTATTTACTATTCGGAAAAGGTTGCAAAGACATTTGTCGAAAGGGATTTTCCAACTCTTAAAAGGCCATTTGTAAATAGAGAAAATGTATTTTGCAGTTGCAAACCTTGTGATTTTGTGAATTGCAAGCTTTTCAACCACAAGGCACCTTTATGCATAAAGCCCCTCGTTACTTAAATGTAACATCCTCTCAAATTTAATGTAACTTAATGTAGCAATAAAAATATATTTGAGGTTTTTCATCCTCTAAATATGCTTTCTAATAGTGCTTGTAATGAAGTAGCATGTTCATTGTTGCATGTACATTGGAAAATGCACATTTAGGGTTCAAAGTTATTGGAACTTGACCAACAAAACAGTTTGAGAGTTTGTCAAAACTCAAGTTCCCCAACATTCTATTAGGCTGGATGGAAAGATATATCTCTTAAAATCACCTAAGAAAACAATTATTCAAGGCAGGCTTCAGATCATGGCAAAGCTGAGAAAGTGAGGACATTGGAACATATCTTGATCAAGAGAAGTCCTAAGAACAGTAAATGCAGAAGGGGAAATTGACTCTTGGGTGTCAAAGATGCCATAAACCAGCAAATTTTTTCAGACAAATTTGAGAGGCATTTTAGAAAAACAGAGTCTCTTTTAAGCAATTGCAATCAATAAAAAGTGTAACGAATTTCTAGGTATTAACATTTTGCAGGCTGGGACACAGATGACAATGTTCCTGCATGTCTTTTTGGCTACACATTTCCTCAACTGCTTCTCCAAAGTCTATGCAAGGACTTTTTCTTACCACCTCCGTTTTTACCGCATAGGTATGGGAAACGCCAAACGTTGCCAAGCCCAATTGCATAGCCCACGCAGGAGAGTAAGAAGTCAAACTTTCCCTTCCAGCTACCCCGGTCTGGGAGCTCATCTTTGCTAGGGTTCTCCTCGACTAAAGAGATTGTCTCCTCTGGAACAGCAAGTTTCGCTTCAGAGGGGGAGTTAAGCTCCACAGATGTGCGGTCCGTCTTCCCCATCACACTCTGTCACAATGGTCTTACGCAGGAAACATGTGCCACAGAAAGAAACAGAGCTTTGCTCTATGGCTGTCAAATTTTGAAAATTCCAAGATCTTAGAAGTCCAGTGCTGAAATCTGAAATGAGAGAGAAGACATAAACCAGACTGTTTTAGGGTGATGTTAAAGAGAAACTGGCTTCATATTTTCTACTGATCTTTTCTTTAAAGTAGCATTCTTTTTGTTTTTAGCTCTTTAAACCCTCCTCTCAACCAGATTTTGATACCCCAAATGTAGCTGTGGCATTTGTGAGTACAGATCTAATATCAGCAGACTGAGACAGAGATTTTAGGAATCTCACAGTTTATTTATGCCCAACCAAAAGAATTATAAATTAATATGATGGTGCATGGTGCTTGCAAACAAGTTTAAATTGATCAACTAGACCTGCAGGGCTTTAAATATTGCCATCCTGCACCTTTGTAGTGTGTCGAAAATTCTTTAAGGATCTCCTTGAGAAATTAAGAGAGTAACCACTTCAATGCGGTCCAGGGCCCATGTTCACTAATACAGGCGTCATTGTGATGGCATTACTGATTAAGCCACTTAGCCACAAGGAAACTGCACAACTACAAAACAAGATATATCATGCAGCTGAGGTTCAAGTTGCGACTCAAAGAAACTTCTGAAATGCATAATGTTGGCATACAGATCTGTAATTTTATTCTACGTTCTTAAATATTGCAGGAGATATCTTACCACTATCAGGTGCAATAGTTGAACTGCATTTATCTTGTCTTAAAGGCTTTTAGGGGGTTGTCCATCCAATTGCTTCACAGCAAAATTAAGAAGTGGGAATTGCCCATAGTCACATTTCTTTCGGTGGATGTCCTGCCAGCTTTCGCTGATGTCCCTGAGTCTAATTCCACACCATTTTTAGTGGATGTCCATACTAGACTGATGCTACCATATTAGGGAGTCTACGCCACACATCAATCCCACCATTTTAGAAGCCTGCACCCTAAATTAGTCTTTAATTTTAATTCTCAGGATTACTTCAAGAAATTTACACTGTGTTTTCTCATCTAGATCATACCTGCCATTAAAGCCCACACCCTCTCTATAATATGCCCTGTGCACAGAGCCCATGCCATGCTCATTGATAGACCCCTATGCATAATGTTTGTTGTTTCAAAGGCTCCTTGACCATTCTTCACAATCTAAACCTTCTTCCTGCCAGTGAGGGATGTTGGGATTGCAAGAGTCTGCAGGACTATTGTCCCCCCACACTCCAGGGGTGCTGGGATTGAGCTTTGTTCTGAAGAGGAAGTCATAAGCCATAGCAATGTTTGGGAAGAGACACATAACATGTCTTCCCACATTCAATAACTGAGGGGCTTCTTTTCCAATGGCGGCTGGCATGGATCGGGGGTGGGTGGGGGTAAGGGGTTGTAAAAAAACAAAACAAAAGAGAGAAGTAAAACATACCTTTTGCCGCCTCTCTCCTCCATCTTCTCCCCCAGACTAACAGGAACCAGACAGCACACCCAGGCTCTCCTGACCAATCATAACGCTGCAATGCAGAATTGTGATTGGCTCAGACAGGGAATGGGAGCCTGGGCATGTTCTCGACCCAGGCTTTAATGCAGCCTGGGTAGAGAACATGCAAAGTGCGCATGATGGTTTGGCCGGTCCGAGAGGGCCAGCCAAACAGTCATGTGCACTTAGGAGTGGGCAAACCACTCTTCCCCTGCACCTCTGTCTTCGGAGTAGCCCCGTCCCGCCCGCAAAGCTGCAGCAGAAAGAAACATAAAATGATAATAACCTCGAGTGATTATCATTTTATGTTTCCTATATTTCACTGCTGCAAGGCAGTGGGGCGATGCTCCTCTGCCGCCTTAGCGGAGGAGCCGCCACTGTTCTTTTAAGAAATGTACCATGCACGTAATTGCTTTCAGAACACAACTTACTCCAATCCAGCTGTGAGAATAACGCAGTGTAAACGACAAGTCAAAGCTTGCTTTTTAGCCAGGATATAAGACCAGATGAACCATATGAAATTATCAACAAACATCCACAAATTCATTTTTACCCATCCATAATCCTATGTTATGTATGGCTCCAATAATCATCTTCCCTGCTTTCAGCTGCCATGCTGGGTCAGAGAAATAATGGGAGAGCCATACATAACATGGTCTCTACACCTTGATCCACATGTGTAGGAAAATACCTTACATGCATCCTTAACCAACTCCACCACATTCCCTTCCTTCCTTCGCCTTCCTGCAGCTGTGCTTTCTGCTTTCAGTGAAAGCTGACAAACAGCACTGCACTGACAGGTTTTCAGCAGAGCCCTGTCAGCCTGGCCTGGACATAGCAACAGTAATTAACAAGTTTTATTATCAACTGTTGCTACGTCATAGCAGTGAGGTACTAGATTTAGAATCTGGTATAAATGATCGTGGCTTCCTATGCACAACAGTATTTTTAATGTATATACATGAGTCCAATAAATGATTGGTTGTAGCAGTGCTCTACAAAACTAGCTAATAAATGTGAACAATTAATGAATTAGGACGCACAAACATAATGCTGGTAAAATAAAAATCTTCCATAATGTCTGAGTTTATATTTTTGTGTATGCTTTTTTTTTTATATTTTAGAGAGAGACATTGTTGTTGTAAATGTGTGATCTAAGGTTAACCCCTGAGTATTGAGAGCGTGTTGTCTAAATTATCTAGTTAACCTTGATCTACATCGCTAAAGGCAAGATGCTTTGTAGCTATTGTCAGTCAAGTGTTATCCAGTACCTAATTAAAGTCCTGCGTATTTAAGTGCAAATTGTTGATTTGATATGCCAAATCAGTCCTAAACATAGGGAGCATACATGAATCACACGTGCAACACTGCTTATTTTTATTAATATGAAGGGCCATGCACTGTAATAGGCAGGAGTTTGTGTAAAATGTATTGATTATATTTGGTGTTAGGGTTACAGCCATGCCAGTAAGCCCTGGCAAGGCTCGCATGTGTGACCTATTGTTTGTACAGATTAAAGAAACACTTGTTATATAATTAGAATTTGTTTAATGTACTGGTTCTGCAGATGATGTGTTTGTACCCTGTGAGGAAGAATTTACTCATTGGTAGGAAGTGTTTGAAAGACGAGATATTGGTACTCACTTAGAGCCTCTTTCGAGCCGTGAGGAGAATGATAACTCCAATTGATTCAATACGGGCAAGTCAGCTTAAATAAAAGGCCTTGAAGAAGTGACATCTAGTAACATTTATAGTGGTGAAACATGTAGGCTGATGAAGTTTCAGGCATCTCTTTTTGCATAAAGTACCAAACCTTTTAATTTTGAGAACTAAGGGCCTGATTATGATGGCGAGAAGACTGCCACCGACAGGCTGTTGGTGGCAGTCTCACTGCCATCTGAACCACCTTCACCTCCCGCCACATTAGGATGGTGGGCAGTGTGATGGCGGTCGGAAACACCGACTGCCACACATCCGACGGTCTCCTTGAGCCCGCCGGTGCGGCCGAGGGCCTCGCAATGGTGGCGGTGCCTCCCAGTCACCGCTGTAGAGATTACGATGTTCCTCCACACCAGCCTTGAAAGGCTGTTGGAAAGGGACTTTGGGGGCCCGCAGCAGGCCCCCATTCCCCCCTGTCCCTCTGATGTGGGCACTGGGGGCACCTATGGTGCCCCCTACATGTCCCTGCACCATGTGGCAGGCACCACATGGTGCTTGCCACGTAGTGCAGGGATATTTACAGTGTCCTTATTTTGATTGCGGCGGGTGCTGCAGCCAGCAGCAAGCACCGCAATACAAAAGATAGGCATTGCGACCGCCATGGTGGTGGTCGCATCATAATGACCATGTTGGGACCGCCGACAGTCTGTCATGCGGTCCCGATTTCCGATATGGTGGCGGCATTGTAATCAGCCCCTTAGTCATTATTTCAAGTATAACCATATGACCTCATCAATCAGTCTTCCTGTACTTGAACCAATGGTTCATCTTTATTGTTTGAACAAAATGTAGTATGATCAAGGGTGTGAACCAGATATCAGCTTTGTGAAATGGTTCAACATTGGTAGGGAGCTGCCAACAAGTGCTACTAGGGCATGCCATTGTTGATTTATTTTGCATGTTGGCAAGAAAGATGCAGTATGAACAAGCAACGTTTATCTACATGGGCATATAGAGAGTGGAAAATGAGGGTGGGTCTACTGAACTGGCTTAGCAGTTGGTGGAGACAATAGGGTACCCATAGGGTTTGTAGAGTCTGGACCTGCAGGGTTGGTGGGGTTCAACATTTTTGCTGCTTTAAAAGCATTCAACATTATGAGCACATGAAATTTGGCTGGGTGAATATAAGCAGAGAAAGTAGCCTTTGTAATTTGTATTTTTAGTACATGAACCTGCACAATTTAAGTGAATTGCTGTATTGTGAGGAGGCGAGTTGAAAGACACTTCAAGTGAATAGTTGTTAAGCAGACATAGTTAAAGCTCCATCCTGTCATGTAGAAATATCGCATCATTATTATGTTGCAGCGCTGTACAATAAAAACTATTCACCTCCTAGGTCACTTATAGGTCATCCAGGGGCAAACTATATTTCTCATATCCACATGACGATGGGGCCCATAAACATCGTCTAACACACACGCACACTCCTGGATTTCCTTTACACCTTTGTGAAATTCTGTACTCCTAGGAGAAGCATAAGAACTAAATGGAGAACACCTTTTTATGTACCGCTGGAAGAGCCAGGATATCTTATTACCTTATTTTGTCCCTTTATTTTAGTTATTTCTTAAGATATTCCTGCTCATTATTTGTCGATGAATCATTCATTTAAGAAATTAGTTCATAGTGATTAAGACCAGCTGAATCACAATAAACAATTTCCTATGTCACAATCATTTAGGAAAATAACCACTGAGTCATTTTGAGTTTAAAGAATCTTAAATTTTATATAATTTTAAAAGCATGAAAAGAATTTTTAATACTTTATTCAATTATTCAATCTTAAATTCACAATTTTATTAAACATAATCAATTTATTGCAGAAAGGAAATTTTTGTCATGAAGCCAAAACCCTAATTACCTGCCTAACTTCCTAATTTTGCCTAATGATTTCTAACCTAAGTTAGGAATTAGAAATAGCCTGATTCTCATACTCAACTGTAAAATTAAGACAGCAACAGCAACTTCAGCTCGTCAGCATCAGCTACCTGCAACCCGTCTCCTCTAACAGTCTTTCAGCATCTCCCGCTCAATAAGGGATCGATCAGGACCACCCAGCACTGGAAGCCACCAACACGACTCTTCAACTCCTCTCCTGACTGTGACTGCAACCACGACTGACATCAATTCTGACTGGAACTTGTGTACCCCTCCCACTAAGAGTAGGCCCTCTTATACCCTAATTCTAACTTTGCTAACTAACTGTTGCAACATTAATATCACGCTTTTCTTTCATTGGTCCATGCATGTCAGCTTATTCATTCTTTAATCAAGTTCTCTTGGATTCAAGGGTCCTTGGATCATTTCCTTTCCCATACGCTTAAACATTTCCATCCGATTCGATCAGTTCATTTGTAACTTCTTTCGACACATTCGAGAACTCCGCAGTCATTGTCCTTTCTCTTAGACTTGTTTCTCACGGGCTCTCCGCTGATCATCATGGCACACTATCAGTTCAATTAGGTCACACCAGCCTTGACCATTTCTTGCATCCTAGCCTCTCAGAGACATCACGAGGTTCCAGATTTCTTCAATCTCATCCCGTACCACGTGTCCCCTTGCGCCTGCGCACATCTTCCCACTGGCGGCCATTTTATATCGCCACTCGGTTCTACTTTAGAAGCACTAATTTGAGGCAAATAAAACATAATTAAAATAGAGAAAAATATCCCTTTCGTTTCCCTCCCGTCTACGTACCCCAATTAGTTGTTACCTAGCAGAAAGCAACATTTAAGCTGTTCCTTACTTACCATCACTATTTGTTTTTGCAACGACACGTTTAATTTCTATGAAGCACAATAACATGCATTTATTTTTATTAGTACGCATTTATTTTTACGTTATAATTAGACACATAGACATTTATTAATAGATTATTTAGCACACACATTAGCATATTACCATTCCCACACATACGGTGTTGATTAATACATTTAAACGAACATTTTATTTAATTAATTATAAAATTTGTTAGGGGTTAAAATTTTTATTTTTACTGCTCCATCAATCCCCCCTTTGGTGATTTTTAAATCACCACATAAAACCCAAGTCATACTTCTTTTCAGGCAGCATGTCTTTCATCCTTTGCCTTCTGTTATTTATACATCTGTTTCTTCTTCATCTTGCCTTTTAGTCTCTTTGTACATGCTTTCTTTCATTTTCTCCAACTCAATTTCACCCATTTCTCTCTCTCTTTCTCTCATTAATCTGTTATTTCTTCTTATCTTATTCTGTCTTACTTTTCTCTTTATACATGTGATTACTATTTTCAACATCATGGCTAATAATATTACTATAGTTGCTACTATTATAACTTTCCCTATCACTAGTCTACTCATCCTAGTTAACCAATTTGCTACTGAGGAAAACCCTCTACCAAGTTTTCCCAAAACACTTTCAACCTCCAGTGGAACTAGTTCTTTGTGCAAACTTGTAATATTTGTAATATACTTCTGTATATTTTCACTGTTATCAGGAATGTAAGTACAACAATGTTGGACTTTCAACATTCCACAGACTCCACCCTCTTTTGCCAAAAGAATATCAAGGGCAAGCCGATTTTGCATCACCATAGCTCTCATGGCAACCATTTCGGTATTTACCATTAAGAACCCTCCCGCAGTATCTGTAGATAAACGATCTACTACTGTGGATAACTTCCAATTTTAAATGCATTCAAAGATATTCCCACTGCTGGTATCAATGCTCCAAAAATATCACCTACAATTTCTGAAAAACTTTCCCTCTTTCTACGTGTAAATCTATTAATCATCTTGTATGTTCCCTTTTCTTCTCTGTCCATGTGAAATTTTTTGGAAAGACCAGGCCTACATAGCAAGTTCCATACCAATGGTCCGGTAACCTGTAATAAGCTCTATTCCCACAAATATAATAGATACCTGGAAATATTGGGTCTTTTCCACCTTTGAATCCCCAACCTCCCAGAATTTGATAATTGTCATGGCAGATACTGGAACCTACAAAGTAATTGTCATAGACTGTCTTATTTCTCTTAATGCACAACTTTCCTGTTTGCGGCCAGTCTAATGTCATTGCTGCATTTATCTTTTTCCCTTCATGATTTCCTTCCTCAAACGTCCATAAGCGTTTTCCTTCCTCTTTTATTGCTTCTTTCTGAAATTTCATTCTTCTTTCTTCAACCATATCTAAAAATACCTTTTCTTCTTTCTTTAACTCACAGGTAAGGTTGTTACTAACTATTTCTTCTAACATTAATTTTCTATGTTCTAAAAAGAATTCTCCTAAAACTTTTGCTGGTTTTACTTTGTTAAGTTCTGGTACTACTGGAATGTTTGCAAAAATCTTATCTATATCAGTATAATAAGATTCTAATCTACCTGTTTTATAAAATAAACTTGCTATTACACTACATGTTATTCCATAAGTCAAAGGTAGGTGATGATAAGTCACACCTTCGGATACTGATGCAGGCAACTGCATACAAACATAACAATCTCTTACTTCCATTGTTTTTACGTACTCATACAACAACTTTGTAAAAACATTCTTTGAGAAATCTGTTACTGACCTATCCTTATGCAACTCTGCACTACTTCTTAAAATAACTGGTTCTTTAATATTAGTTTCTTTTTCTGGTTTAGTATCATTCTTTGCTTCTATCACAGCTACACTAATAGGAATTGTGATTGCTAAAACTATCCATATGGTCATTAATAACCCTGTACAAAAACAGCACATTTTGCACCATCTCTTTATAAATTCACATTTATCTCTTCTATCCCTATTATTTTCCATTTTTCTTTTTCTATTTGTTAAGTTTCAGAAAATTGTGTCACTACACCTCAGAAATGACTTAGATGCCACTCTGCTTTCAAAAAGTCTTTGCTTGGTACTTTCTTTAATTCTCTCCAGAATTCTTTCGTTGTCACATCCGGTGATTTGTCACGTCCAGTAAATTTGTCACGTCCGGCAGAAGCACTATAAGTCTTCACTTCAGTTTTGTTGCATCTCACCTTTTCCCATCCGACTTCTCAGTCTCTGGTTTCCGTGAGTGTTTTCTTCTTCTTCTTTGTAATCAGTTAGTGCAATATACAGCCACTCAGGTGACTTAAATTTTGAATTCACTTTCTTTGTCCTTTTGGACTTTTGTAATCTTTTTCCACTGGGTTTTTCTTGTCCCTTTTGACTTGTTACTTCATTTACTTGTTCAGCATCTTCGTCTTCCGCTCTTATTATTCTATATCTCAATTTTCTGACATAGCTGTTGGGCCAATTATCTCCTTTTCTTGGCCTTTTGGCTTCACCTTCTCTTTCTTCTCTTTCTGATTTCCAATTTCTTTTTCTTGATTCAGTCTTTGCTTTTTCCTCTCCTCCACTTTCTTCTGTTTCTGTTTCAACTGTCTCACTATTGTCTCTTATTTTGAAACTTATAATCTCGTCATCTCCTACTGGTGGATCTGTCTTCTCCTTTTTGTTTTCCCTTATTACTGTCCCTCCTCGGGGTTCTTCCGATTTGGTGTTTTTCTCCTTTTCTGTTTCTAAATTTCCCTGTTCTCCTGTTTCTCTATCTATCCCTATTGCTCCTCGAGGTTCTTCTCGATTTTCTAACTTTTTGTGTACTTCTTTCCCTACTTCATCTATTAATATTGTTTCTGAAGGATTTCCACCATAACTTGTACTTGGTTGTTCATCTAACTCAATTTCTTGCTCAGTTTCTTCTCTAATTGGTTTATAACCCCAAGTTCTCTTTCGGAATTCTTCCCAGTTTGCAGCTGAATCATCAGATCCTGAAGTTGTGTCAGATATTTCCAGATGTCGACTTACAGGTCGATCTTCAAGTTCTGGAACTTCTGAATTTCTTTCTTCTTCTTCTTCTTGTTCCTCTTCTTCTCTAGAGGTGTTTTCCGTTGGGGTCTCCAGATGTCGACTTTCAGGTCGATCTTCAAGTTCTGGCACCCTTTCTTTTATCTTGGTTGTCCCAGCCGTTAAACTTTTATCCCACACTTCCAGACGCCGACTCACATGTCGATCTGTAGGTTCTGGAATTCTGATTGTGTGGCTGGCATGAACCCAGTTCTTCACTCCTGCACACTTGACAGCAGTCGTTGTTACTAGGATTACCTGTCTTGGCTCATCCCAACGTGGAACTAGACAGTTTCTTCTCTTGTGGACTTTTATGCGGACCCAGTCTCCTGGATTCAAGTCGTGGGCTGGTTTTCTTTCAAGAGTGGTCGCATCCGGTCCAACCTGATGAAACACAGAATGCACCACATCAGCCAGTCCCTTGCAATAATCCAGTACTAGATCATCAGTTATAGTTAATAACTTGTTGACAGGTACGTGTGCTTGTCTCATTGCTCGTCCCATGATCATCTCATGAGGACTGAGTCCCGTTTTCTTTTCTGGGATGCTTCTGATGGTCATCAGAACAAGAGGCAGTGCATCCGGCCATTTGAGTCCTGTAGCTTGACACATTTTTCCCAATCTGTTTTTAATTGTTCCATTAATCTGCTCTACTACCCCAGAAGCCTCTGGTCTGTAGGCACAATGCAATTTTTGTTTAATACTCAGAGCTTCACAAATCAATTGGATCAACTCATTTTGGAAATGTGTTCCTCTATCTGTCTCAACCGTGACTGGAAAACCATACCTTGGAATGAACTCTCGCAGCATAAGTTTTGCCACTGTTGTTCCATCATTCCTTCTTGTGGGGTATGCCTCCACCCAACGAGAGAACAAACAGACGACCACTAGAACATATCTTAATCTGTTACTAGGGGGCATCTCAATAAAGTCCATCTGTATTCTTGTGAATGGACCTCCTTCTCGTCCTATTGTTCCTAGACTCACTACGGTTTTTCTTCCTGGGTTAAACTGTTGACAAATAAGACATCTTTGACAAAGACTTTCAGCAATGGCTCTGAATTTTGGGTTATACCAGGTCTGTCTAAAAAGTCTGATCATTGCATCTCTCCCAATATGAGCTTGTCCATGGTACATCCGTGCCATGTCTGCAATCATGCTATCAGGCATAACTGGTCTTTCATCTCTGTATACCCACACACCATTATTTTCCTGTCTTCTACATCCTGCTTTTATCCAGTAATCTTTTTCCTCATCTCTTGCTGTTTCTTGTAACTGCCTTACTTCATCCCATGTTTCAACAGTATTAGTGAAAAGCAAAGGACAAGAGACATGCTCCCTTTCTCTATTTTTGTTCAGGGACGCCATGTTTTCCGCACAATATCTAGCGATCTCATCAGCATAATTATTGCCGACCGCTATGTAATCTTCGTTTTTCTTATGCGCCTTGCACTTCACTACAGCTATTTGTTTAGGCAACTGTATCGCCTCAAGCAGTTTTTTAACATACTCTCCATTTCTGATAGGTGTTCCTGCAGATGTCAAAAATCCTCTTTGTGACCAAATCTGACCAAAATCATGTACGATGCCGAAACCATATTGGCTATCGGTCACAATCGTGATTCGTACATTTTTCCCCAATTTACATGCTTGAATCAAAGCAATTAGTTCCGCAACTTGGGCAGACCTAACTCCTTTCAGACAAGACGCTTCCATCACAGTTGCCACTGTGCATACTGCGTAAGCTGCGCTTAACACTCCTTCTTTTGTGCGTAAACATGAACCATCTACAAACATGACATAATCCGATTCCTTTAATGGTTCATCTTTTATGTCAGCTCTTGGTTTTGTGCAATATTCCAGCACATTCAGACAATCATGATCTACTTCGTCTTGTTCAATTATACTCTCTTCATCTGGCAATGATGTAGAAGGATTTACATTTATGCATCTATCTATGGTCACATTTTCAGCACTCAAGATGACTTTTTCGTACTTAGTCAGCCGACTATGTGTCATGTACTGTGTTTTTGTTCTTGTCAAAAGAATTTCTACTGAATGGGGAACATACACTCTCAGTGGATACCCCATCACTATACCTTCACTTTGTTCCAGACTTACACAAGTAGCAGCAACTGCTTTCAGACACCCAGGCAATGCTTTTGCTATAGGATCTAAAACAGCTGAGAAGTAAGCTATAGGCCTCTTCATGGTGCCGTGTTTTTGTACCAGTACTGAAAATGCACATCCATCTCTTTCACTGCAGTATAACTCAAAATCCTTCTCATAATCAGGCATGCCTAATGCAGGGGCCTCACACAGTTT
Source organism: Calotriton arnoldi (assembly GCA_963921515.1). Taxonomy (NCBI): domain Eukaryota; kingdom Metazoa; phylum Chordata; class Amphibia; order Caudata; family Salamandridae; genus Calotriton; species Calotriton arnoldi. The sequence continues at coordinate 1,063,656 of CAWUFW010002412.1, forward strand.
CTTTTTCAATTCTTTGAAAGATTTCATTTCTTCTTTGTTTAACTCAAAAGGGTCTTTTACATCTTTCTTTGTCAATTTTTGTAAGGGTCTTGCAATCAAAGAAAATCCACTTATCCACTGTCGACAATATCCAACCATTCCCAAGAACATTCTTACCTCTCTTTGAGTCATTGGTGCTCTCATTCCTTGAATCATTCTTACTCTTTCTGTCGCTATTTTCCGCACTCCTTTCTCAATTTTATGTCCTAAATACTGGACTTCTTTCTGACAAAACTGTAATTTTGAAGGAGACACTTTATGTCCTCTTTTCTCTAAATGGTTCAGCAAAGCAATTGTGTCATTTACACATGCTTCTTTGGTTTTCGATGCCACCAATAGGTCATCGATATACTGCACCATCACTGATTTTTCTGGCATCTTCAAATCTTCCAGAGATTTCTTTAGAATCTGATTAAAAATTGAGGGGCTTTCTGTATACCCCTGTGGAATTCGGCACCATGCCAAAATACGCTCTCCGAAACGGAATGCAAATAATGGCTGGCTATCTGGATGCAAAGGAATAGAAAAAAAAATGCGTGACACAAATCTATCACAGTGTACCACTCAGCTTCATGCGGAATTTGATATAGAATCACTGCAGGATTTGGCACTATTGGACAGCATGGTACAACTATTTTGTTTATCTTTCTCAAATCCTGTACTATTCTATATGTTCCATTTGGCTTTTTCAGTCCCATAATAGGTGAATTACATGGACTGCTCATGATTTCTTTCAGAATTCCTTGTTCAATCATTTTATTTATCACAGGAGTTATTCCTTCAATTATTTCTGGAGTTAATTTGTACTGTGGCGTGTTTGGATAAATTATCCCTTCTTTCACTGTCACTTTTACAGGATCAACTTCTCTCATTAACCCAATGTCTTCACCTGTAAAATCCCACACACTTTCTTTTACAGCACTTTTTAGTTCTTCTGGAAGTTTTTCTGCATCAAATGCAGGAAACAAACCATTCGTTTCAGGTTCTTGATTCATCAAAGTTACTTTGTACAAAACATCTTCATCTGAAGTCTGAAAACCTATTCCATCTGGCGTACAATAAATTGTGCAATTCATTTTACACAAAAGGTCCCGACCTAAAAGATTTACAGGACTACAGTCGCACACTACAAATTTATGCATTTTGCTAAAAGAACCAATTTTTACTTCTACCAATTCAGTAAGTGGGGTTTTAATCTGCTGATTGGCTACTCCTACCACTTGGATGTATTCACCTGAGAGAGGAAGGTTCGGAATTTCCACTGACCTAACAGTAGAACGGGTAGCTCCAGTATCGACAAGGAATGTTACGTTTGCACCATTCACTTCTCCATCCACAAAGGGACCAGACTGATCTACCTCTAGAGTTGCGCCAAGCACGCACTCTTTCCCCTCTCCTGCGCACCGTCAGAAACTTTCATCCGGGTCATCCTCACTCTGACGCAACCAATACTGAGAAATGTTAGCTGCTCGCGGCAACTGTGTTACCTGCTCTCCTCCGTAGAATCCTGTTTCTGTACTGTATCTTTGCTGGTTAACAATGTTGGGAAGTGGTGGTTGTGGCACCTGACTTTGTTGAACAACTACCTCATTCTGCACCTGTGGAGTTAATGATTGATGTTCCGGATTAGGTTTAGGTGGGAACTTACACTCATTCCTCCAATGCCCTAATTTTCCGCAATTATGACATGGCCATTTCTTCTTTGCCTCTTCTAGACTCACCTGTCCTTTTCCTTTACCTATGTTTGGTCGCATCTTATTCTGTCCTGATTCATTTCCATTATTATTGTCCAATTGGGCTTCTTGTTTCTCTGCCACTTTCACTTGTGCCCACATCGCCTTTTCTTTCAATTTACGCTGTTTACTTTCTATTTCATCACTACAATACTTAGCATACCTCAACACCTCATCTACACTTCCATTTTGCCAGTTTATCATATGTTGTTTAATCATATCGCTTATTTCTTGTTTCAGGCCAAACACAAATCGGTATACAAAATGACTCATGTCCTTTTCACTCAATTCCTCATAACCGCTATACTGCTTGAAAACCAATAACAAACGTTCATAATATGCATGTACAGACTCCTTACTTTCCTGTGTAGTTCTATCAATCTTAACCCAATCTGTCTCTTTGGGAGGAATCTTATTCTTCAAAAAGGTAATCACTTTGTCGTATTTCTTCATCACATCTGGTCCTGGAGCTCCTGTCTTAGGATCTCTTGGATATTCTGTAGCTGGCCAGTCAACTGTAATCTTACATTCTGACCACAGATCCGTTGGTACCACTATGTCAAACAATCCATCCAAATCTATCCACAACACTTTTGAGACCTTTACAAACCTTTCTACCTGTCGGTACCATTCAACTGGCTTCTCTCTTAGTTTTGGAAAGTCATTTGTAAATGACAGGATGTCCTGCCTAGTCCATGGAACATGCACATAACTACCACCTGGAGTTTCTCTCATAGGGTATTCTTTAACAACAGGTTCTTTTTCTGTTACCATAAAAGCCAATGAACCTTTGTCTATACTTTTCTCATTCTTCTTTGTCCATCTAACCTTCCATCTGTCCACATCACCCCATTTTCTCAATAAAACAATCAACTCTTTTATCTGTGTCAGCCTTCCTGCTGTATTCAAATTTTCAATATCTTTTTCACAAAAATCCACTCTGTATGGTTTCTGTAATGTTTTTACTTTTGCAAAATCTATTCCAATCTCACTAGCCACTTCTTCTAATTTGTCATGTAAATTCTTTGCCCTCCATGTTATACTTTTACACAGAAACATTATTTCATCATCCTGATAATTTTTTATCTTTTCAGTACCAATCGTTCCTAATATTAATTCTTCCATGTCAATTTTTAATCTGATCACATCTAATGGTTTTTCTTCCGTTTCTTTTATTTTAAAAGCTTTCATCCACTCATTTAACTCATCAGGAGTCGGACCTATGGGAGTACTATTTATTTCTGTCCAATTTCCACTCTTTTCAGGTGTCACTGTTGCAGATTCAGTTACCATAGGTATTTTCCTACCGTTACACTCATTTACTGTTAAATTTTCAGGTGGACTTGGTCTGTAAGCACTAGCCAAATTGCTTGTACCTGGACTTGTTTCCATTCTTTCCTTTTCTCTCTGAAATTGTGAACTTAAGGGAATCACCAAAGCTCGCTCATCAATTTTCTGATTCTCAAAAACTGGTATTACTGGACCTATTGTTACAGGCACAGTAACTGCTTCCATATTTTTCGTTAATTCTCTAATTTTCTCAGTTAGTTCTTTTGTTGTCCTTGCCAATTCACTTGCATTGTCGCTTTCTATTCCCTCATTTTGAGAAGCTCTCATTTGTTCTTGTGACCTATTTACTTCATTTCTCTTTTCCGGACTTTTATTTCGCATAGTCTCTATTGGTGGCGCATTTGGTGTCACCACTGTAGGAACTCTGCTGATACGGAGGTGGGTTTCTATTTAAAATATCTTCCAGCAACTCGTCATCCGTTTCGCTCTCATGCATATACTTTTCTCTCTCTAAATGTTTCTTTTTCTCAGTCCGTTTTTCTTAGTCCCTTCCTCAACTGTAAAAGCTGGAAACAAACCTCCTGTCATGTTAGCACATCTCCATCGTTTTATTCTGTCCTCATGATTCATTCCCCACAATCTTCCGGGCACAAACTCATAACCTTTCATTCCTCTGAACCTTTCTCGCTCGTACATCTCATCTTCCGATTCTGTTAAAGCCTCAAACTGTGTCGGTCTAGGTCTAGGTTCCAATTTAAACATTTTTCTCTTAGATTCCGTAAAACCGCTACATTAAAAGAACCATTTTCAGGAAAAGCCAATGCTCCATCATTCTTTGTATATTTTACCCAATTGTCCAACCATATGCACGTATGATATCCATATTTCAGCATCATGTGTGAAGCTGCTGATTTCGACGGAGGAATTACTTGTCCCTCTCTAGTCACAACCTTTTTGTCTTTCTTAAAGAAATTCTTCAATTTCGTCGTCCATGACGTTCTCTCCCTTTCATACTCGTAATACGGCATGTTTTCTATTTGTTTTCTCTTTATTCTAACGCTGTTTCTGTGTACGGAACTTCGACCAATTACAGCGCGATTCACACTAACGTACCAATCAGAACAATTTCCACCGTCCGCGAACCAACCAATCCTAGCGCGGCACTTTTCTACGTCACTCCTGCTCTGTGTTCACGTGACTAGCGAACCAACCAATCCTAGCGCGGCACTTTTCCACGTCACTTCTACTCTTTACCCCTCCTTTACAAAATTTATCGGCAATTTTTCTTTTCACTGTTTTTTTTTTTTTGTTAGTTACAACAAATAAACAATTCCATAGTCTGATTCGCTAAACAAAGTGACAGCCTTGTCCTTTTACACAAGAATCCTGTTTTCCAGTAGGCAGCGCTTACCTCTACCCTACCACAGAATTATTTACTCTCGCCGATAAAGTAGCACTTCCCTCTACCTTACCCTTCTTTCAAACAAACAATTTACTCGTTTCTCTGGGGATAAGACACATGTGGAGACTAGGCTCCTGAGAATTAAGGCCAAAGTTTCACAAGTAAACGTGATTTGCTATTTCATTTACACACTTTTCACACCGAAATCCCTAACATAACACAACCTGCGTTATAACCAAAATGAATTCAGACCATGTACCAAATTCCATGTGACTTCTCTTGCCACACGTGTTCCACTTCCTACATCCCAGAAGCGTGAAAACTTACATATAACATAACGTGACTCAACATATAGGGGCCGATTCCGATCTCGGCCGGTAGGGCTCCGAATAGGATTCGGCTTTACCGGATCCGATTCGGAGCCCTGTTTCCCGACCGAACCGTACGCGGGTCCGGCCGGCGAGTACGATGCGAAGTCGCCGACCGACTCGTCCGGGCGACCCGACCGCTCCGACCGACTCGTACCCGGATCGTACCGCTCCGACCGACTCGCTCGGACCCGATTCGCACCGCGCAATGGAGACGTTTTCCGGCCGGGTAAGTACGATGCGCACCTCGGCCGCTCCGACCGACTCGCGCCGTCCGACTCGAACTCGCTGTCGGAGCCGTACTTTGGGGGTCCGTGTCGGACCCCCTGTACGCGTACCCGTGCGAGGCGCACACAGGGGGACCCATGGGTCCCCCCTACCTGTGCGTGTACGCCGCGAGCGCTCGCGGCGTACTCGCTGTAGGAGGCGCCCTTGTTCGCCTCGCACCCATTGAGGCAATGGGAGCCCGCGTACGCGTTATGCGACCGGCTCCCATTGAGTTCAATGGGAGTCCGACCGACTCGTGTCCGGTGGCATACGAATGCATCGGACTCGTTCGGTCGGGCTGCACGGGTCCGATTCGGTCGGAAATCTCTCCGGGTCCGGCTCGGTCGGAGAGATTTCCGGCCCGAATCGGAATCGACCCCATAGTGTTAGTCATCAAAAAATAATCAATAATCAATAAACAATAATTACTAAACTAATCTATAGAAAACCATAACTCTGCTACCAAGAAATCTGTTGCAGCGCGTACAATAAAAACTATTCACCTCCTAGGTCACTTATAGGTCATCCAGGGGCAAACTATATTTCTCATATCCACATGACGATGGGGCCCATAAACATCGTCTAACACACACGCACACTCCTGGATTTCCTTTACACCTTTGTGAAATTCTGTACTCCTAGGAGAAGCATAAGAACTAAATGGAGAACACCTTTTTATGTACCGCTGGAAGAGCCAGGATATCTTATTACCTTATTTTGTCCCTTTATTTTAGTTATTTCTTAAGATATTCCTGCTCATTATTTGTCGATGAATCATTCATTTAAGAAATTAGTTCATAGTGATTAAGACCAGCTGAATCACAATAAACAATTTCCTATGTCACAATCATTTAGGAAAATAACCACTGAGTCATTTTGAGTTTAAAGAATCTTAAATTTTATATAATTTTAAAAGCATGAAAAGAATTTTTAATACTTTATTCAATTATTCAATCTTAAATTCACAATTTTATTAAACATAATCAATTTATTGCAGAAAGGAAATTTTTGTCATGAAGCCAAAACCCTAATTACCTGCCTAACTTCCTAATTTTGCCTAATGATTTCTAACCTAAGTTAGGAATTAGAAATAGCCTGATTCTCATACTCAACTGTAAAATTAAGACAGCAACAGCAACTTCAGCTCGTCAGCATCAGCTACCTGCAACCCGTCTCCTCTAACAGTCTTTCAGCATCTCCCGCTCAATAAGGGATCGATCAGGACCACCCAGCACTGGAAGCCACCAACACGACTCTTCAACTCCTCTCCTGACTGTGACTGCAACCACGACTGACATCAATTCTGACTGGAACTTGTGTACCCCTCCCACTAAGAGTAGGCCCTCTTATACCTTAATTCTAACTTTGCTAACTAACTGTTGCAACATTAATATCACGCTTTTCTTTCAATGGTCCATGCATGTCAGCTTATTCATTCTTTAATCAAGTTCTCTTGGATTCAAGGGTCCTTGGATCATTTCCTTTCCCATACGCTTAAACATTTCCATCCGATTCGATCAGTTCATTTGTAACTTCTTTCGACACATTCGAGAACTCCGCAGTCATTGTCCTTTCTCTTAGACTTGTTTCTCACGGGCTCTCCGCTGATCATCATGGCACACTATCAGTTCAATTAGGTCACACCAGCCTTGACCATTTCTTGCATCCTAGCCTCTCAGAGACATCACGAGGTTCCAGATTTCTTCAATCTCATCCCGTACCACATGTCCCCTTGCGCCTGCGCACATCTTCCCACTGGCGGCCATTTTATATCGCCACTCGGTTCTACTTTAGAAGCACTAATTTGAGGCAAATAAAACATAATTAAAATAGAGAAAAATATCCCTTTTGTTTCCCTCCCGTCTACGTACCCCAATTAGTTGTTACCTAGCAGAAAGCAACATTTAAGCTGTTCCTTACTTACCATCACTATTTGTTTTTGCAACGACACGTTTTATTTCTATGAAGCACAATAACATGCATTTATTTTTATTAGTACGCATTTATTTTTACGTTATAATTAGACACATAGACATTTATTAATAGATTATTTAGCACACACATTAGCATATTACCATTCCCACACATACGGTGTTGATTAATACATTTAAACGAACATTTTATTTAATTAATTATAAAATTTGTTAGGGGTTAAAAATTTTATTTTTACTGCTCCATCATTATCTTATCTTGAAATTACCAATACCCGGGATGGGGAAATACTGCAATATTTCAATGGTGTACAAGAGGGTCCCCCAATAAATGGAAAGTACCAAAGGAATTGGGAATACTGCACCTGATTCCTGTGGCAATTCCACCTTTTTGGCCCATGCACACCTAGCATTATCACATGCTTTTAAAATATTTGCTACACTTCTAAACATTGTACATGTTGTAATACAACATCTTCCCATTTTAAATTCACTTTAAATAAAATATAGTTTTTAAACTAAAGTTTAAAAATAAAAAATAAATTATAATTAACCTCCTCATCAAATGCATACACAATAGTTAAAGCATTTATTTAAAATTTCATAAACCTATTACAAATTTATTAAATATTTCTCAATAATTTAAACAAAAACTTAATAAGAAAGAAAAGTAAATTAATTTAATAAATAGCGTTAAATTCCACGAAATTGGGTAAAATATAGAGCAATCATAATTATTAATTGTAAATATATGCTATTAACATTTAAAAAAAAAAAAATTGAGAAATTATAATTGCTAAACTAATACTATTCCTACATACATTGATTAAATAGTGTTGAACTTGGCTTCTCTGCAGGGTCAGCTCCAAACATTTTGCCTTCACCCTTCTGTTTTCTGTACCCATTGTTTTTGGCTTTTAGAACTCTGAGCATTTTACCACTGCTAACCAGTATTAAAGTGTGGGTGCTCTCTCCCTTAAACATAGTGAAGTTGGCTTACACCCAATTTCTGCATTTAATTTACTTATAAGTTACCATTAAAGTAGTACTACATGTACCCAGGGCCTGCACATTGAATGCTACTAATAGGCCTGCAGCACTCGTGCCACCCACTCAAGTAGTCTTTTAATCTGTTTAAACCTGCCATTTAGAACTGGCAAAATAAACATTTTGCCAGGCCTAACCCTTCTTTTTTTATTAGATATGAGTCACACCAGGGTAGGCCCTAAACAGCCCACAGGGCCCAGGGTGCAGTGTATTTAAAAAGTTGGACATGCACTTTTAACTTTTACATGTCTCTATTGTGAAAAGCTCTTAAATTTGTTTTTACTGCAAGGTCTGCCTCTCCCATAGGATAACATTGGGTTACCTTATTACATTTAGTAAGTGATCATTTTCAATTGAGAGCAGGTAGAGATGATGAGTTTGGTGTCTAAAGAATTGCAATTTAAAACCCTTCTTAATGGTAAAGAGGGTTTGTAAGTCACAAATCTGAAAATTACACTATTAGAAAGTTGCCATTTTCTTGTCCCAACCATTTGGTGCCTGCAGCCTGTATCCTGGGTCACATGACTAGGTATAACTGGCAATTGGTTCTTGTGTATTACTCTCAGACAGTGAGACGAAGGTCGAATAGTTGCTGGCGGGACGGGCCATTTCTGACTTGATAGGGGGAGAAGCTGTCACTTACCACACTTGCACATGACAAAGGCTCTGGCTAAAGACACTCACAATGGGTTTAATACTAGTATTATGAACCCCCATACAAGCTTGGATCAGGGCAGGGAAGCAGGAAATTCCAAACACCTCTGAGGTGTAAATTTCCAGAACCTTCTCCTATTTCAAAGCAGGTACCAGGTATAAATAATAGACCCTCATACCCAACTCTTCAGTACAAATATGCACCTGTGGACGACTCACAAGAAGGACTGCTGTGCTGCTCTGCTTTAAGAAGGACTGCTACTCTGCTGCCAAATACTCTGCTTCTCTGCTTCCCTGCTGCCTGAGTAAGAAGGACTGGGCCTGCATCTTGAACCCAGGAACACCAGAGTGACTCCAAGGGCTAGTTGGGTGGCCTCCTCATCAGAGCCTCATGGACAGAAAAGGTTCCAACCACCTTGAACCATGTACCTGGACTCTGTCTGCTGTGAATCCTGTCCCCAAGTGGTGCCACCCAGTCCTAGACCCATGGAAGTGGGCCTGAAGGTGCTCAGCCAGCTCAACTGAGGTCTCTGCCACGTTTGACGCAGTGCAATGCTATTCCTCGAAGCATGCGCATTGGAACCACTGCTGCGTGATGCAGGATCTCGCCTGGCAGCCTGCAGCTCATTGGAACCACTGCTGCACGACGCATCTCTGATGCAAGACCACGCATTGCAGCCCCTCAGAACAGCTGCTGAGTGACGAATCCTCAACGTGGGATTTTGCATTGCCACCCAGAACCGCCACTCCTCAAGCAGGATTTAGGGTACTTCATTCTATGGACCTAACTTGGTATCTGTATCTGACCCATGCTCCATTGCGGTCCACCTGGACTTGTGACTTTGTTTCGGTCTGAAGCAACCAGATGATTAAAGTTGGTGCTTAGTGCTTTTAAGCGCTATTTGTAACTAAACCTTTACCTGTCCTACTAATTGGATTTTTGTCGTTTTGGTCTCAAATAATTTATTCAATTTTACTCTATCTTTCTAAATTGGTATGGTAATTTTTTTGTGTTGTGTTTTTACTTTATTACTGTTGAAGTGCTGCATACATACTTTACACATTGCCTCTAAGTTAAGCCTGATTGCTTTTGTGCTAGGCTACCAGAGGATTAAGTACAGGTTAATTGGGGGTTTGCTTGTGACTTCATCCTGACAAGAATTGTGGTTGCTGCTTGAGTAAGATTTTATCCTCCTCAAACAGTAACCAAATTTCCTACAAATAGCATATGTGAAGTAGGTAAATTATGCTAGCTTACCCACTACCTGGGCAGGGACATCCATATGTGCCCGCCCGGCCTTCAGCCTACCACACCCCGGTACCCATCAGGACTTCACTGGGGGGGGTGCCGTAATGGTATGGGATGACCCGCTCAGGGTTGGCTGAGGCTTAAGTGATGCCAACTTAGGCAGGGGCACCTTGGCGCCCCGCAGGCCTGTCCTGGCAGACCCGATATAGGGTTCCTGACTATCCAGTGGGTGACACACTCAGTGCTACGTCCCATTCCTAGCCAGTGCCGTACCAACCCCGGTCATGTGACGTGGGTCCTGTGCTCACTGTGTCACTGGATTCAAGCTTGCCTGGCTGATGAGGGGTGATACCCGACACCGGTCCCAGGATGCTTGTTTCCGGTCCAGGGAGGACCTGGCTTGGCAGTGCGGGCTGGACTGTCCACACGACTGATTTGCATATGGCTGGGTCCAAACTGGAGTGGCATGTGAGCAAAAAAACAATGGATTAAACCCAGATCTGTGACTGGGGATGAGTGTTTGAAAAGTTTCAACACTTTGTCCATCATCTTGTGTTTGCTATATTCTATAAGTGTCATATCGAAGCGAGCTATGCCAAAACCCCCTTCACCAATGGAAAGGGTTTGGCATTGTGAATCCATTGATATGAAATATCATGAGGGTGCTCCACTGCAATCCACTATTAACGCACCATGGTGCAAGGGTGTCTGCATTGGTGCATGGCTGCTGTTTGTGCGCCGACGCATGGGTGGGTAAAGGAATGCTCCATATTCTTGTAAATATGGCGCATTCCTGCACTTAAACAATGACGCAGCTTGGTGCAGAAACATTTCTTGCAGCACTGCGCTGCATCATTGTCTTGTAAATATGCCCCTAAGATCTGCATTCCATGGCCATATGACAGACAGTATCCAGATACGTGATAGAATGCACACCATTCTTTCTTTGTTTAAATGATTTAAAGTTTTTTTAAATATTCCTTTTGCGTGCTGACTTGACCCGGGCCTTGCCCCACAAGCACAAATATATGAATCCAACAAAGTATGGAGCGAATTTACGCCCCATATCCAGTCGCACAGCAACATCCACTATACTCAATAGACTCCATTCTTAATTTGATAATCCATTTTAATCACTCATTCCTTTGTTTGTCAAATTATTCTTTTCTTTATTTTCCACATCAAAGGCATCATGTTTTCCCATTGCTTACAAAAGCTATAGATATGCCTATCCAGGCAATATACTATAGCCCGCAGGAATACATTATTCATCCTTGGTAGTCAGATTCACATAACCCCATGCATTTCGGACTTGCCAGTCCTTCGTCAGGGGTAACTACAAAATTTAAAACATACCATTTGATGTTTACTTCAATTATTCATATCAAACATATTATAAACCTCATGTTATTTTTAGCAAAAGTTCCACTCCATGCATTTTAAGAAATTACCCATTATTTGCCAACGATTATCATCCTTACCCCAATGCCAATTAGTATCTCCCTCAAATTGTGCAAAACGTGGAGCAAAGGATGGAGTCTATTGAGTATCGTGGATGTTGCTGTGCGACTGGATATAGGGCGTAAATTTGCTCCATACTTTGTTGGATTCATAAGGCAGACAGGCCATACGCAAATCAGTCTTGACCCTGCTCCTCATGGGAACAGTCCATCAAGTGTTCTTTTTGCATTCGCCCAAGTCTGCACAGCAGACTGGACACAGGTTTAACTAATATGTGTGTCTGTGCGCACGCACAAGCCTGTGTTGGCAAGTGACACACGCAATCATGCGGGAGACTCACAACAGCCAATAATAGCATGCTGCCCATGAGTTTACTCACGACAGATACCAGTGTGCACCCACCGGGCCTGCAATGGCAGGTCCGCCCGTGTTTCAGAACATGGAATCACTGCCATTTCCCAACAAGGAGAGGAAGGGGGCGCGTGCTTTCACGCAGCAAGAACAGGCCGGGCACATGGCTTACCCAGACCATAGGGCCTTTGGTGCAGTGGCGTGCACGCCACCCTGCTCGGAGCAGCCGGACATGGGTGGATCCCCTTACAGTTGCGTTTGCGCAATCCCGTCCCGTGACAGCGGACCAGGCACCTTGCACTGGCACCATGGATGCAAGCGCGTAGACACAAGCCTGCACCAGCAGGCCTAACCTGGAGGTTAGAACCCTGGGAATGTAGGTATATGCTCACCAGCCCACGGTGGCAGCCCGTGCACCTATGCAAAATGCCATAGGTGCCAAGTCGCATCCTCCAGGCAGGACGTGTATCCGAAACAGCATTAGGGCCACTGCGCACACCTCGGTCTGCATTGACAGACCAGCCCATGTTCCAGAACAGCATGTCAACGCCTCTTTCTCATCTGCGTAGGTAGGCGCACGCACTTCCACATGGTCTTGACAGTGAGGATGTGGGCAGCGCCCTGAGGCCACTCCAGAGAATCGGCAACACCCCCGGAGTATCTATGGGTAGAGTCGAATTCAAAGGCTCTGTTTGTGCGCCTGCGCATGGGTGGTTAAAGGAATGCACCACATTCTTGTAAATATGGCGCATTCCTGCACTTAAACAAAGACGCAGATTGGTGCAGAAATATTTCTTGATGCACTGCGCTGCATCATTGTCTTGTAAATATGCCCCTAAGATCTGCATTCCATGGCCATATGGCAGACAGGCCTACAAGTTAGGAGAGATATCTGTGGTTTAAAGGGAAACCCATAAACCACCCCGAACGTCAAAGCCACATGACAGTATAACTCCAGGTGCCATTCTTCAGCAAAGGGTGAGATACGCTTGTGGGGACATGGGGCCAGAGAACCCGGACTAGGTGGTCACATTGTCAGAGGACTGTGTTGTGCACATGGAGGATAACAGTCCATATAGAGACTGGCCTGGGCTGACAACCTGCTGAAGTGTGGCACCCTGAAGTGTGCTCGCCAAAGGCCCGACCATGGTCCTCCTGATCTCTCGGAGATCTCAGGGACATCAAAGATCTCTCACGAGGGACCTACACCCTCTACCTGCGACATCTTGAGAGCGGTGCCCTCTCAAATACCCACCTCGGCTACTGAATCTCAACTGATAGTGTGGTGCGAGTGTGGAACTAAGAATTGTGACAGGCGACCGGATTGTCTAGCTCGCATCTAAGAAAGGTAGTTCCTGTACAGCGGGGACCTCGACACTAATAAGCGTCTAGTGGGTGGTGAGCGAATTCACCGGTTGCGGGACCCGCGTGGCCTGTTTCATCGATCGTGACGCATGTCTCTCGTGCGACACGCTGACTGCATTCTCATTGCGTGCAATGTTCAATTCACAGGGTACGACCCTCTGAGGTGGAGGTGTACCCGGAGCAGTGCCTCTTTCTACCTTATGTGGCTCTGCTGAACTTGCACCTGTATGTGTGACTGGACTAGTCTGGTGCAGCCTGTATCATCAGACGTGGTGCCTCCTTTCCAGGGAGGTACAGAATTGCGTCTCCTCGCTGTGTCTGACGGGAATGGCCTGGTGCAATCCATCTCAACGTGCACCAGCCATTGTGCCTCCAGTGTTTGGAGACATGGAATTTGCAACGCATCGTATTTGAAATCTGAAGTGCTTGGTGCGACTCATACCAACACGCAGCAAGTGCTGTGTCCGGATTGCCTAGGCCCGACCCGGATCATCGTGTACCGATCGGGGCACCTCATCCTATCGAGAGGCACCCCTGTGTTACTCTCCATTCATCTGTTGACCCTCATTGCGGCGGACCAACTACCCTCTCCGCACCTGGCCTTCCCAAAGACATCTTGGCACCAGGTAGTAGCAAGAGAGATTGACTGGGTTGAAGAAACGCTTCTGAGACAGTTCAGAAGCGGGTCAAGAGACTGCGTGACTCCATTGTGTTTTGAGACCTGGGGGAACTTACCAAGTGGCTGCTAACCTCTCCCTTGTCTTTGTCTACCTCCAAATTAAAACTGTTACATATTCCCACTTGCTCTTCCCAAGGACCCAGACAGTGTGACTTCGGCCGCGAGCGGTCCGGTGTCCGGGAAGTAGGACTGGTTATCTTCCCTCCGTGGGTATAGGACAATCGGGGTGAACCAGAGGGCGGAGGGAGACTTGGGCCAAGGAATCTGCAGAGGGTGAACCATTGTCTTGCTGGGTACTAGTGGCACTGCATTAGGGTGCTGAGTATGTATGTGTGTGTAAGAGCGTGCCGTACGGACTGGCTAATACCTGTCGCACCACGTAGTGGTGCAGAGAGAGTGTGTATGAGTGGGAGTGATCATGTGTGGACCGCCTGTGATTCACAACACTTGTAGGCGGTGCCACATTATACGTTGATTGTTGCCAAAAGCACAATACCTTTTGACATTGAGATTTCCCGCGTGGTTTCAGCCTGTGGTGCTGCTAAAAAGTGTTCTATTTTTGTGTATGAGTATACTTTTTATATCATGAACCGCATAAGGGTGCTCTCTCTCATTTGGGGGATTAGATTAAGTATTGTTCACAGTGTGCATAATATTGATATCATAACAATATAAGTGGGCCTAGTATTGCAAGTAATATTTCCAAATGTGTTTTATGCCCAAAGTATATGATGCTCATGTTATAATGATTGAATATGTGTGTTGAATATAAACGTTTTTACATACATCCTGCGTGAAGTCTCTATGTGATATTCAGTGTATTTACTGTGAGTGTCTGCTGTGTCTTTGCTTTACACATTGCCTCTGTAGTGAGCCTGACTGCTCAGTGCCAGTCTACCCAACCCAAGGGTGGGCACGGGTTATACAGCACGTGTAATCACCTGCCTTTGACGTTAGTGGTAGTTCTGCCTGGCTAGGGCATCCCTTCAGCCAACCAGACACTGCAGTTTCCAACAATTGGTGAAAGTGCATATATTTGGAGGGAGTCAAATTTATTACTGTAACTGTAGCCCAAAAACTTTGGGGTAAGTGAATACATTTTGCCAGGTCAAATTTACTTTTCTAACTCCAATCACACAATATCTTGAAAAAGTACATACATTTCGGACCCAGACAGATTCACAAATCTAACTCCAATACCAAAAACATTGGAGAAAAGGCAAATATTTGATATGTTCACATATACTATTGTAATCCAATCCTAAAAACAATGGTGAGAATGCATACATTTTGTGGAGTCTGTTTTCTAATCTAACTCCAGACACACAAACATTAGAAAAAGTGCACATATTTGATGGTATATAATCCACCAACATTTACCACTATAATTCATAGTTTTCAAATTTTTATTTCCTATAAATATTAGAAGCTTCTAAAACATCTTAATCAATATCCTACTTTAGTATTATTTATTATTCATATTGGAGATGAATAGGTTAAATTAGTAACACTTGTATTACCAAACATAGTTCAATAATATCAGCTATTTCTACCAATTGCATGGCATGATTAGTATAGTTTGAATTCTATTATCATAACAATATATTGTCATTTATTTTTCAATTTAGATTATAATCGTTAATTAAAAAACTAATCATTAATATATTAATTCAATTACATTTTTAATTATTTTTTATTAATTTCATATACAACTTTAGAGCAATTAAGAATGTAACCATTCTCTAAATAGATTAAAATGTACACCTCCAATACTTATGTCGCTTAGCTGAATGAACATAATATTTTTATTTATTTTTACAACAATTATTTGTATAATTAGATCAAAACATTAAATAATACTAATACTAATACGCCTATTACTACTATTACTAGTAATAGTAATATTTATAGAACTACTACTAGTACTTCTACTACTACTACTGCTACTACTGCTAATAATAATAACAATAATGCTTTAGGATGAAGTTACTGAACTAAAGTCAAAAGTGAATACACATAGAAAGGAGAAGCCACCTCCTGAAGCAATTGATTCCATGTATGACCAGCTGCAAACATCAGATGCTGCTATTATCCAGCTCACCAGTGTTAATTTTATCATCCTTACTAAGATGAACGGCAGTAATATTAGTGTTTTATGGGCTACAAACATTTTTCCTGCAGGAGACAAAATAACTTGAAAAGTTATGTAAGGAACTGTGAGACAGCTCGCAGGGAATGAAACGTAATCCCTGGCAGTGGACTACTCGCTTTTCAATTCTTTTTAATTTATGTACATTCCCTAAAGAATCTATAAACAATGTGCTCAGGACCATCGCGTGCCTCAAATCATTCTGTTTTTCCCTCTGCCTAACAGACTACACTCCTTTCTTTACACGTAGGAGCTGTTGCCATGCGTGCATAAACGCTCTGATCACATGCCGACCTTTTGAGCGTTATCCAAGAAAGAAACCAAGGGCCATATGTACCAAGGAATGTTGGAGCGCAGAGCAGTGCCAAAAATCGCAACGCCACGCTCCGACATTTCCAAAACTGAGGGATGCACCATATTTACAACTATACGGTGCACACCTGTGTTTTCCATAGCACTGGTGTTAGAATTAGCTGCCTATCGCCAACGCAGGCACCAGTGCAAGGGTGCCTGTGTTGCAGGGAATTATTGTTTATGTATTGTTTATGTGCAGGAAGCTGTTCCTTCCTGCACATAAACAATCAATAATGGTGATTTGTCACTTTATGTGTGCAGCAGAATGCAGCACACATAGAAGTAGCAAATCGACATTATTTAATGAATGTTTATATGCAGGAAGGAACACCTTCCTGCACATAAACAATAATTCATGGCGTTTTGCTCTTTCTATGTGTGCTGCAGAATTCAGCACTCGTAGAAAAAGCAAAAACGAGGAGAAATAAAGGTATTTCTCCTTGTTTCACCATTCTAACACCTGCTCTTACATGGCCTTAGTTTTTGGCACTGGCTCAGATTTACAGATTCTTGTAAATCTGGGGCAGTGTCAAAAGCAATGGGTATTGTGGTGGAACGCCCACTACAACACCCATTGCACTCACCTTTCATGCAGATACCTGCATGAAAGGCTACCATATTTACAAAGCAGCGTTAAGCCACAAAAAGTGGCTTAATAACACTTTGTAAAGATGGAAGAGGGCATTGCGCCACCAGAACTTTGGAAAAAGTGACGTTTCTGTGTAAATATACCCCCAGTGACTCATTGTTCTTATGAGGTTTTATTGACAAGGGGTCTTTGAGATGTTGATGATGTCTGGCAGAATCCTCTATTGAGCAAAGGTTTTATCTAACAGCCATGTTATAGATGAAGAAATATATACATATTCACATCTGAGAAACTTCAGGCTTATAAAGCCCTCTGGGTTCGTGTCTGCTTCAGCACCATACGCTTCTCTCCTCATTTAGAGTTTGCCCATCAAACCGCGGTCCACCCGTTCTATTTAGAGTCAGATAGACCATTCTGTTTCTGCCCGCAGTGCTCTCGCATGCTCTGCTGGCAGCAAACTCAAACCAACAGCCTGACGGACTTGGAGCCATCAGCCTAAGCACCTCAGTCAGTCTTATTAAGAGCAGACAGTCCAATGTACTTTTTTTCTGTTCTGGACTGCCGGGGACCGCCAGAAATAAATGACCCCCACATCCTAGGAGAAAACTAACAGCATTTCTGGGTCCTTATTTGTTTGCTTTGCAAAAACAAGGCCAGGATTTGGGAGTTAATTTTTGAAAAACAAATAGCTTGCTGAGCCGCTCAGCAAACTTTCAATGCCCTCAGAGGAGCGTCTGTGCAGCCAGCTCCTCCGAAGGAATAGAGATCTCAACCAGAATGGTAGGCGGGAACGGCAGGGAACAGCGTGCCCCTACTTTAATTTTATTGAATCAGTTCCCCAACTTTTTTATTTTAAAAATGCGTCCCAGGATGGCAGAAATAGCCAAGTCCTTTAGATAAGGCTCTGCTTTTGTGGCAGTTCAGGGACAGGCGGGGAGGGTATAGAAGGAAAAGGGCTCTGTCTCTTCCTTCTTGCCCAGAGACGACAAGGACAGTCAGAGTTCACTTCTCCTGCTCTGCCGCTGCCCCCGTTTTTCTTTCTCTTCCTCCTCTTCCCCCTCTTTCTGTCTCTGTCTCGCTCCTCTTCACTTGCTGAAACCTGTGACTTCAAGAAACGGCCCCTAACCTCTCTTTTCCTTTATTTGTTCCACTGTGAAATGGATCCAAAAAAGAAAAACACTTTTGCTGGAAATGTCGTCTTTTTCTGACATTTTTCTATTACAAAAGTGCAGCCTCGGGGACGGAGAGAAAAAAAAGGTTCAAAAGATGAAAAATAAATAACTAAATAAAGCTAGACAGAGTGGCCGCAAAGTGGCCAGATTGTTTTTTTTGACAACCACACACATTAGTGCCACTTTACAGAGTTTGCCAGTGAGGCGCTACTTTCGTTTTCTGGTCTTTCTTTGAACAGCATTGTTTTCCCTGAGTGGGGAAGTGCACCATTCCTGGAGGTACTGCAATACCTGGTTGATGGGTGGATTGGAAAACGTTTAATATGATCATTGTCAGCTGTATTCCTTATTTTAGTTCATAAAGTGTGCTCTGCTGCTCTCTGTTCACGGATGTGGTCTTTTTAACCCATACTGCTAACGTTTTGTAAGGATATAAGCAATGGACATTGAAACGCGTCCTTTCTGGACCCTGTAGCCATGTCGTTGACTTTTCAGGCAAAAACACTCATTGATTTCTGAATAATGAGTGTAAAAGCGTTAAGGTAACCATGTTGTTCCTGCTTACATTTCACATGCTTTACTTAATCTTGCATTCCCCATGAGTATTTGCTTTTTCCATGATGTTGTTACTTTTTTTTCCAGGCAGGATGCTACTCTTGTCTAGTGCATAATTTGAATTGAGGTGCATCCAGGTGTTTATAGCAGGGCACAATTGGATTGTGGCTGAAGGCAGTGTGAGTTTCTCTTAGGTGGGCAGTATGGTGTTCAGTGGGGGAGAGGATATGACACTATGGTCAGAGCTGCCGAATTTGGAACTGGGGAACCAGGTCCAGCCTTCATGACCAGTCCATCAGACCACTCTGCTGAGGGAGCACATTCCCATGCTAGATCATAGAAGGCCCCACTAGACCTTAGAAGCCCGGGTGTCTTAGCACCATCAAGTGGACCATAGCGGTGGCAAGTGTGGGTTAACCTTCAAGTCCTGCCCACCACAATCCATACTGAAGTTCACCACCAGTCTTGCGGACAGGCCTACGAAGAAGCACACCCTAGAGTGATAGTGAATCGGTCACTGAGGTCACAGGACCCTTGAAGCCAGTCCGTCTCTCCCATTGATACCTCCAGTGGCCTTGTTTTAGCAGTAGTAGCTGCAACTCACCAGGGAACGGCAATGCAGGATTTGCATGCACACCAAACTAAGTTTTCAAACTTCATGGTCTCCCTGCTTCCAGCACAAGCACTTTTAACATGTGCTGCCTGTTTTGGGGCCACTGGAATTATGCAGCAATGGAGGACAAAATCATGCTGCAGTGTTGACTATAATTTGCAGCAAAATAGACTGCAGCGTAATGCAGTATATTTTCTGATACTTTGACATTTTTACACATACTAACATTCTCTTCAAAGATTTTCTCTCATTAGTACCAGTGTAACATACAACTGCAGCAGTGAGAAAGGTGACCAGTTGACCTTTGCAAAGGGCCCTCCACTTTGCAGCAACACAAGTCAATTTTTTTTGTAATTTTCGATCCGTTTGAGCTACAAACAATTTATTAGTTAAAATCGTCAGATTATGCAGCAGGTGATATATTATGTGGCAAATATGGCAGAGCCATAATTATGTGGAAAACATTTGCGAACTAGGATATTTTGCCATTCATGTTTGAACTGCTCTTGTGCAAAAAGGGAGAAGTGCTGATGACAGAAACTCCATGGCTCGGAGACAAAGGGCTTGTGATTCCACTTTTAAGCGTATTTGGAACATTCTGTGATTGTAAACGTATCCCACTTTGTGAATGTATTTTAATGTCAATAACTCATACTAACCCTTAAATAAACATGTGTATCCATAGGTTGAATTAACGTAATAAGTTATAACTGGCCAGTGAAATGCCACACAAATAATACAAATTGGGATGTGTTGCTGTTTCTGGCCACACCTCTGACTCCGCCTACTGACCCAATCATTGGGTTATTCCCGCCCTCTGATTCTCCGCCCACAGTTCCCCTACTTTTTTTCCCCCACTTCGACCAATGCTAACTATGGCATGTGGTAGTACACTAGGGCAGTGCAGGTTATTCACCTTCGCTACTTGGGGAGTCCTAGTGTGGCCCTTATTCACCAGCTACATCTTCCATTTGCGCTATGATTAATCACCTGTGCCTCTCAATTTAATGCCTTTTTTAATTCTGTTCAGTGCTGGAAAGAAGGAAGCATTGGCAAGGGCTACAGGTCTGTCTTTAATGTGCTAAATCATTCAAAGATGGGCATGCAAAAATGCTTTTTGCATGTGTTAGTACATTAAAAGCCTGAACTAATGGCCTTTTCTGTGCTTGTTTACACTTCACTTCTTGAGGAAGGACCTTTCAAACTGCTTGCAATACTTAGCAATGGCATTTTAGGTACATCTTGCTGAAGAATCTAAGCATATTTATCATTGAGGTGCGTCCCCCTTGTTCCACGCAAGAAGGCACAAGGGCGACGCAACTACTGAGTCAGATTCATCAAGCCATGCAAGGCCACCCTGCCTTGCCGTGAGTGGCTTGATAAATCTAGAGTAACGCACTGCAGCGCAAATCGCTGTGTTGCGTTACTCTGCCCCAGAGAGGCATTCCATGGTTGGAGCGTGTATGTTCCCACGCATCCGCCCATGGATTTTGGCACATTCCCAGATTTACCATTACTGGTACACCTGGGAATGTGTCAAAATGCGACGCCTTCCCAGGTGAGGCGAAAACGAGAAGAAGTATCTTTATTTTGCCTCTTTTTTTCCTCTTTCTATGTTAGAAAGAGGAAAATGCCTCAGAGGATTGTTTTTGTGCAGGAAAGTGTAACTTCCTGCACAAAACAACCCTGCTTACAACCCAGGCACCCTTGCACCATAGTGAAAGAGTGCCTGCATTGGTGCCAGGCAGCACATTGTGCGCCAGTGCAAGCAAAGGACAGGAATGTGCTGCATAATGTTGAATACGGTGCATTCTTGCCCTTTCAGCCAGCGCAGCACAGCAAGGTGGCTTGCTGCGTTGCGTGAACTCTTGATAAATCTGTCCCTAAGTGTGCAGTAACCTGTTTGGCGTAGAATAAAAACAGGCGGCCTATTACTTCTTTTTGTACAGAGGAATCTGAGCCGAAAGCGCAGCAAAGTCCATTGGTTTAATCACACCTTACAATGCCCTTCAATCAAGGCAGATGCTGACATAAAAATGAGCTTCCCCGAGGCACTCAATCAACTTCTCCACAAAGGGCATGGAGCAGGCACAACAGTTAAATACTTATTAACTAGACTAAAGTCAATATAAAAAATTCAATTATTTCCATTTAGCTTTAGGATGAGCATAATGGGCGAGTGCCAGTGGCCCATCCTTGCATAGCACACATCCTGGTCAGGGCATGGATGTAATGATCCTGGAATGTAAAATCATGATAAATTGCATTCATAATCTGCTGCAAGCAAGACTCACACACCTGGAGCACTAGGCTCGTGGTGTCTGAACCGACATAGAAGTAAAATGCTGCTGATTAATTGTAATGTCTGCTCAGGAGACTGATGACCTGCCGAAAAGGGAGGTTTTCATGCTAAGTGGTCGAAGTTGAAAGAGCACTGCTAACCCCCAGTGTTGATAGAGTTATTATTCGTGTTTATCTTTCAACTCAGAGAAAAAAAAAAAGAATTTTGAACAAACTCAACATAAATTATTATGAAATACAAAAACGAAGCACAACAATCAAATAAAACAAGATTCATCACTCAGAAAAAATATATGAGATCTAATGCAGACATAAGACAAATGTGTTACCGAATTAAGGATTCATCTAAAACTGTCCTCAATGAAAAGGTTAATGCAGAAAAAATATACACCAACATTCAATTAATAGCCACAAAATTAAGATGCAACTAAAGGAAAAATAATGAAAAGAGAAATATTATGAACGTATATAATAATTTACAAAATAATAAATCACAAGCGCCTGATAGTGAACATAACATTTCTGTCTAGTATAGTTCAAAGATTAGTGAGTATTGCATTTACGAGTTGATTTATATATTACATAGGGGCATATTCTCAAGGACACATCGCCGAGTTATCGGCACTTTACCGCAGCCAAATCCGCGATAAAACTATCGCCCCATTCCCAAGCTAGTGCTAACAGCCCATAACACCAGTTTACCTGCGAAAGCAGTCGCAGAAAACATCGCCACAGATGACCCCGGCAACTAACGCTAATGAGATGCAGAGTAGGCGTTCCCGTGCAAAAAGCTGCAACAACACCACTCCACAACATTCTCAACGACCAGCCCGATCTGCGATAAGACCACAAAACATGCGATAAGGCATGTTAGCAGCAGGAAATTAACACCTGCTCTGACCTGGTGTAAAGTCGGACAACAACCTGCACCAGACAAGGGAGCACAGCCCATAGCCACACATGAAGAACAACAGATGCCCTGGAGCAACCCATCTTGCAGCCCGGAGCCCCAATAGGCCAACAACACCCACCCCCAGGACCCCACCACCACAACCCCCCCGGGCCCTACCACAGGCACCCCCCACAGCCCCCCGCAGGACAAAGATATCGCACATCAACTCCACAAAACCATGAACCAAACAAATCGCCTGAAGTCACACAAGCACAACACCCAACATACATGTGTGTTCGAAAAATAGGGAAATCATACATCCATATCATAATATCCAAATAACACATTTATTACAGAACATAACAAAAACTGAAAATCAGAAGAGGCATGGCGGGTCGTCCCACGACATCCAGTAAGTCACAGCCTGCAAAACAGAAATCTATATAAGAAGGAGTGCCATGCGCCCATCAAATCATAGAGAGAGAGCGAAAGAGAGAGGGAGAGAGGGAGAGAGAGAGGGAGAGAGGGAGAGAGAGAGGGAGAAAGGGAGAGAGAGGGAGAGAGAGGGAGAGAGAGTGCTGACACTGCCAACCTATGCCCCACTGCTCACCTGCTGCCACCGGTGTGCCTCCAACCACGTGCCGGGATTCACAGCAGTTCCACAGGTCCCTCATCTGAAACAGTTCCCAGAGACATGGATGTCAGAGTCCATACAGCTGCACACGCCACCATCGCATGCCCGCCCCTGGGCACACAGGCAGCTGCACCCCAGCTCCTCCCGACGTCCAGCGCTGAATGCCCGCCCCTGCGCAACCAGGCCTCACTGCTCACCTTCCGCCATCGGCGTGTCTCCAGGAGGGCCCACCACGTTCCGGAGGGATCTCCAAGCCCGGGGCCCGCGACGATGGCACCCTCCACATCATGAAGCCCCGCGCTGCGGGCCACCAGGTCACACACATGTTGCTGGGTCTTGATTTCGCAATGGCAGAGACCACATCTGTGGACACGGCATCATTGCAGGCTGCACACCCGCTCAGTGCTTGAGGTGCCATTAACTCTGTGAACCGCAACGCAATGCCACGTGGCGGGAGGCCCGCCCTGCCCTTGCCCAGGCCCATACTGCAGGCCAGCAGATCTCACACAAACCCATGCCAGTCCGGACCGCCAGGACGGCGCATCATTGCAGGCTGCACACCCGTCCAGCATTTCAGATGCCCCTATCTCACTGCACCGCAATACACCGTCCCGTGGCGGGGTACCTGTGCCTGCCGCAGTGTATCCGGTGCCACCAAGTCTGTGCCCCGCCAGCCATGGACCCTTAATGATTGAGTCCCGTGGTGCGGACGCCATCATGTCACCCCCGGCACTGGGCAATGTGAGGTGGCAGGGCCCTAGGCCCTCATGCGTAGATGAGAACTACACGGAGACACCCAGTTGTAGAGTTGAAATGGCGTCCAGCACGTGCGCCAGGCCCTATTTATTGGCAGTGTCACATGTCCTTTGACACCTGTGCTGGATGGGTGTGGTGTGGGTGTACACCAGCCGTGAGGGAGTGGCTGTGGCATGCTGACAACTAGACCTGTGAGCTGCAGATCCCTGCAGTGAAGACCTGGGACATGTTGCGTTGTCCCCCCCTGTGTGCGTAAGCGGAGTGGGCTGCCCTGGCGTATGCCAGTCCAGCGTAAGGGTGTGAACAATGACCCCGAGGCTCTGGGCGCGGTTCCGTCCAGGGCTGGACAAGGAAGTGACTAATGGATGTGTCTCTGTTGTAGTGTCGGCAACCCCCGGCCCGTAACGGAAATGTGCCACCCTGTGACAGAAGTCCCACAACATGTGCAACATGGACGTAAGGGGGAATCACTGACCCTACATTCATCCATACTTCCACACTTGAAAGATCATAGACATGACACACCAGTGTGAATATGAATGTTTAATGCACATTCAAGGGAGTGTTGCAGCTGGAGCAGTACAGGGCCATGCCAACCCCACTCCACATTGTCGGGCCGTGTAGGGCCAGCCAGAGTCCTTCAGGGAGTGACCGGGACAGCAGGAGAGGAGGAGCTCAGTCCGCAGTCTGATAGCTGTGTCATTGGTGACCAAACAGAATATGGCAGTCCATGTCGGGGTCCGAGGTGAGTGTGGCAGAGTGCATCGGGGGACAGTGGAAGGTGATGATGCAGAGGGCAGCACCAAGCAGAAACAGGCCACATGGCGGAAATGCATGCTACTGCGTCCTTCTGACCACAAAGTCAGATTCATATGCATCCTCATCCGCTGCTGTTGCCTGTCCCTCACATGTGGGTGGTGGTGTTATGTCTGCCGCACTGGGTGGCACTGACACATCAGGGGCCGGAGATGTGGATGGGGTGGTAGCAGCAGCATGCATCAGCGCCAGGCCTTGTGGCAGCAATGCCATGAGGGTGTTCCCTATGGCGTGGAGGGACCCAGCTAGATCTCGCTGGTGTGCAGCCGTGGCAGCTGCTCTTTCCGCCTGCGTCCGCTCCATGTTCTCCATGATCCTCCGCATGTGTCCCAACTCCCGAGCGAGATCGCTGGAGGCACTCAGACTAGACAGTCATTCCTGTCGCAGAGTCAGGACTCTAGCGATGTCAGCCATGGTTCGTTGGAGCAAACACAAGGAGATAATGGACGGAGTGTTGAAACTTTTCAAACACTCACCCCCAGTCACAGATCTGGGTTGAATCCATCATCATTCTTTAGCTCACTTTGCCACCCCAGTTCAGACATAGCTATATGCAAATCAGTCTTGACCCTGTGCCTCATGGAAACAGTCCAGACCGAACTGCCAAGCCATGTCTTCCCTGGACCGGAATCAAGCATCCTGGGACCGGTTTTGGGCTAACAGCCCTCATCAGCCAGGCTAGCTTGAATCCAGTGGCAAAGTGAGCAAGGGACCCACGTCTGGGCATACCCTGCCAACTTAGGGCGAACAAAGCAAACACAAGGAGATAATGGACGGAGTGCTGAAACTTTTCAAACACTCACCCCCAGTCACAGATCTGGGTTGAATCCATCATCATTCTTTAGCTCACTTTGCCACCCCAGTTCAGACATAGCTATATGCAAATCAGTCTTGACCCTGTGCCTCATGGGAACAGTCCAGACCGAACTGCCAAGCCATGTCTTCCGTTTGTTGGAGAGCATGGAGCGGGCTGTGGGTGTCCGTTAGGGACTGATGGGACTTAGACACCCACGTATGGTGTCTAGTCTGGCTGCCATGCGGTCGAACCCCACCTGCACCTGTTCAGCCAGCTTCTCCTGGCACCCCAGCACACGGCGTTGGAAGGCCATGTGTTCGTCGTGGGGGTCCTGGGAGGTGGCCGTGGTGGTGGGTGCTGCCTGCTGTGTGTACTGTGCAGGGGGTGGGTTCTCCTCATGGCAGCTGGGCTGCCCTGCTCCTGGAAGTGGGCTGCAGAGGCTGTCCACGAGCTGTTGGAGGGCGTCGGAGTCGAAGGTTTGGTGGTCCTCTTCGTCATCAGAGAAGAGAGGTTCGGACAGCTCTGCAGGAGGTGTTGGATATCCCCCTGCAATGTGGAGGGGAGATGCAGTTTAACAACGTGTTCACATGTATGTTGCCGCATTGTACAGGTTCACATACAGACTGCATGACAGTGTACATTGTGACTGTGTGGGGGGTGCTGCCTATTTGATGGGGGACAGTGGCCATTCAGGCTACATCACGGATGTGTGTTTGTACTTGTACATTGTCAACTCACATTTCCCTGCAATGCCAAATGTGATTGTCCAATTACTACGCACATGCGGCACCAGTTGTGTCCTCTCTGTTGTGGACGTGTTGCGATTTGTACCACGTCGTTGTCAATGTTGATGTGCTCTGCATGTAATGTGTGTGTGCCACATTTTGGGTGATTCGCCCCTGCAGCTCTGATTTTGCTGCCCTTATCCCTTACATGCGGTGTGCCTCTGGGTTCTGTGCTTATGCAGTGCTGAGGTGTTGCATACCTGTGTGAATTGGTCTCTTGGTGGGAGTTGTGGGTCTGGGGCATGGTTTGTCTGCAGATGTGGTCTGCTTAATTGTGCATGTGTGCCATTGTGCCCATCTCCCATCCCTGGTGGTTACTCACCCTGTTGCTGTTGTGTCCGGTCATGTTGAGCAGTGTCCGGTCCCCCCACTCCTGCCACCGTCTCCCCACTGATGACTGTGGAGACCATTTCCTCCATCTCGTCCAGCTCCTCCTGTGTCGCTGGGCTCCCACCTCCAGTCTGCATTGCTGCCTTCAGGTTGTTTGCGAGTTTCAGCTTTGTTTTGCGCTTCACATCATTCCAGCGCCTCTTGACCTCGTCCATTGTCCTCTTCAGCACTCCGACTGCATTCACCTTGTCCACGATGGACTGCCATATTCCATTCTTAGTTGCCAGTGACACAGTGGAGGTGACGAACAGTAGTTGATGGTGTTCTATCACCTCCGTGATCAGGATCCTGTTTTCCTGCGGCCTGAACCGCTTCTTCCAACTCTTCTTGTCCTTGCCCTTCCCTGACCCAGAGGTCCCAGGCTGGTCCTCAGTGGGGCTTGTGGGGTTCTGGTTGTCCTCTGTGTTTGCTCCGGGTGCCTCTATTGTGCTTCGCTGTTGTTTGTCTTTTATTTGTGTTTTTTTTTTGTTTTTATAGTGCATTTTCCCGCATGACGCGTGGGAATTGCAGGCCTATGGCTGGTTTTCGCAGATTTTTGTATCGCGATTGGCGTCATCGCTACTATTTTCGCGTTGGGGTTTCGCGTCTTTGCGGCATCGCGTTGCTTTTAACGCGTTCATTTATCTCGTTCTCGTGTGTCTATCGCATGGTACTGCCGTGTTGGGAATACCACGTTAACACGGCGTTATTTTTATGCGATGGACTGCGATGTGCGGAGTAGCGTTAAGCTACACTTGCGGTCGTTATCACACGTTCTTGTGAATATGCCCCATAATAGAATTTAAACTATTCTTGTGCAAATGCAGCCATGCCATCCCAGTTAGGCTTCTCTTATCTTTTTCCCAAAGAGTAGACATGTTCCTTATGGCCAACAATGAGCTTGAGGAGATCCAAACAGGTGACATTACATTACATCAAAAACACAAAAAGTGATGGGAGGCTTCTTGAAATAAGCCTAACCAATGGCAATCGCTCAGAGCAGCATCCCAACCCATTGTTCTTTTGGTCACCATGCTACCTCAGTTTGGACCCAGCCATATGCTAATCAGCCTTGACCCTGCTCCTCAAGGGAACAGTCCAGCCCAAAGTGCCAGGCCAGGTCATTATAGAGCTGGAACTGGAACAGAACCAGAACACAAGCACACCCCCATTAGAGAGTTGCTTAACAATAGTTTACTCATTTGTTCAGGTGTACAATATGTTTGAAACAGCATCCTCTAATGAACATATTTAAGGTTCAGTTTAATACCACTAATGACTGAACTCCACCCCTCTCATCAATAAAATCCATATTCAGGTAATTTGTCCATTTTTAACAATGAAGTAACCAGTGGCGTAGCAAGTTGCAATTAGCCCTAATGCAAGAGTGGGTAATTGGGACCCTGAACCCCAGCTTTGTAATACAATACAGCCATAACTGGGGAGCAGTGGGCTCTCACACTCCTGGTCCAATGTGTCACTGCAATAGTGCACTGAGGGTTGCTACAGGTCACCAAGTTCCTCATTCTACCCGTTGTTCCCCTTCACCTCACTTTCTCCATCCTTCCCTTTCTCAATCCTCCATGCACCCTCCCTCCGCCCTTTAGTTATCCCTCCATTATCTCTGTTTTTTCATCCTTTCTCCTTATTGCTTCCTCCATCTCAATCCCTCCAGCTTCTCACTAGTTATCCCCTTCTTCCCTTTCTCTCACTTTTCCTCTCCTTGCCCTCCCTAAACCCCTCCTCTTTCTTTCCTCAGCCCCCACTTCCCCAACTCCCCCATATACTTTCTCGTATACATGCTAGCCATTTATCCCCAACCTCAACTTATTTTTCCTGTTCTCTCTGTCACCTTCCTCCCTTTCTCTCTGTTAGAACTGGGCGTCTCTAGTTGGCAGAGGTAGGTACCTTTGTCCAAATAGGGACCCTTGCTTCTAGTCAGGGTAAGGGGGATACACACTTTAGAGAACCCCTGCTCACCCCCTTGGTAGCTTGGCACGAGCAGACAGGCTTATCCCAAAGGCAATGTGTAAAGTATTTGTACCAACACTCACAGTAACATAGTGAAAACACCACAAATGGACTCCACACCAGTTTAGAAAAATAATATATCTTTACTAAACTTAAACAAGATCAAAACGACAAAAATCCAACATGCAGAACTCAGTAGAATGTCTTTAAAAAGGGTTGTTGCAAAAATAAACTTGTAGATCTCAAATGCGACACTTTCAGTCTCAAAGTACCTGGGATGCGTAACGCAAAACAAGCAAAAAGGGGCGCAGTGAAGGCGATGCGTCGGTTCTTCCTGCGCGCCGGTTCCGGTGCGACAAAATGGCACCTTGATGCGTTGCGCTGATCCGGTGCGATGCGATGAAATGGCGTCTTTGTTGCGATGTGACACTGTAGATGCGATGCGTGCACGCCCGACGGCCGTGCGGCGAACTCGGTGATCTTCGGAGCCGCGACATGCCCCGCGACACGCTTCTCCGGTGTTGCGACGACACCCTCGGTGATGGCGACACGCTTCTCCGGTGATGCGGCGGCGATCAGCGGCAGTGCGCTTCCTCAGCGATGCGACGGCCCTGCGACACGCTTCTCCGGTGATGCGACGACACCCTCGATGATGGCGACACGCTTCTCCGGTGTTGCGGTGGCGAACAGCGGCAGCGGCAACACGCTTCTCGATGATGCGACAGCGGCTGCTGCGACGGCGTCACGCTTCTCTCGTTGCGTCCGCTTCCAGCTCCCAACAGCAAGAGAGGCCTCACAAACAGTTACAGGCCCTCCTGGCAGACTGGAACTCCCAGCAAGGAAGTTCAGGGAGGCTGGGGGTGAAGTCCTTTTGTGCCTGGGACTTCAGAAACAGGAGGCCAGCTCTTCTCAGGCCCTTGGAGACTTTTCTTCAGATGGACACAGCACTCAGCAAAGTCCTTTTTCAAGTAGGGGGACACAGCACACAGCAAAGTCCTTTAGATGTCTCCTCAGTAGAAACAGCAAACTGCAGGCCAGCCCTAGACACACTTGGGCAGTACTTCTCCTTTAGTCTCTTCAGCTGATCTTCTTTGGCAGGGATTCTTCTTGATTCCAAAAGTAGTCTAAAGTTCAGGGGTTACAGCTCTAGTATTTATACCCCAAAAGTCTTTGTTCTTCATGTATGAGGGGTCCTGAACCCAGTCCAAACCAGTTCAGGGTGCATTCTGCCAGGGCACCTCTCCTTCCTTTGTGAGTGTGGGCCAGGGTCATCAGACACACTGCAGGAGGTGGAGCCATCATTTTGGAAGGCAGGCACAGCCCTATTCAGACCCAGGTGCCACTCCTCCCACCACTCTACATGTAGATAGGTCTTTTCAGCCTAGTGCTGACTCATCCAGCCTCCTGCAGCCACCCCCAGCCGGTCAATTCACAAACAGGCAGAGGCACACAGAAAGGTTGAACAAGAAAATAGCCACTTTCTAAAAGTGCTATTTCCAAACTTAGAATTTAACAACCATCTTCACTAAAAGATGTGTAATTAAATTCTGAGTTCAGGGGTACCAGATTCCAACTTTCTATCTTGCTGCCACGGGAAGATATGCAGGTAACCATGTTACACAGCATTCCCCATGTTATCCTATGGGCAAGATAGCCTTTCAATAGTGAAAAACGAAATTGGCAGTATTTCACTATCAGGACATGTTACCCACACTAGTACATGTCCTACCTTTCACATACACTGCACCCTGCCCAGGGGGTACCTTGGGCCTACCATAGGGGTGTCCAATGTGTAAGAAAAGGGAAGGGTTAGGCCTGGCAAGTGTGTACACTGGCCAGGACAACATGGCAGTTCACAAACTGCGCACAGGCACTGCAGTGGCAGGCCTGAGACACCATCTTAGGGCTACTCCTGTGGGTGGCACAATCAGTGCTGCAGGCCCACTAGTAGCATTTGAATCACCAGCCCTGGCACACTTAGTGCACTCTACTAGGGACTTATTGGTAAAGCAAATATACCAATCATGGATAGCCAATCACAATAACAATTTAACTAGGGAGCACTTGCACTTTGGCACTGATCAGCAGTGGCAAAGTGCCCAAAGCATCAATACCAGCAAAAACGAATTCCAGCACAGTGTCAAAAATACAGGAGGTAGAGGCAAAAAGTCAGGGGAAACCACGCCAAGGATGCCAGGTCTAATACTCTCATATCGATATACTCTCTCCACTTCTCTGTATTCCTTCTCATTCCTCCTCTTCTTTCCCTAACATCTGTATTTCTAGTCCCTTTCTCTTCCTCTTTCCTATCCCATTTGGTCGCTCTCATTTCCTTCAACTTTTCTGTCACTTTTTCATCTTCTATCTTTCACCCTTTCCTGCTATTTCATTCCTTTCCTCTCTCTTCTCTCATTTCTCGTTCCTCTCCTCCTCCATAAATCCTTCACCCTACTTACTCCTCCCCCAGGAGCAAAAAGTGCCAGTGCCCAGGCAGACTGTGTTTAAAATATTCAAATCAGGCAACTAAAAGTGGCCCTTAACACCTTCCTTCCCCGGTGCCCCTGCAATGGCTGCACTATTGATAGCTATGCCTCTGCAAGTAACATTAACCTATGTGGGGGTGGGTCCTCCCCTGTAGTTCGTACTACCATTGCAGAGAAAAGGTCAGTAATTAACCTAGTTGAAGTATCTGGGCCTTTCAATTTATTCTGAGCTTACGTTTGTACTTTAGAGACAACAAAGCATTATTAGACTACTTTTGATTTATGTTAAGATCCTTCCATAGATAAAAAGGGATACATGTCATATGAACACCATACTCTCACTCTTTCCAAACCATCCTGTAACTACAAATAATAAGTACTTAGCATAAAAGCCTTATAATCATTTTCTTTCTATAGCAATAAAATATCTTTGTGCAACCCTTCATTGTATTCTGCAAATACCTCTACATATTTGTATATCATGTTTAATTAAAGGTAAGGGGGTACAAAGCTATATGTGTAATAAATATCTTATTGGCATTAACTTGGCTCCATAATTATAGTGATGTCCTGTGTGCTAAATCAGCATCCTTACTCTCATTTAATGGGATTAAGTTTTCAGGGTCCAATTTAATTCTTGGTGGTAAGGATACTCCATTGCATTCCAGTCCGCCAACCCAATTTAGGTGCTGGCAGACCTTCGTGTTTATCACACCGGAGACTACTCTTTGCAATCTACTCTGTGACGAACCCCCTCCGACGGCCCTGGGGAATAAGGGCCATTGGAAAAATTACTACATGTCCGCCCACCCAATTTGGATGGATGAACATGTAGCCAAATTTTACTGTTTCATACCGCCATGTAAAACCCTGCGGTAAAAAACAGTAAAACATTGTAATGCTTCACCCGCCATGGGAGAAGCATCCCATTGTGAGGGGAGCATTACTTTTTGTCTTTACAAAAAGAAAATCCTATTTCGGGATTTTCCTTTTGAAAAGAAAAAAAGATTATTGTTTGTTACAGGTCTGCATCCTTCCAACACAGCTCTGTAACAAACAGTAAAATGCACAGACAGGATCTGCTGTGACGGCGGTTCCTGCCAATGCCTTTATAAATGATCGCCTGCTAGGTGGTCATCTGTAAATTTGGCGGGCGGAGAAGTCACAGTCTGGTGGACAGAAAGTACTCCGTGAGGCCAATGGTGATTACTTCGTCTGCCAAAAATTAAATCGGGCCCTTAGTCATCGGTTGTTGTACATTCTTCACCTTGTGAATCCTGAGATATTTTTCACCTCTTTAGAAAATTTTACATTCTGAGTAGAAAAATGGACTCTATGACAAAAGGGAATGGGTTGAAAACCTCAGATATTTTCTAATTAATCTAATTACCAAAAATATTACCATAATCTTAAAATAATTGGAATAATTCTCTGTTTGTTTTTACAGGACTTGCTACAAGGAGCAACATAGCATTTGCACGGAGAAGCTATTTCTTCCCACAAGTAAAAGGTAAGGTACAGGGATCTTGACTAATTGCCAATGTTAATGATTCTATCAATAGGTCGATCAACATGCCTCTAATTTATAATTAAGAGTTGTTCTCACAGCAAACTGTAATTGGTCGATCATATTCTGTTGTTGTCCAAATACAAAAGACATATATCCTATTCCAAATTAAATAATTGCGATTTAATGCCATTTGTTGTCACAACTGCTTTTGTATTACCATAGAGAGTGTTGAATAATCAAACAGATTTATCTATTATAGTTGTATGTCTGGAGAGAATTTTCGACACAAGACAAATTCAAACAGTCTAATGTTTCTCAGCATTAATTATCACACTCGCAAAAAGCCAATAGAACCTTTACACATATTCAAAATAATAATCATTTGACAGATGTTATCCACAGCATACCTTGAGTTAACAAGACCAGTTTGAGATAGGTTTATCAATGTCTTGATTGCTCTTTCTAGCCTTTTCATTAAAACAAATAAAGATTTTCCTATCCACATGCAAAAGGGAGTCCTTTCTCTCACTTTTGCTCTCCTCGTCCTCTTTAAGCATTCTCCTCCTTTTCTTTTTTAATTAGGGAAACTATTCAAATCTGTCCTGAGGTTTTTAATCAAAGCAATGAATGCACATCACATTCTTTCAGAAATTTAGTTAAGAAAATCACACATTACTGGACTATAATATTCCATTGTAAAACTGAATTCGAGGTGACTGTCCAAACTTCATGCAATTAATAGCACTTTCTCAGCTTGTATTGGGGGGCCCAACTGATGTGTTTTTTTTCACGACACAAACTAGATAATTCTCTTTTGCAGAAAAATACTCAAACGTTTCTTTAGGCACCGACATATCCTCACTAAGCAGATTCCTCTAATATTGAGCAAAGGCACCACTGATGTTCTTGTTTCAAATGATTACTCCATTTTTCTTGACTACTGATAAGATTTTTCTTGATTCTTCTCCTTTTGGAGTATTTCAGCTAAGAGTCTCCCAGGTCTCTATCATTAATGCAAGAAAATGTAATGTTTCTTGATCACTGCCCTTTCTGTGAGGAATGTTATAATAGGTTTAGTTCTTCATATGGTTTAGCCTGAATAAAGAAAAGAGATCATGCCTGTCTTAAGTCACTGTATATTTTAGCTATGCAGCATTTAACACAATTCCACGTCTTTGATTCTTTAATTTTATTTTACAAGATGTTTTCTTTTCATATGCCACTTTTCTGATTATTGTACTGCCTGTTTATGGTTTTACATGACTTCCGTAAACAAAACATTCCTACATTTCCTGTTCCTGAATTTAGGCCTAAAATCTATTTCGATCTTGGCGTAGTGGTGAGAACAACTTTTCATCATTCAAAATAGTGGAATTAAGGTTTCATTGATATTTTGTAAAGTCAGAATTTTCTAAAATCGGATAAAAATGATCTAAAAGTGACATAAAACCAGTATCCCTTCTTCGTTGGTATTCATCACACTATCACCTAGATTCATTGAAATGAAGCAAAAATGATTGATGCCCCGGAGAAAATAAGTATAATCCACCTACTTATAATGCTATTTCCTCCAGCCATCAACTAAGACAAAATTGCTTTACAATATATATGACTTTGTACCATGCATATTAGTATGACAGCTGTCAACGTCACCCTCTAGCACCAAATTGAAGTAGCCCCAATATGAAACCTATCTCCCCTTATTTAAGTAAGCATATCTTTCAGGCTCCTAATGAAACTGGGCAAATGTTTATTAGGGGCATAGATATTA
Source organism: Calotriton arnoldi (assembly GCA_963921515.1). Taxonomy (NCBI): domain Eukaryota; kingdom Metazoa; phylum Chordata; class Amphibia; order Caudata; family Salamandridae; genus Calotriton; species Calotriton arnoldi. The sequence goes on from CAWUFW010002412.1 coordinate 1,098,008, forward strand.
CAAACTGCTAGTGGGACCCGCCAATCCCTGCCATGTCTTTTAAAATAATCTAGCGGAGATCTTTCTTGAAGCGAAAGTTTTCTTGAACAAATTATTAACCACATTTGTTTTGGACAACTTGGACCTTTCCCCACCACCTTTTAAATTAAAATATACTCCTTAGTATAATTCAGCAAATGCATCTTTTGAAAGAGTACTAGCACAGAGTTTTCTTCTGGATACACTGAGTCCCCTCCTTCCTCTTAATGGCACTGTTAATCCCCTTACATTCTCATGCAAAACCCACTGAAGAGCAAATCAATTATTGCCTACAAAACATCAGTATGCAAAGAGCAGAAGAAGAAAGTCCAACAACAGCCATCAGACATTTTATATATAAAGATTCAAACAATAATAATAGAATATAAATGCAGAAGCATAACTGTCAGGAACCAGGTTAGGCGACAGGCATGGAGGGGTTGAAAGTGCTGGAAAATGGGCTGGTGGAAGCTTAGAGGGATGGGAGCACTAGACCACTTACTCCTTCGGGATGCATGCTCAATCACTTCCTTGGTTAAGTTCATTTCCAGGTCAGGAGGGGTAGAACCTTATTTAGTCTCCCTGAGACCTTAGCTCATTGCCTGGTAACAAGTTGCATGGTTTCATTGGCTTTTCCCATCCACACTGCAGTCTGCACCCGTTTTGGCATCCCTCACTTCATATCCCACTTTGCTGATTAATGTACCCTCTGATTATGGTTTTGCATGACTTCCACATGTTGTTTTTACTCTTTCGACTCCTTTATTATTGCCCTCCTTAATTCTGTCCTCTTGGTGGTCTGTCTGTTAAACCTCTTTCTCGTAGTCTCTCATCTGTGTGTGTCCAGCAATGTCCTGGGGCCTTCACTGGTTCTTGATCAGTTCTGAGCTTGTCATAGCATCATCCGCTGCTGGAACCGGCAATTATAATCTCTATGTTACGTTCCAGTTGGTATCCATACTGACCCTCTGCCCTGTGTCAGATATACCATCAAGATTCATACCATCAAGGCAGAGTGGTGCTGTTTCTTGAAATAGGTGAAGTCTAGGAGAGTGACCGCCATTCCTGGATTTCTCTCTTACCCACTATCCCTGTTTCTCCTTTGATTGCGGTGTCTGGTGATACTCATCACTCTGTTTGCCAGTATTGTGGTTAAGGGATGGCAGGGGCTTTCAAAGGTTCTATGATTCTGAATCCTGATAATAACCCAAGTAGGGGTCTATTTGAGAAAAAAATAAAAATCAATAGTCCTGGCGTGCAGGAAGTTTGCACCAAAGTTTGTATTCCTTGTTAGGCCCCACCTGCTTGGAATAGCAGGCCTGTGCAGGAAAAATCTGAGATGGCAACTTGCTGTAATCGGCTATGTTTACTAACACTGTGACCCAATGGTCCAGTGATGGATGGGCCATCTGGCTAATGGTTTCCAGCATCAGAAACGCTGCCATTGGAAGCCCAGCAGTTCATTCACCTCTGTAGGATACTTAAAGGAACAGAGTTAATAAATGTTTCTTGGCCTGATTTTGAAGAGGGTAGTTAGAAAGAAATCAGGCTGGTTTACCCTCTGTATCTGTGGTGGATAGGCATTACAGCCTGCCATTGGCTCTTCCTAGTTAAGGTGCTACCCCACTAGTTATGACAGTTAAAGGGACAGAACAAGCTGCTAATCTAGGATGATGGGTCTGCGGGCTACAACTCCTTTGCAAACACCCAGGCCCTAACATCCATTAAGTCAAACAAAAGAGGCCACGCTGGGTCAGTTATGCAATTCTCACTTGCGTTTCCAACCGAGCGATTAGGATGTTGGATTCGGACAGCCTTTCCGAATCGGTAGTTCTGACATGGATCAGCTTTCGGAATCTGACTTTGAGGGCCGGTAGCAGCCCTCCCTTCACCTGGGGGTCTCCGAATGGGGCCCATGGGGGCACCCATGGGTCCCTCCCTTTCCATGCATGCACAGTGTGGCAGGCACCATGGAGTGTCCAACACAGGGTGCATGATTTTCTGCAAGCACCCCTTACTTCAATGGGAGCCTGTGTAGTCAGTCGGAACACAGGCTCCTATTGAAGTCAATGAGAGTCTGACCGAAAGCATTCCGAAACCGATTCTTTTGGAATGCTTTCTGAACGACATTGTAATCGACCCCTTAGTAGTAAATGTGGGAGGGACTGGGAGAGTGTCTGAAAAAAGGGATGTACTTACTACTAAATAGGAGGGGTTTATGGAGGACTAAGGAGGGGCTTGGAAAAGGTAACTTAGGGGTTTAGGAAGGGAAATGCACCCAGCCACAAAAGAGAAAGCCCATTGCTATTCCAAACTGCTCTTCTAAAGTTACTACAGACAAAAAGAATCCAAAACAATAGTAAATGTACTTCAGCTCAGAGCTGGAGTAAGTCCTTTACCACCCATACCCAATCACTGGTACAGTAACACCATCCCATAGAAAGTAATGGAGGTAAGGACTTAAAATAAAACCCCATAAGGATTAATGCTAAAATAATTTAAATTATTTATACCAGTCAAAAATATAAATACATTTATTTTAATGTTAAAAAATCCAAACATAAAAAATAGAAATTATTTTATTGCAAGATAGTTTAATAACATGTTTCAATTTAAAAATTAATTAATTTTTTTATTGATATATTAGTTTAATATTTGTTAATATTCAATTAAAAAACATTTTTACTTTAGGATTTTTTATTTCAATCTTCAGAAAAATCATTTACATTTATTTTAATATTTTCAAAACACTTACATTTTAAATCCAAATTACGTAAATAGTGCTTTAGCATTTTATTTTATTGTGTTCTACATTTAAAATAATTATATAAAATAAATTAATATTTAACATGCAATTATCTTTACTATGTTTTTCAAGTTTAATAACATTTTCACTTTTCCCTATATTTTACCTTAGGGAGATCTATGCTATTGATTGGGGCACAATTCTCCTTATGGTAAAGTACAGGGAAAAGTAAAAAGGTGACCTCATATTACATGCCTTTTTATTTATAAAAGGCATTACCCAATCAATGCTGATTATCTTCCTGCTCCTCTCTGTCTAGATGAAGATGAAGTCAACATGGAGGGGAGACCCACCTCCACACTTGAAGGAACAGCCCAGCCACAGAACCAGCCTTCTGGGTTGGTAGGGCTCTTGCCCCAGGTCTTGCCTCAGCTGCATTCCTCCTACCCTCCCGGCCCCCACCTTTTGTCTCATCATCAGGGCTGTTGGTAAGTAAAATCCCTGGATACTATTTTATAGGCATGGGGTCTCCAACCTTTTCACTAATGAGAGCTACTTTTGTTCCATGGAAATCATCCCGAGCTACCAAAATTATTAGTGTTGTACACTTAAGACAAGAGTACATTAGTGTGTCTACCCTATGCAAGATTACCAGCCATGATCACCTCAGTACAGGATTACCAGCATTAATTTAAAAAATAGTCAGTTTGGAATACCTCTACAAGTGTTAAACATAACAGCCAAAGCTGCAATTCCCCCTAGCACAAAGTGAATAATGTTAATAATAATTCTCTCAATGCTGCATGATTTAGCATTCAAATATCATCTTTAAATATATTTTTGAAATTTTGGGTTCTGAAAATACACACATTTTCATCTCAAATACACACTTTTCAATTTTGGCATACACATATTCAACCAAGCAAAAGTTTCTAATTTGGTATGCTGGGGTGCACACAGGAGAGCTACTCACAGTTAGTTGGAGAGCTACCAGTAGCTCACAGTTGGAGAAGCCTGATTTATAGGCTTACATTTTGCTTAAGAGTCTCTTTTAACACCCAACCGCTTTCACGCTGTCATTGAGAAAGCTCAGGAGGTGGGGCAAACACCATTAATCTATTGTATGCTGTACTGAAATCGTAATGAGAGGCAACTCTAGCTCTAGCCATGAAGGCCATTGATTTAGATTAACCAGTTGAATGGTTAGCATCAATGCGGGATGAGTATACCTCCTTAACTTAGAGAGTTGAGGCCCAATTTACAAAAGGCATTTTGAAGTACAAAAAGTAGTATTCGAGTAGTACTACTTTACGTACTACCAAATGCAACGGACAAAACTACAGCCTGAGATCCCGACCTTTCCTATCTTTTCTGGACAGAACTCTTCTAAACCAAACTTAAGTATAAATAATGCTCAATTGTATTCAATTTCGAATGTGATAACATATTTAAATTTAAAGTACAATAAGATAAAGTTTAACTCTCTTCCAAAAGTTTGGTACAAATTAAATAAAAAATAAATGTTAGTGAGGGTGGGTGATTTTAATTTTAAGTATTGTTAAAAACAATGTTTAAAAATAATTAAACGAATTTACAATTGGATACAAAGTTAATTTTAGTAGGCAGTGCCTTGTCTCTTTTTATTTATATAGTCCTAGGTTATTATTGATTGTTTAACAATTTTATGCACTCTTATTTTACATTAAATTAATGTTAAATATATGTGTTCAAAAAAATCATTATTAATGTTCCTTTAATTTTTCAACAGAGTTATCTCTGCCTCAATGGTGGAGATCTTCACAAGCAGATTGAAAGTTACTATTCCTTTACACTGGTAAATTCCGTCATAGAAGTCTCACCGTGTGTTAAATGGTGTATAGCAAAAAAGCGGAAATTTACCCTTGGGTGTAGGAGTAAATGTATACGTGAGTAGAGCTGCACATTCAAATACACAATTTTCATTTGGGCAGTAGGATTTCCCACCCCTGCATTTGAGGGTGTGGAAACTCTTCAGTATACATCTAGGTTTAAATCCCCACTCAGAAATGGTCAGCAGCAAACAAGTGGAGATGTTCACCTAGGTGAAGTAGATCTATTCATGAGTAGATCTAAACGTGCAAACATACCTTCGTGAATCATAACCATAGCATTTATACCTCTGTTGCTTAAGTTGCCTAATACTTCATAGGAAAACACATTTATGATTTATTTGCATTGCTAATAACTTTGTCCCTTTCATATATTTGAACCAAACTTTGAAAGAAACAGAAGAAAAGACTCACTTTCATAACAAAGTTAGGGCCCAGATTAGCTAAGCCTTTGCAATGTCCCTTCATGCACAACGAGACATGAGGCGACACAAGGCAACACAAAGGCTTAAGTAAGATTTACAAAACCACGCAAGGGGTGATTTGAGCAGTCTTGCGTGACTTTTTAAAGAAATGAAATGCAAAGCAGCGTATTGTGTTTCGTTACATTTTGTAGTGGTAGGCATTCCATGGGTGGAGCATGGACATTCCAATGCATTCACCCATAGAATTTGACGCAGTTCTACATTTACTGAAATTAGTAAACCTGGCATTGCGCCAAAATGGTATACCATCAGACCATGGAGTAACGTGGACAAATATGAATACGCATTGCACATAGAAAAAGGAAACTGACTCTTAGGATTGTTTTTGTGCATGAAGGTATTTCTTCCTGTACAAAAACAATTCTGCCCATAGCTTAGGCATTCTTGCACCATGGTGCAAGGGTGCCTGCTTTGGTACAAGGCAGCCTCAAAAGTGCCAGCGCAGGTAGAGAGTTGAGTAGATGTAGCACTGTTCAGTTCTCCCCCTTTCATGCAATGCTGCACAGCAACTTTGCTTGCTGCCCTGCGTTTTGGGAACTTTTAGTAAAAATACCACTAGGTGTGGATTAGTGAAAAGGAGAAAAAATAAGAATTGTGTCCCAAAAAAGTGATCCTTGCGCATGTGCCTATTACGTAAACATTGGCTACTTCTTTCTGAAAAGCAGAAAGATGCATGAAAAATATCATTAGCATTCTGATTAGATTTATGTTAGAAGAATAAGCATTGTCAGTGGATCAACTGAACGTAAATGGAGACAACTAAGATTAACTGAACGTAAATGGAGACAACATCCCTCCCCCTCCAACTCAAACTACTTAGGAAATCTAGAAACTCCTACAACAAAAGTATTCTACAATCAAAAAAGACTTCTTCAGATCAGAACTAGACAATGCGAAAACAGACCGAAGAAACTCTTCGAAATGCTAAAACAACAATTTAACAAATTGGCCAAAACCACTCTCCTAACTTCAAATTCACAGCTCAGTAGGGAAGAATTTTCTTCATTTTTCACAGCAAAAACCAACTCCCTCGAACTTAGTTCGGCAGCAATTAACTCAGCTTCCCTAATGATCACCCAAGTTGAAAATCCTAATCAACCTGATCTACCTTTGCCTAAAAATAATTCTCACTGGTCCACCTTCAAACTCTACGATCCCAGTGACATCACTAAAACCTTAGCTACTATCAAACCCAATAACCACTTTAATAACCCTGTCCCCTCAAACTGCCTACCCCACATCCACCATATCATCTCCCCTCTCTGGACCAAAATCATCAATGCCTCGCTAGCGCAAGGTCACATCCCATATTGCCTATAAATTGGTCAAGTCACCCCATCCTAAAAAAACCGACAGCAAACCCCTCCGACCCTAATAACTTCCGACCTATAGCCAACATTCCCATGCTAGCCAAAGTCCTGGAAAATGTGTTCAGCAACAACTGAACCAACACATCACGGATTTCAAACTACTGAACGACTGCCAATCGGGCTTCAGACCCGGGCATAACACAGAAACAGCGATTCTGCATATAGTAGATGACGCCATCCTTGCTCTTGACCATAATGAAACATGTCTACTAGTCCTGCTTGACCTCTCATCAGCCTTTGACATGGTCAATCACGACAAAATGCTAAGAAGACTGGAAAACAGGATGGGCTTTTCCGGCACAGTCCTTCAATGGTTCAAATCTTTTCTGGAAAACAGAACGCAAGCGTTCATGGTGAACAAAAATCTCTCTGCCGCTTCACCCAATCTACTAGGAGGCTCAACCCTATCCCCAGCGTTATTCAACCTTTACGTTGAACCACTAACCGATCTACTACAGCAGGCGAACATCTCCTATCACATGTACGCGGACGACACTCAACTCTACATCAAGATCACGTCCATTGAAGAGATAAAGATAATGAATCAAGCTCTCGAAAAGACTGTCAACTGGCTAACGACCAACTTCCTCAAGCTAAATGCGCAAAAAACTGAATTTCTCTTAATCTCCCCTCCTAAAAACTCTCTGGAGATAAAGGAATGGACCAAGATGATCACTGCCCTAAACTGTACGCCGATTCTGGTGGACTCCGCCAAATCGCTGGGAATTACACTGGATAAAAACCTTAACATGCAAACACACATCAACCTGTTGGCTAAAAATGCCCGCTTTCACCTCAGCTATCTCAGAAAAATGAAACCATTCATCGAGAGCCCTGACCTCAAAACGGCAGTTCAGGCTTTAGTCATATCGAGGTTGGAATACGGTTGTACTACCCTCTTGGGGCTGCCCAAAATCTCAACAGCCCCTCTAAAAGCCTGTCTCAACGCAGCAGCAAGACTCTTAACAGGTTCTAGGAAATTTGACCATATATCTCCACACCTCAAGGCGCTCAACTGGCTACCATACAAAGCCAGAATCCACTTAAAGATGGCCTGCATTACTCATAAAGCTCTCCACCACAACACCCCCCAGTACCTATCCCAGAAACTCACTTTATCTGGAGGAAACAGACACTCTAGGAGCTCCGACAACCTACTCCTGAAACCCTCTCGTTTCAGTAAGAAAAAAACTTCTGACAGAGCGTTCTCCGGAGCGGCACCAAGAATTTGGAACTCTCTACCTCCGTGCATCAGAAAAATCTCATCTACACCTTTATTCAAAAGGGAAGCAAAATCATTCCTGATGAGCAAATTCCTCCCTTAACTCCGCACATGCCTCACCATATGGTGCCCTACTAGCACATCAGCCTTCTCACTGACTTACAAGACACTGTTCCAGTCCACTACCTCAAACTTGTCTCCACATTCCCCTTATTGACACCTACGCCTCTTGACTTACTCATACTCGAACTTGCTCCTACTGCTATGTACAAACCATCTCTATTACCGCTTCTGCTACCTGCCGAACCTTGTTAAAAATGTCTTGATACGTTCTCTGATCTTGTTTGGCAAAAGTCGTATTCTTACTCTGCTTTTTTTTTGTTTTTGTAAAGCGCTCTGATACCCTATTCTGGGTCTTGTTTGCGCTATAGAAAACTCTAAAAATAAATAAATAAAAATAAATCAATCCTCGCTTGTTTAATAGCAGGAGGGGCTATTGGTATGGTACATCCTGCATTCCTCCTATATTTGGCCATGCACCTGCTGCCTCCTGCTTAAATTGACCTGGCATCCTCTACGGGTCAGGGAGAGAGGTCAAAATCAACCAAATTCCAGACCCCCTGGTCTTACCCAGGGTGTCTGTATAAGCTACATATAAAATTACCCCACCCCCCACCAGATCCAATTACCAGACCCTTGTCTTTAGGCCAAGAAGGAGATTCTTATTGCACCTCTAAACCCTCAACCCACCACCTTGTCCAAAGGTATGCAAAGAAATATGGCAACCCATGACATTGGGGCATCTGCCACATTCCCCAGTGTCACAGTCTCAATTATAGTATTGAGATAACAGGAGTTGCTAATTTCTCTCGTCTTAATTGTGTGCCAAAATGTTATGGGATTCAGCATCTCAATGGCCCAGGTAGCTCTAGAGCTTACAGAATTGGAACTGCAAGGTACTTTGTGTGAACCGTTGTAATTGTGTCTCACAACTCAATTGCCAGACCACATCCGGGCCCACCTAATTAACCCTGTGTCATTAGCACCTGCCGGAATTAAGATGTTTATATTTTAAGTGGAGGTGTACACAGTTGTGAAGCTCAGCACTTCACAATTTTGCATTGAATTTTTTAAGCTTCATCAGTTTTGCAAAGTGCTAAACTCGAAACTTTTTTCATGTGAAAATAACCTCGAGCTCAGGGTTGTTAGCCACCCGCCTGCTGCCCTGCCACTGCTCACCCGCCCACACCCACTTGTGTGCACCTGGCCGGCTGTAGCATTCCTCACCCACTGGTACTCCTACTCATCAAGGAATATAGGTCCAGATGTACTCAGATTGGATTTGCAAACAACAGTCACAAATTGTGCACCAACGTTTTGCGAATCCAGTTGGATTTTGTGAACCGACGTTTCTACTGTATATTAATTTGGCAAGTCTCAATTAGCATACCACTACGATTGGCTGCAAAGATAGGGATGGTGGCTTGCAAAGAGCAGCAGAGCACCATGCCTGTTTTTAGAATTCAAATGTGAAATTGTTTTTTACAGCAGCCTGAGTTCCTTTAAGGTAACTGGCCTGCAAAAATAAATAATTAAATAAATAAATAAATTCCACTTTTGAAATACTTCAGTGACAGTGAAATACTTCAGTTGGCTGTGGTCCCTTGTAATACTTCTCCTGAAGCAGCCATCCCAATTTGCAAAGTGGAAGGGGTTCCCCCCTGAGTTACCACCCCACTTGGGAATCAGTAATTTATCAATGGTTTACAACTGGAATACGGTCACAAACTATTGATACACATGGTAGACAACTGCAATCCGAGATGCGAGAAGCAAAGAGGGGATGCGTCATTGTCGAATCTCAGGATTAAGGCAATGTGTCGGCACACAACGGTCACAAATTGCGCACCAACATTTTGCGAATCCAATTGGATTTTGTTAACTGACGTTTGTACTGTATATCAATTTGGCAGGTCTCAATTAGCATCCCACTATGATTGGCTGCAAATATATGGATGGTGGCTTGCAAAGAGCAGCAGACCTTTGTGCTTTTTTTTACATTCCAAATGTGAAAAAAATGTTTTAACTGCAGTCTGAGTTCTTTAAAAGTAACAGGCCTGCAAAAACAAATAATTAAATAAATAAATAAATAAATTCCATTTTTGAAATACTTCAGTGACAGTGAAATACTCCAGTTGGCTATGGTCCCTTGTAATACTTCTCCTGAAGCAGCCATCCCAATTTGCAAAGTGGAAGGGGTCCACCCCTGAGTTACCACCCCAACTTCGGAATCAGTAACTTATCAATGGTTTACAACTGGAATACGGTCACAAACTATTGATACACATGGTAGGCAACTGCAATTTTGAAGGAAAGCCCTAAACACACCCCTCCAAATTGCGATCCAAAATGCATTGCTAAACCTGTTTAGCGATTGTATATATGACTCGATGAGCCCTCAAACATTTCCCCTCTGCCACTCAGGGAAAAGGGCAACTCTGATTAGTAGTGGGAAAATTAGGAGGCAATTTCCTCTTTCTGACACTACCGTTCTTGAGTGCAACATTCAGCTGTAAAGTAACAAAAGGAAACCACCTCATTGTAGTCGGGCATAGTTGTCTCACGTTGCACATATACTGACAAGGTTAAAAGTTTTCACACCACTTGTTTTAGGTACTCAAGAAGCTATAACCCTAAACCAGAATCTTGTTCTATTTCCACAAAAAAATTATCATTGGATTTTCTTGCCTGTGACAAATATTTGCTCATTGAAGTTTCCTGACAGTGACAAAGCTTTCAGGTCATATAGACTCAGGGGCCAGATCTACTCTCCCTATCTGCCAAGCTGGGCAAATTGCACACTGACTAGTTTCCGAGCGTGGATGCAAGCTATGTATTAATAGGTCACATTGCAAACTGCCCATAGATAGGATGTTGAAAAATGACTTGCCTAAAGAACTTTTATTGGGCAGGTTGTATTTTGTGAACCTCGATGAATGACTGCAAATGCCAGCACGGTGACTTGCATGGACAGCTGCCCACCATTCCTGCATTGGGTTTCCCAAATAAGAAACATTTTTGTAAAAGGAGAAGCTATGGCTTAAGGACCAGGCTTTGGAACTGGAGAACCAGGATCAAGTGCTGCCATTGGCTCAACATCCTGGGATTCTGGGCATATCACTTATTCTCCCTGTGCCTAAAAACATAATCTGACCTTGTCTAATGTATTCTAGTGTCACGTAAAGCATTTTAATGCTCTTTGGCCAAGTTTATGTTATATAAAACTGCAAACAAAAAGCAGTATGTTCCCATTAAAGAGACAGGTGCTGCTTTAAAAAATGTTTCTAATTTGATAGCACATTGGAGGGTGCAGATAGTGGTCCTCTAGAGCACTACCTGCTCAGCTAGAGGATGCCGACGTGATTTCCAGATCCGAAGCTGTGTCACGGGATTAGCTACTCCTTTGCAAATCATGTATCACCCTAACTTGAGAAGGGGTGCAGCTCACCGGGCTGGAGAGAACGTGAGACTGAGGGCAGAGATTTAGTTTATAGCTGCAAGGCAGTTGCAATGCCACGGAGAGTCACATACCGGCCTTTCCAACCATTCTTTATAAGTGGTCTACCAGTCCCCCGCAAACAGGTCCTTCACCCATCCATATGGGAAATAGATGTCCCATGTGTATATCGTTTAGCATGCGTAGAGGATGTGTATGTGGAGTGCGCATGGTACAGGTGTCTATAACCACACTGGGATACTTTTTTTGTATTTGCTACTATATTTAAGTAGTTCCTAAAATGAAGGATTGGAGGGAGAGCAGCAACAGTAAATGTGAATTGCAAAACTCTACACCATACACCATGAACATGCTGATGAAAACTCTGAAACAACCGGTGTCAGTCTCCAGCACCACCCTAGATTGAATCCAAACATTACTCAGTTATCACTATCTGAATCTCAGGATTGGTGCTCTCAAATCTTCTTATTTGAGGGTCAGAAATTATCATTATCCCCCTACAGATTCTACATCTACATGTGCCCTATGGAGCAAGCTTTCCCTGATGGAAGTCCAAATGTATGCAGATAATACACAAATTCATCTGCAGCTGGAAACAAGGGAAAACAGTCAAACATAACACCTGACTTGTATAATATCTACCACTGGATGATCAGAACACACTGGTGCGAAAACACTGAACCTTGTGCTGGATATCTCCACCAGCAATAAAACTCCACCACTTCAGTAGCCCAGCTTCGTGGACTGTGCCAGGGAATGTCGGATACCTTTTGATTTTATTTGATTCGGAGTTTGACTAGCGAATACTATGGTTAAAGGGACCTTCTTTCGAAGCATCAAAACGTTCTGCTACTCGTGCAAACAAAGCACTTGTAGAATGATCTACATTCTTAGTGAAAGCCACCGTGTACTAAAGCAAAATGGTTTGCACAAGCCTCCTAAGGAATTCAAGATGAGTGCCGCTGTTAGAAATTGGATTTCTGGTTGGCAGAGGTATGCACCCTGTCCTAACAGGAACCACAATCCTAGTCAGGGTAAATCACAAACACACCCTGAATTAACCTGTGCTCATCCGTTGGTAGCTTGGCACAGAGCAGTCAGGCCTAAGAGGCAATCTGCAAACTATTTGTGCAACGCTTCAAACAGTGAAACATTGAAAACACCACACAAAAGATACCATGCCTAGTTAGACAAATAGAGCTTAATTTAATGAACAAAACAAGACCAAAAAAGATAAACATCCAGTCAGTAGAACCAGAGTTATGGATTTTTAAAGAATATACAGAACTATAGTGTTTAAAAGCGTAAAGCGCCATTTGGGGCTATATGGTAGCGCTAGACTGGGTCAAAATCAAAGTTCAGGTTGACCGCGATGGAGCGTGGGTTGGATACAGGGACCAGCTTTGGCCCGCTGCAAAGTACCTTAGTTATGTCGTCGACAGATCCGAGATGCGAGAAGCAAAGAGGGGATGCGTCATTGTCGAATCTCAGGATTAAGGCAATGCGTCAGCACACAACGGTCACAAAGTGTGCACCAACATTTTGCGAATCCAATTGGATTTTGTTAACTGACGTTTGTACTGTATATTAATTTGGCAGGCCTCAATTAGCATTCCACTACGATTGGCTGCAAAGTTATGGATGGTGGCTTGCAAAGAGCAACAGACCTTTGTGCTTTTTTTTACATTTCAAATGTGAAAAAAAGTTTTTAACTGCAGTCTGAGTTCTTTAAAGGTAACAGGCCTGCAAAAATAAATAATTAAATACATAAATAAATTCCACTTTTGAAATACTTCAGTGACAGTGAAATACTTCAATTGGCTGTCGTGCCTTGTAATACTACTCCTGAAACAACCACCCCAAAGTTTCAAAGTGGAAGGGGAAAACCCCTGAGTTACCACCCCCAACTTGGGAATCGGTAACTTAGCAATGGTTTGCAACTGGAATTACGGTCACAAACTATTGATACATGTGGTACGCAATTGCAATTTAGAGGGAAAGCCCTAAACACGCTCCTCCTGCACAGTCAACGAAGTGATGGACTTAATCCTTGTGGCAGCGGTAATGCGTCAGTGTTGATGGAGATGCGTCGGTTCCAAGAGGTGCAACAGCATCGATGCATGGATTTCTGCTGGAGCAGCACTTTATTCCCAATTTCAAGGGCCAAGGACCGTATTTGCACCACTTGGCAGGGCAAGACTCACAGTTGCCAGAGTCCAGGTGCTGTACCAGGGGGATTGAAAGTATTTTATGTCCCTGAGACTTCAAACAGGAGCAAAGCCAGCAAGCCCTTGGAGTCACATTGATTCTGGGTTGAAGAGATGGAGGTCCAGTCCTTCTCACTCCCAGACAAGAGGACAGTAGGCAGCAGGTCAGCACAGCAAAGGAGAAATCCAGCAGAGTAGCAGTTCAGAAGAGTGGCAGTACTTGTAGCAGCTCAGCACTCCTTCTTCCTAACAGAGTATCCATTTGTCCAGAAGTGTACTGAGTTGGTGGTGTCTGAGGCTCAGTACTTATACCCCGTGGTGCCTTTGAAGTGGGGGGGAGACTTCAAAGAGAGGCCTTTGAAGTGCACAGTGTCCTGCCCTTCCCGCCCTGGCTCCAGACTCACTACAGGGTGTATGCAGCATTTTGTCGGGGGATAGGACACAGCCTATTCAAGTGTAAGTGTCAGATCCTACCTCCTATCCTGCCCAGGATGGTCCATCAGGATATGGATGGTCCATCAGTCACACCTAAGCTCCCTTTGTGTGTGGCTGTCTAGAGGGAATGCACAAAGCCCAGCAGTCACCTACCCCAGACGTGTATTCAGAGACAGGCAGAAGGCACCAAATGGCTAAAGTAGAAAAATGCCAGTTTTCTAAATGTGGTATTTTTAAAAATTACAATTTTAAATCCAACTTCACCATAAGTTGTGATTTTAAATTATGATTCCAAAGACACCAAACTTTAGGGTCCCATCTCTTCCAAATTTGTACTTAATCTTATGAAATGTAATAAGGTAATCCCAATGTAATCCTATGAGAGCAATAGGCCTTGAGGTAGTGAAAAACTAATTTAAGAGTTTTTCACTACTAGGACATGTGAAACTTAAATGTACATGTTCTTTATTTTAACTTCAGTGCACCCTGCCCTTGGGCTATCCAGGGCCTACCTTAGGGGTGACTTATATATATTAAAATGGAAGGTTTGGGCCTGGCAAAAGGTTTAACTTGCCAGGTCGACACAGCAGGCTCTGCAATGGCAGGCCTGAGACATGTTAAAAGGGCTACTTAAGTGAGTGGCACAATTAGTGCTGCAGGCCCACTCGTAGCATTTAATTTACAGGCCCTGGCCACATGGGGTGCACCTTACTAGGGACTTATAAGTAAATTAAATATGCCAATTATGGATAAGCCAATGTTACCATGTTTTAAGCAGAGAGCACATGCACTTCAGCATTGGTTAGCAGTGGTAAAGTGCTCAGAGTCCCAAAGCTAGCAAAAAAGAAGTCAGCAAAACAAAAGGTCTTGAGGCAAAAAGTCATGAGAAACTAAGCCAAGGATGACAAGTCTAACATCCGCGAGTAAGAAAATAAATGTGATTTAACCTTCCTTACTGTGATTCTCCTTTCCGCTCCAAGTACTTATTGATGTTGAATGGACCTCACTAGATAGGCACCCCATTGCCATTTTCTATGTTTAACCCAATTCTTCTAACATCTCACTTAAGCCCTTTGCTTGCAATGGGAGTAGTCATAAAATATGTAACTCACGTGTAACTGTCCACTCACACTAGGGTTTCAAGACAAGCACATTCAAGAGGGAGGGTGAGTTGTAAATACAAGGACCAGGAAAGAAGAATCCTAATACTGAAAATGACTTGTAAGTAATATGAGAATTGCCACTAAATTTCCTTTTCTGTTACAGTCTTTTAGTGAGGATGTACACAATTGACACGTATTCATCTTGACTCCATGAATAAACTCACAAAATCACACCACAACACCAACAGTATACTCACAAATCTATTTATGGTACACCAGACTGGAAAGAAAATACCCATCCAGCCCATAGAACTGGCAAAAGAACATAGGTATAGAACGTCAAAGCACTTTCTGAACCGTGTACAGATGGGACCTGAATACAAATGCTAATGCTGCTACGTAAGTGGCCGCTCTACAGATGTTTACAAAAAACACTCTTAAAGCCTCTGCCCAAGACATGGTAATTCAAATTATTGGCCTAGCCTGGAACACTGAAGGCTGACCCAGCTCCTTCCTCTCGTGGACTAATGAAATAGAAGACAAGGTCCTTATAAAGAGAGCGGTATTTTGAAAATCCTCTTATTTATGAAGAATCCACCAGTGGAAATTCTTCTACAATGGTGTTAGTATAGTGGTAAACATTCCACCAGTGGCTTACCCTCGACGTTTGCACTTCTTTGAGAAGTCAGAGCATTTTCCATTACTGCCCAATTCTAAATCAGATGCTTAAAATTCAAAGTAGAGGGACAGGAGGAATTTAGGCCTCTCTTAGCTATCCCAAAATTTACAACCAGTTAATTATTCTAAATATAGGTTACTGAGCACTCCATATTGATGATCACGGTCCTTTGTATTTATTCATCAGGCGGAGAGAGAACCTCTGTGCACCCAATGGAAGGCAGAAAGCACAATACCCTACAGAAGAATCCTTTGTCGCAGCCAAAGAAACAATCAATCTGGAAAAACCTTTAAATAAGGAAGCTTTTACACTAGTGCCCCCAAAATCCCCATTGTGCTCATTGGAGCAAAGGATACAAATGAAAATAGCATTAGCATAAGTAATTTAATGGGGAATTTTCCTAGTCTCATAGGTGGTTCTGTAAGCAGGTTAAGGCTAAAACGAGACCCTAAGCTGGGTCCATAGACCTAGACACAATACTAAGGAGTGTTAAGGCTTCCTGTAGATGGCTCTTGCAGGCTCTCACTGGCTACAAGATTCTCACCTGGTTCTGGGATACTCTGAAAGTAGTCCACTGCGCCTAAAGAGAGATCACTATTAACTCCAAATCAAAGTCTTCCTGAGGAATTGAAGTACACCATCAAAAGGCCTAACCCCGTAATGCTGACACCAGAAATGTAGAGATAATGAATGTTTATTAAATGACTTACTTGTGGAAGCTCAGCAGCTGACTTGGATAGCCACCCCAGGAAAGACCTATCTGTTAAAGCTGTGTCCTCTCTAACTTCACACCACATGGTTAAATTGATAATAAAGTAGATAACCCAAGATGGAAGAGGATTGAGGAGCTCCGGCCTAATACCTTTTGGTGTTACTGTAAGCTGATTTAGAAGAAGAAAAAACATCATGCCTCCCCAGCACCCCTCCACCCTCCTAGGACCTACTTACTGGAGGCCATAGCTTGGCCACCCAGCAGACGCACACAGCGGGCATGCCGCTGGTGCACCAAAGGCAAGTCTGTCAGTGCCCTTCTGCTCCTGGACCGTGCCCAGCACCAGGAACCCTGGCCCTCTGGATACCCACAGTTACTTCATTTCAGATCTCCGAGCCCTAAACTCCGGGTGCCGTAATAACTGCTGCCTCGCATCTCTGCGCTACACAGCAGGACCGTTCACCTGCAACTGATGTCAGTTCACCTGCAAACTAGGACCGCCTGCCCTTGCAGAAACCCACGCCGCTCCCACCCCACCAGCTGACACCACCCTGGAACCACTCCGATGCCTCCTGATCAATGCTTAATCACTCTGCAAACATGCCACCAAAGTCTCGGACACCATCTCCACCTTCGTCCCCAACGTCACCTTCATCACAGAGACATGGCGCAACCCCTATTTGGTCCCTGACATGGCCACCACAACGCCCAATAGCTACAAGATGAAACACCAGGACTACACCAACAAACACAGAGGTGGCATCACTATTATCCACAAAGAATCAATCCGCTGCATCACCGCTGAAGCCGAAACCACGCTGATCATGGAACACCTGAATTTCCAACTCCACACCAACAACAAAACAACCATCAAAAGCACCCTGGCTTACAGCCGTCAGGACAACAAACGTTCCTCTGCAACACCATCAGAGACTTCTTCGCCCCACTGGCCATCAAATCCAGTGACTAGATCTTCCTCAGAGACCTCAATTTCTACCAGGATGACCCCACAGACATAAACTCCGCCAAACTCTTGGAATTAATGTACAACATCAGCCTCACCCAGTTGGTCACAGACCCCACAAACAGAGCAAGACACACACTGGACCCTATCTTCACATCCAGCAACAAAGTCAAATACAGCCATACCACTGAACTCCCCTAGAATGACCCCGCCATCGTCCACTTCACCATTGCAGGACCACCCCGCACCACCCCAACCCTCCCAGCACCTCCTTCCACAGCTAGAGCAAACTGTCACTGAGCCAATAGATGGACACCCTCAACACCACCCAGCCCAACGTCACAACCAACCTAAAACAGGCAGTCAGGAAAATCAACGCCTGAATTACCAACGCTGCTGACTGAGTTGCCCCCATCAAACCTGTCAATACTCTTAGATCAACCAAACAAGCCAACTGGTGCATTCCGGAACACACTAGAATGAAACGCAGCTGCAAACAACTAGAGAGAAGATGGCGTACCAGCAGAGGAGATACAGACCGAGCCAGCTTCAATTCAGCTCTCAACAAATACCACCAACAACTCAAAGACGCAAAAAAGGCTGCTCTTGCAGACCGCATCCAGGCGACCGCCAACCACACCAAGAAATTCTTCACCATCATCAGAGAGTTCTCCTGCCCAACAGCCACAGAGAACACGATCCCCCCTCACAAAAACCCTTTGACGCTCTAGCAAGTTACTTCCACATCAAGATATCCACCATTTACAGGAACTTCAAGTCCCAACCCATAGACATCCTCAGCCTCCCCACACCTACGGAAGCCTCCCCCAACCAACTTCTCACCACATGGGAACAGCTCACCACACTGAACACAACAACCATAATGAACTCCATCCACTCAGTAGCACCCACCCACCCATGCCTCTTCAACCTAGGAAGCAACAAGATCAGTCACCAGCTCACCACCAACCTCAACACATTCATCACCACGCCACCTTTCCCAATGCATGGAAACACTCAGAGGTCAGACCTCTCTTCAAGAAACCTTCCTCATATCCCAGCGATCGCCAAAACTATACCCCCATCTTGCTGCTCCTTTTTCCCACCAAAGTCGTGGAGAAGTCCATCAACCATCAGCTCACCAAACACCTGGAGAGAAACAACCTGCCAGACTCCTCCCAATCAGGTTTTCAAGCCAACCACAGCACTGAGACAGCCCGGATGGCCGTCACAGATGACAGCTGCACCTTATTCGACAGAGGAGAATCGGCTGCCCTGATCCATCTTGACATCTCTGCAGCCTTCTATAAGTGTCCCACCACACAATCATCAAAAGACTGCACCATACTGGAATCACAGGAGAAACACTGAGATGGACAGCATCATTCCTCATGTATGGAATCCGTCTCCCCCCCTTCACCTTGCATCCCAGAGCACCATCTGCGGTGCCCCCCAAGGTTCATCCCTCAGCCACACCCTCTTCAACATGTACATGTGTAGTATCGAGGTCCACGCATGGAGTAGTATTTCAAGATGTTTTATTCATGAAGATAACAAGTAGTATAGTTCAGAACATCAGGTAGTTTAGATGTAAAGGAGAGCCCCACCAGGAGCAGCCTGTGTGCTGCTCAGCCCATGACCAACTGTCAACATAACCTCTCTGAGTCCCAACATTCTGAGGCTAGGAAAGACTCCAACATTCTATTGGGCATAGAGCACAGGCACTGGGCTGAGCAGGAGGAGAATAATACTTAACCTTACAAATGCAGGATACTACATATCCCCTTTCCTTCCAACAGAAGAACAAATGCAATATATGATAAAGTAAAACAAGAGTGAACAAAGGACAGATAGCAAGTAAGGAACAACGGAGTGACAGAAAGAACATAAAGGAAAAGAGCAAGCAAAGCAGAGCGAGGAGAAAGATGCGAGAAGACAAGGAGGTGAAGGTAAGGTGTAAGTAAGAAAATGGAAAACCCATCCACAACAACAATGAAATAGAAAGAAGGAGACAGTGAGACGAAAGAGAGGAAATACAAAATAGAGAGAGACAGACGTGCCAAAGGCAACCCCCAAACATACCCACTGGCCAGGCAGGCAAGAAAGGAAGGAAGAATAAGGCATGACGCAAACCGGACACCAGCCTACACACAGATACAAAGAGGAGGGAATAACGGATCTCCTCCTGAACAGGGAAGAAATAGAATAAAATGCGAACGAGGGAAGGCTGGAGACAGAGGATGACAAGCAAGAAATGTAACTCCAGAAACCAAGGATGAAAATAAGTAGAACATCACGAGGAAAGCTGGACATAATGGAAAACAGAGAAGAGGCAAAGTAGATACATACAGTATAACGAATACTTCCCCCATTTTCAATTAGACAATAATACGATATAAGTGTAACATTGCGTTATATAAAACAGCAAAGTAAGAGAATGTAGAAAGACAATATCAGCCAATGGGATAGAAACCCATGACCGTCCTCTACTCCTATGCAAGAGTGTGAGGAGTAGTGAATGGGACTGTGACCCATGATGTGAAAGCCCGTGAAAGGACAACCCCTGCGTAGAGGTACAATGCAGTGCAGAGTAGAAATGGGTTTAAAACCCATAAGACGCACCCTGTGTGAGGGTGACTGTGTATGAAACGGTGCCCTGTGTAAGGGTACCTATGTAGCTGTAAATGGGACTGTAACCCCTGGAACGGTGCCCTGTGTAGAGGTACCTATGTAAAAGTAAATGGGAATGTAACCCATGCTACGGTGCCCTGTGTAAGGGTAAAAACCGTGTGTGACCCAAATAGGAAAATGTATGTGGGCAAAATGAGCTAGTACCCATTCCCATCCCTATATAGGAAAAAAATAAAGTGTGAAATGTACACCAGTGGTATGACCAATGGACCCCAGAAGGTATGTACCTAGAGTCCCTAATAACCATATGTATCTCATAATGAACGCGAAATGTAGCGTATGTAGGCAAGAGTGTAGTGTGGGAAAGGGAAATGTGTATTATCTCAAAAGCTAAACTTTTATGTTAACAGATCCCACCAGGCAAACCTGTAGAGAGTGTGGCAGGTGAAAAAACCGTTCCTTGATGTGGTGGTACAAAAGCATTGGCTAATATGGAACTGTAAACACAGACAAACCTAGTATAGGCTTCCATACTGATACACAAAAACAGTTAGGAGACAGTTAAAGTTTAAGGTGTGCGTGTCACCGTAGTCCTGTGACACACAGCAGCTGGCAGCTACCCATGTCAAGAAATACCATAGTGGAATGTCAGCTCGTAGAAGGGGTCCGGCGTACAAAAGTACTGGGAGAGTCTAAGGAGGCTCTGAAATCACAGGCACAAACAGTACTTACGAGTGGGTGCAAGTGCCCTCTTCTTGCTCCTGCAACATGAAACACGGACCAAGAGCACTCGGAGAAAAGTCCCCATGTACAATTGCAACCACGCAAGAGATAGCAGCTTACAGCAGGAGGAATGCGCTGCCCCTGAAATGGAAAGTCAGGAGAATCCATGTCCGCAGTTTCATGTAGATGCCACGCCAAAGATGGAGGCACGCACGATACGCAGTGCAGGATGGCTCCCGGCTCATTTGAGCGCCAATCAAAGATACTTGGCCATCGCGTGACGAAGAGCATGTCGTCACAGAGCATCCTCCGGGAGACCAGTGCGGGAAATGGATGAGGTAAGCGGCAGTTGGGAAAGAACGGCAACCTAACCAACGGTTGCAACTGCCAGAAGGAGGACAGATTGTGGTAGAAAAACGTTGTATAGAAACTTACCACAGCGTATGCCCTTCAAAAATGGCAAGAACCAAACGGCACTAAGAAACCTGCGATGCACACTTGTGAAACACTACAAGAGCTGAGAGGTGCTTCATGTGAGAAACACCTCGAGGCACCGTGGTGGTGGGGTGTGGCAAACAGCAGACACTGTGTTGTAGGCAGGAGATTTAAGCGCTGCATCACTTGGTGTTGAAGCTTGAGTGAAAAGGGCATGTTTTCCTCAAGTGAAATAACCCAAATCAATTTTCAGGTGTTGTAGATAGTGTGAGGATGTTCGCCAGGTTGTTCAGGATAAATGAAGGTGGTCACAATGACAGTACCACATGTAGAAAGATTGTAAGTCCAACATAACGTAGTGTAGATGTGCACAAGGTCACACAGCGTAGGCAACAGAATGACTCCAGTACATGCGGCATAGTAGTTGTGAAAATCAGAGTAGTAGAGTGTGTGCCTGAGAATGCACCAGCGTGACAGAGATGATTAGTCAGCCTGTAGAGTTGAAGAGTATGAAAGAGAAGGCAGTAGATGTAAACCAAGTCCAATGAAGGTAATGAAGAAGAGCACAACACGCCAGGGAGAGGGCTGTCCGGTGGTGAGGACACTGGTGGGGCTTAACGGCGTAGTGCTACAACTTACTAGTGTAGATGTCTTCTTTTGTTTTCTGTGACGAAATTCTTTCTTGTAAGAAAACGTAGCTTGTACCTTGTTCGCTGTTTTTCCTTTCCTGTGGATACCTCCTCTTTTCCTTTTTGTAGCCTGTGAGTGTCTGTTGTGTAGCTTGTTTCATCTTCAGGTCCTAAATTGTACACCAGGATCCTGAGATCAGCTAGTTTCACGTAGGTACGTCACCAACTCGTCGCCATCAAATGTAGTATCGAGGTCCACGCATGGAGTAGTATTTCAAGATGTTTTATTCATGAAGATAACAAGTAGTATAGTTCAGAACATCAGGTAGTTTAGATGTAAAGGAGAGCCCCACCAGGAGCAGCCTGTGTGCTGCTCAGCCCATGACCAACTGTCAACATAACCTCTCTGAGTCCCAACATTCCGAGGCTAGGAAAGACTCCAACATTCTATTGGGCATAGAGCACAGGCACTGGGATGAGCAGGAGGAGAATAATACTTAACCTTACAAATGCAGGATACTACAACATGACTCCTCTAGCCAACATCGTTAGAACCCACAATATCAACATCAAGTCCTATACCAATGACACCTAGATCACCCTCTCGCTCTCAGCAGACCCCACTACAATGAAGACCAACTTCCACAACTGCATGAAGAACATCGCAGCCTGGATGAAGGACAACTGTCTGAAGCTCAACATGGACAAGAACGAAGTGCTGAACTTTGACAACCATAGCTCCCTCTGGTATGACACCTGGTGGCCTGCCGAACTCGGACCCACCCCTGTACCAAAAGGCCACGTCCGCAGCCTTGGTATAGTCCTGGAGAGCAAACTCACCATAAAACAACAGATCAACACAGTTTCCTCAGCCTATTTCCACACTTTCGACATGCTCCGAAGAATCTTCAAATGTCTCCCCACAAACAGCAGGAAAACAGTCACGCAAGCCCTAATCACCAGCCATCTGGACTACGGCAGCGTACTGTATGCAAGAACCACCATCAAAATCATGAGAAGGCTCCAGACGATACAGAATGCAGTGGCCAGACTAATTCCCAACCTGCCCAAAAGGATCCACATCACCCAGCACCTGAGGAACCTCCACTCCCTGTCCAGTAAAGATGCCAATTCAAACTACTGACACACACCTACAAAGCCCTCCACGACCAAGGACCAGCATACATGAAATTCCACCTGAACTT
Organism: Calotriton arnoldi; assembly: GCA_963921515.1. NCBI lineage: Eukaryota > Metazoa > Chordata > Amphibia > Caudata > Salamandridae > Calotriton > Calotriton arnoldi. The sequence continues at coordinate 1,120,957 of CAWUFW010002412.1, forward strand.
CTACTAACCATCCAGAAACATCCTTGCCCTGGCACAGACACTGCACATTCACTGTAGCCAGTGTGGAGGATGCTCCTTCTGCCAACTTACCGCCAAGTTCTGGAACACCCTCCACCTCTGACCAACACCCTCGCTGACGAAATTCAGGAAGAAACTCAAGAGCTAGCTTTTCGACTAAGCCCAGCAAGCTAGCACCTGGAAACTCTCACGGGTGATAAGCCACACACAAATACTGATTGATTGATTGATTGAATAAAAATTGAAACAGTGAGGCAAAGAGAATCTCCTCTGGCAAAATTTGGGCTTTACAGCCACCATTGTATTGAATTATAAATGTTGCCAGAAACAGGGATCAGCATTTGTGTGTCATGACAAGCAATGTCCAGTTTAGTAAAAGATGTCTGATCAATTGCCTAAGTACAGCCTCTATTACAGCCTCTCCTATTTCACCCTGAAGACACCTTAAGCCTACAGAGATGTAAAATAAACACATAAATCATGCCAGAGTGACATTGACTGGAGTCCATCTCCATACTGAATCAGTGAGAATAATTAAACACCTTCTGTAGTGCATGTGGATCTGTTCTTTCCTCAGGGAAAGATCGAAAGATCTTCAAATGGTTGCCTCAGAACACCAGACGGGCCGTCATGCAAGCACTCATCACCAGAAATCTTCAAACAACTCCTACACAGACTCCAGACCATCCAGAAGACTGCTACAAAACTCGTACTCGACCTCCCATGCCGCACCCACATTACACCACACCTCAGCAGCCACGGCCCATGCAGGTAAGAGCGGTGGGCCTGGAGGAATGGGGGTGTTTTGATGGACAATGACAAGGGGAAATTAAATAAATAATTAATCCCCCGCACCCGGCCCACCTCCCCACTGCTCTTACCTGCACGGGCCGCGGCTGCACCACAGGAAGCTTCACTTGCTTCCCATTCACAAGCGTATCCAATTCAAACTTCTCACGCACACATACAATGCCCTATACAACACAGGAACAGAATAACTGAACAGCCACATACACTCGCCAACCCACCAGACACCTACGTTCTGCCTCACTCTCACTCGCACACATTCCCTGCATCTGCAAAAGCAAAACTGGATGTCGCTCATTCTCCCACATTGCACCCAAGACATGGAACAACCTCCCTCAACACATCAGAGCCTCCTCCTCACTTCTTGAGTTCTGCAAGAAGCTGAAGACCTGGCTCTTTGTGTAAACACCTTGGGGACCACACACCCATACACCTGCCCAAGCGCCTGTATACTCTGTTGGGTGATTAGTGCGCTATACAAATCAGTATAACATAACCTGAAGTCTGGTCCACATCTGCATCTGGATTCGTCCTGAAAACTCCTGCTTCTGGGCGAAATATCACCCACATCTTCATCCTCAATCTTTTCCCAATGAACTCAAAGTCCTGAGCCAGCATGGAGAGGCACTGCAGATTTGCAGGAGGACGTGGCTTAATTAATCACCGTGAAACAAAAAAAGAAAAATCCCCTCATTGTGCAAAACCCCATTACTGGCTCCAGAACGCTAGTGAACACATGAGAGGAACATTTCAGGTCAATGGTGAGGACTTAGAATTGCCAATCAGTCCCCATGAAGACACCTACGTTCAAGTACCCTCACATGAACCCAGAGAAGTTTGATGCATTAAAGCATTATTCAGGTTCAACAAAGACTGGACTATTTGTGGTGTTCCTGCAGGAGTTCTGGCTGGAGAGAGCTCTAGTACCTAGAAGCCTGACCTGAGGACCTCTGGGCTGCAGGACTGACCAGAAAGAACTTTTGCAACAGTTGAAGAAAAGCAGCCCTTAGTTACTTTCCCACCTTTTACTCCTCCAGAGAACTAAGACAAGGTTTTGAGGTTTGCCCAAGGTAATTTTATTCTAGAAAAAAGGAGAGGTGGTACCTCAAGATGGAGGAATGCTTTTTCTTTTGGGTTCTATAGAAATGGGGTGGAAACCTTTCCTTTCTGCATGGTCAACTGTGCTTTAATGCCTTTTTTCTGGATTATATTTTAGTATGTTTTAGGAATCTTTTCCCTGCAAAACTGTTTTTCAGTACGGCAGTGCATATGCTATGGCCCTAACATGGTATTGATAAAATGGGTTTAATCCAATTGCTCTATTTAACTTTGCGGTAAAGGCATAGTAAATAGCACCAAACATTCACCAACGCCATGGGCATGAATTGCCATATGTGGGCTACAGTGTGTATTTACACCTCCCACCTAAATAACAAAATATAAGATTGCTGGATTACAACCACTGTGCTGTTGCTGGGCTGCAATTTAAAGGCACTACAGTAACTCATAGCAGGAACAGCGCCTCTACAATGTGAGTAAACCTATTTGTATACATAAATATGTCCCTCCTAAAGTGTGCCTTGTAAGTCCACCTTGTTGTGTGCCTAACATATGAAAAGGTAACACACTATATATTTGAAATAGGTGCCCTATCAGTGATCCTAGGCCTAAAAGCTGTTTTCACTATGTAGATTACAATAGATTGTCCAGAGAAAGGCCTTGGTTTGCAACAGTTGGAGAAAAGCGGCACTCAGTTACTTTCCCACCTTTCCCACCTCCAGAGGACCAAGACAAGGTTCTGAGGTTTCCCCAAGGAAGTTTTATCCAAGGTGGTAAACCAGATTTGTGTCCTACTCTGAGCTTTTTACCATGCTGAAAAATGGTTAAGCGAGACCTCATCATAAAGGCATCCGGCCTCATGAAGCCTTGCCCGGGTACAACATCCACTTTGAAAGATTTTGAGAACCAAAAAATAAAATAAGGACCTGATTTAGATCTTGGCGGACGGGCTACTCTGTCACAATGGTGATGGATATCCTGTCGCTGAAATATAAATCCCATTATATCCTATGGGATTTATATTTCGGCGGACGGGATATTCATCACCATTGTGACAGAGTAACCCGCCCGCTGAGATCTAAATCAGGCCTTAAGTCTGAAGGTAAAATCTTGGACCAGGGAAAGTCAACTTATGCATCCCAGTGATGAAGCGACCTTGGTGGTTACGAAATTTAGCTTTGTTCTGCTTTGAACTTTTTGTGCCAAAACCAGTGGCTTCAGGAAGAGCTTGATGATGTTGTGTCTAACTTCAAGGGATCCTCACCAGCTTCAGCCTTGGACCTTCCCTCATTAAAGAATTTTGACTTTCACATCAGAGACTAAGGGCCTGATTTAAAACCTGGAGGACGGCCCATTGTCCCGCCAGGGCGAAGTAGTGAATTAATACATCCTCCTAGTGGAAGTATTGCCTGCCAGATTTATAAATGACTGTCAATGGCAGTCATTAATAAAGGGTTGCCAAGAACCATCAACGTGACAGAGCTCTGCACCAAAAGCTTTTCATTTTTATTATCAAAACGAAAATCCTGAAGCAGGATTTTCTTTTTGAAAATAAAAATTAAAATGCTCCCCGTCGCCATTGGCATTTAGCAGTTTTCACTGCTCATTACCGCCAGGGTTTTCCTGGTGGTGACAGGCAGTGCAAACTGACCCCTATTGTCCCCATCTAGATCAGGTGGACGGAATTAGAGGTCTGCCTCCGACTGCCCTTATTCCGCGGTGCCTTCGGAAGGGTTTAAGCACGGTGTAGACGGAGTAGTCTCCACTGTGATTAAACCTATGGTCCACCCGCGTCTAAATCGGACGGGCGAACCATTATCTTGGTGGTATAGATTCTCCGTCGTCATTGCAATAGGGTATGTCTACTGCCAAGATATAAATTGGTCCCTAGTTCGGAAGGTGTATAAGATTTCTGCTCTATCATGGTCTACGTCAAATCACACCTGGGTCCCGATTAACCCCAAACTATTGTTTTTCATTGGTAGCTGCTTGTTCTAGGAAGGCTTTGCCAAAGACCTGGAAACCTCTACCCCAAAATCAGATATGACTACATTGAGTAGATGAAAGGAGATGTAGCATGCTAGTCCAGAGAGGCCTTAAACTGAGATAAAGTATCAGTACGATGGACAGAATCCCAGGCCCGGGGGTGTATACCACCTGGTGAAAAATGCAAAGGCACTTAATTTAGTTCTTTGCTTCAACAGGAGACGAAAAAAGATAAATAACGGTGCCACTGACTTTGCCCAGCTTGTGCATCCCTAATGAACATATTCGGGATTCTCTGCAGCCTGGGTGCCTGAGGCCAAGAGAATAAGACATAAAACGTTGCTGTAATCAAGGCACAAAACAATTGGGCAAATCCTTGGGCATGATTATATGAAAAACGTTTCTTCAAAGTAAGGTAGTCAGAGACGAGTTTTGCATCGACCCCAATGAAGATAAAAGGCTGCTGACTTAACACGAACATTTTCTGGAAATACATAATATTTCGTTCTTTGTCTTTCTTCGCGACTGCATTCTCTTTTAATTCGATGTCGGGAACAATAAACTGTGATGGATGGAATTATTGACTTATTCACATCCACAGTGCTCCTGGTACATGGCATTCTTTTTTTTTTTTTTTATGCTCAATGTGCCATTACACGGGGGACCCTCCATCCATCACAACTTTTGCTCTCCCCTTCTAAATGTCCTGCTCTCTAAATTGCCCTCTTGGGTATACTCCTCTTTAACTCCCCTTTAACTTTTTTTTGTAATGCACAATTTGCTTCTATCTATGCCATTTTTTCATTTACGTTTTCTCTCCAGTTTCTTAGGTACTGCTTCCTATTTTTTTGTCTATTTCCCCACTCTCTTTGTTGTTTCACTTTCACGTATTCTCGTCATTCTGCTCATTATTTTGTTTCGCAAATTCACTTTTCTCTTGGCACCGCGTATAATTGTTCTCTCTTCCCCATTTTATACAGTCTCTGACCCCCCACCTCCCTTTGTCCATCTACGTACCCTCATCTATGTCTCGCTGTATCAACTCTCTGCCTCGCAGACAGTATTTACTTCAGAGTATTAAACAATCACTTTACGTACACAAACGCTGATCTCCAGCTAGGTTAGATTTATAAAACACTGGGGCATATTATCAAGAACGGCGTTAAAAATGATCGCCGGTTTAGCGGCAGGAAACTGCCGCTAAAGCGGCGATAATGGGTTTGATAATATGCCCTTGAGAATTCCAATAGAAGCCCATGTTCTGGTGTCAACATGGGCTTCTATTGGAATTCTCAAGGGCATATTATCAAGCCCATTATCGCCGCTTTAGCGGCAGTTAAACCGGCGATAATTTTAACGCCGTTCTTGATAATATGCCCCACAGTTCATACAACATTTCTCCCTTTTAATTATATTTTCCTTTTCTCTGTATATTTTTTTACTGCATCTTTCCTCTCCTAACCAAATATATCTCTTTTGTTTCTCCTTCTCTTTCACTCTAGATTTATGTCTTGATCTTGCTGGTCTTATCATTATTGTTGCTGTTATGATTGTCGTTTTAAATGATTTCTCTTTGCATTGCTCTCCACTCTTTTCCTTGCAGCACTTCTCCACTCTCCCCTTGCTTCCAATCTCTTAGTTTCCACGTCTCCTTTCCTCACCCCTCCTCTCCCGTTATTTTCTGCCCTGTAAACTCTCGCTCTTCAATGCTTCCTCTACGACTAGCCCCTGCAGAGAACCAGGTGCAGCCTTGGTCTTCACTTGATGGTACCTTAGCCACGTGAGGGCTCCTTTTTTCTATTTACATAATTGTGTTTACTTCCTGTGCTGCACCTGGGCTCTGCGATTCTGGAGCATGCGGTGCTCCAGGTGCTGCAGCACCCCCAGGCGGCCAGCGAGAGCTCGGCAGGATAATGGGTAAGTAATGAGGAGGCATTGTAAAGCGTTATTCTATTTTTCTCTGGCAGCACTTGCAAGTGTTCAAAGACAGTTAAATGTCAGATGTAATTAAACCGAGCCCTGGGAGCAATGTCTATCAAACTAATGTTTATTCTTTGTCTGTTTGCATTTGTCAAGCAGCAAAGAGAGGACATTTTGTAGCTTTAACTTCGCAACACATTTGTTGGAACAGAGGGGAGGAAGGCGGAGCCGGCGACAAATATATCTCAGCAGAGATTAAGCATTTGAAGGTTTATATTTGTCTGAAAATATAGACTCAGCGTGTTAGGTGCCAATGATGCGTAATGCCTCTGAATGCTGAAGCAATACGGACAGATGTGAAACAGGGTGAAAAGAAGCATATATACGCATGGATTTTGCTACCAATGATGCGCACAAGGTGAAATCTCCTCAGATGTATCATCCTCCTTTTTGAGTAACTACCCTTTTCAGTTGAAATTGACAAAAGGGAACATCCATTATTCAGTGTCATTTGGTACTTTCTAGTCTGGTATCTTGTCTTTATGGCATACCATAGCAATTGTCTTCAATGTTGTGTTCTCCTAACTTATTTTTATTTTAGACCTTTCACCTTCCTTTCCGTGCAGATTATGCTGTGCTTAGTTTTTAGGTCGAGCATTCGAGACCTCTTGTATATACTTTAGTATATACTTATTATATACTTATATGTGTATGTACTTTGTGGGGTCTGGAGATCAGCCCTAGGACTTGTCTGCTTCCGCTTAGGGACTTTTTTTTTCTGTTCAACTGCCTCTATTTAACTGTCTTGATAGAAAACGACCAGCAGAGGTCAGTAAAATACCAGAATTGCTTTCTGCTGAGAGACTTTCTTTTTTTAATTTTTCTGGCAACTGCCTCTATTTAACTTTCTTGATAGAAAACGACCAGCTGAGGTCAGTAAAATACCAGAATCACTTTAGCATTCTCTAGATTCCAGTCCATAGAAATTGTCTTCCACAAGCACCCGTAGACAATAATATTTTTTTCAAATCTTGTATTTTCAGTAATATGACCACCGAAGGCCCTGATTTTATATTAAAAACAGAGCTTTGGACTATACCATTTCCTGCTGAAAGGCAATATTTCTCTCCATGTGTTCCCATACCTGGCGTGTCACGCAGTTTGGTGCTTACTTTCTCTCCATGTTAAAGAACAGTAGATGTTTCAGAACCCAGGCTAATGTGCTGCATAGCGAAATACATATAAGGTCCCAAAGGCGAGACCGATTGCATTGCAAATGCTTGTTAATTTTTGGCCAGTCCTACCTCAAGTAACCAAATGCTTATCCTGTGAGTACTGTCAAGCACTGTTCATGGTTAGTACTGCAGAGACACAATGACAGAGAGAATTCAAAATGGAGGGCGACTGAGTTAGAGGAGTTGACTTTAATGTGCCATCCGTCACCTGCATAATACTTGGCACACATCCATCCACGCACCCCGGCACCAGCCACGGCATCAGGCTGTAAATAAAGGGTCGCCAGAGCATACGGGCTTAGCCATCACGTGAGGTGTATACCAGGGCTGGCTTTAGTGCTGGTGGCGCCCTGGTGACAATGTTTGTTGGTGCCCCCCACAACCCCCAATGACCACCTCTGCCACAGATTCCCTCACTGCCACCCTTTAACAGTGCCCTTCAAGTCTCCATAACCACTGTCTCTCAGATTCATTTAGTTTTATAGCACCACTCATACCAGTGTAAGGTGTCAGAGCACTTTATATCGCACACACATTGCATAGAGACAATCATATGTGTGTAGATCACTGTATAGGAAATGTTACATCAGACAGGACTACAAGGTGTGGGAGTCACATGTTATCCATACTGGTAGGCAGTATAGTTTGAGTCCTTATTCTGGAAAAGCACAAATTCAGAATTTAAAACGTAACACCATTGTTAGGGGTTCTCTTTAATAATAAGAATTGTTTTCTACCCAAATGAACCATTTTAGCAAGATTAGGATAATGAAAGACTGGGTAAAAAATCACATAGCTATACCATATACCTTGCAGTTTGCATGCAGCTCTTTGATGACAGTTAATAGCTCAATGTTCTATATTAGGATTTTGACTTTTAAACTACAAGTAACAAAATAATCTCTCTTACAGAAGCAGTAACCTACTGACCTATTTATATTATATGCACTTTGTGATCTGGATGGTACACGTTCTTAGCAGCAGACAGTTTTTAACCCTCTGCGCTACCTTACCATGAGTCAAAACTTCCACTACACAAACCTCCGGTCTCTTCCCAGGAAGACGGTTAATCTACGGAGTTATCTTGACATTTTAATTGACGCCTGAAAATTGCTGGAGGCCAGGAACGCAGCAGCAGGTGCTTTTAAAATGAAAATTTACTTGCAAAAATGATGCCCCCACCCCAAGTCAGCGCCCGGTGCGGTGGCACCGATCGCACCGCCCTAGAGCCGGCCAAGGTGTATACAATTGTGCCTGTGTGTTTATTAGTGCCAACATTGTCGGCACTAAATTGTTGATGAAAAAGCAGCAGCAGCCCTACAGCCTCACTTCGATAGTGTGCCATCCCGGAACAATACAAATGTTCGAGAGGGACCCTGCAGCCAGCGCCTTCTTAACACATGGGCACGCTGGGCAGTTGCCCGGGGGCCCCACGAGCATAGCGGCCGCATGAAGACAAGAATTTAACACACGTTTTCCGTTAAACATTTTTATTTCTGTGAGTGGTTGAGTGGCAGGGCCCAGTGCACTGCTTTGCCCTGGGGCTTATAATGCTGTTGAGACGGCCCTGTCTGCAGCAGCATTCAGACATGAAGTTGACCCTGCATAACAAGCGTTGTTTGATGGAGATGTCTTCTCGGGCTCAGAGTCAAAAGCGGACCCACAACAGACATCCGAGTTTCAGCTCTGCCCTGACCAGTGGGAGAAGTATGAAACTTCCTTGGGACAGCAACATTTTGCAGGCAATTTATCCAGAATATGTCAACTCATATATGAACCCATGAGAACACTGACTAAATCGTCCATGCCATGGCAATGGGGTGACCCAAAATAATAGGCATTGCAGTCCATTAAAGACTCTATCTTACATGACACAACTATGGACCACTTTGAACCTGCTCAGGCCCATTGCGTTTGTCAGTCGAGCACTCACAGGCACTGAGTAGCAGTACTGATAATTTAAGAAAGAGGCCCCAGCCATCAAGTGAGGCTGCACTCCCTTTCATATGTATCTGTAGGACACCAGTTCAGAGCTGTAATGGATCACAAGCCCTTTCTGCCCTGTTTGCTGGAACTGCACTTCACCCATCCTGCAAAAATGCACACTCCAGATACAAAACTAGCAATTCTCTCTGTCAAATTGGCCAGGGTGCAATGACCCAGCAGATTTCTTGTTGCAACAATCCTGACTGGACAACTGTGGCAGATCAGACCATACCACAGAAGCTATTGAATATGCCAATAAAATAGCACTGAGGGCAGTTCAGAAAATGATCTCCCTAGAAGACATTGTGCACAGCTCTTCCCAGGATAAATGCCTACAGAAAGTGATTGTCTGTAGAGTAAAAGGAGGTTCACAATAAAGAAGAAACAAGGCTTTTGGATCTTGAGCGAACTCAGCATTGCATCGCAGAAGGAGGTGTGCTACTGAGAGGGGACAACCTCATGATTCTGCCAGTCTCTTCAACACCACGTGACACACCTGGGGCATCAAGGGCAACAAGGGGCATTGAAAAGCAAAGCTAAGGGAAAAAGTCAGGTTCCCAAGGATGGATGCCCTGGAATGCTGGTGGTATCAAGTCACAGGAGCTCTGGAACATCTCGCTCCTGTCATACCTGAAGAAGGGTTCCCAAATACTTTCACAAGGACTCAGTGTGGACTCCCTGATAGAAAGCACCTACTGGTTGTCATGTACGCTTCTACCAAATTTCCCATTGTGGAACATCTCAACATCTTTTAAATACATACAGACAAAACTAGAAAATATACTGGGTACTTTGGGACTACAAAACATCATCAAGACAGACAATGGCCTTCCATTTCAAGGAACATAGTTTTAACAGTATGTTCAGTCTCTTGGAATACACCACCAGAAAAGAACCCCCAGATGATCCCAGGTCAAGTAGAATGGATGATGCAAAATCTGAATAAAACCATCAGAAGATCCCTAGTGTACAATGAGGATGATGAATTAGCGATTCACCAGTTCTTGGAACCTTATCACAATACACCACACTGTGTGACTCACTACACTCCAGCGACTATGTTGTTTGATTGGCCACTGGAGGACACAATACCAGTGTTGCCCACATGGTCCCTGGCACCACCTGACCATGACCTCAGTCAACAAAAATGGTGAGGAAACAATGAGGAATCTAGTTGAACAAACAGAGAGAGTGAGATACAACCAGGAGATACTTTGCCAACTAGAAATTTTTGTTCTGGAGGAGAATTGGTATACACCTGATTGGTACATTTAATTTACTTATAAGTCCCTATGACGTGCTATTAGATATGAAGCAAGCACAAGGAGATGATGGACGTAACTGGTCCCAGGATGGTTATTTCCGGTTCAGGGAAGACCTGGCTTGGCAGTTCGGGCTAGATTGTTCCCATGAGGCACAGGGTCAAGACTGATTTGCATTTAGCTGGGTCTAAACTGGGGTGGCGAAGTGAGCTAAAGAACGATGATGGATTCAACGCAGATCTGTGACTGGGGGTGAGTTTCTGATAAGTTTCAGCGCTCCGTCCATCATCTCTTTGTGTTTGCTTTGTTCGCCCTAAGTTGGCAGGGTATGCCCAGACGTGGGTCCCTTGCTCACTTTGCCACTGGATTCAAGCTAGCCTGGCTGATGAGGGTTGTTACCCCGAAACCGGTCCCAGGATGCTTGTTTCCGGTCCATGGAAGACCTGGCTTGGCAGTTCGGGCTGGACTGTTCCCAGGAGGCAAAGGGTCAAGACTGATTTGCATATAGCTGGGTCTGAACTGGGATGGCGAAGTGAGCTAAAGAACGATAATGGATTAAACCCAAATCTGTGATGCGGTGAGCATCTGAAAAGTTTCAGCGCTCCGTCCATCATCTCTTTATGTTTGCTTCTTGCTATTACATATATCCAGGGCCTGTAAATTAAATGCTACTAGCAAAAGAACGATGAATTAAACCCAGATCTTTGTAACTGGGGGTGAATGTTTGCCTTGTTCAGCATTCCGTCCATCATTTGTTCCTTTTGCTTTTGTCACCCTAACTGGGAAGTGTATGCCCAGACATGGGTTCTGTGCTACTGCACCACTGGATTCAAGCAAGCCGGGCTGATGAGGGGTGATGCCCCGAAAACGGTCCTAGGATGCTTGTTTCCGGTCCAGGGAAGACCTGGCTTGGCAGTTCGGGCTGGACTGTTCCCATGAGGAACAGGGTCAAGGCTGAATTGCATATGGCTGGGTCCAAACTGGGGTGGCATGGTGAGCAAAAGAACGATGGTTTAAACCCAGATATTTGTGACTGGGGGTGAATGTTTGCATTGTTCAGCATTCCGTCCATCATTTGTTCCTTTTGCTTTGTCGCCCTTAGTGGGAAGGATATGCCCAGACGTGGGTCCCGTGCTCACTGCGCCACTGGATTCAAGCTAGCCTGGCTGATGAGGGGTGAAACCCCAAAACCGGTCCCAGGATGCTTGTTTCCAATCCAGGGAGGACCTTGCTTGGCAGTGTGGGCTGGACTGTTCCCATGAGGAACAGGGTCAAGACTGATTTGCATATGGCGGGGTCCAAACTGGGGTGGCAGGTGAGTAAAAGAACGATGGATTAAACCCAGATCTTTGTGACTGGGGGAGGAATGTTTGCATTGTTCAGCATTCCGTCCATCATTTGTTCCTTTTAGTAGTGGGCCTGCAGCACTCATTGTGCCACTCACTCAAGTAGCCCTGTAGACATGTCTCATGGCCTGTTTTTGCAGCTTTTGTGTGCAGTTTTGAACAACCATTTCAACCTGGCGAAGCAAACCTTTTGCCAGGTTAAAACCTTCCTTTTTAATACTTATAAGTCACCCCTGAGGTAAGCCATAAATGCTCACTGGGCAGGGTGCATGGTATTTAAAAAGTAGGACATGTGTATGTAAGTTTTACATGTCCCAGCAGTGAAAAACTCCCAAAGTTGTTTTTCACTGTAGCAAGACTAACTCTCCCATAGACTAACACTGAGTTACAGTATGACTATAAATAAGTGCCAACTTCAGTTTGGAAGCAGATAGAGAAATACTTCTTCCATTCATTTGAATTGTAATTTAAGATCCTCTTTAATGGTAAAGTCAGAGTTTAAGCTACTATTCTGAGAATGTCACTTTTAGAAAGTTGCCATTTTTCTGCCTAAACATGTGTCTTTTTGCCAGTGTCCAAGGTCATATGAATGTTAATGGCTCTCCTGGGGTGTGATGTGTGTTTCTTTAAGACAGGGGACAAAAAGGGCCTGGTTGTAGAGGGAGTGGGTCTTCCTGGCAGGATGGCTGGGGAGGAGCTGTTCCTTGTCCTTATTACACCTCATAGGAACCTAGCTACAGCACACACAAGGAACCCGCCACCAGGCCTGCCTTCCCTGTTTTTCCCCTAGCCAGATTGGAACAAACTCCACTGAAGAGGGAAAAAATGTCCAGAACTGGTTTGGGAGTAGGTCATGGATTGCACCTCACACACAGGCTGGCACTGGGTATAAAAGCAACAGCCTCAGAACCTCTCATCAGAACCCTCCAGGACCTGTGAAGATTCAGAAGAAGGATTGCCCCGCTGTCTGAAGAAGGAAGACTAGACTTGATTGCACCTCACACACAGGCTGGCACTGGATATAAAAGTGACATCTTCAGAACCTCTCATCAGAACACTCCTGGACCTGTGAAGATTCAGAAGATGGACTGCCCTGCTGTCTGAAAAAAAGATGGGACCTGCTTTCCTTGAACTCAGGATCTCAGAAGTGACTCCTAGGGTCAGTTGGCTGACCTCCTGTTTGAGCTATAGGTACACAACAAACTTACAGAGGCCTTAACTGCACAGGACCAACTTGACCTGCCTGAGCCCTGCTTCTGGCCTCTGCTGGAGTGAGTCCTGATCCCCAAGAGGTGCCTCCTCGGGTCCTGGACCATTGAATGGTGTCAGAGTGTACTCCTCCAACCTACAAACTGCAAGAACTGGACTCCAGGTGAAAATACAGAGTTTCTGGGCTCTTCTCAAAGGTCAACTGCGTCTCCGGCCAGCACAAACCTCTGTCGACGATCTGTTGTTCACACCGACAATGATCTCCTTGGGGCTCCCACCAACGCAAAGCTCCGACTGAGGATCCTTGCATAGAATTGGACTGAGTAGCAGGTAAACTTAACTCTCAAATGGGATGAAGATGGTCCTGTATCTGATCCGTGCTCCATCATGGTCAGCCTGAACTTTAGACTTTGGCATGGTCCAGTGCGACCATAAACCCTTGATTAGGTGTTTTGTGTAAACCCGGGCGTAGTTTGCGTAGTAGCACTTCACGTAGCTACGTGAAGTACAGCTTCAACTACACGTAGCTATGCAAATTGCGTAGCTGTGTGCTTGACTGCACTGTACAATAATTACCAAAAGCAAACTTGTACAGTGCAAGTTAAGATAAAATAAATATCTCTGTCTTTATATGCTAAAAATGCATATAGTCATTTCACTAAAGTGAAAAGAAAAGTTAACAAGCAGTGAGAGAGGTGATGATTTTGGTATCCTCACTAACTTAGGAGAGAACCAACAACCAAGCAGATGTCTTGAAAACAAAAAGCACATCTTATTGAACGATTCCTCCTAGGACCACCCCAAGCACAGTTATGGGCAAAATACAATCCCAACCAAAGGCCCTGCAAAGCATTATGGGACGAGATTAGCAGTGGGCAGTGAATATTATAGTGTCCAATATCAAAATAATTCTACAAAGAGCTGCAGTTCAACTAGTCGTTACTAGGTGTCGTCCCTCAAGAGTGAAATGCAAAAGTATTGAAAACCTTTCATGAAGCTTTTGCATTTGACTCGTGAGGGACGACACCTAGTAACGACTAGTTGAACTGCAGCTCTTTGTAGAATTATTTTGATATTGGACACTATAATATTCACTGCCCACTGCTAATCTCGTCCCATAATGCTTTGCAGGGCCTTTGGTTGGGATTGTATTTTTGCCCATAACTGTGCTTGGGGTGGTCCTAGGAGGAAGGGACCACCATTGAATCATTCACATGATATGCTTTTTGTGTTCAAGGCATCTGCTTGGTCCTCCCCTAGGTTAGGGGTGACTCCAAAATCATCACCTCTCTCATTGCTTGATATTTTATTGTCAAAATTCATTTTTGTGAATTGGTTATATGCTTTTTAGCATAAAAAATTGCTTTATCAAAGCATTTGAAGGAGTTTATTATTAAGCCTGGGCGCAAATTGCGTACCAAAAGCAAACTTGTACAGTACAAGTTAAGATAAAATAAATAACTCTGTCTTTATATGCTAAAATTGCATATAGTTATTTCACTAAAGTGAAAACAAAAAGTTAACAAGCAGTGAGAGAGGTGATGATTTTGGTATCCTCGCTAACTTAGGAGAGAACCAAGCAGATGTCTTGAAAACAAAAAGCACATCTTATTGAATGATTAGGTGGTGGTCCCATCCTCTTAGGACCACCCCAAGCACAGTTATTGGCAAAAATACAATCCCAACCAAAGGCCCTGCAAAGCATTATGGGACGAGATTAGCAGTGGGCAGTGAATATTATAGTATCCAATATCAAAATAATTCTACAAAGAGCTGCAGTTCAACTAGTCGTTACTAGGTGTCGTCCCTCAAGAGTGAAATGCAAAAGTATTGAAAACCTTTCATGAAGCTTTTGCATTTGACTCGTGAGGGACGACACCTAGTAACGACTAGTTGAACTGCAGCTCTTTGTAGAATTATTTTGATATTGGACACTATAATATTCACTGCCCACTGCTAATCTCGTCCCATAATGCTTTGCAGGGCCTTTGGTTGGGATTGTATTTTTGCCCATAACTGTGCTTGGGGTGGTCCTAGGAGGAAGGGACCACCATTGAATCGTTCACATGATATGCTTTTTGTGTTCAAGGCATCTGCTTGGTCCTCCCCCTAGGTTAGGGGGAACTCCAAAATCATCACCTCTCTCATTGCTTGATATTTTATTGTCAAAATTCATTTTTGTGAATTGGTTATATGCTTTTTAGCATAAAAAATTGCTTTATCAAAGCATTTGAAGGAGTTTATGCTTTTGCATTTGACTCGTGAGGGACATCTAGTAACGACTAGTGGAACTGCAGCTTGATGTATTAATAATTTCAATGCTTTAGAATCTGACTTGTGAGGGACATCTAGTAATGACTAGTTGAACTGCAGCTCTTTGTAGAATTATTTTGATATTGCACACTATAATATTCACTGCCCACTGCTAATCTCGTCCCATAATGCTTTGCAGGGCCTTTGGTTGGGATTGTATTTTTGCCCATAACTGTGCTTGGGGTGGTCCTAGGAGGAAGAGACCACCACTGAATCGTTCACATGATATGCTTTTTGTGTTCAAGGCATCTGCTTGGTCCTCCCCCTAGGTTAGGGGGGAACCCAAAATCATCACCTCTCTCATTGCTTGATATTTTCATTGTCAAAGTTCACTTTTGTGAATTTATTATATGCTTTTTAGCATAGAAATTTGCTTTAACAAAGCATTTGTATGTGTTTAATATACTGCTGCTACGCTACGTCGATTAGCAGAGATTTTTACTCTGCTACGTGCAATTTGCGTAGTGCGTAGTAACACAAACTTTGCATGCTCCGTGAGCGTAGCAAAGTATTATGCCCAGGGTTGGTTTTGTGCTTCTTGGTGCTATTTTTACTTAAAATGGTAAGAATTTATAACTCCAGTTTTACTTCATGTATTTTTATTGTTTTGGTGCCTTTCTACTTAATAAAATGTACCCTAGGTTACTACATTGGTTTATAATTTTATTTGTGTTGTGTTTTCACTATATTACTGTTTGAGTGCTGCATGCATACTTTACACATTGCCTTTAAGTTTAGCCTAAGTACTTTTGTGCCAAGCTACTAGAGGGTCAAAAACGTGTTATTTAGTGACTATTGTGGATTGCCTTGACAAGGATTATGTTTATTAATAGAGTGGGGCTCTCACCTCTCTCAACTAATGACCCAATTTCTTACAGACAAGAAAGTCACAATAGTTATGGTCCCGGATTGAAGTGATATAGTAACACAGAATGTGTCTTTGTTCAAGAAATGGAGGCAGCCAGGTACCCAAGCTGATCATGCACAAGCTAATACACCTGAACCAGAAGCAGATAAGTGGAAAGAAGGGCCTGATCTTCAACTAACAAGTTGTTCTCAGTGTCCTAATAAGAACCAGAGGACCCTGAAAACCACAACCAAGCATTACCCCAGCCCTAGACTGGATACCAGCCCATACCATCTCCGGTCTGATCCTCTATCATCTCAAAGACTGTGGGGCCGATTCCGATTCGGGCCGGAAAACGTACCGACCGACTCGGTACGGGAATTTAGTCCGACCGACTCGGACCGGCGCCGCACGACCCGGGTAGTACGATGAAATGAATGTGAAGTCCGACAGACTCGGACGGAATAAAAAACGACCGACCGAGCCGGACGGAAACAAGCCATCCGGCCGGGAAATCACGTGAAACGAACCGACCGACACGCACTCGGATTGAACCCGAACAAAACGTACCCGCGAACTCCGACCCGCGTAGTACGATGCTGTGCGTGCAAAACACGACCGACTCGCCCGGAGCACAAGCCGTACGACCGACACGCATACAAAACCCAGCCGAAGCAACCCAATACTACGCGACCGACTCGTACGCCGCATATGAAACCTAGCTGACACACAGCGGGAACGAGTCGGACAAGATCGCACCAGACAACTGCAGCGTCCTACTCGGACACAAGAACGACTCGTACATGCACCAAAAACACCAAGGAAAAATTAGAAAAAAAGGGCCAAACAAGCAACCACTAAGCCAATAAATACAGGGAGGGAAAAAAAATGGAACAAGGACACACCTCCAACTCCACCTACATAAAGGCCACAAATCCCTACCATGATCCTTTGCAAATTCCACTGACCTGCCAGCACACAACACCATCACACAGCAACCACAGACACACTCACAGCTCATACATCACACAAACCACACACCATTACCACACCTACAAATAGCACCCTCACACACACCCAGCTAAACCTACACTCACACCCCCCCACCTGCACACACACACACACATCAATCACCACCACCACCCATCACCATGACCCCAAAGAAGAACCATAAGTTCCTAGATTGTGAATTGGAAGTCCTGGTAGACGAGATACTCAGGGTAGAGCCACAGTTGTTTGGTACATTGGTACAACAGACCCCATGTCGCAGAAAACCAAGATGTGGGCGAGGATTGTCGACAGGGTGAACGCACAATCACCATGTTTGCGCACAAAGGAAGACATCCAGAACAGGTGGTATGATGTGCGCAGGAGGGTCCGGGAACTACTCAAAAGGACTACCTCCTCAGCCAGCACACCGGCAGTGGCCCTCCTGCAAAACCAGTATACCTCAGGCCCTGGGAGGAGAAGGTGCGGGCCATCCTACCACCAGTGAGCGTATACGGACTAACAGACATCCCAGAGCCTGGTGAGTACACAACTAATATATACAATATGGTGTGACAACACACACACATCACAGTCAAGGGGATAGGCAAACCATGCACACTTAGCAAATACACAGCAACCAAAAGATATTCATCCCAAGATGTGAATGCTAGTCAGACAAACACAATACCTGCCATCTCATAGTGACATGTAACTGTGTCATGAGATCTACAAACCTAACAACAAATAGAGCAAGGCAGTGGCACAAATAGAACCAACAAACACTCACAGATATTTACCCACCACTAGAACACCACCTCACAGGGAAGCTCACTCAAAGGAAGGAATTCTGTGTATGCTGGTCAAGTCAGTGTAGCCAATAGCATGATGGGAGTGGTAGTCACAGATATTGGTCACACCCACAATTGGCCCATCAACACCACTCTCAACCATGCTCACATCACAGGGAGTGGATAAGGACTCACAAGATGTCTGACACTGGGTACTGCTGTGGGGAGCACAAGGCCCTGCTGGGAACTGTGCACCAACAAACAGCACAACACCACTGCCTGACATCCTGAAAGCCAACTTGCACTCCCTGCAATGCAAGCACGTTGCATGGTGGGATATCTGGCTGGGTGGGAAGGAGGACTCACAGCACTGACCATAGTTACAAGCAGCTCTCCTCACACACCCCCTCAACACTAACTCCACATAACCCACCTGGGAGAATGCAATGCCTCACAGCCTAACTGAAGATCCCACAAAGAACCACCACCCTGGGTTATGCTGTGTGAAGCACAGGGACACTCTTGGGACTTGTAGCCAAACAACTGCCAGGACAACACTCCCAGCCATCCTGTCAGCACAGGCACCCCACCCCACAGGGAAGCAGAGTCAAAAGGAAGGAAGGATGGGCATGCTGGGAAGGGGGTGGAGGCAATTGCATGATGGGAGTTGTAGGCACAGATATTGCTCACCCTCACAATTGGCCCATCAACACCACTCTCAACCATGCTCACATCACAGGGAGTGGATAAGGACTCACAAGATGGCTGACACTGGGTACTGCTGTGGGGAGCACAAGGCCCTGCTGGGAACTGTGCACCAACAAACAGCACAACACCACTGCCTGACATCCTGAAAGCCAACTTGCACTCCCTGCAATGCAAGCACGTTGCATGGTGGGATATCTGGCTGGGTGGGAAGGAGGACTCACAGCACTGAACATAGTTACAAGCAGATCTCCTCACACACCCCTCAACACTAACTCCACATAACCCACCTGGGAGAATGCAATGCCTCACAGCCTAACTGAAGATCCCACAAAGAACCACCACCCTGGGTTATGCTGTGTGAAGCACAGGGACACTCTTGGGACTTGTAGCCAAACAACTGCCAGGACAACACTCCCAGCCATCCTGTCAGCACAGGCACCCCACCCCACAGGGAAGCAGAGTCAAAAGGAAGGAAGGATGGGCATGCTGGGAAGGGGGTGGAGGCAATAGCATGATGGGAGTTGTAGGCACAGATATTGCTCACCCTCACAATTGGCCCATCAACACCACTCTCAACCATGCTCACATCACAGGGAGTGGATAAGGACTCACAAGATGGCTGACACTGGGTACTGCTGTGGAGAGCACAAGGCCCTGCTGAGAACTGTGCACCAACAAACAGCACAACACCACTGCCTGACATCCTGAAAGCCAACTTGCACTCCCTGCAATGCAAGCACGTTGCATGGTGGGATATCTGGCTGGGTGGGAAGGAGGACTCACAGCACTGACCATAGTTACAAGCAGCTCTCCTCACACACCCCCTCAACACTAACTCCACATAACCCACCTGGGAGAATGCAATGCCTCACAGCCTAACTGAAGATCCCACAAAGAACCACCACCCTGGGTTATGCTGTGTGAAGCACAGGGACACTCTTGGGACTTGTAGCCAAACAACTGCCAGGACAACACTCCCAGCCATCCTGTCAGCACAGGCACCCCACCCCACAGGGAAGCAGAGTCAAAAGGAAGGAAGGATGGGCATGCTGGGAAGGGGGTGGAGGCAATAGCATGATGGGAGTTGTAGGCACAGATATTGCTCACCCTCACAATTGGCCCATCAACACCACTCTCAACCATGCTCACATCACAGGGAGTGGATAAGGACTCACAAGATGGCTGACACTGGGTACTGCTGTGGGGAGCACAAGGCCCTGCTGGGAACTGTGCAACAACAAACAGCAGGACACCACTGCCTGACATCCTGAAAGCCAACTTGCACTCCCTGCAATGCAAGCACATTGCATGGTGGGATAACTGAGCTGGGGGAGAAGGAGGCCTGGATGGTAACCAAATACCACCAATGCTGGTCATGCACACACCTCAACATTCACATTGACATGCCACAGGTTGGCAGGACAATGTGCTACACCAATATCACTCACTGACTGTCACTATTTAGGAGAATGCAATGTCCTGGCCCACATCCAGAGGTACAGTCACAACTGTCAGGTGTTTGAACAATTGATGCCAGTAGAAACATAACATACAATCTGTGTCTCTCCCCAAAACAGGAGATGATGGGGACACAGCAGCAGACCAGGAGGACTCCCTGTCCCAGGCTCCGGGGAACACTGAGCTCACTGGTGTGGAAAAGCCTCTGCACTCCTCGGATGGTGAAGAACCAGCTGGACCCTCCGGTGTGAGTCATCATGCACCACCAGCAGGACCAACATCTGCACCCCCTGCACCCACCCCTCCAACAACTGCCAACACACAGGCCACCCCAGCCAACACGGACACACCAAGGACCACAGATGACAACAGCGCACGGACCCAGGCCCAAACTGGAGCTGCTGACAACGAGCCCAGGAACAACACCCAAGTGGGCCCACGGTCACCTGTGCGTGCCACTGCAGGTCCTGCACGTGTCACCAGTGGTGGTGTGAGGGGTGGGAGACATAGGTTTCTCCTTGCAGAGGGGTCTGGACTGTATAATGACCCACAACTGGCACGCATCGTGGATGCGTACCAGACTAGCACCGGAGAGGTCAGCCAGGTAGTGGGGATCCTCAAGGACATACAACAGCAGCAGGCTGCCCATCATGCCCGCTTGGACTCCCACATGTCCCGTGTCGAGACACACATGTCACGTGTCGAGACACACATGTGTGGCATGGAGTCCAAGTGGGATACATTGGAACAACTGACAGCGGTGCATAGGGACATACTGACATGCCTCCGCCAGATCAGCACCAACATGGCCTCACCTCCCTGTGTGCCTACAACATCTGCTGCTGAAACAACTGCAAATGCCACAGGGAGGGAGGAGGACTCTGGCAGAGAGTCCCCTGCACCGCCGCAGCCTGCACCTGAGGGTCCCCCCCCCCAAGAAGAGGCCAAACTGAGAGACCGATGGCCATCTACATCCCCCAGGAAGCCAACACCTGTTCTGGAACTTTTCCTCTGTGTGCATACTGCACGCCCTGTTGAAGCCAAGCCAACTCTCCCACATGACATGGGGAGCTCTAGTTGACCAAATGTATCAGATGACTGTGGACTTTACTCTGGACTTTTTAGCTACCAAGACTTCCAATTCACATGGGAACTTTGGATCCAAATTTCTATGTACACCACCCACCATCCTGTGCACCATCCTCACACCTGTATGTAAATAAACTCACCAATACACCATATATGCCTCTGTTGTGATTCCAACGTGGTTTTTGTCATGTAGATGTTGATCTTCTAAATTACACTGTGCATGCTAACTGCTACAGCAAGTCCACCACTGTCATGTCAGTCATGGCGATGTGACACATATGAGGGAGACACACCACTAGGGCCACAAAACACATACACACCAGGGCCATCAGACTCATCACCTATACTGATGTTGCAACGAAGTACAGTGGAATGTACAGACACGCCACCTATTCACAGTCACTGTCAACTAGACAACAGGTGCAGTAAGCAAATGTCAGTCAGATGTGTGACTACAGACAACGCACATCCCAAAGTCAAGCACAGGTTTATTACACATTTCCAACATGTAGTTTCCACTACAAATGCAAGCTAATCCAACCTGGCTGTGGCCACAAAGTCAAAAAGTGCAGAAGATAGAAAGTCCAGGGGTGTGTGGCACATCACCTGTAGGGAAACGACTGCTTCCACCTTGGAAGTTGAATCATGGATTCGGGGGATCCAAGTTGATCAGACAACTCCAGCAGCACCCTGTGAATGACAGAGATGACACACAGTCAAAAACACTGAAGAACAGCACAGAATGGCAATACTCATGTCTAATACATGTCACGAGATAACTACACAAAACCAAGTTAGCATGTCAACACTGTTGGGCAGTACAGACCACCTGCAAGGACACATCGCTGCACGCATCCAGTCAAGTAGCACATGGCCACACTCAAACAGCACCAGAGCACCACACACACATATCATGCAAACTCAAATCATTGACATTACAACCCTCTGGAGACTCACATTCAGCTGAAGAAGTTGGTGATGAGCTGTGTGCGGACATCACCATCATCATCATCATCATCTTCACTGGCATCGTGACCCAGGCCAGGATCTTCCACAGGTGGCGGACGTTGGTCATCGTCATCCAGGATGAGAGGCAACTCCTTCCGCACTGCCAGGTTGTGTAGCATGCAGCAGACGATGACAATCTTGCACACCTTTGCTGGGGCATATGGGAGGGACCCTCCTGTCTTGTCCAGGCAGCGGAAGCGGCTCTTCAGGAGACCAAAGGTCCGCTCAATCACCCTCCTCGTCCGACCATGTGCCTCATTGTAGCGCATCTGGGCTGGTGTCACAGGGTTCCTGAGGGGTGTCAGCAACCACGGCATGTTGGGGTATCCCGAGTCACCTACAGACAGACAATTGCACATTAGCCGATTTGAAAATGTGTGCGGAAAACAACATAGCAGAACACACACAATGTTACAAAGTCAGTACACACCAACAAGCCAGGCACGCTGGTTCGTCATCTGTGACATCATCCTCGGGATGCGACTACTCCTCATCACGTAGGCATCGTGTGCAGAACCGGGGAAACGGGCACACACATGTGAGATGGTCATATCTGCAAGACATACCACCAGAGCATTGATCGAATGGTAATGTTTACGGTTGCGGTATGCCTGCTCATGTGCCTGTGGTGGTATCAAAGACACATGTGTCCCATCAATGGAGCCAATTACATGTGGCATCCTCCCCAGGGCATAGAAGTCACTCTTGACGTCAGTGAGTCGTTGACGTGTTGGGAAATAGATGTACTGGTTGAGGTATCTCAACATTGCCCCCAAAACATCGCATAGCACACGGCTGAACATAGTCTGTGACATCCCACCAGTAGTTGCCACAGTGTGTTGAAAGGTACCGGTGGCAAAGAAGTGTAGGGCTGCCATCACCTTCACCTTGGGGGTCAGCGCTGTAGGATACGGCCGGCCAGGCTACAAATGTGGGGCCAACCGCACTGCCAAATCCT
This sequence comes from Calotriton arnoldi, assembly GCA_963921515.1. Lineage (NCBI taxonomy): Eukaryota > Metazoa > Chordata > Amphibia > Caudata > Salamandridae > Calotriton > Calotriton arnoldi. Next base: position 1,143,944 of record CAWUFW010002412.1, read on the forward strand.
CAATCAGCTGCCTGGTGAAGCGGTACCGTCGGATGCTGTCACGTTCCACCATCGTTGCCAGGTCTGGGAATGGTCCTGCAGTGCATAGGTGAAGAAAGCAAGATTGTCAGTCACCCCACCAATGTGCCGTTTACCATACTCAATTTCACATGACACATCATCAACATACACAAGTACTTGATGTGTGTGTCGTCCCGTTTGGACATATATGGCACCTACATGGACATCATCTAACATCTCTCTGTTCAACAAGTGTTGACAACTGGTTCCAGGGTGTGCTATGGGACACCATTAGGCTGTGTCACAGTACACATTAACTGCTCTCACGTTCCACACACATACCACAGTGACATGTCTGGACAGATGCTCCACAGGCATCACAGCTCATTGACAGGTAGATTCCCACGGAGCCTGTCTTGCCACATGGACACTGGCATGACATGGCGTATCATGTACATGTCAGAAAAACAAACATGACACCCACAGGTGGTGGCCCCTGTAGCCTCTGCAGGACAGACATGGACGTCTGTGACACACACACACCATCAAAGTTCATGCACAAACCACGTGGATGTGGAGACTGTCTCCCATTGTGCACATGGAGTCAGAGACATGTGATACACAACATGCACACAGACTGTGGAGGGACATCACTATTGTTGGAATGGGCCACCCTGTGACGTACATGCCTTCCCACATGTGAGCCTGGGGGTATGTGACATGTCATACACATACACAACCTGGAAATGTGACCATGACACATGCTCAGAAATGAAAAGTTGCACACCACAGTGGTCATGTGCACAACACACAAAGGACCCTGTCCCCATTAACACGTGCACAGCCTGGGTATGTCTGCCCCCAAGTGCCACCCCAAAATCCACATGTTCACCCCCATACACAGATAAGGTTATGCTGCCACACATGCCTCATAGACAGTGTGGACTGGGTGTGGTGTTGTAGGTGTGCCCCTGAGTCCCTGGAAAGTAAATGTGGCTGGCATAGGTTCACCAGTGACCAGCATGGTGACATATGCGTGTGACCTGTCCTGGTACGCGTTGTAGAGCAATGGACCGATCGGTGTGCCCGGCCGGCCCATTGCATTGAATGTGAGCGGGTACGCGTTGTATGCCTGGTACGCGTTGCACAGCAATGGACCGATCGGTGTGCCCGGCCGGCCCAATGCATTGAATGTGAGCGGGTACGCGTTGTATGCCTGGTACGCGTTGCACAGCAATGGACCGATCGGTGTGCCCGGCCGGCCCATTGCATTGAATGTGAGCGGGTACGCGTTGTATGCCTGGTACGTTGCACAGCAATGGACCGATCGGTGTGCCCGGCCGGCCCATTGCATTGAATGTGAGCGGGTACGCGTTGTACAGCAATGGTCCGATCGGTGTGCCCGCACGGACCATTGCATTGAATGTGAGCGGGTACGCATTGTATGCCTGGTACGCGTTCCACAGCAATGGTCCGATCGGTGTGCCCGGCCGGCCCATTGCATTGAATGTGAGCGGGTACGCGTTGTATGCCTGGTACGCGTTGCACAGCAATGGTCCGATCGGTGTGCCCGGCCGGCCCATTGCATTGAATGTGAGCGGGTACGCGTTGTACAGCAATGGTCCAATCGGTGTGCCCGCACGGACCATTGCATTGAATGTGAGCGGGTACGCGTTGTATGCCTGGTACGTTGCACAGCAATGGACCGATCGATGTGCCCGGCCGGCCCATTGCATTGAATGTGAGCGGGTACGCGTTGTACAGCAATGGTCCAATCGGTGTGCCCGCATGGACCTTTGCATTGAATGTGAGCGGGTACGCGTTGTATGCCTGGTACGCGTTGCACAGCAATGGTCCGATTGGTGTGCCCGGCCGGCCCATTGCATTGAATGTGAGCGGGTACGCGTTGTATGCCTGGTATGCGTTGCACAGCAATGGTCCGATCGGTGTGCCCGGCCGGCCCATTGCATTGAATGTGAGCGGGTACGCGTTGTACAGCAATGGTCCGATCGGTGTGCCCGCACGGACCATTGCATTGAATGTGAGCGGGTACGCGTTGTACAGCAATGGTCCGATCGGTGTGCCCGCACGGACCATTGCATTGAATGTGAGCGGGTACGCGTTGTACAGCAATGGTCCGATCGGTGTGCCCGCACGGACCATTGCATTGAATGTGAGCGGGTACGCGTTGTACAGCAATGGACCGATCGGTGTGCCCGGCCGGCCCATTGCATTGAATGTGAGCGGGTACGCGTTGTATGCCTGATACGCGTTGTAGAGCAATGGACCGATCGGTGTGCCCGCACGGACCATTGCATTGAATGTGAGCGGTTACGCATTGTATCGTGGGTACACGTTGTACAGCAATGGTCTGATCGGTGCGCACGCATTGGCTGGGGCCTGGCATGGCAATGGACGCGTTTTTGAAGCTTCAACTAGTCTGATGCAGTGAATTCAGTTGGCCAGCCACAACAATGTTGCAAATTCATGGGTGTCATGAAGTTGAAATTTTTGAAGGATGCTGTGGGCGTGTCTTGGTGCTGCAATTCCATGGATTGGTCAGATTCATAAGATGCATACGACTTGGACCTATCACTTTGGACACATGGCACAGTATCTGCCTCTGCAGCACACATATAATGCTGGCTGTTCCCCTGAGGGCTCACTTGCCTGCACTACATGCTCCAGGACGACATCTGCCACTACACTGCTGCTGTCTCTGCATCCTCTGGCTACTGCAATGGCACGTACTGTGGAGAGAGCCCCAGCCTTCACCCATGAGGAGAACCAGGCCCTGCTGGACAACCTCCTTCCACAGTACAGCAAGCTGTATGGGACACCAGGGGAGCAGGTGAGTGTGCTGTCCACTGCCTTACTAATTGTGCATGTTGTCTGACTAGCAGGATTTACAGTGTGCACACCACTGGCTAGCATGCTCACTGAGTAGTACTCACCCCCCAACGTGTGTAGTCACATGCACTGAACAGGTACAGTGGAGTAACAGTGCATTCAAACAAGGTTCACTTCCCATGCAAGGATACCATGTAGTAACTGCTGGCAAACTGTCCATAGCCCTCGTTGCACTGCCTGTGTACATCATATGCCCCTGTGATTGAGACATGTATTTCCAACTGTGTGATGCACGGATATGTTGCATGTGTAGTAATGGCCTTTTCACTTTGTCATCCTCACAGGTTGATGCCCATCAGAAGCAGGATATCTGGCTGGCCATCGTCCGGGCAGTCAGATCCGTGGGGGTCTACAAGCGCCGGATCCGCAACTGCCAGAAGAGGTGGCAGGACCTTCGGGGCTGGACCCGGAGGATTGCAAGGGTCCAGCTGAAGCTGTCGCCTCCTCGCAGGAGGGGCGGACACTGGACCCTGACCCCCACATGCTCCAGATCCTGCCGGTGGTCTTCCCGGAGCTGGATGGGCAGCTGAAGGGCAGACAGCAGCAAGGAGGGGTGAGTCAAAGACTGCACTGTGAACTCTGTCTGACATTCTATGTGCCCTCCTGTGGCGTGGTTAAACTTCCCCAGTACATCAGTCTTGTTGTCCATTACCCATGTCCCTCTATTGTGACATGGCCACTACCCATCTGATAGGCCGGTGTGCTCCTTACGCTCAGGATAATTGTGTCACTCGGGTACAGGGTCCTTGCATTTTGCTTTGCTCAAGGTGGGTGACAGCTTTTGTTCCCGTGATATTGTGTTAGCCTTCATTGGTGGGTCAATTGCTCACACAATGCCTGAGTCGTGCAATGTAGTCTGGGTGTAACTTTGATATGTGATCCACTTGCAGATCAGAATCACCACATGTCCCTGGGGTATTTGCCACACCCCCATGCTGCGGGTGGGTAAAATGTTTGGGCCTCAGGAGTATGTATGTCAAGTGTGTCGCACATGCCTAGCCACCTGCCTACTGACCAGGGCTCATCCATCTTGCAGGTGGAGCCGGACAGTCATGCCTACTCCAGGGCATACAATACACTCTGTACTCCCACTCCCGTGTATCAGCTGACATGCTGTGCTCAGTGAAATGTTCCCTCAGGTGTCTGCCTCTGTGTCGCTGTGCTGTGACTACGTTGTCAGGACTCCTGTGATGTTTATAGGTTAGGGGTCAGCATGCCATCTGCTATTGGACCATGTGAGACAAGACTTCTGTGACTTATAGGTGTTTGATCACATGACTGTGCAGACAGGTGTATGCCACTGTGACTTTCAGGCAGCTGTTTTTCATTCTCAGCACACTGTGAGGTGCTCATGTTCAGAGAGTTGTGTTTCATGTCCCCCATATGTCCAATTGGTATGACGTGGACAAATAGTAGTTCAGATGATGTGGTTTTTGGGGGATGGACATGTGCACTTGTCAGTTACATTACTTGCCTTCCCCATGTCCTAGGATTGTGACACAGTGCAGACTGTTGTTGGCTGGCTGCCATGGCCATGTGACTGGAGACAGTGATGTATGACTTTGCAGGCATGCCTGTGTCATGGCATTAAACTTCCTAAGAGTGATCCTGCAGGGGAGTGACATGTGCAACATGCACCCCATTGTGGCATTGACTATCCGGACATGGGTGCTTCATGGGGTCTTGTGCTGGTATGCATCACATGCATTTCTATTTAGACTCTGGCCGTCCATTTATACAGACACCTGCACTGACTCAGTGGCAAGAGATGTGACGTGGGCATGTTCACATACTTCACCGTGTTCTCAGCAATGTCCAACTACTGTGTAGGTGGTGCATGTGTCCACACTGGGGTCTTACCATCAGACAGGCAACAGACAGATGGGTGCAAGGGCAGGAGGGGTGTCTGTTCCATGGTTGACCATCAGACTGACAATTGGCTTCTCCTAATCTGTGTGATGACTTTTGGCAATGTTCTACTAGAGATGCCAGGGCTTGCTCTGTGATGTGCTGTACTTACTGTGGTGTGTGCGGTCAGTGCAGGTGACTGATGTTTGTCTGTTTCCCTAATTGTTTGCAGATACATCCACAGCCACAGGAGGGGACAGCTCCACGGACCAGGAGGAGCAGCGGAGCCAGACTGGGTCAGCGTCCGACGAGTGGTCAGAGGGACCCAGTGGCACGGAGGGCGAGGGGAGCCACACCGAGGAGTCCTCAGCACCATCCACCTCAGCTGGGGACCACAGCAGCTCGGAGGATGACTCCCTTGTGGATGCTGGTGTCAGCAGCCACAACACCCCAGCTAGTCTGTCTGACCCCGCCACCACCACCACCACCGCCCTCCCATTGGCTCCCATTCCTGAGGTCCGTGGAGGCTCCCGTGCTCGGGAGCGTGTCTCCTTCAAGCCAGGCACCACACCCCCTGCCCCTGTGTCCCCTGCTGCCCTGAGTGTGGAGTCTGTGTACCTCCTTCGGCAGCTCCATGTAGGGCAGACAGCAATGCTGACTGTCCTCCATGCACACACCACTCTGTTGACACAGCTGGTGTCGTTCATGGAGGGCATCTCAACGGGTATGTCTGCCCTACAGAGGAGCAATAGGTCCATGGACTCCTCCCTGACGGCAGCAGTGTCCCTCCTCCAACAGTCCCTCACCCCTCCCACCTCTGCCCCATCCATACTTCCTACCACCCTACCTGTCCAAAGCACATGCACACCTGCACAATCACCCAAACACAAAGACATGAGCAGCACACACACACCCAAAACCAAGGCAAGACGTGCACACAAGCATCCTCAGGGGACTGATTCCACACACACAGGGGATGGGGAACTGACACACACACAGGCAACCACAGTCACTCCGCAATCCTCAAGATCCTCTCCCTCCAAGACCCCTTCCCTTGCCTCACCTGCAATCCCACATACACAGCAGCTCTTCCTCTCTGACCTCGGCCTCTTCCCCACCAATCCCGCTGATCCAGCATACCGGGGGAAGAGGAAGTCCACACACAGAGAGGGGAGTGCCCCTTGCCCCCGGACACCCTCCCCCAGGTGCAGGCAGAGTTATCCCCCCACCCGCAAGTCCCCCCGGACCCGGAAGAGCAAGACCCCGCCACCGCCCTGCAAGTCACCCACCCAGTCTCTCACCTCCATCCCCCAGGCCACCACTCCACAGGTTCCACTGCCACACCCTGCCCCAGGTTCCCCACACACCGATACCGCATCCCCAAACTGCTCAGGCCCTCCCCCACTGCCACTTGCTCTTCCACCCCCAAACCAGATGCTCTGCCTGTATGTGCCACTGGTGTGGAGACCGTGTCCCCCCTCTGTCCTGCCCAGCTCTTCTGCCCCCCTTCCACTCCCTTGGAGTCATGCACTGCGGTGGAGTCCACAACAACCCCGTCTGACTCGGGCACTGCATTGGGGACCCAGTCCACTCCATTTGACCAGCCCACTGCAGTGGTTGCAGCACCAACACCATCGGACTTGAGCCCTGCGGTGGTGCCGGCCCCCCCTGAGTCAGACACCTCCACTGCAGTTGCCGGTGACACTCCTGCACCCACCTCACCTTCCCTGCCTCCTTATGGCATCCCCTGATCCTGTCCCTGCGGTGCCTGGCCTGCCCCTCGTATGCCCCTCCAAGGGGGATGTCCCCTGTCAGTACCTGTGCAGGCAAGCAATTGGTGACAAGTTGTCACACATCACCCTGTTGGGACTGTGTATTTGGACTGGACATTGGCCGTAGTTAATTTTGGACTTTTGATTTCAGTTGCACACTTGCTGAATAAAGCCTCTTTTTGTTTACTTGTGGTTAATCTTTGGTGGTACATGATGTAGATGTGTAGAATCATGCATTTGCTGTTGTAATTGTGTTCAGATCAGGTAAATTAAGTTTTGCTGTGATGGGCTCCATGTGATCCATGGGATATGTGTCCTAATCTAGTCTGGATCTATAGCATCCCTTGCTGCAGTCTGAGGGTGTAATGTTCAGCATTTGACACAGGGATGTACGTTTAGCATTTGTAGATTACCATCTTTGTCCTACACTGTTGCACATCTGTTGGGCTTACCACTGTCCAATGTTCCTAGTACCCTGACTGTGTGCCCGTCTCCACTGGACATGCAGTTTTGCACATCAATTTTGGAGGACTCATCTGTGTATACAGTACAACTGGATTGCCACGTGTTTTGGGTGTATGCAGATGACTGACGTGACACTCCCGTACCCAGGCTGATGTGAGCAGAGGCTTCTGTGTGTTGTAGTTGTTGACTCACTGACGGAGTGTCCTGCTGATATGTTTGAGTCGTGCACAGACAAGGTTTGGCACAGTGGACCTTCCACAGGAGTGGAGTGCCCTCATGGCTGTGTGTAATCTGGTGACATTGCGTGTGCCCGTGTTGTGTGTTGTGTGAGCATGTCTGTGCATGTTCCCTTCCCTTTTCATACACAGGCTGTGTCCCTAGGGATGTTCCTGTTTGTGATGCTTGCAGAGTTGGTATGTGTTCATCCAGCATCTTGGACCTGGTTTCTCCCTGATGTGGGTGCATGGCAAACTGATGTTCATGAGGTTGTCATCCCAGGTTGTCTTTGTTGTCAGGGCTGGGGATGTGGGCAAACGCTGATGGGACACATTCAGGATTCCCCTTGGCACTTGTTGTTTACACAAGTAATGTGATTTTGAGTTTGTGGTAGCTTTCAGTGATTGTGACGCGTTGTGTGTGTGTCTGCTGCCACTCCTCAGGGTCAGAGCTGCAATGTTGGAAGTTGTGTACGTGTGTTCTTTGTGTCTCACCTTGGCTTCTTCGTTGGTGTGTGACTATGGCCAGGATCCCATTGTTTGTTGTGGATTTCACAACATGCGCATGTACGGCGTACTGTGCTGTGTGTCATACATAGATGAGTCATGTTGAGTGGGCATGTGTGATGGGTTTCTGCACCTTAGTTCCCCCCACCACCCCTGGGATTGTCATGGGTGCATGTGCAATGTCACCAGTCCATGTGAGCTTCACTGCTGCACATTGGTGGAGATCAGGGTGTGTGGTGTTGAGTGTGCAAATGTGAGTTGTTGCACGGCTATACCACTACCTCCATATTGGCCTTGGCTGGCAGGCCCTGCTGATTGATTGGAGCTTGTGTAGGTGTGATGGTAGTTTGTAGCTGAGGACACATGGCTGTGGTTCATAGTGTGATCAACATCTACCTTTGTCATCACAGTGGAATTGTCATGCAGGCTAGTGTCTGCACAATGTGGGGTCCCTGGGGGTCGTGCTGTGGTGGGTGTGTCTCTTGCTGTGTTATTTGCTGTTCCTACAAGCTTGTGTGACATGTGTAATTTGGGCTCCCTCTCATCTAACAATGCCAGATTGCCCACATAGGGGAATCCAATCCATGAGTTACTTGTGTGTGGCACTGTATACACATCTGTGTAATTGGGATTCAGGCCTCCTCATGTGTTGTGTGGTTGCCTGGGGACACTGGCACACACCCCCATCACCTGTTGTGTTTGATATGCAGTGTGAGTCTGCCTGTTTGTGTTAGTGCATTTGCATCACTTCATTGGCATTTCTGTAGTGTGCCATTGGCTGTATGTTGTTTGGTGATTTCCCCCTGCTCTCCCTGGGACTCCTGGGTCATCAGTCAGCACAATGATCATGGTTTGTATGTCCCATTGCTGCCATGGTATGGTATTTGTTCACCTGACATCGACAGTCTCCACAGGTTATATACATTTGTGTGTCCATAGGTGCAGATATGTGGGTCAGCATCATGATGGTCACTTCTGTCATTGTGTAATTGGCTGATTGTTGGCAATGTGGTCCCCCATGTGTGATGTGTGTATGCACATGGCCAAAACGATGTTTCTGTGTCACTGCACTGTTAGCCTCGCCCAATCTATGTTGCAATGGGACACAAGCACTACTATGCCACAGATGTTTTAGTTGTTGTGTGACCAGGATTCATCCATACAGTTTGTCTTTGGCAGCTTTTACCATGCCTACACTTACCTTATGATCACCGTGGTGATGGTGCTTTGGGCCCCATTGCCACACTGATCAAAAGGTGCATCAGCCTTGGACCCCACACTTACCTTTTGGTGACTGTGGTGATGGTGCTTTAGGCCCCATTGCCACACTGATCAAATGGTGCATCAGCCTTGGACCCCACACTTATATTTTGGTGACTGTGGTGATGGGGCTTTGGGCCCCATTGCCACACTGATCAAAAGGTGCATCAGCCATGGACCCCACACTTACCTTTTGGTGACTGTGGTGATGGTGCTTTAGGCCCCATTGCCACACTGATCAAAAGGTGCATCAGCCTTGGACCCCACACTTACATTTTGGTGACTGTGGTGATGGTGCTTTAGGCCCCATTGCCACACTGATCAAAAGGTGCATCAGCCTTGGACCCCACACTTCCCTTTTGGTGACTGTGGTGATGGGGCTTTGGGCCCCATTGCCACACTGATCAAAAGGTGCATCAGCCTTGGACCCCACACTTACCTTTTGGTGACTGTGGTGATGGTGCTTTAGGCCCCATTGCCACACTGATCAAAAGGTGCATCAACCTTGGACCCCACACTTCCCTTTTGGTGACTGTGGTGATGGGGCTTTGGGCCCCATTGCCACACTGATCAAAAGGTGCATCAGCCATGGACCCCACACTTACCTTTTGGTGACTGTGGTGATGGGGCTTTGGGCCCCATTGCCACAGTGGCCATGGTCGGCTTGTATTGTGGAGGCCACACACTTTTATGTGTCACACATGTGATAGTGGGTCACATTGTATGTTCATTGTCATGTTTTGTGTTGTTGGCATTTGACATGGACTACACACGCTTGTCATGTTGATTGGGTGGATGTAATTTTCTGTGATTCCTTATGTGGGAGTATGCATTACCCGTCCTATGAGTAGGGGTGGTGGTAGTGGCAGGCATCCAGCCCCCATGAGTGGGGATGGTAGTAGTGATAGGCATCCAGCACCCCATGAGTGGGGATGGTAGTAGTGGCAGGCATCCAGCCCCCATGGGTGGGGATGGTAGTAGTGATAGGCATCCAGCCCCCCATGAGTGGGGATGGTAGTAGTGATAGGCATCCAGCCCCCCATGAGTGGGGATGGTAGTAGTGATAGGCATCCAGCCCCCATGAGTGGGGATGGTAGTAGTGATAGGCATCCAGGCCCCCATGAGTGGGGATGGTAGTAGTGATAGGCATCCAGCCCCCATGAGTGGGGATGGTAGTAGTGATAGGCATCCAGCCCCCCATGAGTGGGGATGGTAGTAGTGATAGGCATCCAGCCCCCCATGAGTGAGGATGGTAGTAGTGATAGGCATCCAGGCCCCCATGAGTGGGGATGGTAGTAGTGATAGGCATCCAGCCCCCCATGAGTGGGGATGGTAGTAGTGATAGGCATCCAGCCCCCATGAGTGGGGATGGTAGTAGTGATAGGCATCCAGCCCCCCATGAGTGAGGATGGTAGTAGTGATAGGCATCCAGGCCCCCATGAGTGGGGATGGTAGTAGTGATAGGCATCCAGCCCCCCATGAGTGGGGATGGTAGTAGTGATAGGCATCCAGCCCCCTATGAGTGAGGATGGTAGTAGTGATAGGCATCCAGGCCCCCATGAGTGGGGATGGTAGTAGTGATAGGCATCCTGCCCCCCATGAGTGGGGATGGTAGTGGTGGCAGGCATCCTGCCCCCCATGAGTGGGGATGGTAGTAGTGATGGGCATCCAGGCCCCCATGAGTAGGGGTAGTGGTGGTGGCAGGCATCCATCACACCAAGGGTGGGGATGGTAGTAGTGGCAGGCATCCAGCACCCCATGAGTGGGGATGGTAGTAGTGGCAGGCATCCAGCCCCCATGAGTGGGGATGGTAGTAGTGATAGGCATCCTGCCCCCCATGAGTGGGGATGGTAGTAGTGATAGGCATCCAGCACCCCATGAGTGGGGATGGTAGTAGTGATAGGCATCCAGCACCCCATGAGTGGGGATGGTAGTAGCGATAGGCATCCAGCACCCCATGAGTGGGGATGGTAGTAGTGGCAGGCATCCAGCCCCCATGGGTGGGGATGGTAGTAGTGATATGCATCCAGCTCCCCATGAGTGGGGATGTTAGTAGTGATAGGCATCCAGCCCCCCATGAGTGGGGATGGTAGTAGTGATAGGCATCCAACCCCCCATGAGTGGGGATGGTAGTAGTGATAGGCATCCAGGCCCCCATGAGTGGGGATGGTAGTAGTGATAGGCATCCAGCCCCCATGAGTGGGGATGGTAGTAGTGATAGGCATCCAGCCCCCATGAGTGAGGATGGTAGTAGTGATAGGCATCCAGGCCCCCATGAGTGGGGATGGTAGTAGTGATAGGCATCCAGCCCCCCATGAGTGGGGATGGTAGTAGTGATAGGCATCCAGCCCCCATGAGTGGGGATGGTAGTAGTGATAGGCATCCAGCCCCCCATGAGTGAGGATGGTAGTAGTGATAGGCATCCAGGCCCCCATGAGTGGGGATGGTAGTAGTGATAGGCATCCAGCCCCCATGAGTGGGGATGGTAGTAGTGATAGGCATCCAGCCCCCCATGAGTGAGGATGGTAGTAGTGATAGGCATCCAGGCCCCCATGAGTGGGGATGGTAGTAGTGATAGGCATCCTGCCCCCATGAGTGGGGATGGTAGTGGTGGCAGGCATCCTGCCCCCCATGAGTGGGGATGGTAGTAGTGATGGGCATCCAGGCCCCCATGAGTAGGGGTAGTGGTGGTGGCAGGCATCCATCACACCAAGGGTGGGGATGGTAGTAGTGGCAGGCATCCAGCACCCCATGAGTGGGGATGGTAGTAGTGGCAGGCATCCAGCCCCCCATGAGTGGGGATGGTAGTAGTGATAGGCATCCAGCCCCCATGAGTGAGGATGGTAGTAGTGATAGGCATCCAGGCCCCCATGAGTGGGGATGGTAGTAGTGATAGGCATCCAGGCCCCCATGAGTGGGGATGGTAGTAGTGATAGGCATCCAGCCCCCCATGAGTGGGGATGGTAGTAGTGATAGGCATCCAGCCCCCCATGAGTGGGGTTGGTAGTAGTGATAGGCATCCTGCCCCCATGAGTGGGGATGGTAGTGGTGGCAGGCATCCTGCCCCCCATGAGTGGGATGGTAGTAGTGATGGGCATCCAGGCCCCCATGAGTAGGGGTAGTGGTGGTGGCAGGCATCCATCACACCAAGGGTGGGGATGGTAGTAGTGGCAGGCATCCAGCACCCCATGAGTGGGGATGGTAGTAGTGATAGGCATCCAGCCCCCCATGAGTGGGGATGGTAGTAGTGATGGGCATCCAGCCCCCATGAGTAGGGGTAGTGGTGGTGGCAGGCATGCATCACACCAAGGGTGGGGATGGTAGTAGTGGCAGGCATCCAGCACCCCATGAGTGGGGATGGTAGTAGTGATAGGCATCCTGCCCCCATGAGTGGGGATGGTAGTAGTGATAGGCATCCAGCCCCCCATGAGTGGGGATGGTAGTAGTGATAGGCATCCAGCACCCCATGAGTGGGGATGGTAGTAGTGATAGGCATCCTGCCCCCCATGAGTGGGGATGGTAGTAGTGATAGGCATCCTGCCCCCCATGAGTGGGGATGGTAGTAGTGATAGGCATCCAGCCCCCCATGAGTGGGGATGGTAGTAGTGATAGGCATCCAGCCCCCCATGAGTGGGGATGGTAGTAGTGATAGGCATCCAGCCCCCCATGAGTGGGGATGGTAGTAGTGATAGGCATCCAGGCCCCCATGAGTGGGGATGGTAGTAGTGATGGGCATCCAGCCCCCATGAGTAGGGGTAGTGGTGGTGGCAGGCATGCATCACACCAAGGGTGGGGATGGTAGTAGTGGCAGGCATCCAGCACCCCATGAGTGGGGATGGTAGTAGTGATAGGCATCCTGCCCCCCATGAGTGGGGATGGTAGTAGTGATAGGCATCCAGCCCCCCATGAGTGGGGATGGTAGTAGTGATAGGCATCCAGCACCCCATGAGTGGGGATGGTAGTAGTGATAGGCATCCTGCCCCCCATGAGTGGGGATGGTAGTAGTGATAGGCATCCTGCCCCCCATGAGTGGGGATGGTAGTAGTGATAGGCATCCAGCCCCCCATGAGTGGGGATGGTAGTAGTGATAGGCATCCAGCCCCCCATGAGTGGGGATGGTAGTAGTGATAGGCATCCAGGCCCCCATGAGTGGGGATGGTAGTAGTGATAGGCATCCAGGCCCCCATGAGTGGGGATGGTAGTAGTGATAGGCATCCAGCCCCCCATGAGTGGGGATGGTAGTAGTGATAGGCATCCAGGCCCCCCTGAGTAGGGGTGATGGTGGTGGCAGGCATCCAGGCCCCTATGGGTGTGTATGGCATTGGTGATGCCCATCCCACCCCTATGATTGTGCTGTTGCTAGTGTACGTCATTTGTGCATCCCTATGTGTGTGTGACATATTTCGGGTACGTGTCGTTTGTTTGTGTTGTGGGTGTTTGACTTACCGTCTGCGCCGTACGCGTCCGAACCGGTCCCGGTAATAGATGTAGAGTATAGGTAGGACCTGCGGGATGGGATTCATGGTTGGGTCATCTCATTCGGGTTTCGCGTGTCTTCGACTCGTACTCGTCGCTGGCTTGTTCGTCTCGTAGCCGTGGATCTTCTTGTGGTGCGAATCGGAGCTTATGTGCGGCTCTCCCGGATGCTGAAACGTGCCGGACGTAGCGACGGGTTCGGCGCGTACGGAGCGCGCATCGTACTAGTCCGGCCGGAAGGTGCTGTGTATTTGCTTCCGTGCGGCTCGAATCGGCGTTTGCGGATCCGGCTCGGGCGGGGAACAGGAGCTGGATTGGGTAAGTACGGCTCGCTCGGAATCTGGGCTGTTGTGCGCATTGTACTTGTTCGTTCGGTGGGGTATTCGAATCGGTCGGAAAACACGCGTTCGGCTTGTTTTTTTTCCGGACGAATAGTGTTAGGTGTGCTTCCGGACGACATCGGAATTGGCCCCTGTGTGTCTGTGATTGGTACCTTGAACTATGGATCGATGGATGGAAAGCTTTAAATATGTTACACGCTTGCTCGGACACCACATGTTGGAAATTAATGTATTGTACCATCCGTATTTGTGTTACACTGAGCACGCATCCACACACTTTAATGCTGGGCATCGCCTCTGGCTATAAAAAAGGATTATCTGAGCGCACAGGCTCAGACAATACTTGTGGTGTATACAGTGATGTGCGGTAGTTATTGTCGGCACTACAGTGATAGGCAGTTTTACATTTTTAAATTATTCATCACAGCCAAAGATTAACACAATCTTTGATACTCTATGTAAAGAGATATTGACTAGAAAAACTGGAGAAAAATGCAGTGATATATTTTTTACCTAGAGATCATGTATATTTTGCACCAGATCTTTCAGTAATTATGTAGATGTGGCACTAGATCCCTTAAACATTCTGGAGGGATCTACTTGCTTCTGCTTTTTTCCAAGGGTCGATTTTCTGCCCTCAGCCTGTAAACATACTGTGACATTTGCAGATACCAGCCATAGCCAAGAGGCAGCCTTGCAAGAACTGTGCATGTATGAACCTATAAATGGTTACTTGTATAGTATAGACCTCCACATGAAGCAATGGAGCACTGCACACAGAAGGCTGAGCTAAGCATCATGTAAAGGGTATAAGTAGACATACCGCTCTTCAATGCTGAGAATGAAAGCAATGTTTCAGCTTAGTCATGGTGACTGGCAGAGGTAGCCGTGAAGTTCTTGAGAAATGTGCATGACGTGGTCATACTGTTTTAGCGACTTGATGAATTATCCAGCCATGTGCAAAATGCTCTTTAGTGGTTCCTCTCTATTTTCCTGCCTTGTCAGTAGAGAGGCACTTCCTATGACCCCCAAAGTGCTATATGAAAGAAGATATATTGAGGGTACCATTCCTCTGACCTCAAAGTCCTGTGGGAGCATCACCAGACAGAGTTCACTCACTGCCTCGCTGTCTTTCCAACAGAAGTAGCAATGAAGCTTAATTAACCAACCCAAACCTCAGGGGCATGTGTGGCCAACTGGACAAGATGACGGTCACTATCTAACTGAGCTCTTCCTAGCGGCCACACTTATCTGGCAGTATCCGCTCTACAGGGAGCCCTTGGGAGCTGCTATCGTGCCTTGGGTGCAGTGATGAGTGGGGATTCATGTCTTGACGTCGAAGCACCCGTGCATCAACGATCACAGTGCGGCCTAGGCCTGCTGTTTTAAACTACCTTATCAGCCCCTTCCGAGGGGTCTGGAGAAGACTTTTGCTGGGGGTCCCCTTCCAGTTAGAAATGTAACGAGTTGACCCTGAGGGGAGGTTTATGTTTGTTGAACGGCACCACAGTTCATATCCTCACCATTTACTGTCCCAAAACGTGTGAAAGTGTGTACTTGCACACGCTGGCTACGTTGACTACCCAGACTATCCATGAACCACTTTTGATAGGAGGGTATTTCAACTGTACACTTGACACTGCATCAGATAGATCCCTATCCCCATTCCTGGTGCACCAGCACACAAAGCCACAGTTGAGCTAGCCAATTGGGAAAATAACTGGGTTTGTGCAATACTTACACATGTGCATAGACATGACTTTTTTCTCACTCCACCTTAAGGGAGTAATTCCAGCCATGGAATACTTAAAGATGGCATTCTCAGACCACAATCTGCTGCTATTGTCCTTGTGGGTCTGATCTGAGGGCCAAAATTCCTATGTGTTGCTTGCAAGTATCAACATTTGATGATTCTACATATAAGGGCACAATGGCAAAAGAGATTAAACATTATTTCAACACAATGCATGATCTGTTGCTGATCAAATCAGAGATCTTCAAGGTGTAAATACCTAGTGTCAGTATCAAAAGCACCACTGGTGTTCTTGCAATACCCTGGGACCAATTAGTGGGTCTAAAGGAGGATTTGCTCTACCTCTAGTTAAGGGCAGGCGAGTCAGGACATTTTACAAAAAAGACAACAGCATACTGATCTTGGTAACAGACTGACAAAGCATGACTACAGAGAATATATTGCCCTCATTCAGATGGAGGGGGACAAGCCTGCCCATTTTTTAGCTGGTCTGATTCAAGAGGAGAAGCACATAATGGCCATAACAGCCATCCATCACCTGGATGGGCATCGCTTGCACAGGTTAGTAGACATTAACGCACTGCTCAGTGCATATCACAACAATTGTATTCACAACCAGACCCAATGGACGCAACCCGCATAGAATGCTTTTTGGTATTTACCCAGTTGCAGAAGCTTGCAAGTGATCAGACACTCAAAATGTAAGGACCAGTGACAGAACTTGAAATTGTGATTGCGATCAAACAACTCATGATGGGTAAGACTCCACTCAGACACAGCCTCCTGCTGGAACTTTCTAAAATTGATCAAACTGATCTGATAAAGCACCTCTTTTCGATGTCTGAAGCCTCCATGGAGCAAGGCAAGTTGCTTCGGTCATCTTGAGAAGACCTCATAATTATGCTGCCTAAATATAGTGGTGACCCACTCGATCGTGGTTCATACTGCCCGCTGTCTATCTTGAACCTAGACTGTCAGATTTTGGAGAAAATCATTGCAAACTGAATCCAATATTCCCTCACACATCTTGTTATACCTGGCATCCTTGGCATGGTTTATCCCTAACATTTTGCCCTTGGACCTCCTGTTTTTGCTGACTTCATTTTTGCTGGCCTTAGGACTTTAGGCACTTTACCAATGCTAACCAGTGCTAAAGTGCTTGTGCTCTCTGCTTAAAACATGGTTACATTGGCTCATACCCAATTGGCATATTTAATTTACTTGTAAGTGCCTAGTAAAGTAGCCCTATGTGTGCCCAGGGCCTGAAAATATAAACTATTGGCTTGCAGCACTGATTGTGCCCCCCACTTAAGTTGTACTCTAAACATGTCTCAGGCCTGTCATTGCTGCCTGTGTATGTGCAGTTCTAAACTGCCATTTTGAACTGGCAAAGTAAAACTTTTGCCAGGCCTAAGCCTTCCTTTTTAATATATATATGTCACTCCTAAGGTAGACCCTGGACAGCCCCAAGGGCAGAGTGCAGTGTATTTAAAAAGGTGGGTGTGTACTTTTAAGTCCTACATGTCCTGGTAGTAAAAAACTCTTCATTTGTTTTTCACTACTGCAAGGCCTACCTCTCCCATAGGATAACATTAGAATTACCTTATTGCATTTTGTAAGTGTAATTTTCAAATGAGAAAAGCTAACCCATTCATGTTTGGTGTCTCTAGAATCTTAATTTAACATTTTAACTTATGGTAAAGTTAGACTTTAAGTTGCAATTCTGAAAATGCTACTTTTAGAAAGTTGGCCTTTTCTTGCCTTAGCCCTTTGGTGCCTGAAGCCTGTCTCTGGGTCACATGACTGGGCAATGGTGACAGTTGGGCTTTGTGTATTCCTCCTAGACAGCCACACACAATGGGGAGCTTACGTGTGACTGAATGGGCCATTACTAGCAGGATTGGAGGGAGGAGCTGGGTCCAGCCCCACTTACACTTGAATAGGCTGTTTCCTGTCTCCACACAAAAGACTGCATAACCCCTGTAGTTAGAAGCCTCTCCCTACTTCAGAGGCACAACTGTGTATAAATACCGGACCTCAGACACCACCACTTCAGTACCTCTCTGGACCTTTGGATACTCTGCCGGTATGAAGAACTGCTGTGCTGCTACAAGGACTGCCACTCTGCAAAACTGCTGCTCTAAAGGAACTGCTGCCCTGCTGTGTTGACTTGCTGCCCTCTTGCCTGGGGAAGAAGAACTGCACCTGCAGCTTCATCTAGAACCCAGGACCCCAGAGTGACTCCAAGGGCTAGTCTGCTGGCCTCCTGATCTGATCCTCAGGGACATAAAAGGCTTCACAACATCCTTCACGAGCCCCTGGACCCAGCTGCAGAGAGTTCCTGACCCCAAGTGGTGCCTCTCAGGTCCTGGACCCTTGGTAGCTCAAGGATGCTGAAATCAAGCTTTTGGGCTCTTTGTTACCGCTTTCTGTGTGTAGTGTTTTCACTGTTTTACTGTTTGAAGTGTAGCACAAATACATTGCCTCTAAGCTAAGCCTGACTGCACTGTGCCAATTCACCAGGGGGTTGTGCACAGATTAATTTGGGGTTTGCTTGTGGTTGCTGCTTGACCAGTGCCCACACCCCAGTCAACCAACAATCCAATTTCTCTCATTGTCTGATTCTTAAGGATCAAAATAGATTTTTTCTGGGCGTGAGGACATCCTCCAATATGTACAGGCTGTTTTATGTTTTGGATGGTATATTGATAAACCAGACCCACGCTGTTGCGCTGTTTATAGACATGGGAAAAAAACATTCAATAGCTTGTTCTGGACATATTTATTTGCAATTCTGTGGCACATGAGTTTCAGAGTGGTTATGTTTTTTGGGATCAGGGTCCTACATGTTGACCCATGGCCCATGTCAGGACCAGGAGGGGGTTCTCTGATTCATGGCAGAGCCACAGGGGTACCAGCCCATTCTCCCCATTCTTTTATGTCCTCGCGGTGGAGTTACTATCTAGTTGTATTCACCAAGAAGGAAAGAGGCACAATTTAGATGTTGTGGGCCAGAGACACTTCATCTTGATGTAAACAGATGATTATTGATATACTTAGCGTACATGATTAGGGGTCTTGGTCCAACGCTAGAGACTGTATATTTACCCTGACAAGTATTTGTTCTTATAGGCTCAGCTGCTGTGTTACCCATTGAGTCACACACATTCAAATACCTGGGACTGAAAATTTATAGACACCTGCCTGATGTCCGAGCTGAGTGCTTAGATTGGGCACTGGCATCGCTAAGGTTTTCCGCTGTGTTCTGGAAAAAATTACCATAGTCCCTACTAGGGTGCTTAGCGCTGTCCACTATGGTGGTTTTCTCACAGCTTCTGGACGTGCTCTATAACCTACCTCTCCCACTAAATAGACCCCTTTTCCAGGAAAGTCAAAGTTGGCTTACGGAGCTGTTATTGGGTGCAGGTAGGCACAGAGTGGCTCTAGACAAGTTATTTCTCCATATGGAGGGTGGGGGTATAGGGGCACCTAATTTTGAATCTAACTATTTAGCAGCACAGATCCAATGGGTCATGACTTGGGAGGGGGAGTGGCTGTCCCGGAGCACTATTGAGAGACTGTCCCCACTCCACATCCTCTCCTCTATGTTGCTCATTCCTGCTTGCTCGGATATCTTCAAACTTGCCACTGTGGTGCTTACCCAGATTTGGGAAGGAGGGGGCTGGTTACTAACAAATTGCTGTGGTCGAGAGCCGCATCCAAACATCTGGGGCAATTGTTTAATTGGGGGATTCTTATGACCTTCGCCAAAATATGTGCAGCTTATGCCCTGCCTGTTGGGCATTTCCTGGCACAAGCAGCTCTCCACAAAGCAGTTAGTGCCACGTGGGCAGGTCTGATGAAGAACCAGAGATGGATGACACATTACACATACTATTGAAAGGAGGCTCTTACCGCCATAGAATTACAAACATATATAGGGTGATTATAGGGGGCAATTAATATCTCTATCAGCTCTTTGAGCCAAGTGAAGACAAGACCTTGAGATGGAACTCACCTACGGGGACTGGACCACGTTCTGCATCACATATCTAATCATATCTAAAGTATCCAGGAACACCTGTCTTAAATTGTTGCTGTTCAACTATGTACATTGCTCATACCTCACTCCCACCACATTACACCGGTTATTTGCTAATGTATCACAGGGCTACCCCAGGTGTGGCAATTATGAAGCTCGCTTTTACCACATGACCTGGACATGCTGTGCTCTCTGGTCTTTCTGGAATGGTGTGCGCATGCTGCTCACACAATTTACTGGCAAATAGCACATTCTCAACCCAAAACATGGCTCCTCGGTTTGTTGCCTCAGCCCAAATCAACAGCGTCCATAATACTTTTCTTGAACTTGTCCTGGCCGTCACAAACGAAGCCATTGCGGTTCACTGGAAATCCTGTTTCCCCTGTCTATTGTGCTCTGAAAGTAGGAACTTTGGAAATGGGCCCAGGCGGACAATGACGCTATCAGGTGCTTAAAATACAGTGCCATTAAACCTGCAGGGGACACCATTCTCCTGACTCCTGAGACACCGGAGAGGTGGGGTGCAGCGGCCAGGGCAGCTGACTTCGGAGCACAGGGTTCACGGTTCGATCCCCGGCTCCGGCGGCAGCTCAGCTCAGCACCATGTGACTCTGGGCAATAGCTCACTTAATTTCCACGACGGCCCCCAGTGCCTTGAGACCCGTAAGGGTGAGTAGCTGCGCTATATAAAAACGGACTTACATTTTTACTCCAGACTGGACGATAAACCACCATAGGCTGTACCCGCATTGGATCAACGACACCGGCACATGGCATTCCCAGCTACCTAATTGTCAATGCCCCCATCCACACATACCCACCCGTACTCATGTACTCTTCATTTAATGCACTAATACACTTCCCCTCCATAATACACAATGCATCTCTAACTTGATTCCTAGCACGGCCCCAACCAGGATTATTGCTGTCAAGTTGTTTGATCTTCTGTTGTTTTCCATGTCGGCCATGTTTACCTCTCATGATAGCTCCCCTGCACGGGGCACTGTCAAAGAATGCCAATGTAATACCGCATGACTTTACGTATATGAATAAAGCCAATAAAGAGTAATTTAAAGAAATCCAGTGACTCTTTTCACCGATGGAGGCAGCAAGGATTAGTAGAAAAGAGGTGTCACGAAGAGCATTTCAAACCTACTCACATGCATTAAAATAGATGTAAAAATGAAAACAAATAATATAACATACAAAAAAATCTAACAATTAATGCTATAAAATCTATTTAACCAGTATTATGAAAACTATTGGAGTCTAAAGGCCAAATGTACAACTGTCTTTAACAGTCGCAAACAGAAAATCAGGCCGTTTGCGACCGCTAAAAAGGGTTGTAGCATGCACAAACCGTATTTTGCGAGTCGGTGACCTATTACCGACTTGCAAAATACGGTTTGCGAGTCGCTATTAAAAAGAGGCATGCCTAGGATGTCCCTTCCTAATAGTGAGTCGAAGGGGGGGTGTACGATTGTTTTGCGACTGCATATGCGGTTGCAAAACAATTGCAGTGTACCACCTACTTCACACTTCACATAGGTGGTAAGCCAGTCGCAAACAGGAATGGGTCCCCAGGGGCCTCCTTCCCCTTTGTGAATGTATGTGAAAATATTTTTTAAGAGCAGGCAGTGGTCCTATGGACCACTGCCTGCCCATAAAAAATGTAAAGAAAGCTTTTCATTTTTTTCTTTTAAAAGCAACTTGTTTTCCTTTAAGGAAAACAAGCTACATTTGAAAAACAAAAGTTCCTTTATTTAAAAAGCAAAGACAGACATAGTGATCTGCTGTCCCCAGCAGGCCACCATCTCTGTGATTGTAGCCCATTACGAAGGGGTCGCAAATTGCGACCTGCCTCATGAATATTGATGAGGCAGGTCATTTGCAGCACTTTTGGGAATCGCTAAATGTGTCTGAGGCACATTAGTACATTCCGTTTTGTGAGTCGCAAATTGCGAATCGGAAAAAAACGCAATTTGCAACCCGCAAAACGGAATGGTCATACACCTGGCCCTAAGAATATTAAATATGTTCTGCCCACTCTAGTTTATGCAACAGTAGCTTAAGTGTTGGACTTCGGAGGGGTTAGATTTACTATTCCTACTCCAGTCACCATAATAAAAGGGAAAGTCTTGGACTTCGGAGGGGTTAAATTTACTGTTCTTACTCCGGTCAGTGCAACATTCCCACTTCAGTTTACATGACAGTAGGGAAAGTGTTGGACTTTGGAGAGGTTAAATTTACTATTCCTACTCCAAACAGAGAAACAGTAAGGAAAGTGTTGAACTGTGAAGAGGTTAATGTTTCTATTCCTACTGCAGTGTAAGCTAGAGTGGGTAAAATACTTCACTTTAAACTCATTACATATAAGAGAAACCACTGTTATATTCCATATAGGTACCATAATATAGGCCCCGGTAACTTCATTACCTTTCACCTATATTCTTCCCTACATTACACTTGTCACGGTTTACAGGGACTGACCTTTTACCTAGATACGACACTGCATTCAGAACGCGGGTTTTCCCTGGTTCGAAATCTCATACATTATGCATGAGGATTCTTGGAAGCACAGCAGGACGTCCATCTCCTGTATAAAATCTATGTATAAAGTTCATGCCCGACGTCATCCTTAGGCCGACACAGTAATACAGCGAGGTAGGACCCCCGGGGAGACCTATGGGTATATATACATCACATCTTGCTAAGACAAGAGAGAGGAGACAGAGACTTCCCGGCAGACACACTGACCAGAGACGCTGAGGTTCATGCATGCAGACACTCCAGCTCGCAGTGGTCTAACATCCCTCGCAGGGTGTCCAACTCGAGACCAGGACGGGGTCCCACAGTCTCACACTTCAGGTAATGGAGTTGACTAAATCCTAGAGGGATTCTTGGCTTAACACCTACATACATGCTAGGTACACTTAGGTACATCTAGTTAGGGAGGCATTGTAGGAGTACGCATCTTTTTATCATATGTTTTATATACTCATATGTATTCATGATTATTGTAAGATGGTAGAGCTATACCATCCATTTACCTTTATAGTAATGATAATCATTTATATCTTATACTGTCTAATGGTTGTTGCAGCTCATCTATTCTACACCAGAATAACAACTGTTCAATAAATTCTTATTGAAAACGCCCAGCCTGTTTATTCTGTGTAACTCTCTGAGACAGACTAAGTAGGCACAAGTGACTGAGCGAAAAGTAGTATATTGTTTCCACGGTCCTGAGGGATCAGGGTTGTCATGTTCTATGGTTGCCAAGAACTATTCTCCCCTTGGTAAAAGGAGATTCTAGGGGCACTGTGAGCTAGTTGGTACAAGAGGCCAACATACCACGTGGGGGTGTACGGAATCAGTCTGGCACCAATCCTACAGTGTATGTTGTCTAAACACACAGATCCTGTATAATTATTATAGGAGCTACACTACATGGTGCCGCCAACGTTGGTTGGGTACTTATTTAACAATAGAATCTGAGTAGTTCAGTCGTGCTATTTCTCAGAAATCCCTATTCACAAAACACCAGAGATGTCTGGAGTGGGTAGGTAAAACTCCGCCACAGCTGAGTAGGCGAAACATCCTATTTATTGGCTGTTGGTTAATCAAGCTTGAAGGACACAGAGCTCCTAAAAATTGTGCAAAACACCTTATCTTAGTTTCCTTGAAAATCTCTTCCTTCTTTAAAAAAAAAAAAAAAAACGATGACTGAGGAATAGAGTTGTGCAAAATCTAAATCTCTCAGCAGATGAGGAAAATGCAGATGAAATTCACATTGCAGAAAATGTTAGAAATGCGGTCAACCTGAAACTGCTTGCGCATGGTTTAACACCTAGGGGTGGCATAGTAGCTTTTGTGATCGAGGCGCATGAATCATACAGAACAGAGGTATTTTATTTGTGGGTTATATTCCCAGCAGCAAATGCAAGAACAAAGACATTTCATTTCTACACAGAAGATGAACCACCAGCGGAATATTGTCCGTATGAGGACATTGAGGTTCCGCTCATGTACAAGGAACATTTATACTGGTTTAAGGGCGCCCTACCCCATACAAGAAGTAGAGTAAGACTTGGTCCGCTTGGAAGAGAGGGAGCAACAGGGCCAATATTAGCGGCCTACACACCACATCCTGAGATCGAAACAATGCCAGGAGGAGACTTACTCATACTTCACAAAGAATTAATAAAACTTTACAGAAACATGACGCAATTCGTCATGAGGACACTTACAGTCCAGCCGGCAATGGTTACAACAAATACAACTGCAGTTCAAAATACAACAACTAAAATTACACCACAAACGTTACACGCAGTAATGGGTAAAATGCCTGCAAAACGTGAACAAATGCCATTCTGGATAGCTCAGAAAATTACACAGCTAGAACCAGTATTCCCAAATACCAGCGCTTATGAAAAACACAGAATGCTGACAATCTGCTTGTCCATGGGGATAACACCACAGATAGAGGATTGTAGCTCGTGGGGTACAGTTTTCGCTGCCATATACACCAGAACTCATGGTATACCATCCTTAGCAGTAATACCAGATGTATTAAGACAAATACAAAATGAGTACGGAGCAGAACCTGCTCTGAAATTAGGGATGAAATTACTAGGTAATTATGCCCTGGTATCAGCCATAATATTAGCAAATATTAAAGGGGAGGCAGCATCAGTGGCTATCCGCCAACGCCTAAGGGAGTTCAGTCCTTTACAACAGGAGCACGAACTACCTAAAATAATTGAGACTGCATATGCAGAATTAGGCAGGGACAGTTTGGGTGGAAAAGCATTAAAAACACAACTGATGGGTAGTCCCGAAAAGGAGACCTTCAAGCAAACACCTGCTTCTTCTAAAAAGAAGTCGGACAATAACAAAAAACAAAAAGTTAAAGAAGACAGATCTCAATCCAGAGGTAGATCTCCTCCACAGGAGCCCTCTGAAAGGAGGTATAACCTTAGGAATAGGGACAATATTAGGAAACCTGAGAGGTATCAGTATACTTATACACGTTCCTCTCGTTCCTTTCAGGGTTCAACGAAAAACTCCGAGAGAGAAGGACGGCCAGACAGACAAGAAGAGCGTACAAAGTCCAGAGACAAGCAACATGCTCAAGAATATACTTCCAAAAAAGAAGATAAACCAAAACAAAAGCCACAGTTCAAAAAGAAGAAGGTTGCAGGTCTAAAGATCAGACATGCCCAGAATTCTGATGACTCGACTACTGAACGGGGAATGGGCTCTGACGATGCTAGACAGTGCGGCAGAAGTAACAATAGCTCGCCAGAACCTGATGGAATTTCTGGTGACAGCGGACTTGAATGATTATATCACGGTTGAAACACCTGATACTAGGGTAAGTGTCCCACATAAATTATATGAAATAACACTCCAAATGGAGGGGGACAAATGTAAGACAGTTAGAGGTATCTTTTGGGAGAACCTGACGTTTGGCTATGACATTTTGTTAGCTGAACAAGATTGGCCGCCAGCATTCGTCATGGATTGCCCTAGGGGAGAAACTGTAATATTACCAGCATTTTCCAACCATGTTCCCAAATATCTAAAATATACATATGCACAGGAGTGGGTGGTAGCCCAAGCACCTGCATTATACAAAAACCATGTTGGATGGGATGAGGATTCAACCCACCACATAATTCCATTAAAAAATACTCCAACTACACAAAGGCAGTATCCAATATAGGAAGAAGCTAAAAAACAGGTCAGGGAGATCTTAGCTCAACTTGAATACCAAAGAGTGATTGAAGCTTGCACCTCTCAAATGAATAACGCTTTGTTTCCCGTATCAAAACCGGACAATTCATACCGTCTAGTTTTGGATTACAGACATTTAAACACTTGCACTAAAACATTTGCAGTACAAAATGCACACAGTGCCGCATTAATGAAGAAGTGTGCGCAAAAAATACAAAACGACACTAGATATCTCAAATGGATTTTTTGCCAAAATATAGCGCCTGAGAGCAGATATTTGACAGCATTCTCAGCGCTAGGGTCCCAGCGTCAATTTTGTCGACTCCTCCAGGGGTATAAGAACAGCCCAGGGTTGTTTTCGGCTAGGGTAACTGAGTTACTTCAGAATCTGGATGAGGAGGCATTGTCCTATGTGGATGATATTTATCTAACGGATGATGACCTGGAGGAACACTTGAACAGAGTAAACACCATAATATTGGGATTTGCCTCTGAGAGTTACAAATTCAACTTTAAAAAATTGAAGTTTGCCCATCTCAATGTCCTGTTTTTGGGATATGAGATTTCAAGTGAAGGGAAAAGCCTAGCAGCTAACTTTTTGGAAAAATGTGCGCTGCTCCAATCTTCAAAAACATTAAAAAACTTACAATCAATCCTGGGATTCCTGAACTTTGGCAGAACATACATTTTGGTTTACGCAGAAAGAGTAAAACCTTTCTATGATTTAATAAAACCTGATTTTTCAGTTAGACAATGGACACAGGAACACACAGATATCCTTCGTTCCCTGCAAGCTAATATGATAGCTTGTAAACATTTACAGACACACGTAAACGTACGCAACTTGGTGATCCGTATAGTTGCAGGTCAATCAGGGTACACATACCTAACATATAATGAAGGTGAGACAGTACCAATAGCATAAAAATCACATTTGTACACAAATGCTGAGATGCGCTTTGCATCAACAGAAAAAATTCTAACAGCAGTACAGACTGCTGTAGTAAGAGAAAGAGCACTGGCTCAAGGGAAGCGTATAATTGTCGTTACCCCAGTTCCAGCCTTAGAGGCTGAGACAAAGGCAAGCGTTAACAACGCTAAAGCCTTACATCCAAGATGGATACAATGGGCTAATTCTCTCACTGCAACAGATGTAGAATATAGGTACGGCCCAAATCTAAAAACACAAGCATTCCTGCAATACAAACAAGAATATCCTCTACCAAATGAAATAATGACTCTAGATCAGTATGAATATATAATTTACACTGACAGTTCTGCTCAACCGGCCATAGGGAGTAAACAGAAATAAAGCGCCGCTTGTGCTATCGTTAAGGGACGCATGCAGGATGGAAGGTTTCGTCCGAGTTGTACGAAAACGCAATCTCTAGGAGACTGCATGGCACAGCTGGCAGAATTAAAAGCACTATTACTGGCACTGGTAAATACGGATTGAGAATTCCCCACACTAATCGTGTGTGATTACTTTTACTGTGTGCAGTCATACAATGAATATTTACATCATTGGGGACAGAATGGGTTTAAAGATGCAAAAGGTGGCACAATAAAGCACAAAACGCTATGGGAACAGGTAGTGGAGTTGAAAAACGAACGACCAAGGGCTCAAGTGATACATACGCTGAGTCATAAACGTGATGGCGTTCACGTTGAAGGGAATTAATTGGCTGATGAAGCCGCGAAGGGGGCTGTACACACGGCTTCCGTAGCTGCAATTACTCGTTCAAAAACGAGAATAGACAGTGAGATTATGGTTGCAATTATTGCTACACGCAATAAATCAGCAGTACCGAAAAGATTTCCAATCAAGCACTCCTACAAGTTAGATGGAAACAATGTTCCATCTGCTCAAATTCCTGGAGTGGGGGATAGAGTGATACCAAATATGGATTGTAGGTTAGGATTAATTCTAGCAGCACACGAGGGTATAGGCTCTGCACATGCAGGAGTTACAGCAACTGTTTCTCTACTGAAACAACGCTATTGGTGGCCAGGACTAAGGAAGCAGACTAAGGACTAAGTCCTGAAATGCGACATCTGCCAGCAGATGAAAGGCTCCACCGTAACACGTCCAGGGCAGACACCATTACTAATATCAGACAAACCACTCGCGTGTGTTTATTTGGACCACTGAGGCCCCTTACAAAGTGATGGGGCTTACAAGTATATCATGGTTGCAGTGGATTCCTGCTCTAGGTTCCTATGGGTGTGGCCCCAGCGCTCGGCTGACGCTCGAACTGTTATAAAATATTTGCGAGTCTTCATAGGGACATACGCAATAGGCACATTACATTCTGACCATGGCCCAGCGTTTAGCTCTCGGGCTTACAAGGAAGACATGGGAGGTTTGGGTGTGGCATTGCGGTACTCCTCTCCGTACCATCCAGAGGGAAATTTGATTGTGGAGAGGAAAAACCGGGACTTAAAGCAGTCTTTAACAGCTAGAGTATTAGGCTCGGGTGGAAGTTGGGTAAAACATCTGTATGGCGTTCAAAGGGCATTGAATAATCAGTCAAGAAGTTCTCTAGGGGGTGTCACTCCTTATGAGGTCCTATTTGGGACGAGAATGTGGGTACCTGATCTTGATTGTGAAGGCACAGTGGCGGATGAAAAACCTTTTGACATCCATAAACGTTTGGCTGTTTTACAGGACCTGAATGAATCCAGGGCACTACAGAGTAATGCCCAGGTGAAAAGGACCACCACTGGGGAAGTCAAGTCTGTCACTGCAAGACCTGTCTGGATCCCTAAAGCTGGGGATCTGGTCAGAGAGAAAGTAGCAGAAAAAAAAGAATTTGGGTCATCATACAGAAAACCTGTACCTGTACTGGCAGTTGAAGGAACAAGAACAGTACTTCTGCCACCTCTTGCCGGTAAAAAGGAGAAAAGATTTGTCTCAATAGACCTAATCAAACCACACTATGTGGCCGATACTGAGTAGTAGGCCGCGTGTAACAGACACCCTCCTCTCGCAACTATACAAGAAGTTCAAACAGAAAGGCTCATCACGTTTGAAGAGTCACCTGCATGGAATGATGGACTATGCAACAATGCCATGGAACTCGTTCCTCTTGAAACTGAAGTTCAAAATGAGAACTCAAATGAAAGACAAATTTCAATTCGACCAAACACGGATATCTACGTCAACATGCCCCAACAAAAGCAAGCTACAGTTTCCACAAGACCTGCGGAACTACCGAAAATTGATCGAACTGCATCTGGCTATTTCATTGACTTTGATACTTTTTCATTGGATCCAAGTGAACCTGAAACAAATCGATGCCAGCCCAAAAAACTTGTCTACAACGATTCAAAGATTTTCTGAACTTTCTTAAAAAGAATTACCTGGTATCACCTTGGGTGGAACTCTGGGTAACTACGGGATACTTTTCTTTCTTTTCTGGATAGGCCTAGTAACTGTCTTTAGTATGCTTATTAATGGAACTTATCTTCGAGAAAGCTCTGCAGCACAAAAAGTGAATGTGATTCTGAAACCACATCTATCATCACATTGACAAAAAAGAGACCTATCATCAGTGAACATTACAGCAGTTCCTATACCTGACGGTATAGTATGGGACAAGGTTGATTATGATATATTTGGCCTGACCGAACTTTTAAAAATACCACATTTATTTAAAATTTCATTGAGTGATATCATTACCTCGAGTACATTTTCTGATGATTGGGATTATGAAACTGTAAATAATATGTTGTCTGATTTAGACAAATCTGCTGCTTTTTCTAATAATGAAATGTTGGAAGATACATCAGACTTTGAAACAATGTATTGTTATCAACATTATGGTCATCATTTTCTGCATAAATCCACTAATCCCAGAAATGTTTTAACATTCGTCCAATGGGAACATTGCTCGACAACGCCGAACAGCAGTTCAAAAACATTTGCACAGAAATTTCCGTATTTTTCAGGGTTTAGCACATCAGACCCAGCCTCATACTATTATAAGGTTGCACCAACATCAGCACAGAAAAATATGTTGACTAACACCAAACAAATTTATTCTGCTTTCTTTATTGCCCGGCTGTCTGAACAGGGTTTTGACTTTTGGAAAGACACCATAGACTTAAAATCTCTCTGGGGTACTAGAGAGTGGCAGGTCCAGGGAACAGAGGCACTATTTAGAGCATGCCTTATTCCTCAGCAAATAATGTTTTTGAATGAAACGGTGCAACAAACGACCTGTCTTGGATTAGCCAGGAACAAATATTTGAATACACCTCTGGTGCCAGCACCATCACACACTGAGGGTAACATAACATCACAAGAAGGGATTACGCTAGATCTTGGGTAAAACAAAAGGATTTAGGATCAACAGGCCAGATCCACGTTATGTACAGAGACAACACCCGGGGGTAGTGACATCTTACAGTGTTGGGAAGTTATGCCTCGATTGGCTAAAGACCTCAACACTTACACATGTGAAACAACACTTATCCATACTTACAGAGGATGTGGACCTACGGGATATTTTATTAGGTCCTAGGAAGCCACAACACAAACGTTTCTATTATGCTGTCTACAATGAGATTGGGAAAATATCACAACAAGAGGCAGCGGAAAGATTACGAGAACTAGATCGTATAAATCTAGAGAAAGCTCTAGCTGTGGTCGACAATGGGTTAACGACAATAACCTCCAGGATATATTCACTGGGCAACATTGTATCTTCTGCTATTGATGTACTAGAACAGGATCTGTCCATATTACAACACGAGTAATCACAATTGCGTTCTATTATGTTATTAAGCTGGACGCTGCAATCTTTGTGCGCAGGCTATGTGCCTTGGCGGTTCATAAACAATACGTCTCTGTTTTCTTCGTACAAACAGATAGAAATGGTACAAAGGGGAGGAAAATATACAATGCTGTGTATTGAAAAACTGGATAGATTAGCATTAACAGTGGCAGAGTCACCGTCCACGGAATGGTTAATCCATGGCCACATAACTCTTCTGGTCACTACCTTTCAATTCCAATATTGCCTTGAACAAATGCAGGCAGGCAGATATGAAGAAATGGGTAGGGAATTCATTAAGGAATGTTGGGAATTACCCTACAGATTTCGATGCCGGAGTGGGGAAAAAGAAGTGTTTCTAAGCGGTACTGACTGCGAGAATACTTTAAGTGGATCACTTATATGCCAGGATATAATGCTTCATGGGGCCTGTAACGGTGCAGTAGCAAACTTATCCTGTCACTTAAAGGGTGCCCCAGCTGCCGTGATCACTCCAGTATTCAGGCTACTTTCAAATGGGAGTTACTTGATGCTGAACGATCAAGGTTTCTGTGGGATGCTTCCGGGCATCGCATATCTGGTAACCGTGAGTTCCAGGGTTACTTGCTGTATGCAAGTATTGTTTCCACCAACACATACAGTCAGGGAGGCGCCGTTATGGCCTTCACTAAATGTTTCATTAATACGGTTTGATGCTTTGAGCAGAATGAAAGCCATGCTTATACAGAAATCCGTGCCCTTAACCTCCGCTCTAGAGGCTTTTGATCTTCATGTCGCAAGGTCTTCGGCAGAGATACAGGCACTCATACATACCAA
Organism: Calotriton arnoldi; assembly: GCA_963921515.1. NCBI lineage: Eukaryota > Metazoa > Chordata > Amphibia > Caudata > Salamandridae > Calotriton > Calotriton arnoldi. The sequence goes on from CAWUFW010002412.1 coordinate 1,174,866, forward strand.
TTGCCCCTTCCATTTCGCAGAAATGGTAAATCATACCTTTAACATATCTGATACGACAGGCATCGTCCACCTATTTAAGACCATAGGTTCTGGACTATTAAGCACCTTTCAGACAGTCCTGGGAGTTATACCAAACTTTATACACTCCGTGTTTGGAAGCATATTTGGAGGGCTGCCAATGATCCTGTTTCTAATAGCAGGTATCCTGATTGTCATTTTTCTGCTACGCAATGGTCGTCCCAGTCACCAAGCAGATGGAAACAGTACTCCTGGAGCGAAAATACCGTGATCGCATGGTACAACATCTAGGCACACCTCGCCTAAGGGAACTAAGTGCGTCTTGGTTCTTTTCATTTAGACCAGTCTGGATGGACTGCATCTTACCTGCCCTCCGATGCCTGTTTTGCAGAGAAGAATGTGTGTTGGATCTCTGTCTGACACTTCCATCATGTGCGCAACCGGACGTTGATGCTTTACTGGACCCGATAACGGCCCATGTTGTCCCCAGCGTATTCCTATGTTGATGGTGGCATTCCTAGAGCCACCACAGGTAGTATCAGCTCCTGTTGGTGTGGACATTGGCTCTACGTCTGACACCCAGGTCTTGGATGGTGCACAGGCTGCCCCAGCATCGGTTGTGGACAGTACGAGATATCATCTGTGCTCAATTGACATAATCTGCAAGCTGTTTCAGGGACCGTCAACTGCGGAGGCGGGCAACGAAAATGTTGCGTCTACCAGCCAGGACACATAAACATTTGACTCATTTGGCCCGTCGTGTGCTGGGAATAAATTCGACTTTTGAAAAACAAACAGGAATTAGAACTCTATATCAAAATGGACATTCTTTTTGAGCATGCATGGCTTTCAAATGCTTGTAGCGGTTCGGACTATACCTATGGACATGTTAGAGCTATAGCTTGAGTGTCAATTTCCATTTTTTACCGCTTTTTAAAGAAAATTTTATTTTTAGAACTTTTTTTAACTTTTTAAAACATTGCTTTTAGCACAACGAGAAACTAATGTTTTAACTATTTTGCGTTCAAGTATCTAGTCCACCTAGTAGTATGTTTAGAATTTAACTATGTCATCCATTCGGAAGAGGAGTGGGTGTTATATTCCATATAGGTACCTTAATATAGGCCCCGGTAACTTCATTACCTTTCACCTATATTCTTCCCTACATTACACTTGTCACGGTTTACAGGGACTGACCTTTTACCTAGATACGACACTGCATTCAGAACACGGGCTTTCCCTAGTTCGAAATCTCATACATTATGCATGAGGATTCTTGGAAGCACAGCAGGACGTCCATCTTCTGTATAAAATCTATGTATAAAGTTCATGCCAGACGTCATCCTTAGGCCGACACAGTAAGGTGAGGTAGGACACCCGGGAAGACCTATGGGTATATATACATCACATCTTGCTAAGACAAGAGAGAGGAGACCGAGACTTCCCGGCAGACACACTGACCAGAGACGCTGAGGTTCATGCATGCAGACACTCCAGCTCGCAGTGGTCTAACATCCCTCGCGGGTTGTCCAACTCGAGACCAAGACAGGGTCCCACAGTCTCACACTTCAGGTAATGGGGTTGACTAAATCCTAGAGGGATTCTTGGCTTAACACCTACATACATGCTAGGTACACTTAGGTACATCTAGTTAGGGAGGCATCGTAGGAGTACGCATCTTTTTATCATGTGTTTTATATACTCATATATATTCATGATTATTGTAAGATGGTAGAGCTATACCATCCGTTTACTTTTATAGTACTGCTAATTAACCCTGGGCATAATACTTCGCTACGCTCACAGAACATGCAAAGTTTGTGCTACTACGCACTACGCAAATTGCACGTAGCAGAATGAAAAACTGTGCTAATTGACATAGCGTAGCAGTAACATAATTAACACCTACAAATGCTTTGATAAAGCAATTTTTGATGCTAAAAGCATGTAACCAATTCACAAAAGTGAACTTTGACAATAAAATCTCAAGCAATGAGAGAGGTGATGATTTTGGGGTCCCCCCTAACCTAGGGGGAGGACCAAGCAGATGCCTTGAACACAAAAAGCATATCATGTGAACGATTCAGTGGTGGTCCCTTCCTCCTAGGACCACCCCAAGCACAGTTATGGGCAAAAATACAATCCCAACCAAAGGCCCTGCAAAGCATTATGGGACGAGATTAGCAGTGGGCAGTGAATATTATAGTGTCCAATATCAAAATAATTCTACAAAGAGCTGCAGTTCCACTCGTCGTTACTAGATGTCCCTCACGAGTCAAATGCAAAAGCATTGAAATTATTAATACATCAAGCTGCAGTTCCACTAGTCGTTACTAGATGTCCCTCACGAGTCAAATGCAAAAGCATTGAAACCCTTTCATGAAGCTTTGCATTTGACTCGTGAGGGACATCTAGTAACGACTAGTGGAACTGCAGCTCTTTGTAGAATTATTTTGATATTGGATACTATAATATTCACTGCCCACTGCTAATCTCGTCCCATAATGCTTTGCAGGGCCTTTGGTTGGGATTGTATTTTTGCCAATAACTGTGCTTGGGGTGGTCCTAAGAGGATGGGACCACGACTGAATCGTTCAAAAGATGTGCTTTTTGTATTCAAGGCATCTGCTTGGTTCTCTCCCTAGGTTAGGGAGGATCCCAAAATCATCACCTCTCTCACTGCTTGTTAATTTATCGTTTTCACTTTTGTGAAATGACCATATGCATTTTTAGCATATAAAGACAGAGATATTTATTTTATCTTAACTTGCACTGTGCAAGATGCCTTTGGCAATTATTGTACAGTGCAGTCAAGCACACAGCTACGCAATTTGCATAGCTACGTGTAGTTCAAAATGTACTTCACGTAGCTACGTGAAGTGCTGCTACGCAAACTACGCCCAGGCTTACTGCTAATCATTTATATCTTATACTGTCTAACCGTTGTTGCAGCTCATCTATTCTACACCAGAATGACAACTGTTCAATAAATTCTTATTGAAAACGCCCATCCTGTTTATTCTGTGTATCTCTCTGAGACAGACGAAATAAGCACAAGTGACTGAGTGAAAAGTAGTATATTCTTTCCACGGTCCTGAGGGATCAGGGTTGTCATGTTCGATGGTTGCCAAGAAGTATTCTCTCCTTGGTAAAAGGAGATTCTAGGGGCACTGTGAGCTAGTTGTTACAAGAGGCCAACACACCCGGTGGGGGTGTACGGAATCAGTCTGGCATCAATCCTACAGTGTATGTTGTCAAAACGTGCAGATCATGTATAATTATTATAGGAGCTACACTACACCACATGAATGTAGAACAAATGTTAAACTCTTGACAAAAAACTAAAAATAATTAATCGATTTATATAATTATTATTCAAGAAAAAGACTAATGATCAATTAATAAATACTTGTTATTCAATTATTAATGAATTAACATTTCACTGTGTACCTCTACAAATCTAGCAGTCTGCACCTAATATATCATTTTAGAAAAATTATTCCATAACTTCCATATTTAAAATACATTAAATCATTAATTAACAATGTATTCATTATTATTTAATAAACTTCACACCCTAAACCCTTATAAACCTAGCATCCCACAACTAAAATTAAATGAAATTAAATATGTATTCCACAATATACACTATTACAATTCAGTTAAATGATTAAATAATTAATATTAAATTGTTAATTAATGATTATTTAATTACCTTTCCACCCTACACCCCTACAAACCTAGCAGCTCACAACTAAAATATAATAAAATAAATAAGTATTCGATAAATTGCATAACTACAAATCAATTAAATAATTAGTTAATAATTAATTGTTATTTGATTATTTTGTAATTCACTTCCCAACCTATAACCCTATAAGCCTAATAGACCACAAATAAAATATAAGTAAAACAAATCAGTATTACATAAATCACATAATAAATATCAATCATATAAATAAATAAAATGTATGAAATCATTATTAATTATTTAATACCTAATTAACTTGCCACCCTTTCCCCTTAGAAATCCAACCTCATGCTACAACACTATAAATTACTATTAAAAATTATTTAGAAAATTGAAATCGCTTAAAATTACAAGCTATGGTTTATAAACAATTAATAACAGTAATACAGCAATAGTAACACATAAAATCATTAATAAAATAATATTTTTAACCACTATTTTAGTAAAAACAATATTAAAAACACTAGTATTTACAACGTTATTGCTTACCTTAAAAAAAACAATATTTTTGTCAAAGATATTTCTGCATCACGATATTGTGTGCCATGATATTTAATTTCTGATATTTCTGTTTCCTGATATTTTTAAACCAATATTTAGTCCAAACACCCCACAATCTGCTTAAATCCTTTATGTGTTGCTTATTCATGTGAAAGAGATAGGATGTTTGCACACATGAAGAATAAAAGACTCTCCAGTGCAAAATTAAACACACCAAAAAGCAGTTAGTTATTTGTTGCAAAAAGATATTTGAATTAGTTTAATACAAGTGAAATTTTTAAAAGTTGATTAGAATGTGTAGAAAAATGCAGAGAGGTTCTATTTTATATATAATCTCCTAGAGTCTGCATGTTGACATAAATAGTTCCTTTCTACTAATTGTGATCAGAAGAAGGAAAAGCCAGGTTTTGTTTTTGTTGTTTAAACTGCAGTTTTAAATATGTTCTATGACTTGTTTTTTGCAGGCATTGTGATGTCACAACTCAACTGTAATAATTTATTACAGTTGAGCAGCTATGTATGTCATTTCTTTATTACAGGCAATTGGAGATGTCACAAGTCACCTGTAATAAGGAAATTAGGGGCATATTATCAAGCACGGCGTTAAAATTATCGCCGGTTTAGCGGCAGAAAACTGCCGCTAAATCGGCGATAATGGGCTTGATAATATGCCCTGGAGAATTCCAATAGAAGCCCATGTTGACACCAGAACATGGGCTTCTATTGGAATTCTCCAGGGCATATTATCAAGCCCATTATCGCCGCTTTAGCGGCAGTTTTCTGCCGCTAAACCGGCGATAATTTTAACGCCGTTTCTTGATAATATGCCCCTTTGAGACAGGCTTTTATGCATGGATTGCAGGGTCCCTTGCTTTTATAGGATATAAAGTACCCCATGCTTTACACTATAAGGACATTGAGTCAACAAGGAGGCCCATGATGGTACAGAGGAACAAGGTCAAAAGCTGAGTTTTTCAAATATTTTAATTTGGAGCTAGCAATTGTTTTTTATTTACTCTATATTTTTGTATAGAAAGGTAGGGTGCTTTATTTATAAGTATATTTAATTAAATATTTATATTTCTTTGTTTTCAATTGTCTGTTTTAAAAAATTGTTCTATATATCTTGCTATGTTTTATTATTGAATAAATATTAAGTTTGGTGATATATTGTAGATTTAAAAAAATCATTTTATATTGAAATATGTTTATATGTTTACATATTCTTATAAATGTATCTATGTGTGTATATAATATATATAATATTATATACATATAGCAGGAGAAAATGAACGCTCACTCAGGACACAGTCAGAAAGTACTGAAGATTTACTGAACAAAACTCATGACGTGTTTTCGACCGACTTGTGGTGTGATCAAGACATAGCTGCCAAGGTTTCAGATTGCTATGTGTGACATTTCCATAATTTTAGAGTAATTATGAGTGACATTTTAACGACTATGAGTGACACTTTCTCACGAGCAAAATCAAGCAGAGAAGATGAGGGAAACAAATATCTGAAATTACATCCATTTGATCAATGTGACTGCGCCAGCAAAAGCAAATTTTCATAGCATAGCAAGTCAGTGCAACAGTAGATCTTGACTTACACCCTCTTCCTGCACGGGGCAATGGAGGTCTGTGTCACCTTAGCACAGTAAGCAACTGTTTGTGTTATAATCTGACACACTGTACGACCAGCACCCACTGACTGCCTGATAGCGCTCTGCCAAAAAGGAATTTGTTAATTAACACACACAAACACACACTTGGATGGCAAGTGCGCTGAGGCTGAATAAACCGAAGCACTATATTTAGGCCTTAACAAGAAATATTTGAATATTTCCTGCCAGGTAACTCTGTGTAACCAGCACTGCTCGACTCATTTTCATTAACTACGTAATGTATTCCAGGAGCTGTATTGCTGACCGGTCCGGATTAGCTGGTCCAACTGAACACATGTCAGTGCTGATTTGTAAAAGAAAAGTCCAGGGCAGGCACGTGTGTGAGAGAGAGGGAGGGCGGAGAAGGCGGCCCAGCAGGGTACGACTGCAGCATAAGGGAGTCTGGAGGGCTCACAGGCGCTTTCTAAATAGATTTAATTTGAACAACCTGCTGAGCTCAAGAGCCATAGAGTTTGCTGGGAACTGTAAACTAGGGTGGGTGGACGTTCGTTCTGAGTTTCGCCCCCCTCCCCCACATCAACTTTACTTGATAGATCCTATTCCAACAAGACAAAAAAATAAAATTTTTACAGAAACAGAACCCTTCAGGGAGAGCAGTGCAACAGCAGTTTCTGCCTAAAACACCTTGCAAAACGAAGGTACAGAGAAGACATTTGCAAACCTCGAAGATAATTAACACTTCCTTGTTTTGGAAGTTAGTGATCACACAGCATTTCAGTTGCTGAATTGCTTCTCCCTACCACTGAACAGGGTGAGTCTTAGAGCGGGCCATAGAACCCCCCCACCCCGGCCATTGGTCAAACAAGACAGAAACAGCGGGCTTGAGAGATAGAAGGTCGCTATCCTGCTCTGCTCAATATTTCTATCTATCCTAAAGCTGCATAAGCATTGGAGTTAGGAACACACACTGCAAGCACTTACTTCTTTGCAGTGGTAACACGCCTGCTGGTAGCCGGTGCCCACAACTCGGACTCTCCCGGGCGGCCCCGCCCATAGCAACACCGCTGCCGGGCATGATTTAAACTGCGGGCTGCTGGTGTGCTCTGGACAGGCTGATGCGGCAGCTGAGGAACCACTCCAGCGGCCAGGTTCACTTAGCTGCCGGTGTGGGTTCGACTCTGTCATTATTAAATTTTCCGCTGCGGTGCGAGCCCAAACTTTTCTCAGGAACTGTGCTGCCTGCGCCTCGGGTGGCAGGAGGGAGGACCCGACCTGCCTTAAATAAAGTTGTATGCGAAATGCCGAGGTGCGTGCCGTGCGCCGTGCCTGTGTGTTGTTACATTGTAGCAGAAGCTGAGCCAGCCCCAAGCCTACCAGAGCACTCCTCAGCTGTGCGCACCATTACCGTGCGCCTCAACACTAGCTTAAGGTGCATTAGAAGCACTCCCGCTTTGACAGCTGAGGAGGTGCTATAATGCGTGACTTTCCATTTCATTTCAGAGCAGTGATGCGGACCACCACACTGAAATGAGTTAGTCTAACGCCTGATGTGTGATACTTGGCAGGACTGTCAAGACCGCAAGTTGTTCTGGGCTCCAGGAGGGTCCTGGGCTCCAGGAGGAGCTGCTTTTGTTTTCAGGATATATGTATATATATTCACTGAACAAAACTAAAGGTTACAGGGACGTTATAGTTAGGCTCAGATTTCACTCATACAAAACCACTGAAATTGAGCAGTTAGAGTTACATGAACTAACTATAACTTACGCCCCCGCAATGCACTGCTTATTACCTTACATATTACATCACTCATGACTTAAGTCTGTGACATTACTGATGACATCTCAAATGACATCACTGATGACATCATCCAGTGACTGTAAGTATTTGCTAAGAGTTTATGATTGTTAAACATATTTGTTAAGCTACTACAAAAGTTAAATTAGTATACTAGGTGTGCTACTAACGAGTGATACTACTTCCCACATATATTATGTGAGTGGCTGTGTGACTGTATATATTCTTGTGTGAGTGGGTGTCTGAGTGGCTGTATGGGTGTGTGAGTGGGTGTGCAAGTAGCTGTATGGGTGTATAAGTGGGTGTGAGTACCTGTGTGGGTGCGTGAGTAGCTGTATTGGTGAGTGAGTGAGTATGTCAGTGGCTGCATGGGTGAGTGAGTGGCTTTGTGAGTAGCTCAATGGGTGGGTAAGTGGGTGTGTGAATGGCTGTATCGGTGAGTGAGTGGGTGTCTCAATGGCTGTATGAGTGAGTGATTTGGTGTGTAAGTGGCTGTATGGGTGAGTGAGTGGCTGTTTGAATGGGTGTTTCATTAAGTGAGTTGCTGTGTGAGTGCCTGTATTTGAGAGTGAGTGTCTGTGTGAAAGGCTGTATGGATGAGTGAGCAGGTGTGGGAGTGCTTGCATGGATGTGTGAATGGGTATGTAAGTTGTTGTATGGGTGTGTGAGTAAGTGCGTGAGTGTTTGTATGGGTGAGTGAGTGGCTGTGTTGAGAGAATGTATGGATGAGTGAGTGGGTGTTTGAGTGGCTGTATAGGTGAATAGATGTGTGTGTGAGTAGCTGTATGGGGTAATGTGTGGATGTGTAAGTGGCTCTATGGGTGAGTGACTGGTTGTATGAGTAGTTGTATGAGTAGCTGACCATTGGAGCCACTTCAGCCTGGGATGATGGGTGCATGTCCAGTCTTCCTTTTCAGCAAGTAGGGCTGGCCTCAAGTAGCAGTGCAGCAGGGCATCCTTCTTCTGTAGTATCCATAGGTCCAGGAGTGTACTGAAGAGTTAGGTCTGAGGGTCCGATATCTATTCTTGGTGCCATCTTTGAAGTAGGAGAAACTTCTAGAAGTTTCTACCCCCAGAGGTGCCTGGAATTTCCTGCCTCCCTGCCCTGGTCCTAGCTTGTCTGGGGACACAATAGACTAGTGTGAAACCCTTTATGAGTGTGCTAAGGCAGTGTCTTTGTGATGTGCAAGTGTGGTATGTGACAGCTTCACCCCCTATCAAGTCAAAGAGGGCCAACATCTATTCCTCCTTTGTCTCATTGTTTGGAAGTAATACACAAAGACCAACTGCCAACTATGCCTAGTCGTGTGACCCAGGATACAGGCTGTAGACACCAAATGGTTAGGACAAGAAAATGCTAACTATCTAAATGTGTCATTTTCAGAATTGTAACTTAAAATCCAACTTTACCATTAAAGAGGGTTTTAAATTACAATTCTTTAGACACCAAGCTCGACAATCCCACTTGAAAGTTATCACTTATTAAATGTAATAAGGTAACCCAATGTTACCCTATGGGAGAGATAGGTTTGCAGTAGTGAAAAACGAATTTAAGAATCTTTCACTACCAGGACATGTAAAACTTAAAAGTACTTGTCTAACGCTTAAAATACACTGTACCCTTCACTCTGGGCTGTTACGTCCTACCCTAGGGGTTACTTATATGATTTAAAAAGGAAGGTTTAGGCCTGGCAAGCGATTTATTTTGCAAGGCCGAAATGGATTTTTAAAACTGCACACACAGGCTGCAATGGTAGACCTGAGACATGTTTAAAATGTCTACTTAAAGGTGTGGCACGATCAGTGATGCAGGGCCACTAGTAGCATTTAATTTACAAGCCCTTAGTAGACGTAGTATCACTTTACTAAGGACTTACAGGTAAATTAAAAGTGCCAAATGGGTTTAAGCCAATTTTATCATGTTCAAAAGAGAGAACATAAGAACTTAAGCAATGGTTAGCAGTGGTAAAGATTGCAGAGTCTGAAAAGCCAAGAAAAACCGAGATCAACAAAAATAAGGCAAACACCGTGTATTGTTATAAGTTAAAGGCTTCTTGGACATCATCTAGAATATTAAATGTTCATTGCAGTTATGTAAGACAGAGAATGAAACTCTGATGCATGTGATCTGGGCATGCCAATCGCCCAATCCCTTCCGATAGTCCAACATGTATTGTAAAGGCATGAGATTATGAGATTAATGTAGGAGCTATCAGGTCATCTTGGAGTACAGTATTAATGATATAATTCAGCTGATGCGTATACCAAGGAATGGGATAATAACTATTTTAGCTCCTCTACTGAACTTTTTTTCCTTGACTAACTGGTTTCAATAATGTTTCTTGTATGTTAGCATCCTTCATTTGACGCGGAGAGCAGGCCAGTCAATTAGAATGCTCCTTTTATGGGATATGCCTTCTGCTACAGGTTTGCAAAGGTTGCAAAGGGTGCTACCAGCTCCCTTTCCTAGGGAATGCTGTAGGTAGCATCCATCGAAGGCAGAAGGATTACCATAAGCGAATGAAGCTATTTCTTCTCCCTTAATATGTAGGTGAGAGGCAGGTCCTTCTCGCTCCGCCCTCTCTATTTTGTGTTAGGGTTGTTTATAGCCTAATTGTTTTTCTACCCTCAGGGCAATAACAGATGAAAATTATCCCACATACTCTTTGTTATGACACCATCGACTCCGACCCATATCTGCGGGGAGGGTAATTAACAACCATAAATAACAATACAAACTTAAAATTAAACTCCCAAGCATGACCATGTGTATGGGCATGATATACAGGGGCATTACATGCACAGTGGAACATGTTCATGTAAAGTAAAGACACTAGATAATTCCTTGTGAAGGGTCAACCGAGCCATATGATGTGGTATGGACGGTGCACAGTAACAAGAGCATCAGGTCCTAAAGGAGTCAGTGTGTGCAGTGAGAAGTTTGTGGTTGAAAGCATGTTTGTAAGAAATTGAATAGTATGCCTGTTTTTTTACTTTATTTATTTACAGTCTTCTGTAGCGCAGTTAGGCAAGGAAGGTGTTAACTGTGCTTTAAAAATAACCAGAAAGATACAATGCCAAAGAGAAGAAAGGCAGAAGGGCAAAAAACTATAACAGGGAGAAAATGGGAAAGGGAAACAACTGGAGCAGAATAGATGAAGTCAAGATAGGCATTCTTTGTAGTTTTTGGAAGGTAAGCAAGTCAGATGGAATTCTGATGGGAAAAAAAGAGAGTTCCAGAGCCTAGTAGCACCTGCAGACAAAGACTGTCTTAGCGTTTAGGAAATATTCCAGGCTGGAGCTGTCAGGAGAGTTCAGCTTCTAAGTCCTCTCTCTCCGCAAGAGATGATCAGGAGACCATCGAGGTAGAGAGGGTCTTAATATAAATGGCCTTGTGAGTGAGCTATCCAGTTTTGAGTTGTCTTCTGGTGTGAATGAGGAACCCTTTGCATTCCTTCAGCACTGGAGTCACCTGAACAAAATTCTTGATGAAGAGATCACCCAAACTGTTACATTGAACATCACTTTGATGGGGGTGAGAGAAGACAGTGAAACTCTTTCAAGAATTGCATGACTGTAATCCAGGTGTGAGATGATTAGGGTGAGTTCATCCTGTAGGGGTTATATCAAGTTTGTTTTTATATCTGGGGTGATGGGTAAGAATGATGTCTTTTGAGTATTTAGAAGGAGGAAATTGTTTGACATCCAGGGCTGGATTCACAAACTGCAATTTCTACTACATAGAGTGGTGCTACAATAGTCCTACTCACTTACTACAAAATGCAATTCACAAACCTACATGTGAAAACCTCCACCTCTTCTGTCTTTTCCAAAGGAAATCCTTACAAATGTAAGTTTACGGCTTAGGGCCCGATTACGATGTGGGCTGAAACGGCTCCGACCGTCGGTCGGAGCCCTTCAGCCCGCATCGTAATCAGCTGGTCGGATTCCTTTCTGACCGACCAATTTTGATGGGGTTGGTCAGAAGGGAATCCGAAGCGAATATCCGAATGGCCTCAGACGGGCTCAGAGAGCCCGTTCGCCATTCGGAAAGCCTTCAATAATACCTCGGCCGGCTCTTTCTGGCCGAGGGATTACGATGGCAGATTCCCTAAGCCTCTCTGTGCCGGCCTTTCTGATACAGAAAGGCGTTGGGAATCTGTCTTTGGGGGCCCCCAGCAGGGCCCCCATGGGTGCAAGGCCGCCAAATGGTCCCTGTTGATCCCTGCACCCCTGATCTTTACAATGAGAGCATGCCCTCCGTTCGGAATGCATGCTCCCATTGTAAAGTATAGGATTGCGACCGAACAGGGTTTGGTCACATCCTACTTACTGGGCTGAAATAGACGACAGAAGGTCGTTTGGTTCCAGTTCCCAACCGATGCCGGACGGACTCCGGTCCGTCCAACATCGGAATCGGGCCCTTAGTAGTAAATGTGGGAGTGACTAGCGAGAGTGGCTGGAAAATAGGGAATGCTTGATACTAAATCGAAGGGGTTTAGCGAAGAGTAATGAGGGCTTTGGAGAGGGCAAAGAAGGGATTATCGAGAAACAAACACCCACCCACAAAAGAGTACACCCATTGCTATCCAAAAACTGCACATCTAAAGTGACTGCAACCTAAAAAGATCCAAAACAGTTGTAAATGTACTCCAGCTCAGAAATGGAGTAAGTCCTGCAACACACATTCTCCATGGAAAATAATGAAGTCAGGGACTTAAAATAGAATCCCATAGGAAATAATGTTAAACTAAATTGATTAATTTCAACTTTTTATAAATATATATAAATATAATTTAATGTTGCAAAATTCTATATAGATAAAAATGAAAAATTATTTTAGAATCTTTTTAATTTAAACTTAATTGAAATTGTATTTTTAAAATTAAAAGAATTAAGTTAATATCAATGAATTCCATGCATCACTTTAATAATTTTTAATACATAAAACAGGAATGTAAACATTTTACTTTTTAATGAATCTTTAACGAATTACTTCAATTTAATTTAATATATTTAAATGAATTACATATTTAATTCAAAATCAGGTTAATATTGCAATAGCATTTTAAAAATGTTGTTCTATATTTGAAGTAAATTCAAGAACACACCACGTTCCAAAATGTTCAAAACACTTAAACCACGAGCCCATGTAATTGTTGCAGGTGAATTTTTAATGAACTTCAGCCAGACACCCAAAGCGTTTCCGGGAACACTTCCCCCTGCTCACTGGACAGAAGGTTTTCCAGCAGCAAAGATCTTCTTAACAGTGCAAATGAGTGACATAGAAAAAAGGCAATACGAATGATGTTGTAAATGGAGTTACGCAAGCGCCATTTTGGAGTGGTTACTTTTTAGATTAGGGCACAAGAAAGATTAATGCGTTCAATAGCACACTAATAAAAAACCAGTTAAACAAAGTCATCTTTAAATAACATGCAAAACAAAATGAATGATATCCACTTAGGTTAGATACCATGCACTTAAACTGACATTGCATGCCACATACATCAAAGGTTATTCAACTGATCATTAGTCTTATGGGCATTTTCGACGCCTGTCCCACAGCCACCGGCCGGAGAGAGCAGTGGAAACATGTTTTTAAGGATTTAAGATAAATGTACAAAATTCATTTACATTTATATTTAACTTAACAATATTTTTACTATTTGTTTTTAAGTTTAATAAACTTTTTAAATGTCCCCCATACTTTACCATAGTGAGATCTCTGACTCAGTGGCAGAAAACTTCGGATAGATGTGAAAAGTTACTAATAGCAATTTTAAACTCCTAAATTTGGCTCCACGCCTTGTTTCAGGGTAGCGGGGCATGTAAGTCTACTCTTTGCAGTAAATGTACACTCAGAAATGGTGAATAGCAAAACAATTCATACATTTATTACAAAGTGCAAGAGCAAGTTCACACATGGAGATTTACTCTCATGTAAGCTTAGCATTGTGCATAGGCTTTCCAGCATGACATTTTTAGGAGGCAGGCCTTCAATTTACCGATATTCTTCAGACATGATAAGAGCTTCGCAAAGGTAAATTTACTTGTGAGTAAATCGACATGTGTACATTTTCAAGTTTACTCTTACACTTTGTAATAAAAATACTACTTTAGGTTATTCACCATTTACAAGTGTAAATTTACTACAAAGTGTAGCCTTATATGTCTCTACCTCCTAAATGCAGGGAGTGGAGCCTAATTTACAAGTGTAAAGTTACTATTTGTAACTATTTGTAACTATTACACCAAGGCGGCTCTCTCCACCACCAAGGCGGAGATCTCCCTGTGGTAAAGTATGGGGAAAAGTTATAAAGTTTGTTTAAGTTTAAAATAAATACTAAATATACTCATAAGATAAATATAAATGTAAATTAATTTTATAAAGTTAATTTAAATGTAGGCCAAAGGAATGAAAATGCTACAGCTGAATTGTCTTAATGCTGAATTAACTATTTCATTAGTGTGAATATATCAAATACAAATATTTTTTAAAGATTTATTAACCAAAAAAGCCATATATATGTGTGTTATACATTAAAAATTATTCATCACTGCGTGTAGAATTATTTTAAATTCATTTAATTAATTTCAAAGAAGTTACTTTTATTTTAAATTATAAAAGGTTATTAAAATAATATAAAATAAACTAATAATGATTTTAATTTACAGATATATTTTTAACATCCATCAAAATTTAAGATGTCTACATATATGATTCTTTAAAACATTATTCCCTATGGGTTTCTGTTTTTAAAATCCTACCTCTATTATTTTTTTATGGGAGGTTTTTGTATTACCAGTTGTTGGTTATGTGTGATTTAGTCCAGGTCTGAGTTGGATACATTTATTGCTGTTTTGGGTCCTTTTTAGCTGTGCTAACTTTAGAAGTGCAGTTTGTGAATAGCAATGGCATTACCCTTTTGTGGGTGGTTGGTTGTCCCTTCCTAAAGCCCTCTTTAGTCATCCCTTAACACCACTTCTCCCACAACCCATCCCATTTTCCAGCCTCTTTCCCATACCTTCCACACTTACTTGTAAATGGCATACCCGTGCAGAGATCTCCACACAGAAAATATGGGAGATGCAGAGGCCTCTGCATGCATGTTTGTGAATAGCATTTTGTAGTACATGAGCAGAACTATTGTAGTACTGCTAAATATACTACAAAATGCAGTTTGTGAATAGGACCCATGGTCTTCATGTATAGCTGAGAATCATCTGCATACTAGTGTATACATAAATTGAACTCTTTTAGAGTATTTGGGAGGGGCTCAGGATAGAGATTGAATAATAGTAGGGCTAGAATTGAGCCCTCAGGTACGCTGTAATGTATGCTGGTCACTCAGAAGCAATAATTTCCTTTTTATCCTACTGTCTGGAATCGAAAAGAAAGAATGGAAACCAGCTCAGGACTAAAATTGCTTGAGCACAGAATGGGCTTTCGGGAGAAAGCCTATTCTGTGCTCAATCAATTTTAGTTGCCTGGTGTGATCTTTGATGTTCAAAGCTACTGAACGTTTCAGCAACAACAGGAAGCACAAGTCACCATTTTGATGATGTGATAGATGTCATCAAGCACCCTAAGGCTACCTGTCTCGATAACGATTGCTGACAAGAAGTCAGATTGATGAGTAGTGGGGATATTAGCTTTGACAAATTTGGTCAGTTGTAGAGAGACACAGCATTCAGTGGGGCTCCCGAGCCAAGGAAGCTTAGTGATCAGCCTGTAGTTGGAGGGAGGACATGTGTACAGATAGAGTTTCATTTGGGTTGGGAGTGATTTGGCTAGTTGGGTGAGAGTTGGGGAAGAGTTTATGAACCAAAGACAAATTTCATCAACAAGGTGGAAGTTGGATTTTATGATATGGGGCAGGATGATGACCTGAAAGTAGTTTGTGGGTTTGGGGATTAGATAATATTTTTGAGATTCTCTAAGGATAGGAGCGTGAAGGAGGTCAATGTGGCAGATGTTCCATAGGGTGGCTTGACTTCCTATTAAGTGATGGCTGATACTTTGTCTCAAATCAACTTAGATTTGTTATTGAAAAAAGGCCATGAACTCATTCCAGCCGGCATAGAGTAAGTTGTTGATTTCTGAGTGTGACAAGGGCTCTGGTGAGTGTATTTGAATAAGGTACTGGCTACATTTTTGAGCAAAGAGTTTTGTCCATTATATACATGTTTCTTGTGTTTAGGGTGACTTTTTTTATAGTTTTTTTCTAAAATATTAAACGTTCATCAGTAGAACTGATGAATAAGTATAGTGCCACATTTGTTCTGTGATGCAAAGCATTTCATATGGCTCCTCAGTCAATAGGAGAACCAGAGTTGGGTAAGTTTGGAGCTGTCAAATATTGGTTTCCATGTTCAATGGTGTTATATATGTCCTGGATGATATTGTAATAGTCTGAACCAATTGCGTCTACACCTTTGGGGTGTCTTGCTGAGATAGACTAATTGTGAGGATGCTTATTAGACTGTCTTCTATGAGCTTCTGTGTGGGACAAACCTAGATTTGTGACAGTCTATGACATGGTTAGGAATTGAGGAGTCCAATTTGATTGGCAATGGAATAGGGCAATGATCTGACCAATCTATTTGGAAGGGAGCAAAGCCCCAAGATAAACTAGCACAGATGATGTTGAGAATGCAATCTATTCCAAGAGTTGGTTTAGTTGATAGTTGTTGTTGGTTGTGAATCTAAAGCACATTGTTAAGGTCAACATAATCTTTACTCTTTTGGTTGCCCCAGTTTATATTGATGTCACTTAAGTATATATTTCTTGCCTATAGCTTGTTATAGTGGCCATGTCGTTGAGTAATTAATCTACAAAGTTTATCTTTAATACAAGAGAATAATATAAGAGATATAAATAGGTAGTATTTTGAGGCAATACAGATAATGAGATTTTACATTTATTCAAATGCAGTGAATAAGATGGAAGGTATAACCATGCAGTCCAGAGAGTCTATGTAGATAACAGTAATGCCCCCCCCCCAATGGTTTAATTTCCCATCATTATGGAAGATAGTGTAACCTTCAGGGACCAGCAAGTCAATGATCGCTTGAGAGTGGTTATTTAGCCTCGATTCTGTGATGCACATAATATACAGATTCCGCTCATCAACAAGGTTATTAATGTCACTGCTAAAAGCATTTGCAGGTCAGACATTATGGAGCATGCAGTTCAAGGCAGGGGATTTGTTGCCATGACTGTGTTTCAGCTGAGAGTTCAGGATTGCTGATGTTTGCCCATTTATTAAGGGGGGTGAACTCCCCAAACACCCTCCCTGAAGCTATGCCCCCGCTTACAATCACTTATCTGGGTACAGAGGAGTAATAGAAGAGCCATACATAACATGAGGGAACATGCAGGAAAAGTCAGTACCTTTCATACAGCAAATCATAGGATGAGTTATCACAAATGAAGTAGTTGTTTGTAATAATCAAAGACGGGCTGGTTCTTTTCTTTAATCTTTTCTTATCTTTATTCATATTATTTTCCTTTTCTAATAGGCAGGGTGTACAAGAAATCATACAATACTCACAGGTATCCCACCTAGTGTCACAACACGTGACGTGTTGAGGGAGTGCTCATCCCAACTAGACTCCGGGTCACAAGGCGCAGGGAAGGAAAAAATTCCTTTTGTTGAAATAACCCTCACACAGTCTAGTAGTGCAAGGGTTATTTAAACAAAAGGAATTTAACCCTCACACACTCTATTAGTGTGAGGGTTATTTAAACAAAAGGAATTTTTTCCTTCCCCGCGCCTAGTGACACGGAGCCTAGTTCGGGTGAGCACTCCCTCATCACGTCACGTGTTGTGACACTAGGTGGGATACCTGTGAGCATTGTATAGTGAGCTTGGGAGGAAGTAGCCCCTCTCTCCTTTCTTAAAGATGAAAGGACCTCTCCACCCTACAGGACTGGCCAGTGTTTTCTACACTTGCAGTTTCTAGTTTACAGTAATGTACAAGAGATCAGCCAACACGTGTTTTGCCCCTTATGGCGCGCAGGACTGAGGCTTTTTCATGGCTAGCATAAAACAGATAGATTATAAAGTCATTAAGACCGAGGTGGGCATATTCTTCAGTAAAAGTTGTGTCCTTGTAAGAGCAGGAAAAACCTTGTAACAGCTGGGCATAGAAAAATAGAGAGGTTTCTTAAAGGTGTGAGGTCTTCTGGGAAAAGGAATTGTAGGAGAAAAGCTGGGAAAGCCACGTCCAGATCAGGTCACTGCCGGCAGAGGGCATCATTAGGGAAAATTGGAGAAGTCACAGAAGACCCTAGGGTTGAAGTAGTCTGAAAGAGTAAAGGTTCAAAGTCCGGCTTAGATTATTACAAACAACTAGATACTTTATTTTATTTGTGATACTGATGGAGCAAGGACTCACAAATGAGACTTGCTCGAATACAATCTTCTCAAAAGTATTAATGTATTAAACTTGTATTGTTTGTACTAATAAATACACACACCAACATAAGTAGTAAGGAAGCTTGCCTATGTGTTTAAACTAACAAGTAACGCTTGTGTATTCTAAAATGGCCGCTAAAACGCGGGAACTTTACTGCGCATGTCTCAACCATATCACGTGGTGTGACGTCTTTCTTTGCTTTGGGGGGAAACTCTTGCTTCTGCGCAGTGTGCATTAAAATGGCTGCTTTATGTTTTCACGTGCTACAGCTTGCTCTTGTGTTGCAATTAAACTGTGGTATTCTAACGCTACTAATGCGGGATAGAATTTATAATTAAATGGGAATAGAGTAGAAAGAGTGGGTATAACGTGAAACATTTTATTTGTGATTTTAATATTTTCTTCTTTGACTTTTATTAGTTCGTAAAATTGGACCTGGGGTTGGTGAACTGAAAACTCGTGTGACAATGGTTCTGCGCATGCTCCCTGAAGGCTGCCCAGAGAGAGAAAAGGATGAAGTCAACCTGGACGTCGTCCAAGGCCGTGACCTGATGGCCAATATTGTTGTACACATAAATGTTCTCACTAATATGCAACAATGTACCTGAAGAATGTATAAAACTTTGTCGTGAGATGGGTGGGAAATAAAGCAAATGTATTAAAATTGATGGGCGGTATTTTAAAACAAAGGGCTTTAAGAAAAATGAATTAAATCAATATGGTGTGAGGATCAACACCCTGTCCCTGTCCAATCAGAGGTAGTGGGCCCATAATTCTGCAACATTAAGGGGAGGTACATGGGTGTAGAAGGGTATAACAGATATAGAATTAGCTAATTAGTTAGCATTAGCAATAGCGCAGCACACGGACTAGAAGTTAGAGGTTCGAGATCCATGACGAGCAGATCGATTGCAGACTGAACCGCTGTCCAGAGAGGTCCTGAGGAGGGGGCGGAGGAGCACATTAGAAGGAAGATTCGGGAGAATTCGAGGAGAAGCGAAGTACCAGAGAGGGGAGCGACGCAGGCGTCGTTGATAGAGAGGTCACCGGTCCTGTCCTGATCCGGGAGGAGGTCTTTGCTCTTCATTCTTCCAGGGTCCGATCTTTCCAACTCCTTGGCCAAGGGGTTTGGTTCTCGCACTTTAGGTAAATATAAATGCAAATCTTAGATGCACTGCTGTCTCTATCTTCTCCTTTCTTAGGGACCGTCATTAATCGATAATTGATTATTATGCTTCATCCTTGATATGCGATTTAAGTATCATGTGGTTCTGTATTTTACTCTGCTAAATCTTTAGATAAACATTTTAAAACTTCTTGACTCAGTGATTATTTCAGGATTATGAATAGTAATGAACGTCACTCATTTTAAACTTCCCAATTAGCAAAGGATTCATTGGTAAGTCATTACTCTTCAATCGGAAAGTAAGTGGTAGCAGGGATTTTGATAAAGAGTACAACTGACCCACCAGCGGAAATTTCTAGCGTAGTATGAATGTATGGGCCCAGAGTGAGTATTTTGTGTATGAATGCTCGTTGCTAGTAACCCGCTGGATCAATACCTTATCTTATTATTTGCTTTAGGAAATCAACGGACTGCACCTTCCCTTAAATAATTCTTGCCTTTGTGGGCATGGGTTATTCACTTACACACAGGAATTGTCAGCAAGCAAGCTTACTCTAAGCCCTGTCCAAGAGGCACCTAGGTGGAGCTCTTTAATTTTACAGAACTATGTATACCATAACATGGCCTCTCCTCACTGTCCCAAATTATAAAAAAAATCTATTTGTATCATCCTTCCAATGCCTTACCGAAGATGTGCCCTACATCATGCCCAGATTAGAAAGTACAACTGTAAAAGGCGTGTTACCAGAAGCCAGCACAATGAATATGAAGCCTTTGTATTTCTTATTTTGAACATTCAATTTATAAAAAATGGAGAAGACGGAGAGTAACATTTCTTTCCATCCCATTCCAAAAGGCAACCTAAAGATGTTCTTTAATCTCCTAGGGGCCAATTACAGCTGAGTGTGTTGTGTGTAGTCGCACTGACCCGAAATCTGCCTACAGCAAGCTGTCAAACCAGATCAACAAATATCAGGTACACAAAAAGAACCTGGAACACAATTCTGATTACTTAGTGCCATTTTTCAATCTCTGAGAGGTAACTTGTAGCTCTATAATTATCGCAAACTTCTTGCATGCTTCTCCACTTTGTGGCAACAGGTTATCAATGCCTTAGATTCGAATAAAAGCCATCAGATTTCAAACTCGTGTTAAAAAAAGTAGTTCTCACCTGAGTTAAAACAGCTGAAAAAGGCAGACAACCGAAAACCAAAAATAAAAGTGGAGAAAGAAATATCTGGACACCGATTGTTCACTTGTAGATGATACCATAAAGAAATCAGAAGCGACACACAAAATAAATTAATGACGCACAAATTTGTTTCTGGTCAAAATTACACTGGATCGTCTGTGGATCATACTACTGTGTCCACCCTCCGTTTGGCTAGGGAGATGCTGGTCTGCCCTCAATTAAGTTCTTCAAAAGGGTCAAACATTGATTATGATCCTGTACTTGGGTGCACTTGCGTTGATTTTTCCTTCTGCTTTTGTTCTTAGGTGCATGGCTAATTTAGTTAGTTGGTAAACATGGATTACATGCACTGCATGCATTTCTTTGGGAAATGCGTTGCTTTTTGACCCAAGCTACCAAAGGCAAACCAAGGATTCCTCACAGAAGCCAGTTTACCTTTAAGGAGCCAGATCCTGTTGATCCAGTTTGCTGATCCATAATCAACTGGTCACAAACCATTGGCTGCTATCTGCATTTTGGCCCTTGATATTGCTACACGTCTGGTAATCGCCCCTGGAGGAGGCTTTTCTGTTAGGCCTACCAGACGCTATCTGCTGCCTGCATTCTAACATTGGAGAGAGGCGCTACTAACCTGCGTAAGGCAGGATTACTTCAGCAGCTAGCAGAAGCCAGTCAGGTGGATAGTGGCACTGTCAGGCCGCAGGAGGACTCTCTTCTGAGCCTTTGAGGTGATGCTGGCTGCCATAGGCTCGGTGCTACTGTAGGCTCTTGCTGATGTTATGGTATGTCAGCAGTCTTCGCAGTCCCCACATTGCTGTAATGCTGTCAGGAAACTGGAAAACTCTATTGGGATCCTCCAAAGTCATTGTCAACACCTACTAGATAAAGGATACCTCTGTTCTTGGGGCCAAGTATGACTATGGCCCGTGCTAGAATGCAAAGCGGGCAGGTTGATGAAAGGCAACCAAAACGTAAGCACAGTACTTCAAACTTCATCAGCAGCCAATGGCTGGCTACATTTCACAACAACTAGATAACTCCTCCAATTTGTACCTAGTAAATACCTCTATTGATAGTCCCTTCTCGATGACTACCACTCTACCGCTCTCGCCTCTATCCTTTTATCTTACAAAGCCTTCGTCATAACAGAATTCAACCAATCACAGTCAGGCTACTTCCATCCACCATACAGCATATTTGTTTAATGACGAGCCAAACCCACCTAAGCGATTATTTTTAACATAGCAGCCTAACTGCATCAATACTACAAGTGAAACTCCTCTTTGCTCAACATCCTTCCTGAATTCTTTCATGGTGCATATGGATTTCCATCACTTTGTTATTCAGAAATTACCAAAAATTAATTAGATAAAGAATTGATCAATCAACCTGACCCGCTGCTGCAGGCCAGTACCTCCTGTGGGACGCCTCATTAACGAGACTAGTTAATGCAGCAAATCTGTACCTCATTAGTATCATTAGTAAATTGCACCTCATTGGTTGCACCTCATTGTACCACATTAGTTTTATTAGCCAATTTTTGCACCTCATTGCCGCCTCATTAAGCAGAATGGTTCATTTAGTTACTTTATACCTCACCAGGACTCATTGAACTCTTCCAGTCTCCCATGTATGACCATATGGGTTGTCCCCACTCTTCTCACCACCGTGGGGGATCATTCAACTGGAATTGCTGATCCCAGCCACCAACTCCTTGCCATGTTTTATGTTGATAATCGGAACTCATAGCTCTGACTCTGGTAGACTATACTCTTCAGTACTCTGATATCCCCTTTTTGCTAAGTGTCTTCCTTCAAAACAGCAAAAAAATGCACTACAGTCATAAACCTATTTTCTCATCCAAAACCTAAATCCCTTCCCTCCAAAAATGGGCAAAGTTAGGACTCCTAATTTTACTACTCCTAAACTGAGAAAAATCCTAACTTTAAGACTTTCGGTATTCACAGAAGGCATTTAGGAGTCCTAAAGTTAGGACTACTAACTTCTGTGAATACCGAAATGAGTAAGTTCATTTTGTGAATACCAAAATGAGTAAGTGTATTCTGTGAATGCCAAAAAGTACTAACTTTACGTTTTTGACGTAAGTTAGTTCTGGGAATCAGGCCCCTAAAACACAATGTGAATCAGTCACCAAACACAAGCTGACCTACAGCACCAAAACAACGATGTCATAAAATCCCACACTAACAAGGTGAGAACAGACCAAGGAGAAAGAGTACTAGTCACAAGTCACCATCCCAATTTCAGGGAATGAATAAAGTAGCAGGAACAAAGCAATAAATCAATCTGGAAATTCCGAAAAAAGGAGCAACAAAATAGATGTCAATAATCAGGAAAGTAATACCCAAAAGACCATTCTCTCAAGCATACAGGAAGGTGCTTACCCAGTACTCACAGTCTCACAGAATCACATCCTAAATGTCCACCATCAACCTGTATAAACACAAAATCAAATGGTTTTGTTAGCCCTAAACGAGAAATACGATAGTAGGTGAGCCATCATGGACATAAGGGCAAAAGCCAAAACTTACCAACAGAGTTAGGTCTCAATGGATCAGACCACCTGGAACAGGAATTAATCAGAACTGACCTTCCAACCAGGCAAGGCTCGAGCAGACCCCGCTCCTGTGAATACAAGGGTCCCTGCCTCATTGCCTGCTCCTTCCCTCTGCTGTTGCTCTCCGTCTCACTTGTCTCTCCTTCTCCACTCTCTCTCACTTCTGCTTGCCAGTTTTTGCCTCCTTTGCCTGCTTTTGCCTATTTGTTCTGTTTCATTTTCCTGTTTTTCTGCTCCTGTTGCATTGTTTCTGTCATTTTGACTCTGCTGACATTGCTGTCTTGCCTCTGTCTCTCTTGCGCCTATAGCAATCTTTTTTTTTACTCTCTGTCTTGCTCATCTCACTCTCTTTCCATCCTGTGTGTTCATTCCACTCTCTCACCATCCTTTGGCTGCATCCATTTTACTCGTTTTCTACTTTTCACCATGCTCTCTCAGGCCTTTTAGCACTCTTCTTCTTTGATCATTTCGCTCATATTTTCCCAATTTTTATCTTGTTAATTTCACTCTTTTTGCACTCCTTTTTGTCTTTCTCTTTAGTTTGTTTCCCCTCTTTTTGCCACACCCTTGTTCCTTACCTCTTCCTGCCTTCATCCTGCCATGCACCGCATCCTCATTCTTACCCACACTCCCGCTTTCTGCGCCCAGTCCCGACCACCACTGTCGGATCTCCTCCCTTCTCCCGGTCCTCCTTAATGGCTGCCACATCGTGGACCATTCATTAAGTATAAGCTTCCTGGCCTCTACCAAGGGCTTACCTGTCGCTGGCCCCCTGATCGGCCTGTGCACTTGCCAACCCCATTGCTGTGTGTCAGGCTCCCCCCACTCTACTGCTGCTTCTCTTTGCTGTTGCTCTCTCTCTCTCTCACACCTCTCTCACTCCAGCTCCACTCTCTCTCACGCCTGCCTGGCTTATTTTGCTTCTTTTACCCGTGTTTGCCTGTTTTTTTCTTTGTCTTTTGCCTGTTTTTCTGCTTCTGCTGCACTGTTTCTGCCGCCTCCTAAGTGTGATTCTATGCTGACCTCACAATCTTGCCTCTGTCTTCTTGCGGCTCTAGTGATCTTTTTTCCACTCGCTCTTTTGCTCATCTTGCTCTCTTTCCACCCGCTTGCCCACTCTACTCTTTGGCCACTCTTTTGGTGTTCCCGTTGCACTCATTTTCCCATGCTTTCTCAGCCCTTTTAGCACTCTTTTCTTTGCTCATTTCACTCTTCTCGATCTATTTTTCTCTTGCTCATTCCATTCTTTTTGCACTCCTTTTCCCTGATGTGCATTCCCACCCTGTGGTCTCCTGCTTCCCGCCTCCAGCTTCCAGCCCTACCCACCGACCCCGGCCCTTCTCCCAGACATGCTTAATGGTGGCCACAGCTCAGATGCACAGTAGATCCTCCAGCTTCCAGGCCTACCCACCGACCACGGCCCTTCTACCCAATCCCAGACAAACTTAACGGTGGCTGCAGCACAGTTGCACAGTAGATGCATGCAGTGGGGTGCCAAAGGCAAACTCTTCTGTGCCCATCTGCGCCCCACCCACACCCAGTGCCAGGAACCTGGTACTCCTACAGAACATCACTGCTACACTGCTGCAACCCTCCAAGCACTCAATCCCAGCCACTGCTCGCTGTGCTGCTACCACACTGTACCTCATAACACTGAAGGGGGCTATCCACTGTGCCACTTGCAAAATCTTCTGCACCCATCCCTCACCACACCTCCACCCACTGCACCCAACTTTCGCCTCACACTCAACCACACACATCATACATCCACAACACCACACTCCTACCTTTCCTGCATGCCCCTCAAAACACCTGCTCTCTCACCAAACTCACCACTGAAATCTGAGACCACCCTTCGCAACCACTCACCGGACCGATTCTCCCCAACAGAAACATGGCTGACCTCCGCATCTGCACCCAACATCCTCATGGCTATTCTACCTGGCTACAAGATTGACAGTCATGACAGGTCACACAAACAAAGGTGGAATCACCATAATCTTCAAGGAATACATTTGCTTCACCACCAGCAACATGGAATACCTGATCTTCAAACTCCACTACACTGCCAAGTTTACCCTGAGTGGCACCCTCATCTACCAGCCCCCGGGACCATGCAC